>OX243977.1:2080000-2797500 GCA_945859745.1 Synanthedon formicaeformis
TATTATAAATTTTTCTTGGTTATAAAAATATTTCTAGTTTTTCCCTAAATTAGTTTGAAAACAACGTTATCAGCAGCGCCAAAAAATCGACGAGAGTCAATTTTTAACGGACTGCAGCCTTAAGTATTTAAAAAAAAATCCCATGTGACTAATTCTTTTGAAAATGTCTTTGTGGTCACCACCAAAATTTTGACTAGAATACTAAATAGTGAGGATAAAATTCAATTTCGTATACCAATTTATAATCTGTTGATTTTTTAATAGCTAGTAACAAAAAAAATCCAAAATTGTTTCTTTTTATAAAATTAAATATATAGGTAACCAATCTTTGAAATACACATTTCCTTGTAAATTAGTTACATAAAAATGTTAATACATGCAAATGCTCTTCATATTCATTATTTTTACAAATTAGGTACTTAGCAAATAATTATTATTTAAATTATTTTTAATGAATAACAAATCCAGTAGGTAGATAATAATAGTGGCAGAATTGAACAATTAAAAGAAGTAATTCCCACTCTATCTATGGTTTAATATTTTATTTTTAGGTTAATTTAATGTAAATATCAAAATAATTGAGGAAAACATATAAATGAACCATGGACTACGCAGACCATGTATTACAGAATATCGAAAAGTATTATTTGACAATTTGGACACAGAACACTTAATATATTTGACTAACATTATAATACATCGAATAATACCTATTTATTTGACAAAACAATTTGTTTAGCCCTAACTAACTTGAACAGTGCTTTGGGCGGTTAGAAAAACATAATAATTAAGGGAAACGTTTCCAACTATTTCCCTCCCCCGTAATATTATTCTTTCCTTCACATAATATATTGATTTTTCCACCCACTCCGAACGATAAGCAGTGCCGTTGTCGCGAAATTATCGAAATCTAACAAAAGCATCCCGAAACTCCCAAGAAAACTAATAACCGGACTCGCCGCCACCCCGTAAACACACACGCATACGAGCACACACATGCGAACGTGTAACGCGCACACACATACGCGCAGTCTAATTATATACGGCTACAACCGAAAGAAAATAAAGATCGGGAAAAATTTTACAAGAAACAAGTGTGCTATGGGGCGAGCTAGGGGGGAGTTAGGCGCTGACCGCTCGTCGTCATTAAGCCTCCCCCCGCCACCACCCGGGGGGAGACTAGTTCCCCCTTGGATGTTTAATAATATGAAGAATTGGAGATAATTTGCGCGAAACTAAATAAGAAGCGCCGGCCGAAAACTAAAAGGTCGGAGGGTGAGACGGAATGTGCCTCTGTCCCACTCGCACCAATCCGAAGACACTTCCTGGACACATCAGAATTGTTAAGTTTATTCATTCCATGAAAAACCTAATTTAGCGACTTTGATGGTTATTGTGTTAGCATATTGACTCATGAGCTCTGATTCGATATCATAATCCTCTATTACTTTAATAAATAGTCACTCGTTGATTTTTATATATAAGTAGTCAGTCGACTATCAATTTTCAGCAAAAACTTCTAAGTCCAGAAAGCAGAAAATTTTGTAACGTAAACATTATGAATCCGCTAAGAAAAGATTTATGAAAATTTCAACTCCGTGCCAAGCCTGGGTCGCTTGTCAAAAAATAAAATAAAAATAATTTATCTCTTTCATTAAGTTTCTTTAGACTTACAACTAGGTTCTTTTTAATTTTAAATATCCCAATGTCAGCGACTCCGCACTTCAATATAAATATCTCTACCAATATATAAAGCTGAAGAGTTTGTTGTTGTTTGGCTGTACGCTCTTATCTCAGGAACTACTGGTTCGAATTGAAAAATTCTTTTTAAGTTGGATAGTCCATTTATTGAGGAAGGCTACAGTAATAGAGAACGCGGACAAAGTCGCGGGCACTAGCTAGTTTTAAGATAAAGTCGGTGTTCGTTTCTGTCCGCTTCGTTACGTACTATTTAAAGATTTTAATTTTTTTAAATTTTAAAGCTAAGCCAAGCAGAACAAAAGTTTATATTGATGGCATATTTTCCCATCGCCTATAATGAGTGCGCTGTCGATTGCGATAGGGATAAAGAATGAAGTACAAAAAGGGTGAATGAGTCCAAAATAGTGCAGTTACTTTTATTTTAACTTATGTAAACGAATGGATGCTGCCACCAGTCTGCCTAGTATAACGACCCAAGGAATTGTGTCAGTCCACTAAATATTACAAAATAAGTCTCTCAGATTTTGATACAGTTTTCATTAATTGATAGACCGATTAACGGGGAAGTGTAAATAATTTAAAAAAAAAAAAAAAAAATTGCTATGAGCCCGCTGGTTGAAATATGTTAGCCCACACTGACGCAATGATACCGGCTTCGATTACACGATTAAAATAAGTCTAAATGCCACTAGAACTTTGTTTGGTAATTAGTTGGATAAGTTATTGGATGTCATAGTCTAGATTTTTTTTTATTAATTTGTTCCATGAATGTTCTATTTTCCGGCATTGAAGGCTGACCAGAACTAATATCGCTGCTTAAAAACTAAAGGGCCACAAATCAAAATTACACATTTTACAGGAGAGCTAATCGAAAAAAAATAAATTATTTTTTGTCTATTTTTTTCTTATTAGATATTTATCAAATATATGCATATATACATCGTTAGAAGCGTATTTTTAAGTAGCATTAAATGTTTTAAGTAATTTTATAATAAACTGAATACTAGAAGAGATATAAGCATATAAGTTACTTTTGAATAGGTATATAGAAAATGATCAAAATATAGTAAATATGGAATAAAATAACCATAAGTATTTTTGCAATATACAATATGAAGGATTGTGTTTGTATTTTTGCAATAAAAACATTTTTGGATTTTTTGTTTTATGGCCCTTTAGCACAGTTTTACAATGCATTATTGTAATACTGTGCCCTTTAGTTTTTAAGCAGCGATATCTTTTCCCGAGTTAGATGTCTGTCTCTGTGTTATATTTTTCCCAGTAAAAACGGATTTTAGCTAAAAATGGGTTTTCCCTGTAACGTACTGAGTGGGGAAGATTTAAAAGAATTTCTTTGTCTTTGATTAGACCGCTTCTAACGTTACAACTTTATTCGGGTGTATATATAAAAACGGTGAAACTAGTCCGTCAGTCAAATAAATTGTTGTGGTCCGGACAAGATGGATGAGTGCCGGACCCCTCGGCCCCTTCAGGGGTACATAACCTTTATGTTTACAAGTCGCAACACTTGCAAACACCGTGTCAAACCACTTTTGATATGCTTCTTTGAAGGTTTTCAAACAGATTTGAACTTTGCCTAAACTATATTGCATGGAATTTTCTTTTTACCTTTCTGCAATTAATCACTTTATAAAATGTAAAGGTAGGCAGACAGTCTGACATTCCACTTCAAGGTTATTATTCTTTTTTATGGTCTTTTTTATATTGATTTTTATTGTTCTTTCACTTGTATAATTAATTGAATATTGAGTGGATGCTCTGCTTCTTGTCCTTATATGTTTTGTGCTTGAATTTTATTGTTTTGATTTAATTATTGTTATTTATTTTTTTCTAAATTAATTTTTAACAGAGACAATATTGTGTAGATATAGCTTTAGATACCAGTAATTGGCGCACAGATGTAAACATGTAATGTGTAACTTGTGAATATGACAAAATAAATAATTGTGGTAAAATAAAAAATTAAAAAATATATTTATTAGCCTTTTTGTGTAATTATTTTTTCTATTATTTTGACAAGCCCCTTTAATGAGTGGTTTGGGTGCTTGTCTCTGGTACCGCTGGTTCAATTCCCGACAGGGTCAACTTGTATAGGTAATTATAATTTTAAAATATTTATTGTTTTTATGATGTCATTATATTGTAAAAAAATTAAAATAAGAAAAGGAATAAATACATAATTTTAATAATAATAAAATTTAACTTTAATAATAACACGTTTCGTCAGGAGGTTTTTCACTCTGCAGCCTTAACAACCGGTAGCTTTGGACTTTACTTTTAAATTTTGATAATTAGGTATTTATTGTTTTTGTAATATTTGTATTACAGATATTTAGTAGATAAAAAATACATGGAAAAAATGTTTAAAAGAACTGTATTTAAAACAATACTTTAATAAATAACTTAATTTGTCTCGGTTTACTTAAAGAAAGTTCTCCACGTTACACGGAGGGCTTATCGTCGGTAATTTGCTATCGACCCGATGCCCACCGCAGTGAGTGTCTACTGAGATTTCATTTGATGTGTATTGTTTATTTCCGAACCATTAATATACATATACATATTTATTACCAATAATTTAAGTTATATTATATTGCTTAAGTTTTTTTTGTTAATAAATAATTACGAAAACTTATCAAATTCAAAATTTAAACGTTTTAATCAACCCGTAGGTACGTTCAATGTTGTTTTCGATGAATTTGGGAAGAATCATGCCTATAGTAAAATTCAGTATTATATAATCCGTCAGTATATCAAGCTTCATATATATTTTATTTGAGGCTAAAGTTACGCGGACGAAATCGCGTGCAACAGCTAGTAGGTTATATAAATTTTAAGATGGAATATAAATTTAGGCAATTAATATTTAATATTATTAAATTAGTGACATCACACATTTAATATACTTAATATAATTTTATTAATAAAACAAAAACTTAGTAGACAATGTTGCTGAAAATGATAGTAAAATAATTCCACGCGATTTCGTTCGCGAAAAGTTTTTCATGTTTGGACTTTGTTCGACGTACAAATTTACTGTTTTATTATCTTGTTCCTACCCTTACGTTTACGGATGTAATCACTTGGTTAATGACTATTTTTTTTATTACCTGAAGAAACCATAACAGCAAAAGAAATAGATATTTTTTTTTTTTAATTAAGATATTATATATAAATATAGCGGTCCAACATTCCTCGTTTCTCTTTGCATTAGTGAAAACTGTATCAAAATCTGTTGGGTGGTTTAGAAAAAGTTGGCGAAGAAACAGACAGAACAAACAGACAGACGGATTTTTCGTATATCCGGATCTGGCGAAATGGACACGAAAACAATTGTCGGATAAATCCGACTCTGGCGGCTAAAGAGTTAAAAACCTACAGGAATTTAACATTTTTTTATGTTCCTATTTCTATATAGTACATTTAAAATACTCAATAGGTAGGTAAGTGAACCTTTTAGGGTGCTTGCTTACTTTAACGTTCTGTCTCAGGGGTCCCGGGTTCGATTCCCTCCAGGGTCAAGGTCAACTTTGGAAATGAAATGAAATTATATTAGTATAATAAACATTTTATTATATAATAAATCATTAAATACAAATATTTGCATGCCTTTGTTGGGTAGAACATACTTTGTTAAAATCCTGTAAACATCGCGCAAATATATTTTTTCGCAAATAAGACTGCTTGCTCTTGTTAAAGGCAACGGTAGCCATCTACCATCAAGTGGAACGTCAGCCTGTCTGGGCATTTTTAACTTTTTATTAAGCTATTGTTTCACAGTACTTATATGTAACCAATTACGACTTAATTTGGTAAAAAATAATGTAAGAAGAGAGAACAAACATTTTGTTATGCGAGATATCATTTTCTGAGTATCAAAACTTTTAATAAACATAACGCACAGAGAGGAATTTGAAATAAAAGTTTGTATGTATTTCTACATCTTCTATATATTATATAAAATTCTCGGGTCACAGTGATTTTTATGATTTTTTTGTGTATATTCGGTAGGTCTGAGAATTATAGGTCGTAAACTTTTTATTTTTTGGCAAAACAACGTTTGCCGAATCAGCTAGTTTTTTTTATATAAATTCACATGCTAATTTGAATGTGTGGCGAATGTACTGAAGTTTACTGTCAAAATAAAACTTCCTACTTAACTTTACTTTACTTAAAAAAAATACTTTTCTTTTTGAATGAATAAAGTTACTTAAGCAATAATTCATTACAGAAAATTTAAAATTAATAAGTGAAAATTTAAAGCAAAAGAGAGGTTTTTCTCCAGCAGTCTTGTATTTGTAGCAAAGTGGTGTATGGGCAAATTAGTATGGAGTCTGGACCAATGCTCAACAGTGATAAAACTCATGCCAATTGAAAGCTTTTGGGGTTTTATTTAATTCATACTACGGCAGCCAAGTCAAAAATCTAGTGCAAACATTGTGTTTTGGAGCTCTCAATAATATAAAAGTACCTACTTTGGAAGTTAGTTGTGTTTTATATTTAACAAAAACATGTTTATGTTGATACATTGGTTTATTATGATTGATTTTTAATGTAAATAGATTTTATAAAAAAAAATATTTCAATAGGTACTAATAACTACAATAATATTTTTAATAATATAACAAACCATAACGTCATCTAAACAAACAAATGATAAAAGTATAACATTTATACATCAATGTTAATATCAAAAAAAGAACTGTTACATTTGTTTTAGTATCTATATAAAAAAAATCAATTGGAAAATGTATATACAACAAAGAAAGGTTCAAACACTTAATTTTTTTAAATTATATGAATGACTAGCTGGCGCTCGCGACTTCGTCCGCGTTGAAAAAGAAAAAGTAGCCTATCCTGTGTCTAACAGTTAATTCGTTTAGGAGTTATGGAGGAACATACATACATACATACACTTACAGATTTATTATTAGTATTGATTTCAATTTTTTTGTTTTAAAATCTACGAAAACACTATGTTCGCGCTTGATTTCAACTTAGTTATAGTCTAAAAGCAATCATATGGCATAAGTTCCATCACTGTTGAAAAGTTGGTCCAAAATAATCCATTGTCCTTTAAATAAAACTCCATTCCTTATTCGGAACTATTTACAAATTATTGATCAATGAAAATACTTCCTTTTTCCCTTTCTCTTCATTCTTTTTTTTTACTTTAAACATAAGTTCGTTGTCTAGCACATCGAAATAATATATCTTTCAAGTTCGCTGGTCTAGCAGTCTATATGTGAGTATATCACATATTACTGCCATATATTTCCTTGCAAATTTAAATAAAATTCCATTGCTTATTCGGAACTATTTACTAGTTATAGATCAATGAAAATACTTCCTTTTTCCCTTTCTCTTCTTTCTTTTTTTTTACTTTAAACGTTTGTCTAGCACATCGAAATAATATAGATATGACTGCTAGACCAGCGAAGTCTATATGTATCACACATTACTGCCATATATTTCCTTGCAAATTTAAATAAAATTCCATTGCTTATTAGGAAGGAACTATTTACAAGTTATTGATCAATGAAAATTCCCTTTTATCAACACAAAGAGCAAATTGTCGTACATCACACAATTTTTCGGTCGCTTTGCGCAAAAAGGGGAATATTTAACCGAATACGTCCCTGAACTCAACGTCAAAGTAACGGAATAATAAAAGTGAAAATAGTATGTCACATAAGAAATAAAATAAAATGAAATAAAAGAGCGCACAGCAAAATACGTTCCCATTTCACACACACACACATCTAGAGTCCAATTTATAATATTGTTTTCCTTGGGATATATTTTTTCACTAGTGTGGGGTGGGGTTGCCCCCCAAAGGGAGGCCGGGGGGACCACCCACCCCCCAGTTATTATTAAAGACGTCGACTCACACATTCTTGGCGAAAACCGAGTGTGATTAGATTAATATAGCGGGCTTTCATATATCTGTATGTATATATGTATATGTATGTTCACATATCATACATATAGGGGAAGTTGGTTGTACTTAACAATTTCTAATAATAATATATCCAAGTACTTACATACGTTGGCGACTTTACTTATTTCTTAGTTGCTTAGTTTTGCATGGTAACAATATTATTTACTTAGAGCCTCTTTCACCAACTACAAGTAATGTGTTGATTAGTTACTTTTGGAAATAATTTTATGTTTTATTAAATAATGAACTCGGTTTAGCGCATCCTTCGATAGGCGATTTTTTTATTTTCTTTTAAATGGTTGAGACTTTTACCATACAAACAAAAGTTCCTATATTAGCTCTATTTATCCCCGGTTACCGGTGACTTTAAATGACAGTTAGCCTACTTGACAGATGGTGAAAGAGACCCTAAGGGCCTCTTTCACAAACTACAAGTAAAATGTTGATTAGTTACTTTTAGAAATCTTTTTCTGTTATATTGAATTATGCACTCGATTTACTGCATCATTCAATAGACGAATTTTTATTATTATTTTCTATTTAATGTTTGGGACGTTTAGGCTCTAGATAGGCTATAGAGAACGCGGACGAAGTCGCGGACACCAGCTAATATATAACTTAGCGTGTCTTGTATATCATTGGCGACGGTAGCCACACACCATTGATAGGAAAGTAAAGCGTTACATTGCATCTCTATCTCTATGTACCAATTTTTACATCTTTACATTTTATTTTTTTGGTATATGTACTTAAAATAGAATAAATAATATAATTGATTACTTACTTTTCCATCCATTTAAATTGTTATACTTAGCGCCTGTTTTACAAACGTCAACTAGACCAAACTGTCATTTAAAGTCACCGGTAACCGGGGATAATGGAGCTGATGTACCTTTGTTTGTACGGTAAACGTCCCAAACATTAAATAAATAAAAAAATAGGCTATCGAATGATGTAGGAAACCGAGTGCATAATTCAATATAACAGAAAATCATTTCTAAAAGTAACTAATCAACACTTTACATGTAGTTTGTGAAAGAGGCTCTTAGTTTAATGGTTGTTTATGAGGCGAATTATACCATACTAAAGAAAACCAAGAGCTTGTTTTTGTAAATCAAAATAAAAAGTTTTACTTTTGGTTACAAATATTGTTTTTGTAAAATCAAAAGTTTTACAAAAAAATATTTTACACTATTTTAAAAAAGATTAACGTTTATTTATAAATTGTGATATTTCACAAATTGAGTTTTCGAAAACGCGGATAGCCATATGGCTTTCCACGTATAAATTTTGATATTGCCTCTGAGGAAACACCTCCTAATGGAAAGAATTTTAATTTAGTTTTTAACTAATAAGTGAAGTTAATTAACCTATTTTTAAATAAGAAATACTGTTCTTATCAACAACAAATAACAATTCATTTTCATTTGGTAACTAATCAACATTTTCATATAAATCTATTCAGAATTCAGTTTTCGTGTTATCGATTACTTCTTAATAGGAATAAATTACATTTAAAACTGTTAATTAATGCGTTATGAACACGCACAGCGATGTAGGCGTTGGTTTTTTCCTTAAAACTTATTGTTTCCGAAATAACTTAAAAATATTCATTACTGGAAGAGAATGTTAATTGTTTGTTGGATTTAATTAAGAAAGCTAAGCGCCTCTTTCACAAACGTCAAGTAGGCCAAACTGTCATCTAAAGTCACCGGTAACCGAGAATAATTTAGCTGATATACCTTTGTTTGCACGGTAAACATCCCAAACATTAAATAGAAAATAATAAAAAAAAATCGGCTATCGAATGACGCAGTAAACCGAGTGCATAATTCAATAAAACAGAAAATGATTCCTAAAAGTAAGTAATCAACACTTTAATTGTAGTTCGTGAAAGAGTCCTTTAGAGTAATATTTTTTTTGTATAAACGTGCGTCAAAATTTAATAACATGTAACATGTTATTTGACTTTTACATTGTTGTAATAAGCGTACCCCACTTCGCACTGAGCAATTTTATTCATACAAAACTCTCGTTTATTTCTTTCCATTAGTGTAAACTGTATAAAAATCCTTCGTGAAGTTTAGAAGAAGTAATGAACTCATTTTCGTTACACGGCCAGATGCTGGCCAAGAGCAAACCCATCTCATCTTCATTACACGGCTAGATGCTGGCCAAGAGCAAACCCATCTCATCTTCATTACACGACTAGATGCTGGCCAAGAGCAAACCCATCTCATCTTCATTACACGGCTAGATGCTGGCCAAGAGCAAACCCATCTCATCTTCATTACACGGCTAGATGCTGGCCAAGAGCAAACCCATCTCATCTTCATTACACGGCTAGATGCTGGCCAAGAGCAAACCCATCTCATCTTCATTACACGGCTAGATGCTGGCCAAGAGCAAACCCATCTCATCTTCATTACACGGCTAGATGCTGGCCAAGAGCAATCCCATCTCTAATAAAAATTAAAAAAATACTAGTGTTTCCCTGGTTTCGCATTGATTTTTATTCTACAACTTTCCTCGTTAAAGCCCTTCGCATCAGTGAAAAACCTTATCAAATAATATATACTTCCAATAATATATTATCGAATGGAGTTACATACTAGAAAATACAAAGTTGAAGCTTATAATATGTTTCGCTATCGTGAATCGATATGGTAGTATATTTTTTTAATTTAGCTTATCAGGTCGCGTATTATCTTTTAAAAGTGACGCCGTGCGGACCGATAAAAGTGAAAAAAATATTTTTGACATAAAATCAATACAAGCCGGGCGTCTCGTGATATGACATATACCTATTCATACCTACATGTGTGTATACGGAACATTGAGACAAGGTGTGTGTGTGTGTGTGTGTGTGTGTGTTTGTGTGTGTGTGTATTAAGTTTTTATCTTATAATACTGAACGAGGAATTCTTGTATGCCACGACGATCTCGCAAACGGCTCTAACGATTTTGACGAAGATCTAGGTTAGGGAGTTTTTAGGTCTAGAAATCAATATGTCAGCCTCTTATCTTCGAAAAAATTCGTTTTAGGTAGTTTTTTTTATTTTTTTTATATAATGTTTCATAGACTTTCTTTTTTACATGTAAAAAAATTTAATCTGTGCTGTTAAATTGTGTATCGATGAGTAAGGGAGGCTAGAGTCCATTTCTCTATCCCCTTGTAATAACTTATATATCTTTTATTGTACTAAAGTTGGCAGAGCAATTGCAGGTAGTCCCAGGTAGTCTCGTATCATCAAGTAGGAAAAAGAAAATAGTCTCTTATCTCACTCACCACCGAAACATAAGAGCACAAATGCTGTTAATTCACGTGGTCTCCTGTAAGGGGGTGGTTGTGACTTGCAAAACTCAGGAAGCCTGGGCACTACTTGCTAGGTCTAGACTTGAGCCTACTTTGAAAAGTTCAAAGTCGGTTCTCACGGGAATCGAACCCGGGAACCGTGAGATAAGATCTTACATAGTTCAGACATCTGAACACACAAGCTATAATTTATAAAAAATACGCCAACAATATTCTATAACTATATGTATAGTATAGTTATAGGCTTTTACTAATGGAAAACCTATTACATGACAAAAATTATATCCTTACAATTAAAGTAGGAAGTGTGATATTTTATACGTAATTCACTTCCTATGACAAACACATATAAGTTAATTGATCTTTACAATAGTTAGGCTATAGCTTTTGCCTGCGACTTCGTCCGTGTTTCTTTATAAGTATATTTTATTCTTCAATCTGGAACCAACATACACTTTCACAGCATAGAATAGTGATACATGATTTTTAGACTTATATTTATTAGATTAGACTTAGATTTATTATAAGAGTTTAAAGGTATATACGACGTTATAGGAATAGTTAAAAAAATGCACATATAAATTAAAAAATATCTTAAACGACACAGGAATAAAACTAGGTAAGTACAGTAACTACACAAAAATAACTATTGTTATCGCGAATCTGAACACCCTGTATGTATAAATCATACAGTGACTAATCGCCAGTTTATCGCGAATCAACAGCCTGTATTATAAATCAAATACACTGACTAATCGCCAGTTTTGTGAATTTTTTGAAGCTATTAAAAGAGATAATCTCGTGGTCGAATGGTTAAGGTTTAAGGCTTGCGTTAACGCTGTTTCAGTGGTCCCGGGTTCGATTCCCGCACGGTAATCTTTGTGGAATGAACTTCTCATAACTGGCTCTAATCTAGGTCTGGCAAGCACATTTTGTTTCTGGTGGCAGTAGTAATCACTCCTTTCAGAAGACCACCGTAAAATAATAGCATGTGTGCTGTTGTGTTTCGGTGAGTGAATAAATAAACGGTGCCATAGCCCATTGCCCCATTATTTAATAATCCTACTATAATGAAGTTTCTTGTGTCAACTTGTCTGACGCCCTTAACATAATAAAATACCTGACAATGAGCTGTCAGTAAATGTCACTCGATTTAAAAATTAACCGAGGCAAAGATCTACTTCCTATTCAGCCGTAACTGTGACGTCACCATCGTATAATTCACTGTTACATAAGCACTTATAAAAAAGTCAATATTTTTTCAAATAAACAAACTATATAAAAAGTGAAATTAATGTTGCCTGTGACGCAGAATGGCCACAGAACAGTTTTAGTTGTAATACTATGCATTCAAAAATATGACGCGAAAACAAGTCTTTGCGGCCAGTATTCAATATTCATTCAGTATTTTTCGAGTCAAGAGCGGTATTTTTACGGCACAGTCGTTAAGTTTGAAATATCGGTCGGGGGTGGCATCGCACCTACCCCTCAGCCCGCTCCCCCCGCCGCGGCAGGGTGGTGGGTCGGCAAATAAAATAAAAATAAAGGCCGATTACGACAGACATTTTATAATGGACGGCAAAATGACATGCGGGCGCCGCCGCGGCGCGAGCGATGTATTGAGACGAATTCAAATGTCAGAACTTGGTAGCGAAAGAATATTATTTTATATACGGTGTGTGTTTATTTTGTAACAAAAACACAGTCGTGTTTTTTTTTATTACAAAATTTAGACTTTCTTTTGAATACTACAATCTGTGTGCCATTCATTCAGCCGTTTTTGTTTCATTGAGGAACAAACATACAAACTTTTGAATTTATAATATTACCTACTAGCGACCCGCTCCTGGCTTCACATGAGTTTTTGAGTTTATTTATTACAAAAATACAAAAATATATGTTTTCTCCCTCTATAATAACTATTAGTATTAGACTATATATGTACATAAAGATTAGGATTAGAATTAGAATAACAAATACATAATTATAATATGTAACTTATACTTAATTCTAAAGCCAGTTAAGTTGAACATTGAACGACAAGTAAGAACGTTGAACATCAGTGACCAATGAAGCTTGTGAAAAGCTTAAAAATCAAAAATAATGTTGTTTTTTTATTTTATCTGTATAAAGAGAAGATTTGTAATTTTGTTTGTAATGAGTAAACTCAAAAACTACTGGACCGATTTTAATAATTCTTAAACTTAGGGCCTCTTTCACAAACTACATGTAAAGTGTTGATTAGTTACTTTTAGAAATCATTTTATGTTATATTGAATTATGCACTCGGTTTACTGCATCATTCGATAGCCGATTTTTTTATATTATTTTCTATTTAATGTTTGGGACGTTTACCGTACGAACAAAGGTATATCACCTAAATAATTCCCGGTTACCGGTGACTTTAAATGACAGTTTGGCCTACTTGACGTTTGTGAAAGAGGCGCTTAGTCTTAAACTACATTATCACCGAGTAACATTTTATAAAGTTACACAGACGAAATCGCGTACAACATCTTGTTTATAACGAAGAACGTTAACTTGTATACATGTAAGTTAGAACGCAAAGAGTTACCTCTTATAACCTCTTACATAAATAGAACCTGCTACATCCCGGAAATATATTCCTGCAAGGGTGACGTAATATCCTGTAAGTAGCTATTTTCAGACAATTATCCACCCATCATAAATCTTACTATTGTTTATAAGGTTTTTTAAGATAGGTATGCTTCCAAAAAAATATTGTTGAGGATGTAGAATTTTCAACATCTGCGGAAGCGGATTTTAGAGGATCACATCGACAAATGATGCGGATGCGGATTTCAGGTTTATTTTGTAGATTTGATTTTTTTAATGCAAAATGAAATGGTTTTTTAAATCAATATCAATACTAATAATAAATCTGTAAGTGTTGGTCATGGAGTAAGTTACTTTGTTTTCAGATATCGTGTTTATAGGCTCTATACATGATACTGAAACTAAATTGACGGTGTGTATGTATGTATGTATCTTCCTCCATAATTCTTAAACGAATTAAGTGATTTTCATGAAACTTGGTAGATAAACATTTAGACGTACAGGACACAGGATAGGCTACTTTTTTCTTTTTCAACGAAAAAAAAAAAAAAGAAACGAGGACGAAGTCACGGGCGCCAGCTAGTACAAAATAAATACCGCATTTGAGGCTGCGGATAAATATCCTTAACAACTCTGCTCCATATACAGATTGAAATTGATTTTTTAAAAAAAGTTATTTGTATTAGTTTTTTTTATGTTAACAGACAGCCTGACTCAATTTATTTTATTTTTAGACGATACCTCGGAAACCTAACATTTTTCTTGGATAAAAAGTATCCTACGTGTTAATTCGGGTAATAAACTATCGGTTTGCCAAATTACATACAAATCTGTTCAGCCGTTTTTGCGTTATTGAAACTCGTAACAAACATCTAAACATACAAACTTTTCGCATTTATAATATTATACTAGCTGTTGCACGTGACTTATGTTAATCGCCTTCTATAGGTGAAAGAGTTTTCAAAATCCGTCTGGTAGTTTTTGAGTTTATTCATCACAAACATACAAATTTCTCTCTTTATAATATTAGTATAGATTAAATAAATATTTTTTTATAGAACCATGTCCACTCCACACATGCCTATGTTCGTCACTCATGTCACCGCGTATTTACTTTCAATCATACGCGGGAATTGAACCGCACACCCCGCAGTGCGGTTTACGCCCCCACTACAACGCCAGGTGGAAGAGGTTTACAACTTTATAATTGATGATTGTTATTAATCTATACTTAATAAAAATCGTTTGTCCTGACAATGAACGCACAGAAAAAACTACTAAGTCTAGAAAGCTCTTAAGAACATGGTTTTATTTTATAACTTAAGAATCCACTAAGAAAGGGTTTTTTAAATTTCAATTCCGTGCAAAGCCGGGGACGGGTCGTAGCCACATCTCATTGTGTGTTTGGGTTAGTCCAACTACTTAGTTCTACAAGTTGTTCTATGATAAATTAGACCAAGTAGTTCCCTTGCAGAGTATGACAGATTGGACTTCTTACGTGAATACTAGATACGTTACATGTAACATTTTTTTCGAACGTATTATATGTATATATCAAAGATTTAAATCGAGAGATGCGGCATTACTAGCGAAAGTGTGTTACAAAATACAACATATGTACATTATACTAAAGACAAAAGTATAAAATACATATTACCTTTGTCTAAACACACTTTTAAACACAGACAACACATTCCTTACTTCAAACGTGACTGTGACGATAGCGACGCTCTCAACAAGCGACCGTCACTCACTGTAGCTGGCGTGCAACTGTAGTTGGGTTGAGCGCCTGCGCCCAACCCATTGTTAAGAATTTTCGGTGTGTTTTTAGTATGGCGCGAGGAGATTACGCCGCATCTTTCGATTTAAATCTTTGATCCTTAGCTATCTAGCGGTGTAATTAAATTTTTAATGGACATGATAGATATGTAGCCACATCATCTAACTCTATCCCCGGATTTTGTTATCATCACTTTTCTGAATTGCTTCTCACTGTGGAAGACAAATTTAAGATATGCGAGCAAGATGAGAACTAAAAATAAATATTATTTAAATTTAGTTGACTTTTCGCACATTTCGTACGAAATAAAATTGTGCGAGATGACTACAAAACGATCGAAAAATTTGCTTTTAAACATTCAATTAAGTCATAAATATCAACGATTTAATTACAATTTCACCCAATACCGCAAAACACGTGTGACGAAAAATCATTTAAAATCGGACGAAATAAGCATAAAAAAATGACACACTCATTTGGAGCCGCCGAAAAATAATCGCATCCGATATTTGGCGTTTCGACATTTATAAGAGCTTCAGTGGACCGTGGCAAAGGTCGGGTGTAAACCTTTACGTTGACCTGAGTACAATCGACTAACGAAATATGTAAATGTACTCTTTTAGATAAAGTTTTGTGACCAAGTTTTGTGCTTACTGAGTTTTCGAACACAAAATATTAATTCATGGTTTTTTTAATTATAACATTGTTAAGTGATAGTTAATGAAAGTCTCAGATTACGATTTCGGCAGTCCTCACTTTTTAGTTGTTTATTTCGATATATTTATTAGAATATTGCCTTTTTTTCTGCTAAAATATTTACAAAAAATCTAATGTGACTGTGAAGAAACGGTGTATGTGACATACACCTTTTCTTGTTCTTGTCCGAATTGTCAGTGAAAAATATATATTAAAAATAAAAAGTGTCAATTCTGAAAATTACTATTTCGGATAGTAATTGTCAGAATTGACACTTTTTAATACAAAATTTCGAATACGAAATATTCGGTATTTCGTGTCCGAATCGTCTGAAAGCCAAAATTTGTCTTTCTACACTTGGCTTTACTTGTACACTCGTCCACATGTAGTATTTTTTTTATTTATTTCAACATACGAGTATCATTACATCATTACGGGAGTTTTTGACGAGCCCTTTGGATGGTTAGGGTGCTTGCCTTGACACTCTGTTCGAGGTTTCCCGGTTTTGATTCCCGGTAGGGTCAACTCTGGTCTGGACAGGATTCAATACTAACCTAGAAAATGCCATATTCACTCGAACTTAAAAAAAAAGTTGTTATATGAGCTTGGAAACACAGAAGGGAGTTCCAATCCTTTGCAATGCGTATTATGAAATATTTTCCGTCCGAAAAAGAGGATGGTAACCTGCCGAACGTCTGAATGTCCTATCCGATGGAAGCTTTATGCTTTTGCTACATTTTCATCTTAGCACTCAATTAAATTCTTCAAGTTATTAAATTATAAAATCTACGTAATTAAAAAAAAGCTGGTTAATAAATCTTGGTCAAACATTATTGTTTTTTTTTGTCTCTGTTCTGCACCTCCCACTCTGCAGCAATGTAAAGAAAAAGAAAATAAAAAAAATTAAAACACGTCTCGTAATGAGCCAATTGATGTCTATGACCGCTAATAATTAAACTTTTTCTCAAAGTTTTTAATAAAAACTCCCTACTTCTCGTATAAAAGCACTTTACGTACACAGTATAAAGGATACGAGTATTAAGAGTATGTAAGCTTATTCGCTTTAAAGCATTTTAGTTTCTAATATTCTCAAGTAAGCAGTTTATTACTGTTCTCGTTCGTACAAAACTTACTAAACCTAGGTAATCTACAGCTGAAACATGCAGTTAATTTAATAATTAATTAGATAAACAAAAAAATTATTAACAAATTACTTATCCAGCCATACCTTGTTGCAAATTATACTTTGCTGCACGGATAGATGCTAGAGCAAACCCATCTATACTAATATTATAAACAGAGAAGATTTCTATGTTTGTAATGAATGAACTCAAAAACTGCTGAACCGTTTTTGAAAATTTTTTCACCTATAGAAAGCTACATTATCAACGAGTATCATAAGATATATTTTGTAAAGTTACGCGGGCGAAGTCGCGTGCAACAACTAGCTAGAGTTTAATAATAATAAAAAAACTCTTTTTCAATCTCATTTCACGTGATACAAAACAGACATTAATAACTGAAGCATAGTTAACTTTAGAAAATTATTGTTTCCATACTGTAAGATGTTTACTCTGTGGCACTCCATTCGATAGCGAAGACGGAAAACTTTTGCTGTTTAAAAATTGTAATTTATAGCTATTCCTGAACGTAAACTGGAGTAAATTGAATTTATTACCTCATTGTTTTAAAACAAAATTATGATTTTTAAGATTACTTTCATGTTATTTTTTTTATTCGTCTGTAAAATGGTAATACATATAAAAAAGCTCTTTTAAAGTGAAGAATAATCTTCTTTATTTACATAGTATAATTTGAACTCCTGAATCGCGCATGGAATTTGATGCGGTTTTCACCATCAATTGGAATTTTTATATGTTTAATAAAACATATAAAAACATATTAATTAAGATTCACGTAAAACACATTGTCCGGCCCCATTTTTTTTCTGAGATTTATCCTCAAATATTTATAAAGAAAATATTATTCATTTTAAAGTACAATTTAATAAATGAAAATGATTGATAGCAATTCTAAAGGAGATGGGGAAGAGGGACAGGAACATACGCCTTGTACCGGTTAGAAAGAGAAAGCTGTATTTACACAGAGACGCCCTCTTTTTGATATTATTGTTTCCAAATTTTTGGAAAGTATCGTGTGTACTATACAATATTGTTATAAGGGCGGGTCTACATTGCGTTATCTTTTTCTAACTTTATTTCTTCTTTCTTTCCATTTCTTTTAATTACCCTGACACAATAAAATTTCTTTTAAACAAAGTGATTTCCTCAAATTAGTTAATGCTCGCGTAATTTGCGTTTTATAAGAATATCAATGAATCATATTGAAAACAGATGATTTTTGCCAAACTGAATGAGTAATTCAATTATATATTTCATACTTAACAATGAATTAATATTCAGTTTAATATTCGAAAATATTGTAAACAAACGAAGGCGGTATACCTTTCAAGACTAAATTATGAAACCACATCGCTTAACTTACGCGGTATTGTATTTAGTAGCTAGAAATTGAAAATCAGTTCCAGGAAACAGAACAATTTAAGAAAACAAGGTAAAATTATGTTTTTTAATGTTATTTACTTTGTATCGAAGGACAAACAGTTCAGTTTGCGAACAGAATACTTTGTATAATTAGAAATTTCTCGCTAATTAGTTGCCTTTATAAATTAGAAAATTTTCCTTGTTAAGAGCCCTTTACATGTTCAGTGTTAACCACTCACTCATTCTCATTATAACCCTTAAATGCATATTGTTGCAAAACGGCAACATACCATTCAATCGACTATAAAAATAAAAATATGAGCTCAATGCATGTTGTTGTGCATTTATCACATAATAGATAATATATTCTGTTTTGGCGGCAAATTAATGTATGAAATGTATTTTTTTAATTAATTTATTATTTTTTGCAACATAAGTATATGCATTACTATCACATATAATTTATTTTCAAAAAAAAAAAAAATGCATTAAGGGATAATATGCATAATTATATTATCTTTAAAGATTATTATCGCGTAAAGCGTGCTTGCAGCACCTTTGACTTTGCTTGTAATGGACGGTCAGCCTGTCTGGCGATCTTAAAATAAAAAATATATATTTCATCACTACATATCGCACCTTCGGTAAAACAAGGGAAACTTACAATTTTTTTTTAATGAGTTAAACTTAAAATATATGCAGAAATGTCTTAAAAACATTATTAAATTTAAAATATTTACAAGACTATATGGGGGCTTATTTGATGAAGAATTTTGTTTAAAAGTAATATAAGCAGAAGAATACGATATTGAATGCAAAAAAATTAACTTTGAATGGCTCTCTTGTAAATTTACAAAAAGTGCAGTTATGCCCTTGTCTTGCCGAAGGTGCGATATTATAAAACAAAGTCCTCCGCCGCGTCAGTCTGTGTCTGTCTGTGTGTTAAACTCAAAAACTACTGCACCAATTTTCATGCTGTTTTCACCAATGGATAGAGTGGTTCTCTAGGAAAGTTTTAGTATATAATTTACAAAATTACGCGGGCGAAGTCGCGGGCAGCAGCTAGTAAATAATAAATCTACAAATTTAATTAACATTTTTACGCTCATGTGAACCGACCCTTACCGCTAATGCACCGGCCCCCATCTGATAATCAACACGCGCCAGGGGTTGTCGGGTGGGGTGAATTTTGCCATTTTCTACCCAAAAAATCCTCGCACAAGTATTTTACTTAAAACACACCAGTTTTGGACGCAGGCGCACCGCACGTGCCCTAAACTTAACTGTTAACTGTTCGCGTAACCATTGACCTTAACTATACGGTTTAAAGTTGGTGCCCTTTCTTAGTTAAGACAAACATGTTTATGATAGACAAGGTGGTTCCTTTGTGATTGTGACTAAGGCATTATGATAAAGTGCAGTGTCACCGGATATGAAAGAAGAAAATTTTGATAAAAGAAAAGATAATAGGTGAGTTAAGATAAACAAAATTAAAAAAAAAAAATCACAATTAATTTTTTTCGGGCAACTGGATCCATATGTTACATTATTATCAATCAATATTCAATATATCAATACTCAATACTAATAATAAATCTGTAAGGGTTGGTCATGGAGTAAGTTACTTTGTTTTCAGAGATATCGTGTTTATAGGCTCTATACATTATACTGAAACTAAATTGACCATTTTTAGAAATTTTTTCTGTATGTATGTATGTATGTATGTTCCCCCATAACTCTTGGTGGATAAACATTTAGATGTACAGGAAACAGGATAGGCTACTTTTTTCTTTTTCAACGCGGACAAAGTCGCGGGCGTCAGCTAGTATATTAATAAATCTCTTTAGATGTCACGATAGATATTATTTCAATAAGTCAAAAAGCTAAAATTAATAAATTTCAGTATAGTTATAGTAGGTAATAAAAATAAAATAAAATAATAATATAATAACAGTTAATGAATTTAAATAATCTAATATTAATAGATAATGTTATAATTAATTTAATTTAATTTAATAATTCAATAAAAAATTATTAATTATGATAGTGTTCATCATTAAATGCGTAAATGGAAACAAAAAAAAAAGAATGACTTCTTGCATATACACAATATTACGTAAATTCATGTTATCATAACCAAATTCTGTTGGAAAGGTTATCACAAAATCGATTATTTAAGCGATAATGGAGGATTTAAACGTTTCTGAAATAGTAGTAGGAGCTATTTATACTTAATATTATACTTAAAGAGAGAAGATTTTTAATTTTGTATGTTTGTAATGAATAAACTCAAAAACTACTAAAAATATCACCTATAGAAAGCTATATATATTATCAACGAGTAACATAGGCAAAAAAATTTAATGTTACGCGGACGAAGCCGCGTGCAACAGCAAGTGCATGTTTAGTTTTACATATTATTGTATTTTGTTTCTATACTAATTAAAGAAAAAGGTAAAGCTTGTATGTTTGTATGTGGGAGGTAATTTTAGAAATTATACTCATCCTGTTTGAAAATATCTTTCATTTATATGTAGTTAGAATAGAATTTTAAGATGGACATAGGCTAAATATTTCATTCAGGAGAAAACCTCGGGATCAACCTAAATAATAATAATAATTATTATTATTATCTTAGGTTTAAAGTTTTTAAGTGCATAGAAAAAAGACAAATAAATTATACTTAGTAAAAAAATATAGTAAAACCACATTATTTATTTTGGCAATTTCCCATTATTATAGACTAAATTATTGTTCAAGGTTGTTACATATCTCAATTACTTTTCATATCGAACTTTGATATGTCACCTTAACAATAAAACATTCGAATAAAGAATTCTTCTTTTCTTTTCAAATAAATCTTTTTTTCGACTTTTCACATCCCGAGTAAGTTTAAGTAGTGGCAGGGAACGCTGCATTTTCGCAGTTATTTCAGTAACTATCCCCTTACATAAGACCACCGTGAAATAATAGCATGTCTGCTGTTGTGTTTTGGTGATTGAGTAAGGGATGCCAGAATCCTACGGCATTGCTTGTGTAATAGGCGACGGTAGCCATCTACCATCAAGTGGACCGTCAGAAAAAAAAAAAACATTTAAAAGTCAACTTAAATGTGTGTGTATTGAAATTCCAGATGCGGCGGTGACGCGATGTCAGTCGCGCCGGCGGTGAAGCGCGAATTGGACCTGGAGAGCGGTGGCGGCAGCCCTGGCCGGAAGAGACGCAAGCAGGCGGCGCCTACACGGGCCCAGCCACAGCATCTAGCGCCTCCACCGCTCGACCTACACGCCAAAATGGCCGACATCTACAAGAGCGCACTCGCATTCGGCGAATTGACTCTCCCGACCTTCGATCCCCTCGCTGCCTTCAGACTTTTGCCACGACACGAACCGCCAAGAATCTTCAACCCTGAGGCGTATTGCGACCTGTGCTGCAAGGAATTTTGCAACAAATATTTCCTCAAAACACATCGAGCAAACAAGCACGGTATCTATGATGGTACAGAACTACAACCAGTGGCACCGCCAACTATGCAACCCTCGCCGCCCAGGAGAGCCTCCGACGAGGACTCAGGAGGCACGCCGCGGCGACTGTCACCGGACTCGGCGAGAAGAGCACGCGAGTCCGGCTTCAATCCGGAGGCTCTAAGAAGACTTGGTGTCATCAATCCCGAGGCTTTCTGTGAAATATGCTGCAAGGAGTACTGTAACAAATATTTCCTGAGAACGCACAGGGAGCGAAGGCACGGCGTGCTTATTCACAGATCTCCTGTGCCCGATCATTCTCCACCGTCGGCGACTCCACCTATGATGCATATGGGTACACCTCTCGGGACACCGCTGAGTACGCCTCTAGCTACTCCACCGGCTCTGCCCGCACCACCGCCGGATACGCCGCCTAGATCTCACTCGTTACCACCACCCCTTGACGCCGAGGAGATGGCGGAAGTGAAAAGGGAATGCGAGGAAGAATTAGAAGCGGCGTTGCGCGACGGCCAAACTAGCCCTTTAAATCTAATTGTGGAAGAACGCGGATCTGCTTCACCAGGCTCTGCGAGCGAAGAGCTGCGTAAATTACAAACGATGATATCACAACTAAACGAGCTCGCCGCCGAAAGACTCGCCGAAGAACCACACGATCCGACACCACGTCCACAGTCGACTTCACCACCGCCGCAAGACGAACGCCGCGCTTCCTCTTCGGGCTCCAGCTTCTGTGAAATATGCAACAAGGAATTGTGCAACAAATATTTCATGCGCACACATATGCAGCGCATGCACGGCATCTCGCTGGAGAGCGGCACCCAATTGGGCGGAGTGACGTGTGATATATGTCACAAGGAGTTGTGTAGCAAATATTTCCTGCGGGTTCACAAACATAACACACACGGTATTCCTGCACCGCCAGCACCCGCTAACGCCGCTCCCGCCGAGCCTTGTCCGCTGTGTGCGAGACGATTTCGAGGCCCGAGAGCTCTGCGTGCCCATCTTTTGGCTGAACATGCTCCACCGGCGCGTCCTCCACCCCCTCCGCCGAGACCTTTAGACCTCCTCGCGAGAGACAAACCCTATTCTTGTTCGTATTGTCCGTTCACCACGGATGTGCTCGCGTTCCTGTTTGCCCACGAGCGCGCACATGCTCAACAACAAGTCCACGAGCCCGTGGAGGTCGCGAGTGACCCAGGAGTTTGTACGTCAGGTGGTGGAGAAACGGAGGGATTGGAGAGTTCTGGTGAAACGGGAGAAATCGTCGAAGGTGATGCGGACGCTCAGTATTCGTGTTCGCGGTGTGAGTTCCGCGCGGAGGGATTCGGAGCGCTGGAGGCGCATCTTCGCGCAGCTCACGGAGGTGCCGGAGCTTTGTTAGCTGTACCGCGAGCTCCGCAAGCGCCGTTGACGATGCAACCGTTTGTGGTGGAGGAGGCAGGCGGCGCGCTAAGTCTGGTTCCGGCGCTAGTATTCTTGCCGGTGCGACGCCGCGCCACTCGCCGCGCCACCGTCACGCTGACTTTGACGCCGGCCTAGTTAGCCGCGTCTTGTCCGCGCCTCGCCTCGCTCGACGCACGCGCGCGTTCGCGGCCGTCGATTACACCGTCCGCGCGCGCGCGCCTACGATCGCTCTACTGTACTTTACTAACTACATTTAACGCTGTGTGCCTTCAAAGCGATTGCTGAAAAATATTATGAGACGTAATTATAATTGGGAGAAGCTGTGTCCGGGCCGCTCGCAACGAGCGCCACACCGCGAGGCGGCCTCCGACATCATTTTCTTTTTGACAGAGTCTAATTTCATATAAGTATTGAGAATTATATTGAACGGGTGATATATGTATGAAATGTTGCCGCTTATATATTTAATGATTTTTATTATTATCTCCTGGAATAACCGTTGAGTCGATCCGAGACGAGTTTTTGAAACGTTATAATTTTTATCGGGAGAAGAAAAACACCCTAGACGTAATTTATTATTTAAATGTATTTTATCGGTGAGTATGTACTTCGATAGCGTCGTAGTACCAATATGTGATGTTGATCACTGAGCGAGCGCCCCGGTGACTCGTGCCTCGGTGACTCGCGCCTTGGAACGCCGACTCGCATACGAGTCACCGAGGCAGACTCGCGCCGTGGCTCTACTCGATCTCACCCGCGCAGTACACGCATGTACTACGACTTGACCGCTCTACCTCACGACCCGTTAATTCTTGTATTAGCTGTTAACGTATTAAATTATATTTTGGAGTTTAACGCAAGTACAAATTACTCGTTAATGAAACGTGCGACGGACGGAGACCGCGCACTCTGTTAGCTACTTAACTGTTGTCTTGAGTGACTGATAGCACAAAGATACGTACTTATTGGGCAGTGATCAACATTTAACGTAATATTAGCATTAAATTTGATTAGATATGTGGACGTGGGGGCTCGGTCTGACGTATTTAGTTGTGTAACACACCAAACATTACGGGTATTTGTTTTCCGGGAGTGTCGAGTGTGAGCGCAGCTCAACTCGCGTCCCGTTCGTTCGGCCGGGTCTACGTTTATAATTATTTGTACTGTAATCTATAACTTAATGTGTTACTACGGACAGTCTCGGTGTCACGCATCTCTGTTGTAGCGTCATCTACCTCTTAAAATCGTTAGGATTACACACGGAAGCGCGTTTATTATAGTTAGCACTTCTGTGAAATTTTACCTCATTATGAACCTACCAATGATATTTTTGTAAAAGACATACTTGACATGTTACGAATAGTACAGAAAACAAAGACGAGTAAATCTCGCAAGTATTGCCATTTACAAATTAATAAGGAGTTATGAATATAATGCATTCGTTTTAAGCGTGGTAGCCATCTGTTATACTGTGAAGAAACAAAATAACAGGGTTTCTTGAAATGTTTCTTAATTAAAATTGTGAAAATTAAATGCATAGTTGTGTGGAAATCTATCCACCTAAGTCAGTCTTTTCTTGTTCGCGATAGAAAGAGGACGTCTACTTTGGTTAACTTAGAACATTTTGAAATATATATAAATTTTTTGAATATTTGACTTGGATATTTTGAATATTAAAAAAAAAAACTATGGCTTCAGATGGCTTCAAACGACAAGTTTTAAAAAAAATAGTCACCTTAATAAAATCTGCAGTTGGACGCACTATTCTTTAACAAAAATTAATTAATGGATGAAGGAAATAGTCACGTATAAAAAAAATATATTATGAGGTGACATTTCAATTTAGTCGAATTATTTGTGATTTCAGTAATTTCGTTTTCAATAATAAATATTATTCCGTTGTTCGTAAACGTTGCTCATGTTTATGGCAGCCACAGACTATCAAGTCTATAGTCGAATCGGTATGATACCTATATTTAGATTGATTTAAGTAGAATTTAGTTAGATAAACTTAATCAATCACATAACAATATTTAACGTCAATAGTTAACAGTTAAGGTTAACATTAACAGAAGTGATTGAATTTCGTATTCACACAAATTTGAAGTCTGCATGACCAAAAAAAAAAGTGGCTATCCATACTGAACTATTGAATAAAAAAAATGCAAAAATGTTTTGAAAAAGGGATCTTAAGTTACTTGCAATATAATTGCGTTTGTATAAAGGAGTCCAGATTATATAGCAAAATATGTTATATAACATTTGCGCGTGAGTCACGTCATCACGCGAACGAGACAATTGTAGGCATATTAAATAACATTGTTATATTGCACTGTTGTTTTGTGTTTTAGGTACGGTCTTGTTTTATGTTGCAACGTTATACAAAATGTTAAATCATGTGGACGTGTTATAAAAAAAATATATAACATTTGCGCGTGAGTCATATAATCACGTGTGTTTGTTTTATTCTATCGCTTTGAGTATTCATGATGTGACCGAGATAATCGTAGATATTTGGTAAAATTGTTATACAGCAGTGTTATTTTAATGTGGACAGTCTTGTTTTATATTGCAATGTTTTACAAAAACGTATAATGTGGACGTGTTTTTAAAAAAGATTTATATGACATTTACGCGTGAGTCACATAATCACATGTCACATAATGTTAGATTACATTTTTATATTGCACTGTTATTTTAACCTGTACAGTCTTGTTTTATGTTGCAACGTTAAATAATGTAGGTAGAGGTGTTATAAAACAAAGTTATATAACATGTATGCTATTTAATCTGGACGCACCTTTAAGAAATTCCCTTTAAGAATTCTTTAAGACCTTTAAGGAAAGAATATTCCGTCGAAGTACCTCTTATCAAAAGACTGAATTATTTACACTTGTTTCATCAGCTACAGCAGAGATGTGTGGCACAGAACTTTGTTGTCATCTTTAAATAAGACTTGTTTGATGGTATGGTAACAATATTCGTTTAATTAATTCATTAATGGTAGATCAGTGTGGAGGTTAGCTTGTATAAACCATGCAGCTTCTAAACAAAGTTCCTATGTATGTACGTAAGTTGTAATTTAAATTTAAAAAAAACTAGAGGTCGCTAGTGGAACGGCTCTGAACATGGCGGCTTACACCTGATTTTGGATAAATTATATTTGAGATTTCAAATCAGGGTATAGCTTCTGAACGCTTCGATGTAAAAAGAAAAAATTGAAAGTTCCTAAAACTATCTTCCACGTTTAAAAAAAGAGTTTCGTTTTAGAATGCGGAAATTAATTGAGTTTAAAAGCTATAAATAAACATTATAAACTAACCCCCGACTACTATTGAACCCCAAGCATGTTATATTTGATATAAGTTTCTGAGGAGTTAAGTAACCCGTGGACTACTTGATGCTGCAACATCAGATCAAAGTTATCATATTGCACCTTCGGAAAGACAAGGGCATAACTGCACTTTTTGTAATTTTACAGGAGCGCCATTAAAGCTAATTTTTTTGCATTCAATTATCAACATCAAACTACTACAACATGGAGCACGCGTGCCATACAAAACACTACGAATTTTATGGAACATTTAAAAGTGACATATGCGTAGAGCATGAACTGTCATTTAAAACAAAACAAACATAATAATAAGTACGTAATTTAAAGAAAATGTGACTTTACGTCAACCCATTAGAGTTTAAAATGAAATAGTAGAAGTTGATCGTTACTACCTTTTACCATTGACGCGTGAAGGCAAGAGTCCGCCATGATTCTGTCAAAGGCGTTCTTTTTATGTGCCGCTTTGGCATTTGTGACGCAAATTCCATTGTAGTATTTCGATGATTCAATATCGCATTTATGCTTATACTGCTTTATTCATAGTCTTGTAAATATTTTTTAATTTAATAATGTTTTTAAGACATTTCTGCATACATTATAAGTTTCTCATTTTAAATTTTTTTGTAATTTATGCCCTTGTCTTACCGAAGGTGCGATATTATGAAAATACTACTGAAGTATATCAGTATGCCAAATTTCACATCAATCGAACCTGTGCAAGTTACTGAAATAACTTCGTCAACTAGGAAATGGAATGATAGTAAATATTATATTTTAGAATCCGACGTAAATTTGTCCAATCCGTTTGGGAAATACGATGCCCCAGACAGACACGCAGGTCAAATTTAAAACACCTCTCTTTTGCGTTGGGCGTCGGGGGTTAGAAAAAAAAAATAGAATGTGTCAATAAATTTGTTGTTATAAACCTTCCCGCCAGTCTTCCTACACGTTTCAGCCAAAATCGATCCCTGTTCAGAGCCGAAACACTCGCGCGCAATACAACAAATTATATTAATAACGTTTTAAATAATAAAATTATTAAAAAATGTAACGTGCGGTGGCGACTCTACGGCACTTCTTAATCCCCGGCATTTTCGGAGGGCATT
This sequence comes from Synanthedon formicaeformis, assembly GCA_945859745.1. Classification (NCBI taxonomy): domain Eukaryota; kingdom Metazoa; phylum Arthropoda; class Insecta; order Lepidoptera; family Sesiidae; genus Synanthedon; species Synanthedon formicaeformis. Next base: position 2,107,866 of record OX243977.1, read on the forward strand.
ATTAATTACAAGAGGTTGTGTGGAAATGCCGATTTTTACTATTTAAACGGAGTTTAAGAGGCGACCCATAGATGTCGCTGCTGCTGGATGTAGTGAAAATGTATTTTAAAAAAATATTGTGTTACGAATGATTTATTGAAGGCGTTGTGCCCAGAGTGAAAAGACCAAAAATGTATTCAATAGTACAAAATTTTCAGAATTATATCGATGTTAATGGCGATTTTTTAATAAAGAGAACAAGTACAAATTAATGTTAAGTATAGTTGAGAGGTTGAACAGAAATTAAAAAAAATAATAATTATAATATTGATTCACTCGGGTACAATGCTTAAACAGATGTACAGTCGCACGCAGAATTTTTTTTTGGTGTCAATATTTTTTTTCAAAATGTAGTCAGAGACGTATATATGTAGGTATTATAACGACGTCTCTTTCTTGCATTCACAATATAAAATAAAACATATATTTTATCTTATGTACAGAAAATAATTTTAATTTAATATAATTTTGGCTACACTTTAATTCTAGTCATTTTTTTTTATAATTTGTCAAAATTCAAAATTCGTTCTGTTGGAGTTTATTGTAAATAAACAATTGAAATTTGACAAAATATAAAAATTAAAAATATACATTCCTATAAATTGCGGTTTTTTTTTTAATTGTATATTATCTAGTCTACTTTTTTTTAAGAGACATTATTTTACTTTAGTTTTATATTTTAGTTGTAAGTGCGACTGTAGAAAAGGAAACAAGATTTTTAACAGTTTATATAATATTTCAAATCTGTGTTAGGTACATCTAGTCAAATTGATTTTTTTATGCTTTACCAATGTGGAAAAAATAATAAGATGATCTATTTTATTATATAAATAGCAAGATTAAACCAAAAATATATACGTAATTAATTAGTTATATTTATTTTCAGAATTAAGTATTATTTTAAGAAAGTTCTTTAGTCATTAGAACATAAAAAAATATAAAAAAATCATTCAACCCCAAAATCCACATTGGTAAAAATATGTTTGAATTATATAAAAAGAAATATATCCTAGCTTGGAGAAAAGCTAATTTTTGCCGATAACAATATAATAGCACTTTTAATTTTTTCGTCTGAAATTGTTTAGGTGAAGGATAAAATTTTACTAAAACAGAGTAATAAATCAAAAATAAAGGCTGATTTACATTGGTATACTTAACGGTATCTTACTCCAGCGTAAAAATATTTTGATCTAGTCTAGTGAAGGACACGAATAGAGCGTGAGATATTTTTTAAATCTAATATATTTCAGTGCAGTTTAAACTGCAGTTTACTCTAGTTTAAACGAGTTTACCATTATAGTCTAAAATGTAACCTACGAGTTAAGAGTTACGAGTTAAGATGCTACGAGTATCTCGTAGTTAAGATATGTTTGCATTTTGTTAAAAAAAATTGCCGCTGTAAATTGTAAATTTATGTCAATGTATGAAAATAATTATTGTTAATGGACATAAACTCTGAAAAATATTACAATTAACAAATGCGAGTGAGATAAAAAATAAAACAAGGGTGAGATAAATGAAATTTGCTTTAAAATTAATTTAGAAGGGGTTTATATATGCATTAATCAATGTAAAGTTAAATTTTGTAATTTTTTTAACTAAAAATAATGATACATCAAAAACCCTTGATATCCTATAAAAGTCAAATAAAAATTGAACAAATCTAAGAGTCGTAGGTCCAAAGCAGTGATATTTCGTCATTACTAGATCAAATCGCTGAATTATGTCAATGTAAATAAGCCTTAAGAGGAAGGCGGGCCGCCGTTGTGCCGTTATAAAAAAGAATATATCGCACATTCGGTAAGACAAGGGCATAACTTACAATTTTTTTTTTTAAAATGAGTGAATGCAGAGTTAATGCAGAAATGTTTATTTTATTAGCATGTTTGTTTAAAGGCGTTGAGTACACAAAATGAGCCGAAGTTAACTCGGAATATTTTTTTTTAATACTTTTGCTACTCATTTTTTAAATGATCTCTTATTTGGAGGAGAAAACTGTACCAAAGTTTGAATTTGACGATTGTATTAGTTATTCGGCCTAAGGTGCAGTTGTTTTTTCAGCCATCTATCTAAGTACAGTATAAAATTATTAATATATTTTATATTAACAAAATACACGTCACAAACCTATTTTAACTAGCTTATTTTGTTATATTTTTTTTTATGTCAGCAGAAGTTTGATTACGGGCTGAAAAATAGAAGGACTCATAAATAAAGCGACCGTAAGAGATTTTCTTTTTAAACAAAAATTATATAAATTAACGTGGTTTTTTTCGCATTAAAATTGTTATCAACTGTAAAAGAAATAATCCGATGTTTTTAAGAGTGCTATTGTATTGTTATCAGCCGGTATATGTTCCTAGATCCGTCTTATTGTTACGAATTTGTTTTCCATTACTTACTAACGAAACATTTCTACCGTATTCAATAAATTAAATATACAAATATGACTGACTTTTCTTTAAAAACTCATGGCCCTATTCCATCCTTGATCCAGTAGAGCTTCTATCATTTTAAGAAGAATATTTACATAGTTGACCACATCAGCGACAGTATGAAATTCAACAAGATGTGAGTATAATTGGCTAGTTTAAGAGTTATGGAGGAATATACATACTTACATACATACATACAGAAAAAAAATCTATTAATGGTCAATTTAGTTTCAGTATCATGTATAGAGCCTATAAACACGATATCTCTGAAAACAAAATAACTTACTCCATGACCAACCCTTACAGATTTATTATTAGTATTGATAGATTGATAAAAATTACTGGACTGTTTTTAAAAATTCTTTTACCTACCTATGTGACGATTTGAAACTGACGTTATGGGACCAAACCAAAAGCTACATTTTCAACGAGTTATACGTACTTTCGCATACTTTCGCATTTATATTGTTAGTATGATACAAAAAAGATACTTATATAATAACTTTTAAGAAGCATGTCATATTTCCAACTCCCGACCTCGCGAGGTTAACGCGCTGTGAAATGTTTACATAGCTGGGCGTCACAAAACTTAACCCCCCGTCTCTATTTCAATGTTTTGCAATAATTTTTTCAACATTTAACCCATTTTTCAACAATTTCACTGCCTTTTCCCCTAATAACATTTGACAGATGTGCGGCACAAAGCGACCCTCACGACAATTTTTAATGGGTGTCGTTTTTTGATCAAAAATAGCTCTTTTTTTGAAAACAGCTTTTTTTTATTAATCTAAAAGCTGACAGTTGACGCGGATATAATCTTTAATTAAGACCATTTTTAGAGATTTTTTTGTATTGTTGAACGTGTGATTTATTCATTGACGATTACTTTTTTTGCTATTTATTATGTTATTCTTTATTAGAGAAAAAAATTCATAGTTATATTGATATTACATGTAAATACTTTTTCTCAAGCAAGCAACAACATGAAAAACGTCTGTAGATTCTTCCTGACATTTGATAGTAGCTATCATTGCCTGTACCACAAGTCTTATAGTAATCATCATCAATCATCAATCAATACTAATAATAAATCTGTAAGTGTAGTTATGTATATATGTATGTATGTACCTCCATAACTGTTAAGGTGGCGCTGGACGAGCGTGGGAACTCAGTAATAGGTATTTGGGAGAATTCGTTGTCTCAACTTACTATAATGCTAATAACCTAAGACAGAATGCGAAGCAACACATTCGCACACTTATTCAACTCACGAAACATACGCCAGCAATTCCAATATTTTAGAAAAATCTTTATAAATGGTAACTATTGACATCCCAATTTTTAATGTACACTATAGCTAGGATGTTTTAATTGGAAAACATTATTGGCTTTCAGTCTATTATAACGAGAATTCAACCAGCGAAAATGTGAAAAATTCTGCACATTTTAGAAATCAATTATACTAGATATAAAATTAATTTCAGTTTTTTGTTTCGATGCAAACCTTCATATTATGTTTAAGAAAAGTCATGTTTATTCATGTATTGCTACGACCAATAACTAATGAGTAATCATGAAATTACGTAGTATGGAATTGGTAAGCCGCTCGAGTTGGAAAGTGAGGCCTCTTAAACGAATTAAGTGATTTTAATGAAACTTGATACATAAACATTTAGACGTACAGGACATAGGATAGGCTACTTTTTTCTTTTTCAACGCGGCCGAACTCGCGGGCGCCAGCTAGTATGGATAATAATACTGTGCCTATACATTGCAACTTAAGATAAGACGAACTTGAGTCGAGCTCGTTGGATAAGTAGTTGGGGTGTTTACCTCAATGCTTTTTCTCATGGGGCCCCAGTTTCGATTTCCGACTGGGTCAATTTTGGAAACGAACTTTCAAAGTTGGCTCTGGTCTAGATTTGGAAAGCAGTTTCAGGTAAGGCTTCATTTCACTGTCATTTAGGCGTTTTATTGTGTTTCAGTGAGTGAGTAAAGCCCGTCACAAACGTAGCTATAATATATATTAAGTAATATACCGTGCTATAATATATATTACGGTAGACGTTGGTGACGTCATAGAAATATATATTATAGCTGCGTGTGGGGTCACACCAATATTTGTATAAAAAATAATTATATCGTAATATGCCTTGCTATAATTTATAGTAATATGCCATCAGAGTCTATGCCCTATGTGTTCCCAATTCAAAAAAATATATCTGTATTTTTATTTCCTACGGTTATACTACTGCACCCATTTTGATGAAATCCTTGCTAAAGGACATGCGCTACATTGCAATATTTCACACTAAATCTATCTTTAAAATAAAACGTAAAATTACAACAATAAGTAATCAATCACCATCTATCTTGACACGCATCCTTTCAATTTTAACATTGAAATTGTAAAAAAAAAAACTAAAAAAAAACACAAAAAATTCGATAAAATCCGTTACGGCTTTTCTGGAAACATTGTAATCCTAAATCATTTTATAAAGAGCCATTGTTGTATACTTTTAAACCCTTGCTTTTCCTGCACGTGACAGGCGCACGCCGATATTTAAAAAAAAAATTCAATTCACCATACTGCACCCACTGACCTACATACATTATTTTTTTCCAGAAATCTGTAAAAAAATGCCACCCCTTTTTATTTGAATTTTTTTTCGCGTAGCGATCCCTTAATCGAATTCAATCCTTTGGAAAAGGGTTCTAATAAAGTACCCAATATTAGGTTTTTTTTTTGCGGAATTCCTCGCGACATTCGCCTGTCATTGTTTAGTGGCAAAATTGTACGTTCTGTCAAAAAAATTCGCGCCATTAAACGCGCGGACATCTGCCGAGACGTGTATAAATTTTTTTTTAATGCACACAATGCAAATAGGGGTTGGCTCGTGCGTGCGCACGACATTAATTTTTAGGGGAAATCAAACATTTTTGTGTAAAAGAAAAATGCATTTAAAAGTATAACAAACGATGTCCCCTCATTTCAATATTAATGTTCGGGGAAATATCTTGTCTCGCAATTAAAGACCATATTCAGATAGACACAAGTCTTAATTTAGTTCGATGAGCAATTTTATATTGCTTTGCATCTTTATTGGTGATTTTTGATTTTCATTATTTCTCTAAATTCATTCCTCTGACCATTATTCGTAACGTTCGTTACACAGAATTGTAATTAAACGCGTTTTATGTAACTCCTATTGTTGTTTTGACAACGTCCCCCTGTCGGATTCACTTTATATTTTTTTTTTATAACAAATCAAATTTCTGAAGGCAACCAGTACTGAGTATTAAGTGTTATGCATTTTTTTATTTTATTTTTATGAATTTTTGGAACACAAGTTATTTTCTTCAAAACAAAATTTTATATATTTATTTTTTTAATATTATTATCTTTCACAAGTTTTTTCTTCGTGTCCACAGATAGAAATAAAACTGAAACAATTAATAAAACATAAAAAAAATATTTAATATATTATAAGTTTATAACATAATCATAAATTAGACATCATAATACATATAATCAATGAGAAGAGCCGCGGCAAACAGTAAACCTTTTTCTTCAACACTCAATTCAACATCGAACGTCACTCCGAACCTTCAATCACATAAATAAACATATTTATCGCCTCTTTCACCAACTACAAGTAAAGTGTTGATTAGTTACTTTTAGAAATCATTTTCTGTTTTATTGAATTATGCACTCGGTTTACTGCATCATTCCATAGGAGATTTTTTTAAATTATTTTCTATTTAATGTTTGGGACGTTTACCTTACAAACAAAGGTATATCAGCTAAATTATTCCCGGTGACAGGTGACTTTAAGTGACGGTTTAGCCTACTTGACGTTGGTGAAAGAGGCGCTTAGATATATATTTTTTATTGATATAACACAACATTAAGTAAAAGTAATTTAGTTTATATAGTCACTACATATTATGCTCTTTCCTACCTTCTTCCCGTTAAGGAGTGGTACAGTGGAACACTGACCTGTCAGTGACCGCTGCGAAGAAGAGGGCGTGTGTAAGCCCTTGCCACCTTTTGCAGGTGGCACCACCCGGAGTGCCATCCACCTTCAAGACTTGGAATTGGACGTCTCTGAACAGGTTCAGAGTTATGTACGGACCTACGAAGAAGGTTGGAACAATATTAGCAGGGATCGAATATCAATTCGGGCACACCGTACAAAAGTGGTTGCAAATGCGCTCAGAATGCAGTTTTCAATATTAACCTAATAACGATGGTCGGCAACGTACTTGCAGTACATAAGGCGTTACTAGTGTTAAAAGGCGATGTTAGCCACCTACCATCAAGGGGACAACCACTTTTCTTAACATTAGGAAATCTTTATGGATACCCAACAACAAAGGGGACGCCGCGGGGTTATGCCGGACTCCTATGGGGTTATGACGTACTGTGTTTCCTGTATTTTGGCGTACCCGAAAGTGGAGATACGCCGGCCATCTCGAGAACCTCTCGACGGGCGGTAATCTCCTGTAAGATCCCCAGACCACGGTCAAGGAGGAAGGTGGCGGACATATAGGCGGACAGGGATCCTCTTTCCGCTCGCTTGTAAAATTAGATGACGTCCAAGTCCAATAAATGGACTGAAAAGTCACACATGAAGATAGATCACACATAAAAATTATCGGAAATATAATTCAAAATTTTTCAAAGCACTAATTTTAATAGATTTTTATCATCTTAAAAGAGCTATTACGGTAAAAAAGCTTAATAAAAATTACCACGTATCCGAAAAATGTCTTCTTCATTGGCGTTTTTAACAAGATATACAGGTCTAACAGCTGTCCACTGTTGTTCAACAGTACCGACGAGGTTTCCAGGTGGAGCGAACACCTCGATGCGCTGGAGTTGACACGGCACTACTCTAGGTGTGCATGCGTATGGCCTGTTGATTCTCATTACTTCTGCACCTTGCGAATTCATCACTCGAAGTTGAAAAGGTCGGAGGCCATAACAGAAGTAGCCTACGCACCAGCTGGCAAAGCATATTAATATATTACACATGAGAAAATGAGATTTTTTTTAAGTTGAAGAGATCGGTTGTGTGGAACAACATTTGTAGAAGACAGAACACATGCTGTACTGGGTAGGGGTGCACTGTGTTGGAGTATCACCATTGTGGTTGCTTTGGTGACATTGGGTAGCACATTTTGTCTGTCATTTTCTCATATCTGTCTTCGTAGGCGCCGATCTTTCGGTCTGCGGTCATGAAAGCGTTGGTCCTCACTTGTTTAAATAAGCCTACAAATGGAGCGGCAGCCTCTCTGCCTGCATTCACGTGAAAAAGTTCAGTAAATTAATGAATATAAACAAACCTATTTTCTTCTTCAACAGTATAAATAAGGTTGTGGCTCGAAGTTCTCACAAAGAAACGATTCTTCTTTCCTCTCAAGAATAGTACACTCTTGACGCGAAGGCGTTTCGTGATGAAAAGGCGATCTATCGATGCTAACTCCTTAAGAATTGACGGATCTGCCACCTGAACATTAAGCTGTGATATTACGTTATATTTTTGTGAAAAACGATGACAGACAGGATAGTTGGCTAAAACTAGTATGAGGAATTTCGTATTATTCGCACGAACAGCTAATAGGCCAACGCAAAATTGCCAGTCTACGTGTCTTTTATAAGATGTATTTCGGAGAGTGTGCTCAGGAGCTGCATGAGCTCATACCGCCTTCCCCTTTCTTCCATCGGACATAGATACGTACGGCTGGTTACCAATCTTTTCAAAGTTCGAGTGTCTGATGACGAAAAAGAGATGGAGGAACTTTAAGTCATGAAGTTCTTGTGCACACTATAAAATAGAAAACCAACAGGCAAGCAATTCTACGCCATTGTTCTAGACTCTGAAGCTTAGTTTCATTCAACCGATGAGATTCTTAGCGCGGCGCTTTACCGTGTCGAGTTAGATATTTGACTGAGGCTTCTGCCCATTAAAAACCCACGGTTTTTCCTTACGACGTCTATGAGCGAGGGTCAGAAACGCAGTGTGCCCTGCTGTCAAGCAAAATTATCGAGATAATTACACAAAATAGTATCTGTAATAATCGTTATAAACTGAGCCTTAGGACGTCCACGTTGGACATAGAAAGGTCAAAAGCAGTCTGGATCCGCAAACATTATGACCATAATATGTGTCCTGCTAGCTGCTCACAAACACCTCAACTCAATACTAAATTATAAATGTTCGTATAGATGTTCGTATTTCTTTCACTTGGGTCTTAAATAATTTGCAGATTATGTTAATATCACTTGAGTGATAGTGCTACGTAGTTTACTCCATTTTTTTATTTACCTAAGTAATTATTCAGAAGCATGTATTATGTTACATGATAAGTTATAAATTATCTACACAAAGCGCTTCCAATGAACATGACCTCCGATTTTCTTCTTTTGTATTCGAACAATTTGGTCATCGAACAAATTGGTCAATTTGCTGCTAAATCTACGACACAGTTCAGGGATCTTAGTAGTTACACTTACAGGTGAAGTCAACATCTGAACGGTTTTTGCATTGTTTAAAAAAAAAGGTACAAGAAAATGTCATCGCAATTGGACATGTGAAGAACAAATTGTAAGTATTGTTTAGAATTTCCATCGAAGTAATAGAAACGCTACAATAAAAGTTAGAACAAGAGGAATTTGACTTATTTTAAAAATTGTTTCGAAAACGGCATATTGCGCGCAAATGATTCCTGCACCGATTAATGTCAATGACAGTTGATTAGTTTGAAATATATAGACATTTTAAAGGTCAAATCGTCAATGTCATTGGCCTATGTGAATCCCTTAAATCTACTTTTAAATAGCTAGTTTATAAATTTAAATAACATAACAAAACAACATAGTGGCTAGGTATACTGATATCAATGATATTATATGTTACTATTATATGTATTTGTAAGCTCACTGACTGATATTATAAAGTGGAAAGATTTGATTGTTTAAATTAAATAGGCTTCGAGACTACTGGACCGATTTAAAAAATTATTTCACTGTTGGGAAGCTACATTGTCAGGGACTAACATAGGCTATATTTTATTACGTTACGCGGACGACGTCGCGTGCACTAGCTAGTAATTTATAAAACAAAAAAGTACTGAATAAGAGACGCCACATAAAAGAGGCCACTTTCCAACTCGAGCGGCTTACCAATTCAATACTACGTAATTCCATGATTACTCATTAGTTATTGGTCGTAGTAATACATGAAAAAACATGACTTTTCTGAGACATAATATGAAGGTTTGCATCGAAACAAAAAACTGAAATTTATTTTATATCTAGTACTAGCTCAAAAAACCGCATCAAAATCAGTTGCGTAGTTTTAAAGATTTAAGCTTTTGTCAATTTTCGCTGGTTGAATTCTCGTTATTATTGACTGAAAGCCAATAATGTTTTGCAATGAAAACATCCTACCTATAATGTACATTAAAAATTGGGGTGTCAATAGTTACCATATATAAAGGTTTTTCTAAAATATTGGAATTGCTGGCGTATGTTTCGTGAGTTGAATAAGTGCGCGAATGTGTTGCTTCGCATTCTGTCTTAGGTTATTAGCATTATAGTAAGTGAGACAACAAATTCTCCCAAATACCTATTACTGAGTTTCCACGCTCGTCCAGCGTCACCTTAAGTCCATTTTTAATTTCGTACTACTGGACCTACTCATTTTTTTTTAGATAATAGCTAAATAGTCAAAGGTAAAGAAAATGTGGAATCTTCTTATATGTCTACCATTACAAAACAATATATACCTACAGATGCTACACACCTTTGGAGTTGGCAATGACTCGTGGACCTCAGGCGCCATCAGTTTGATCGGCTCAGGTTGCGGTGGTACAGGGATTGGAGCTGATTGTATCATATTTTAACGTTCTTCAGTCTTCTGTTGATTACTATTAAGTTAATAAAAAACCCAAAACATTTAAAATAATCCACGGTGAGCCCGTAACCGATTTTGTTAAAAATGAGAATTTGTCATATACAATAAAATATGCTGACACGAATGACATTTGATGCTGCTTTATAGAACAATACCTATAGGTTACTCGTATTTCACTGACTTCAAACTGTGTATCACCTTTGTCTATACTAGAGGAAAGATTTGTTTGTTTGTTTGAATTGAATAGGCTCCAAACTACTGGACTGAATTGAAAATTTCTTTCACTGTTGAGAAGCTATATTATCAGCGAGTAACATAGGCTATCAATACTAATAATAAATCTGTAAGGGTTGGTCGTGGAGTAAGTTACTTTGTTTTCAGATATATCGTGTTTATAGGCTCTATACATGATACTGAAACTAAATTGGCCATTGTTAGAATTTTTTTCTGTATATATGTTTCTCCATAACTCTTAAAGAAATTAACAGATTTTCATGAAATTTGGTACATAAACATTTAGACGTACGGGACACATGATAGGCTACTTTTTTTCTTTTTCAACGCGGACGAAATCGCGGGCGCCAGCTAATATTTTATAAAATTACGCGGAAGAAGTCGCGTGCAACAGCTAATTATGTAAGCCTAAAATGCTGTGTGCCTAAATCTCATTATAACTAAATGTCATTTTAAATAAATAAGCGTTTTAGTAGATACAGGATCCGAAGAGAGGTCGGCCTTCCTCCATCAGCCATAACTGTTTACCAAAATAGACCAAAATTATATTTTCAACCGAATTCCAAAAAAGAGGAGGTTCTCAATTCGACTGTTTTTTTTTTATGTTTCTTACCTCATAATTTTCGACGGGTGAAACCATTTTGATTTGAAATCTGGTGCTTCCCGTCTGGTCCCATTTCAATTTGGTCCAATTCTGACAGTGGCATCCATGAGAAAAGACCATAAGACGGTTTGAAGTCTTTTTTTTTTGTTAAAAAGAGATATCAGTTGTTAAGTATCTAGAAAATAAATCGCGATTATGTTGCCATTTAAAATAAGCTCAAGAGATCTAGCTGCTGGACATAGCATAGCATATTTTATTAAGAAGTCGTAGTTCGACAAATAGTGCTCATAAGAACTTCATAAATTTTTTTTATACGATAGATAAGGCAGTGAACTTATTCACTAAGGTCAAAATGTTGACAAAAATTTTTGTTTGACAATGAGGATAGGTATATTTAATTTTGCTGATAATTTTTTGCATTCAATTCAACCTATGGATTCATGCAAATGGCAAGATTTGTAACCCTCTGGCGTGCTGTGCTTGTTTATCGCTTTGCACCAGACCAGATGTTACCACCGACTAGTGTTCAGCCAGTAAGGCACGAGACTATAGGGCGCCTTTGCCAGAGAGAAGAAGAGGGCAGCCTAAGAAATAAAACAAAGACTTACCACAACACAAGTTTAATAAAAGAATTATAACAATATCAGCAATATCAAAATCAGTAAGATACAGGTTACTAATTAACAAGTTTAAATTAGATTATAATATTCAGAGTAGCACGTTGAGGACGTGAGCAGTGTTGGCTCAGACGTGGGAATTTATCAAACTCCGAGGGTAAGCTGATGAGTATATAAATTAAAAAACTACTCAGCTGGATAAAACGCTCCGGGAATGCCGCTGAAGCAGGTCCACTGCTGCAGCCCGCGGAAACGTGGCGTAGACCCCCTCAAAACGCGAAGAGCGTGCAGACGAGCGTCGGTGTGGAGTGGTTGCCGGAAGCCGGCGATAGTAGGTGCTGAGTAGGCAGCACGGACTAGCTCCTCCCGCCGTGGTCCAAAACGCCCGCGTATGAATCTCGCAGAGCCCTCGGCGACTCCCTTCCTCGCACAGGCGACTTCAGGGATCGTGGCGAAGTAGACGAAGTAGCACGGTATAGATCGTGACAGTGGGTACTTTTCCCAAATTTAAATTAACCGCCAAGCTTGTAATGAAAAAATATGCGTGTACGTAAGCAGTGTCCTTGCGTCTGAGTCCTTGTTGTAGGTATCTCTCCTACTTTTATTGACCATTCCTCCCTCCCTTCACGTCCCCTACTTCCCCGACAGTTGAGAGGTGCGGTGACGTGACTTTGGCATTGACAATACTACATTGACATAGACTATATTTTAGTGCACAGACCAGTTTAATGGTCTGTGCAAATTTCATATGTTACAGATTATTATTACAAATAGGGGAGAGCATTAAAATTTATGTAAAAAAACGAAATTGTATCGCTTTTATCAATCTTGGTGCAACAATGTGCAATATTACAATAGATAGGGTGACCATGATTCATAACGAACTATTTTTAGGTAAATTGTGTACTTCGCAATTATTATTTTACTTTTACTTACATTAATAGTTGTTTAAATAAAAAAAAATAAAGCATACATTCAATTTTTAATTATATTTTTAAATACAGGGTTAATTACATTTTATGTACTCAAATAAAAAATCTTTACCTAAAAATGCGCGCTGGAATGTTTCATTTGATTTAGTGTCAGTAACGGATTTTTTCATCAATGAGTAATTTAATTTTTTTTTATATTTATTAAACATGATCAATTTAATAAATATTGTAATAATAATAATTATGTACATTTACCCACTTACTTATTTACTTACTGCACAAGTGTACACACTATAGCCAATATAGTACTTAACCAGTATTATAGTATTTACTCTATGCTAATACTTTCTATATATAGCGATTGACAATTATTTGATTGTGCGATATTTGTTGAGACACCAACTAAACATAGAAAATAACTTGGTTCGTAACCGATAAAAAAATAAACACTACATCTCCTCTTAGTTTTTAAGAATGAAAACATGGTCACCATACACTTTTAATGTGTCGCCGCACGCGCCGCCCCGCGCTAACATTTTATGCAAAAACGCAAATTTCGTTCGAAATTTGAAACGCTGCATTGTGTTGCCAGTTCAGACGGATAAAAATAATCGCTGCAGACTCAATTTTTAGGGGAAAAATGCATTTTGCGCAGGTCTATGTATTATTCTTGCGTCGTGTATCGAATTGTATTGAATTAATGAGTGTTTTTATGCAAGCACGGTCAAACTGTCCCTTTTCCGAGTCTCGCATTTGGAATGCGAAAATTGGGGCAGTAAGCCCATTTAGTTCACAATGCGCTCTTTCATGTTTTTTTAATAAATTATATTTCATTGATAAAATGGACAGTTTTCAAATTTATTACATATCTATTGCTAAGTATTATTGATAATATATTAAATATAAATCCTAAATCTCTCAAGCAAATAGATACAAAAAATATAATTTTCAAATGGTGTTCCAAAGCTTTAATATTACCAAATCCTACCAAAATTACAACTGGGAAAGTCAAGTTTAGCCCAGTCAAATTAGAAAAACACTTAGATGTAAAAATATTCAGCTAAAATGACTGAAAAACAGTGTGCCCCGCCACTGTTTAAATAAAACACCGATATTATTTGTTGATATGGTAATTCTTTTATTTACGATTTGTACTTCAACATTACTCATGACACGAATCTCATACAACTCATACATTTTCATTAAATAACGTACAATTCATACATTTTCTTGGTTTCGCTTTATCTATACTTTGCTCCTCAAATAAATTAAATAGTTGAAAATTTCTAACCTCAATCTATCCTCTATATTGCCACAATAGTTTTCTATCTTATGGTAACTTGTATTTTTATGGCAACTCAACCGATAGGGAATTTTTATTTAAAAAAAATCCTCATTAAAATTCTAAGGGAAGTTCCTTTTTAGCAATAATTAAAACATTCTTTAGCGAAACACACAATCACACTTAACTAACAGTAACAAATAAAAACATAATATTCATTAAATAATAATAAAATCATTCAAATATAACATTTGCCTGTGTCAATTATTCCTATTCATACATCGTCGGCGTAAAACCATTTTTCATAACCGATTCATGAGAAGTAACTTTTCTTCGTTGTATGTAACTGGTGACTAAATAAGAAAATAACAACGTTCGTAACTAATTCTATTAACTAGCTACAAAAGACTTTTCATCGTCTCTTAAGTAGTTACTTTAAAGACAACATTCTGTTTCGTAACTATAATCTCATGTCTTTTTTTAGTTATATTGACGAAAACAAAATTATAAGTACTTTTCTTATCTATATTAATATAATACTATAGAGGTGAAATTTGTATGTTTGTTTGTTTGCAAGTAGGAGGTAATTTTCGAAACTACTCATCTGACATTAAAAAAAAAATCAACAAGTAGACTTTTAGGATGGACATAGGCTAAATATTCCAACAGGGCACCAGCTAGTCAATAAATATTGACTTATGAATATAATCAAAGAGCTATCAAACAATAATAATAAGAAAACCTCAAGTATCTTGCTTAAAAATGTCGGTACGAACGTGGTTTAAATTTTCTTACTGGGTAACCAGTTACGAAACAATGAAGGAAATTTCCCTTTTCGCAAACTGACTATGAAAAATGTTTACGTACACGAACCAAAGGAAATATTCGCTAAATACACTTTGTTCATCAATTACACGATTCCAAATCGTTTACAAAACAATTCCAAGTGTGTTTTATCAGATACATCGATTTCTCTTTACATATTATTTGAACACTGTACTAAGAGTTTTGTATTTATATATAACTGTCTTTATGTTACTTTCTTTTCATATCACCAATGAAATACTTTTAAAAGAACAGATACAACGGTTACAGTTGACTGGATCTGTATATAAAATATAAATCTGACTCGTAAATTCTCAAATCAATGACGTCTTAAACAGCTTTCAAAGCATGAATTTCTGATTTCATGTGTAAATGGACTCGAGAGAAAATCATCAAAATTTGATTCACATTTTTTTTACACGTTCTGAATTCTAATAAAATTCATCAGAACAGATTGGAGCGAATTCTTGCATCACGAAATTGACTATAATAACTTTGTTCATTTTTTTTCTGTGTGTACGCGAATATGATATAATATTTACAAAAGGGGCATTGCTATGACTTCTCAACTATATGCGAGTGCAATCTGACCTGGGGGTGTATTCTGATCTATTTTATCCTAGACATTCCTAGTATTTTGAATCAATCAATTAGAATCATCGTCATCTCAGCAGTAGGATGTCCACTGCTGGACATAGGCCTAGACCTCCTCCATAATTCTCCAATAGGATAAGTCAACCCTTGGACCCACCCCCTCCACGAGAGAACCTCCGTACTTATGTCCTGCCTACAAAAACTTCAACTTACTGATCCTTCGAGCCATGTCTGTAACTTTCGTACGTCTACGGATCTCCTAATTGCTGGTTTGTGCACGTTAATAATCTCAGAAGCGGCTCAACGGATTTTAATGAAAATTGGCACCACACAGATAGCTTATTACCTGGATTAAAATATTATAGCATACTTTTTATCCTGAAAAAATCCCGAAGGATCATCTAAAAATATAAAAACATGCGTTATTTAAGTATTACATTTTTAATTTTCCGCAGTAGCGGGCATCAGCTAGTATGTTAATAAATACATATCCATAAATTGCTATTATGTAAAATACAAATTTTAAAAATCTTGCGTTAATTTTCGCTTAAAAATAATCCATCTGGGATCACTGTGTTAAAGAGATCATAATACACCCCCTAAGTAAGTAACGTAGTAGTAAAATCTTATGTGTATTACAACTATGGAGGGTAGAGATAAGGAGGACCGACTCTGTATTAAAAAATGGTCCCAGAATACCAAATAAGATGGCGCTAGTGTAGCATTGTCGAGTAAATTAGACAAAGGTAGATAGATAGAAGATACAAGTAGTAGTAAATTAGACAGAGAAAGATAGATAGAAGTAATAGTAAAATAGACAGAGATAGATAGGTACAAGTAATATTAAAATAGACAGAGATAGATAGGTAGAAGTAATATTAAAATAGACAGAGATAGATAGGTAGAAGAAAATGCTACACTAGCGCCATTGTGGCCACTTTTAGTACCCTCATTTTATTATTGGAGAGGACCATTTTTTTCAGTTTTATTGTCATATGAGTGACAATCACAAAAGCTTTTTTTTTAAGTTTTAAATAGTTTTTTTTGTCATAAAAGTAGTCCCAGAATACCAGTAAATTAAGATGGCGGTAGTGTAGCATTGTCGTGTAAATTAGACAAAGAGAAGTACATAATAGTAAAATAGACAGAGATAGATAGATAGAAGTAACAGTAAAATAGACAGAGATAGATAGATAGAATATTTATTCTACACTAGCGCCATTTTGGCCACTTTTAGAACCCTTATTTTATTGTTGATGAGGAACCATTTTTTTTTTCAGTTTGATTGTCATATGAGTTGGTACTCCTTACCTCTACCTTTCATAATCACTGCATATTATAAAACACGCGTCTGTCTGTTCGCGATAAACTCCAAAACTACTGCACCGATTTTCATGTTGTTTTCACCAATGGATAGAGTGGTTCTAGAGGAAGGTTTTAGTATATAATTTACAAAGTTACGCGGGCGAAGTCGCGGGCAGCAACTAGTTACAACTAAGAACGCTTCTCGATTGATCAAAGCCTAAGTCTTATTAAACTATAGTGTGGCGCACAGCCTCTTTATCCTAAAAAGTACTGATCACAAAAAAAAAACAAGCTTATAAATCGAATAAATAACAGGTGATTACCTTAACCAGTGGTTAAATTTTCAACAACTCCATAATTATAATAAACGTCTACACGAATTCGATTATTTCCTAGTAAGTAAGGCACTGCGGTAAATAGTATTTTATATAATAACTCTGTACAAAAATATATTTCACTATAGTAAAAATTTAATGATCTAAAAATATAGTTTTTTTTTTATCACATTTATTGTATCAAACACATTACTGTGGTCCTTCGGTTAGTACGTACTTACTTACTTATATAAACAGAAACAAACATGGTCACCGTACAATAATATATGTAAACTATAAAAACAAATTAAATCAGCAAAAAAATAAAAATTTTCCAAAGATTTTCCAAAAAAAAAAAATTTTGAAAAATTTTCCAAAAAAAAAATTTTTTGAAAATATTTGTTTACATTTTTTTTCTATAGTGACTGGAGATTTAAAATGATTTTACGTTTACATAACATATTTAAAAAATAACCAAGTATAGGTATATATAAAATAATATATATACATTAATAAAATATATTCGTATGCGATTTAGAAGCACTCTTTTTACATTGAAAACATCAAACTTCAGTGATACAAACAAACAAACTTACTACACACCTATATTGTATAAAAAGCTGCTCTTGAAAAGTATTCTTATATAAATATTCAAATTGCACCCTATCGCTTACATAGGTAAGTATAATAAGTCTAATATAAATAAATATTAAGAAGAATTATTATCAAAAGATTCTAAAAATACACAGTAGCAACAAAAGCGAAAAAAAAAATTTTTAGGTTTCTATCTCACTGAACCCTAAAAATAAGCCGGTACCTAGATTATCACGTTTCCTACAATCACTAAAACACTACTAAACTATACTTAGGAAGAAATTTGCTAGATTAATTTAAAAAAAAAATTATAGCTCTTTTAGTGGAGTAGCACATCTTTGTTGCCGTCACTCGGACGGCGGACGGTCAATCTTACCGTTACGGTTGTGATTTGATAAAGGATACACTAGATTCAGGGTCTCAAACAAAATCAAACGCGAAAGTGTCCATTGGATTTTTTATAAACGCTACACTTTGTCTCGTTAATTTCTGATAAAAAAAATGAATAATGTAAATGTTGCATGACTGATTTGAACCTTAACGTTTAGTAATAATAATGGTTCAAGTCGTAACACGTGTTCACCTTAACCCTTCATATGCCGGAACGTGGATCCGCGTTAATAATGTTGCACCATTCGTGTGCCGGAACGCGGATCCGCGTTGCGCCTACTGTATGTATCACGAGTGACACTTGAGATTATGACTTTACGCTCCGGCATACAACAGTGTGCGTTCGGCACAGTTCGGCACACGAAGGGTTAAGGACAACTTTGTGCAACTAATTTGAAATATCACCCCAAAGTGTGAGTGCGGTGATATTCTAGTATGCCACATATAGTGAAGCAACCCAGAATCTAGTGTATACCTTGTCAAAGCGGTTGTGCGACCTTGAAAATAATCTCGTCTTAACGAAACAAAATATAACTAAGTGTTTTTTTTTTGTTTGGTTCACGAAAAAAATTAAGCCTCGTTCACACCTCACGGAACAAACGATTGTGTTCAACAGATACTTTGAAGTTAAAAGGTTTTTCTTAAAATTCTTACATATTATAAAACAAAGTCTGTCTGTCTGTCTGTCTGCCTGTTCGCGATAAACTCAAAAACTACTGCACCGATTTTCATGCAGTTTTCACCAATGGATAGAGTGGTTCTCGAGGAAGGTTTTTAGTATAATATAATTTACAAAGTTACGCGAGCGAAAAAAAAAACCATCAACTAATTTTAATGAACACATGTCAACTAGATTAACGACGTAATTGTTAAGGCACTTAATTTATTTCATTTCAAACCCTGCCTTTTATTCAATAAAAATCATTCAGAATAAATCTGTAATCATATGAATAATCTGCATTTAGAAAAAATATATAAATACTTGTAATTTTTGTAGTGCTTGACTAATAGAATGAATATTATATATTTTTTTGAAAATTATTTTTGAAAAATAATAACAGATTTAAATTGAATTTCAGTGAGTATCAAAATTCAACAAGCGACTGAATATATTTGAAAAAAAAAATTTAAATATACTTTTTAAAAAATTTAAAAATACTTTTTTAAATAGTATATTGTCGTTGTCAAACCGAAAATATTTTTAGAGAAATATCTCAATAGACAAATAAAAGTTTTCCTAAAAATTTTTACGAAAAGACTTATTTGAAACAAGGTTACTTATTTGTTTTAAACGTGAAAATAGTTTATTTATTATTTGTATAATAGGTAAATTTTGCACAAACAGACATAGAGTCTGTTTGTGCAAAATTGCTGTTGAGCAGCAGGAACATAGCATATTTTTATTAAGAGGTCGTAATTCGACAAATAGTGCTCAAAAACACTTAATTAGCAGTTTTTTTATACGATAGATAAGGCAACTATTCACTAAGGTCAAAATTTTGGAATCTCAAAAAAGTGCACAAAGCCCATTTTGGTTTGACAACGACGAAATATACTTTCCCCTTGGCTTCAAAAGAATTGCACAATTTTTTGCTAAAACATCAGGATATAATAATTATGTCAACAGCTAACAATAATATATTAAATTGATTCGAAGATCGAGACGATTTTAACAACAAAATTACATTAAATAATCAACATATTTTTTTAAATAGTTAACATTGATTGTCATTTAAGTATGATAACAATCATAAATATTTGGTCTTGCATCAAAAATTCATTTTTTTTACATTTACAAAACATTCTAATAAAGTTTCAAAAAATATTTTTATCTTTCAACAATTTTCAATATAATTTTTTTACTAATATAATTAGATTTCATCAAAAATAGCTCAGTTTAAAGTCCAACGTTTTTCTATTGGACTATAATTTTATTAGAAAAACACTTTGTCTTAAATTATTTATTATTATTATTGTCCTATTAAAAATTTGTTCTACCTCTATGTAATGTAATGTCTTTAAAACGATTTTTTCGTCAATTCGACCACACTGACCCGTACTTTTTTTTTTCATTTCTTTAAAGTGTCCTATGGGGTAATCTAAGCACCGAGGTCCATGTCGAAGCAATGCTGCCTTGGGTGCGAGTGGGGCGAATGGGGCACATGGTGATGGGGCCCACCGAGCAGGAGACTCGGTAGACAACTGTCCGTTAGGAGGCCCCCACTTAGACCCATCGATGAATCCGATAAACCTGTTGAACAACGCGCACATTATAGTCGTAACACACGTTCGGGTTTCGTACGCTCCGAACCAAATCCGACTTATCGATGTAAAATTAATTGCTCCATCTAATTATAAATTTGCAAAAATTGCTCCAGCTAATAAATAATGATATTAGCAAAAAAAAAAAAAAAAAGGAAATTGGACCATTGCAACGCACATGTCTTAAGAAATACGTATTATTTCCTTGTCTAGGTTGCGTGAAAAAACTGCTCCAGAACTGGAAAAACAATCAATGATTCATTAATCAAATGAAATTAATCGACCCAGATACGGACGGATATTTAGTATAAGGTTGGCAACATTGGCAGATGCTAATGCAAATTTTTCCAGCTCTGGAGCAATTTTTGAAAATTCATAATTAGATGGAGCAACTAATTTTACATCGATTTATGCTTTTGCTTTTTCATTATTTATAATTTCATCAGGCCACGGTTACGGCGGTCATACCATAAATACACATACGTCTGTTCCTTTAAAACTTTATTTATTGTTTATCTATTTTGTATTTTTTTTATTTAATATTATAAAATATTTCATAATTTAATATTAAGTGTTAATAGCTATTTTCATAGTAAAAATGAAGTCAGTCATTAGCTAATACAGTACCTGCGTTGTGCGAATGCGCGAATGAAGTCCCGTCGTCGTGTAGTAAGTCGGCGGCCGCTGAGACAACCTCGCTGAGGCACAGTTGGGAAGTGGGCGACGAGCACAACATCGGATCACCTGTTGAACCGTTGGATTTTTTTTTATAATGCGAAAGCGAAACATGGCTAATGACGAGCTCGTTGGCCGAGTGGTTAAGGTGGCGCTAGACGAGCGTGGGAACTCAGTAATAGGCATTTGGAAGAATTTGTTGTCTCAACTTACTATAATGCTAATAACCTAAGACAGAAACATACGCCAGCAATTCCAATATTTTAGAAAAACCTTTATAAATGGTAAGTATTGACATCAAAATTTTTAATGTACACTATGGCTGGGATATTTTCATTGGAAAACATTATTCGCTTTCAGTCTATAATTACGAGATCTCAACCAGCGAAAATGTGACAAATTCTGCACATTTTAGAAATTAATTATCATAGATAAATGATTCACATTTTAGAAATTAATTATCATAGATAAATGATTGGTCTCGCTGCGCTCGACTAGATACGGCCCTACCTAAAAGCAATAGCTCCGTGAATGCGGCAAGTTTTTATTGTAGTGTGTGTAAAACATTGTCACTATTTATCACTTTTTACAGTTTAATTATATATTTACACAGTTTCACTACGCAAATTGGCATTTTATTATGCACAAAATTTAATAAAACATTCGGCACGTACACATCACAGACAGTTTGCAATGTGACTAGCTCGGGTACGCCGAATTCGGCGTAGTATTTGTTGCCGCATTTGTCAAGTACGGCGGCTGTATCTAGTCGAGCACAGCGAGACCAATCAAATATCTTTGTTAATTATACTAGATATAAAATAAATTTCAATTTTTTGTTTCGATGCAAACCTTCATATTATGTCTCAAAAAAGTCTTAGTTTTTTTCATGTATTACTACGACCAATAACTAATGAGTAATCATGGAATTACGTAGTATGGAATGGTGTTGGACTTGACGGTCTGTCTCGGCGGTCCAGTTTTCGAATTGGCAGGGTCAAATTTGGTAATAAACATTTCAAAGTTATCTTTGGTCTGGATTTGGAAAGTGGTGGCAGGAGTAGCCTAGCACTTGCAGCAGCAGTGGAGTTGCTTGTTTAATAGGCGACGGTAGCCACTTACCATCAAGTGGACCGTCAACTTGTCGAGCCTGTTAAGCGTCGAGCTTAACATTAACCAAAAAAAAATGTGATAAATATACCTTGCGTGACCGGATTATGGGAGTCGTCGTCCATTAGGTCTTCGATTTGGGCCAAATTGAGTACAGCCTCGTTCGAGTCGCCGAGTAGACCGGGGGACGGCGATAGTCGCATCTGAAAAAGACAAAAATACATGTTCACATATTTTTTTATGACTTGTATCACTGACAGTATCACAGTATGTCAGTTTTTACTAATGGAAAGAGGGATAAACAAGAAGGATGGTGTACAAAAAGATTGTAGGTAGTTAGTATATTAAATTTTTGACCATCACCCCCTATCGATTGTTGAAAAAGTCAATAATTATTGAGACAATCTTGCTTTGCACGAGGGGTTCGTGTGCCAAACGCCAGCGAGCCGAATTACCGTTGTATGCCGGAGCGTAAAGTCAATCTCAAGTGCTATTCAATTCAATTCATTCAATTGCTATTTCAACCGAAATTAATCTTATAATTAAGGACTTATATAGAAAAGAAAAAAACGTACAATATCGCGTGAAGTAGGCGCAACGCGGATCCGCGTTCCGGCACACGAGAGGTGCAAAATTATTAACGCGGATCCGCGTTCCGGCACACGAGTGGTGCAAAATTAGTACCGCGTTTCGGCACACGAGTGGTGCAAAATTATTTACGCGGATCCACGTTCCGGCATATGAAGGGTTAATAAGAGTTTAACGCTCGCCACTAGACAATCGTGCGGCCACTAGTACTAATTGTCTCTTTCTAGAATTTTTATTGGTTCTCCAAGTTACTACATACCTGCAAGAGAGAGATTGGAAGTAGTGGCTGAATCATTACAATGATTGGCACGATTGCTTTCTCTCTTTCTAGAGAATAGTCAATATTATACGAGTATCGCTCAGTCCATTCTCTATGTCTATGATTCTAATAAAGTGTCTGGGTTTTTGTCAAAACATATCCAGAGAGAGAGAGAGAAACAGAGAGACATAATCACCACAGTTTAAGTAAATAATCTCACCTTAATATCCTTATGGTCTAGGAACTGTTCGGGAACCGAATCCAAACACAAGTCTGGCTCGAGACAGCTGAGGGACAAACCGCCTTCCGATCTCAGGGGTGAACACGAGCCCAGTTTCAGACCGTCTGGAAACAAATTTATCACTCATTTAATACGTCCCTATGACAATAGGGGTAACAAGTTACCAGATGTCTTCAAAAGTCTCCGCATAAACAAATATTATCAATACTAATAATAAATCTGTAAGGGTCGGTGGTCATGGAGTAATTTACTTTGTTTTCAGAGATATCGTGTTTATAGGCTCTATACATGATACTGAAACTAAATTGACCATTTTTGATTTTTTTTTCTGTATGTATGTATGTATATACTTAATGTATGTTCCTCCATAACTCTTAAACGAATCAACTGATTTTCATGAAACTTGGTAGATAAACATTTAGACGTACGAGACACAGGAATGGCTACTTTTTCTTTTTCAACGCGGACGAAGTCGCGGGCGACAGCTAGTTATAAAATAAAATAAAATTACAGAAACATAAATGTGGCAATGTTTAGAATAATGTTAAAGAGCTAGGAACATCTTTTCTTTATCAAAAGTTCGTTCCAACTATCGCCAGAAATAGGCGACGGTATCCACTTACCATCAAGTGGACCGTCAGCCTTAACAGTCAACATAAAAATAAAGAGTTACTTATGCAAATGATTGTCTAGGATGAGATTACCTAGTGCATCAGGCGCCGATAGACAGTCGGTGGAAGGTGGCATCAGTTCGTGGGATTGCTCCTCTAGCTCCATGAGGGGTGCGGGTTCAGCTTTCGGGAGTATCACCTCCTGGAAATCCAATATTACTTCAGCCTTCAGTGAACAATATTATGTCATTACTTTGCTGTACAGAATTGGAATTAGTACATCTCTTTTCTCAAGTCCGTTAATCGTTCATCCAGTACCTACTATTTGCCAAAAAGATACACATAATACGTAACACGAATCTGCCGAGCAGTTGACTGCTTTGGGCGGTCGGCGGTCGGTCGAAATTTCACCGTGCAGTCGAGCAGCGAGTGCTCGACCGTATGTACTCGAGCAGTCAATGTATGCCACACTGCTCGAGCTGTCGACTGCTCTCGCGCAGTGACCGCCGCGCCGCCCGCGCTCTTCAATTCACGTCGAGCGCGCCTCTCGTTCGTTCGTGACTTGTCGAGCACTTGATATCAACTAAACGTTTTACTAAGTTAACTTTTTCAGTAACAGATTAACGATGGACGAAGTCAACTATTTGATAAACGGTGCCCAGTTTAGGTGGTTAATATTGAATAAGAGCAGTACCGGCGCATCCCTCGCAGTGCGGCTGTAGTTGGCCGAAGTGTGGCCATTGGGTGGTGGCGTTTCGGCTGCGTCTGTTTCTTCCGCTCTGGGCGAAGACCATCCGCTCTCCGTTGACGACAAGGGCACTCCGTGCAGTCGAGCCACGCGCTCCAACTCCTGTCGAAACCCACCCAATCACTTTACGTATACAATACGGCTCTTTTCAATATTGACTAGCGGGTGCCCGGAACTTCGACCGCGCTTAAAAATGAAAAATATAACCTACTAAAGCAAGGCCAATGAGACAACGCAAAGAATATAAACAAACTTTCAAGGGCTGTCAAAGACTTCCTATAGCATGAAACAGACCACTTCAAGTGTCTGAATGAACGCATTATGAATGCGAAAGTGTGTTACTTTTTGTCCTAGAAAAATGTTAGGTTCTCGGACGTTTTTTTTTAATATTTTTAAACGATCCCGCGGGAATGTTATAAAAAGTTATAAATGTTATTAAATATATTAATCCTTATGACATGACTATTATCCTTAATGCGCTTCTATTGATCGCGTATTTTTATTATAATATAAATATTTCGAGTTTGTTTTAAATTAGCCTCACCTGTATCCTTAACATTAGTTTTCTGTTGTGAACCTCGATCTGCTTCCGTCTCTGCTCGCTTTGTTTTAACCTATTCACTTCGTCCCTTAAGCACTTAATGTAGTCGACGCTACTTTTCAGTATCGTCCCCTTGTTCGGTCGAACGTCCCTTATCACTTCGTAGAACGGGTCGTTCGTTTTTGGTAGAAGTGTTCCTAACTCTTTGATACGATCGTTTATGTTGAAACGGCGACGGCGTTCGACTGTGAATCAAATCAAATCAAAATTAGTACAAGAATCTTTTGAAGGTGTCTCATGAACACTCCTTCAATTACTCAAAATGATGATGAAGAAAGAGAAAAGAAACATAAGTATGTTTCTTTTCTCTTTCTTCATCATCATTTTGATTGTTTTGTGGCTTAAAATATGAGCCACAAAACAAGTTCTTGATTAAATAATGTCCTTCTATACACATTGAGCCTTTGATATGGCGTACAAATCTTATTTATTTGTTCAAATTAAAAATTTATATTTTACATTGCTAATAATATTATTGCTACTTATATTTATGAATATTATAAAGAGAGGATTTGCATTTTTGTTTGTAATGAATAAACTCAAAAACTATTAGCCCGATTTTAAAAATTCTTTAACCTATATAGAGAGCTGCATTATCAGCGAGTAACATAGGCTATGTTTTATAAAGTTACGCGGGCGAAGTCGCGTGCAACAGCTGCTAGTAAAGAATAAGAGACAAGATAGAGAAATCGACTTCGACATCTTTTGCTCACAAAAAGTGCATACTTTTTTTGGTATATTGGGTCAGTTTTATTAGGACACTCACTCATGTTATGGTTGTCCTTCTTCTGTCTGTCTTTGGCCAGTGCGTGCATGTCGGCGTCGGAGAGAAGCGCGCAATCGCCGGCGACGGAGCTCGCGGCCGACGGGGGCCCGGAGGAGGAAAGGGGACCGGCCCCGCTGTCCAACGACAGGATGTCTTCTAGGAACTCGTCGGCCTGGAATAATACCACATCAGAGCATCGATCAACGACCAAATCTCATCAGATATGTATAAACTAATGCAACCAGAAAAAGCTATTCTATATAATTTAAAAATGTTGTGTTGGTTTGTGTATATATAACTGAAAAACTCGAAAACTAACCGACGGATTGACTTGAAATTCAAGGATTGATCCTATCTATTTTTCGCGTAATAATATAATCTCGGTGGCAAGCAAATCGCTTTTTTACGGCGCCATCTGCCGAAAGCGAGGAGAACTCACTCGCCAACGATAACCGCTGTCACATTTAAAGTGGAAGTTAGCCGCTGTTATGACAGCCAAGTTAATATATAGTTATGTAAATATAAATAAATCGCTAAACGTAAAACTCGAGAATGGCTGGACGAAATTAGCCATTTTTTAAAAATATTCGTTTATATTCTAGGACGGTGATAAATTGGAATAATTGCAAGGAAAAACATAAAAACACCCCTCTAATACTGTTAATTTTAATTTTAGCACAAAAAGTTATTACTATTTGTATGTAAAACTAAATTTTCTACAATATTTGTATGAAACTTTTTTTTTAACTTTTTTGAATAATTTGAGGATAACATTTTTCCACCCCTTCGAAATTTTCCTTGATCAATCGATATTACACATATTCTCCTGGGTATCTCAAATTTTGAATTGGAAGTAAATTTTCATGGACTATTATACAAAATATGACCGATATATAGCAGCAAAAGCAAAAGTATAGATTAAAGGAACATCCTTTTGACTTTTAGGAATAATTTGATTAACAATAATTCAAAATTGGTACCAACCTCTGAATTATTAGTGCCGGCTGAATAGAGTCCATTGCTGAGGAGGCTAGAGGAGGAAGCTCTGTCCGGGGAGAGAGGTGGTTTAGCGCCCAGTTCCGGCGCTGAATGCGTGGGAGTACCACGCGTTGGCGTCATCTGAAATATACAACAAAAAACTCAAATACTTAGAAGCTCCTTCAACAATATTTGTATAGATAGACAAATTATTCATAGCTCTCTCACCTGTGGCACATTTGGTTGAAAGGATTCACTGAGGTATTGCCTCACTTGACTCTTCTGCTTCTGTATCACGTGATACCTGGTGGGATTCTCCAGAACTGTTCGCACCTGAAAAATATAAATATCAGGGTCCCGTAAATATCATATATAGCAACCACTGCTATGTTCAGTAAGTTGAAATGACAGCCACCAGGATACATAGCGATGGATAGCCGTGGCGGGGCACCGATGTCGTGTCACAACGTCCCCGCTAGAAAGTCGTTAGGTTTTAGCCGATACGAGTCTCCAACGATTCTCCAACGTTAAAAAAAGGACACATAGTACGGCGGACGAGCGCTGAGGCCTGAAGGTTCTTGCTTGGAGGCCACGGATCGGCAAGCGCAGCGCATGACGTCCACCCACAAGGTCTACGGTGGTTCAGAATCAGAAACGAGGAGATCCGTAAACGTAAGAAAGTTACCGACATAAGCCAACGGATCAGTAAATTGAAGTGGCTATAGGCAGGACACATAGTACGAGAGTTTTGAGTTTTGGGGCCGGAAGGTGCTAGAGTGGAGGCCACGGACCGGCAAACGCAACGTAGGACGTCCACCCACAAGGTCGACAGACAACCTTATAAGAGCCGCGGATCGACGGTGGATCCAGGGCTGCTTCTGGAAGATTATGGAGACCTATGGCCAGCAGTGGACGTCCTGCAGCTGAGATGATGAATCACACTTAACATAAGATTTGCTACTTATAAAATCTAATTTTAGATGATAAAAATTAATTATTATGTACCTGTAAAACTTGTGGAGGTAATTCGACATGAGGGACCACCCGCGGCACCTCTGTCGGTGATGATCGCTTCTTCTCGTCATCTTTGGACTGACCCGCTTGTTGTGCCTGGAACCGACAAGTAAAATATGGCTATTACAATTGGTGTCATTTGGCACGCTTTAACACGCCCATACCCATCAAATAGAAGAGATGTGTATGCCCGACGGTAGTAAAAATTTATATGAATGCTTCTCTCTCCATTGAGCATTTAAAGATTTCTTTATTTTATTTATTTATTATTATACAATATTATCTATTTTTATATTTTTTAAAACACGTAATTTTATTTCGTGTACAAATACATATGATTCCATGCATTACCGAATCAAATATTCGGTTACTTATATTCGCACCGATGATGAATACATTTTATTTATTGCCGAGTCGATATATATTTTTTAAATTGCAATAACTAATAACACCCATGCAAGCTCTTGTGTGGTGTTAAAGGTAACCGAGGCATAGAACCAGTATGGTAATTTGTACTGCATGAGTTTTGTATACTTGATCAACCGCGCATGCTCTAAATGTCACAGTTCATGTTCAATTATTTGATTCAATGGATGAAAGTTGTTTTCAAATTGATTGCATTGTCTTAGAATATAGATCAGTTGGTATTCTATTGAAAAAAAAAAAAGAACGATATTCAATAAGTTATAGTTCAATTTCTAAACCATATTTTTGTCTCAATACTTCCCTAACATAAGTTTTCTGACAAAAAAAAATATGATTAACTAAAAAAACACGCTACCTGATAACTTACAAGGTAGAAAGCGATCTCTTTAATTAAATTTAAAGAAAATTAAAAATTAATTTTTAACAATTCTATTTTTGCCGACTATTATAAATTTAGTTTCACCCTTAGTCTTTTGGAGTTCAATATTTACTTTTACCTAAGGGATGAAAAGACACCTATTAGCTAAATATCACTAAAACCCTTTGAAACTTGGTGCTACATGTCTTTATCGATCGATTTCAGTCGAGCAAGACTTCAGTACCTCTACCATGAGTTATAATGACCGCACGCGCTAGCGAGAGCCTAAAATATTTACATATATGGAAAATTGTCAATTTGACATTGACAGCTGACAGTTTTTCATATAAATGTTTTACGCTCTCGCTAGCAAGTGCGGTCATTGTTAACTCATAGTAAAGGTACTGGACTGGAACGGCGGATAGAGACAGAGAGAGAGAGAGAGAGAGAGAGAGAGAAAGAGAGAGAAAGATAGAGAGAAAGAGAGGGGGGACGAGAGATAGCTTACTTGTAAGGATTCTCTGCGCAGCTGCTCCTGTGCGTGCTCTCGCATCAACTGCTGCTTGAGCTGGGTGCGAGACGTTGGCGTTAACGTCTTAAACGTAGGCGGGCTGGAACAAGAGAAAACGCTGTTATTACTTTTTCCAAAAAATGCTTTTGAAATAAATCACACATTATTACAATTGCTTTAATGTCTGTACATTGAACTATATCTTTGAAATAGTACTTTATTTTTTAATAGTTGTCAAATAAAAAAAAATTGTGTGAATAATATTTTTTATATTATATCTTATTGAGTTAGAGATTTATTGAGTTTATTTATTAGAGTTTATTGATTGTCTTAATTTCTTTTTCAGGAATACGACCATTACAGTGGCGAAGTACACTGCGTTTTGAAATGGCCAACATTGTCATTCTTTAAAGGAAAAAACCCCTTTAGAAAATAAATAATAATATGTGATATTATTATTTACGTCGTGACAACCTTATCCTGACCCCTTCTGTATCCCTGACAATTTCAGTGAGTGGTTAAGGCGTTAAAAGGTAACAGACATACAGATGGAGTTAATTTCATATTTATAACAATAGTATTACATGGATTTGTTTTGAATCAGAATTTTCTTGTCGGTTAAATTCCTTGTAAACCTCTTATAGTTATTTTGTGAGTGGTGTGTGGTGTGGTGTTTAATGACAAATATCACGGCGTCACTCAAAAGGATCTGACCAATTAAAAAGCAGTCGGCTTCACAATCAATCGTCATTCGTTTGTACGCCGACTTATTAGCAATCATATTTCTCTATTGCGTACGCAATAGGGGTCATAATGTACAATCATTTTATTCATGTGAACGTGTGGTTGATATTGGTTGAATTAGCGGTCAAGGTCTACTCGTTACTGGGCGAATGGCTGACACACATATACATACATACATATATACACATGTATGTCTTTGCATATATACGAGATATGTACACAGAAAGGTTAGGCGCATTTGGGTTCAGACAATTATTGGATTTCTTTTGTATTTGTGCTAAGTAAATCTCCAGAAAATAAATATGCGTGTCGTTACAATCTGAGAAAAAGCGCTCAACGAACCTAAAAAAAATTTCACTTGAAAAACGAACTTCGAATTCGATTATTTTAATTAAATGATCGGTAATTTCAATCTAGACTGGAATACTTAGTTGTCAGACTATGGCGACCTATACCTACCTACATACAAGTGGGTGAACGATTTAGTGTTTACTTGTAACCCTATCTTATCAAAATCCAATTATAATATAATAGTCTGATTAAATTGTCATAAACTATCTTATTATATCCCAGTAAATGCGAAAGTTTGTAAGGGATGGATGCAAGTATGAATGTTAATTTGTTACTATTTCAAGCGAAAACGGATTAACGTATTTTGATGAAATTTGGCACACAGATAGTGTATTACCTGGATTAACATGTAGGATACTTTTTCTTCTGGAAAAACGTTAGGTTCTCGCGGAATCGAACTCTAAAAATATAAAAATTTGGCGCCATTGTCGCGTGGAGGCGCCACCGTCGTCACGGCGCGGCGATTCCTTATCGAGTTTGAGCTTTCTAGACTTAGTAGTTTCCATTGAAACAATATATCTTTGTTTTCGGCTAATAATGGGTTGATTAGTCAGCCAAGCTAAACAATAGTATAAAAAAGTAAGTATTAGATGATTATAGATTATCATAGTCAAAAAACACGCACAGTAAAATCCTGCTAAGTGTCACGGGACGACCTCGCAAGGGATCACAAGACAAAAAATTTGCGAATTTTATTATTCAAAGTAGCGGGCGAAAACGGACGCGTCCTCAATGTTGTATGAAGTGACGACATCTCATAACGCTTGGCCAGCATTAGCAAACAGTGCGAAAGCTGTATAGACCCTCAATTGTATAACCGTTGCCAAATTTTCACTAATATAAAAATAAAAATGCAAAATACACAAACAAACATCAGACGGGACGAGTAGACGACAACTAAGAAAAGAAAAGCGGTGTAATTTTAGCTTTATTCATTTCTTTCTTTCTTATGGTCGTTTTTAACCCCCGACACAAAAGCCTGGTGTTATAAATTTGACCTGTGCGACTTTTGTATGTGTATGTATATAATAAAATTGTAGCTCCCAAACGGAGGGACCGATTTTAATTCAGTTTAGTTTGTTTAAAAGCTTTGATGATCATCTGCCCATTTCCTAGATGACCGGTCAGAAGCAGCTGTGTATCCATCGTCAACCCGCGCCCCTTATCAGGACGTCTGTTCACTTTGTGGGTGGACTTCCTGCGTTGCGCTTGCCGGTCCGTGGCCTCCACTCGAGAATTTCGACTCGAGAATCGAAAACTCGGATCACTCACCGAAACACAATAGCACACATGCTGTAATTTCCTAGTAGTGTTCTGTTACTGCCTCAAGACGGGCTACCCCAAAAGACTGGGAAACGCAGGGTGTCTCCTGGCACACTTTCTAGGTCGAGAGATACAGAGAAAACCCCGGGCTAAACTGCAATATAATATTACAGAATGGGATAACTAAGAGACTGGTACAGTACATAGTACAAACAATACATTCGAATACGTCGCCTAGATCAGTCAGAAGATAATCGTACGGAAAATGGGGCAAGGCGCTACAAGGATTAATTCAAGACGTCACAGCCCATAAGGCACAGTCTCGCCACAAAACAAATTGAATTACTTGCATAACGTTTAGACACAATTCTTTGGGCACTAAAGCTCTAACATGACAATGTTGACTACAAATTAACATGATACCGAGGTCGCGGTTTATTTGCTGTGGGGACTGCGTGACCGTTGCGTTAACGCTGCGGAAGATCACGACTAATAAAATAATAATATAATGTATAGCTTCGACATAACAACACTGACATTTATAACGTTTATGAAATTATATGAAAATGACATCAAATGTGTTTTCGGCTCAGTGGAAAGAGAAAATATTGGGATACAGCAAATAGGCTATGTCATCTTTATATTAATTTTTTTTAAAATATGAGCTGTCAATCTAGTGACTAGAAAATGAAACGCTGATTGGTCAATGGTTGGCTTCTCATTTCTGGTTCCTAAAACTTTTTGGGATTTTTGCAAAGATCCTGAAGGTACTTCGGATGATTACAAAATTCGTTGATTATTCGGTCCTTTGGCATCGTACTAGAATTTTTGCAAAAAATAGTTTTTTTATATACATATTAAGAGTGCTGAAAGCTCACTGCTGATTCTAGACAATATAAAGAATAAGGTACACGGTGAGAAAAGCTTATGATTGCAGAATTCGCACGCTGTACAATCACTGAAGCGTCTGAAGTACATATTTCACCATTATCTCAATACAGATAAGATACGTTCTAGAAAAATATATAATATGCGTTCTTCGCAGGTGACGTATGCTAAGTATTTACTATTTACTGACATAGTAACGTAGATAATAGTAAACACAGTCCAAACAGAATTTATCATCATCACGCTATCACCGACATAAGAAATCATTTTTTCCTCGCTTCAGTGACGATAAGATTAGTTGCCAGCGTGGCGCCCTTGTATTAGAACGAATTATATAATCAGATACTATGTATTTTTTTTTTAATCATAAATCCATAAAGATATCATATTACACTTTTTGATTAAGTAATTTACACATTCTTTGGGACATTCCAAATTTAATCACGTATCTACTTACATATGAGATTTAACATCTATTACATATACCTATACTATATTACAAAGCTGAAGAGTTTCTTCGGTTGAACGTTTTATACTCAGGAATTACTGGTTGAATTGAAAAATAATTTTTGTGTTGGTGCATTTATCGAGAAAGGCTAACAGCTTCTATATATAAAATTTTCGTCACAGTGTTTGCAACCAAACTCCTCCGAAACGGCTTGACCGATTTTTATGATATTTTTTTTGTGTATATTCGGTAGGTCTGAGAATAGGTCGTAAACTATTTTTTATACACCTAAGCGATAAGGGTAGCCCACACCAAAAAAAAAAAATTTTTGGCAAAACAACATTTGCTGGGTCAGCTATCTATCTTATATAAATATGTAAATAAAAACTGTCTCGTGTATGACGTTACGACTGCGGGTTTTTTGACGTGAATGTGTATTTTAAATTTGCTTCCATTGTGGGAGGTAATTCAGAAAAGTAATGGTACAGTTTGATACCGTATACATTTATATCTATCATCTACATCCAAAATTTAATTATACCACTCGATAGCTAAAGGATCAAATCTTTCGCTGAAAGAGCTTTTGCCTGTGACTCTTTCCGCACTCCGCATATATTTACAAACGTCATATTCTCATGTATAGACATAACAATACCTATTTGTAGAATAAGTTATAATACAAGACTCAACAAACTCCCCAAGTTATAATCTAAAATGAATATAGAAGTTATTTTAAGATTTTTTTTTATATAAAAATGTTTCTTATAAATATCAGATTACTTGAATGTAGGTATAGATGATAAAATGGCTTGGGATTAAAGTCAGACATATCCAGATAAAAAACATAAAAATACATGTTTTGATAATAAATGTAACCTACCTTACTTACTTATATTAATATCGAAACATGAGATATATATTAATGGTTTAGACAGTAAGTGGAAATATATTTATGAATAAGTAGCTATTTCCACGACTTTTCTTTTTTCTTTGGAATAAAACGAACCAAAAACTGGACTTATTCTAACATTTATTAAATCTTTATTGCTCACATATTTTCTTCAGGCGTTGATTTTTTTTATATATTAATTTTAAGATTATTCATACAATGAGCGGGTTACACGTCTGAAGAACAAATAATTTGGAAGAAGGCTTCTCTCAATGCGAAGAAGGATTTATGAAGATCGCATAATTTTTTTTTTTCATTCTTCATCAGTCATTAATGATAATACTATTTTTCCATAAGCCTCCATTATCATTATACGTACTTAGTCACGGGAAACTGTCACTTCCGTATACAGAATCACGATTACCTATTTTCCCACAGATGCGCGTCATTCGGTAGAATAAAGGGTAGCCTTCATATTCACTATAGACTGTACTGTGGAGTTTTTGTAATATATTTATTTATTAATACTAAAATTGCTTAAAACGTGGTACTTCGTAAGGTGTTACAAAAAAGTTACAAAAAGAACATAATGAATGTTTCACCTTTTTATCAGGCATGCAAAAATTCATTTAACAAGAGTATAACATTAACAATATGATCACAATATAATATATTTAGGATAAGTAAGATGTCAAGTAATGATTATTATAACTACTCAGTCTCAATATCAAGCGATTAAGCTTTTAGCAAGTGAATAAGAAAGTAAAAGGCACAACGTGAAATGAAAACACCAAAACACCGAACCAAATAGAGTAAATTACAACTCTGACGGATTTATCAAAATATTGTGACGTCTAAACAATCTTTATCATAATCAGAATGATTATTCGTGATCAATGATTATTACATTACGTGCATATATACACTGGGGATTATTATAATCGAAATGGACATGTTAATTTTCATGTGGTCCAAGCGACACTTGTTGAAGGCGAGAACTTAGTAGACAAGAATTATTTTCGTCGCCTAATTTGACTTTATAGAGGAAAAACTTAGATAAAAATACAGTACATAATAGATTTAAAAAAGTTTTAATCATAAAATTCTATTTCCAGAGAAAATAAATAGTAAATTACCTAATACCCAAAAAAAGCCTTTCATGTCACAGTAATAAAAAAAAATTCATTTAGTTTTATAAGCTTTATAATTAACTTATGTTTTAGTTTTAAACTTCTTTTTTTTCATATTTTAGACAATATTTAAGAAAAATCTTTTAATTTTATAATTATCTGTTCGTTTATCTCCGAGAATATACATTTTTCTTGTGCACCTAATAGAAATAATAGGATTTAGGTTGGGCTCATTTTTGTAAAAATTGTGAATTGAAGCAATGTAACAATTGCTTCAGACAAGGACGTTTAAGCCGTTTACGAGTTTTGAAATATATGTGATGATTGTTATCTCAACGTAACATTTATAAGCATAAACTAACTAATAAACTAATAGTTTTCAAGTCAGCACCAAGTAAGAATTTATCATGACTATGAAGAATAACTAAATAAATAAATCTTTGAATGTTATTAGTTGTCGGGAGAAAGAGATCTATAACTATGAAGAACGCCTCCCTCGCAGTTAAATTACAAGAACGAATAGCTGGAAACTGAAAAAGAGACGACGTCTCATGTGACTCATCAATAAATATCTAAAGAGGCCATGATGTCTGTGTTTTTTACAAAGATTTAAATCGAGAGATGCGGCATTACTAGCAAAAGTGTGTTACAAAATACAACATATATTATACTAAAGACAAAAGTATAAAATACATATACCTTTGTCTAAACACACTTTTAAACACAGACAACACATTTCTTACTTCAAACGTGACTGTGACGATAGCGACGCTCTCAACAAGCGACCGTCACTCACTGTAGCTGGCGTGCAACTGTAGTTGGGTGGAGCGCCTGCGCCCAACCCATTGTTAAGAATTTTCAATTTGTTTTTAGTATGGCGCGAGGAGATTACGCCGCATCTTTCGATTTAAATCTTTGGTTTTTTAACGTCTCAAATGATCGTTAATATAATGTGTCGAGATGGTGGCACGCAACTCGGTTATTCCTTTTTATTGATTTATTTATTAAAACGCGAGATTGCAATGTCGAGCATAGTTTTTCTTTACTGATTCTTGTTTCAGCTTTTATACTTTAACTAGCTAAAGTGCCTGCGACTTCGCCCGCGTTGAAAAAGAAAAAAGTAGCCTATCCTGTGTCCTGTACATCTAAATGTCTATCTACCAAGTTTCATGTAAATCAGTTAAATCGTTTAAGATTTATGGAGGAACATACATACATACATACATACAATACCTACACTTACAGATTTATTATTAGTATTGATGATGATTGATTGATGATATTGATTGATATCACGTACACCAGTGGGTCTCAATGATACCATATAATCACTAAGAGAAAAGATTTATTTATATTTTTGTTTGTAATGAATAAAATCAAAAACTATTGCACAGAATTAAAAATAATCACCTATTGAAAACTAAATTTATCAACGAGTAACATAGGCTACATTTTATAAAGTTTCGCGTGCAAAAGCTAGTATATAACAATACTTAATACTATAAAGAGAGAAGATTTATATTTTTGTATGTTTGTAATGAATAAACTCAAAAACGACTACACCGATTTTGAAAATTCTTTCAGCTTTAGAAAGCTGCATATTATCAGCGAGTAACAGGCTATATATTATTTATTTATTTTTTGGACTTCAATATAGAATACGATTTTCTTTGAAAGGAATGGCCGAAAAACGAGGAAGGCACAGTT
The DNA here is from genome assembly GCA_945859745.1 of Synanthedon formicaeformis. NCBI lineage: Eukaryota > Metazoa > Arthropoda > Insecta > Lepidoptera > Sesiidae > Synanthedon > Synanthedon formicaeformis. The sequence continues at coordinate 2,144,521 of OX243977.1, forward strand.
TATGTAATTTTCAGAAAAAAAAAAAATTGCATGCTTTCAAATTCATTTTCTACATAAAAGTGCTACTTTTTCCACTGCTCTTTGCGGTTCGTATAGCATTTATTAAATAAATAGCACAGTTATTACAGATATCGTGACAACCGCTCCGACCACACCTCTTGTGACTTGCACCATTCGAGACCTTCCATCGGCGCATCAAATGACGCTCTTCCGATGACCCAAGGGCAGAGCTATCATCAACCACTCACACTGACTGGACATAGTTACCTCCCTTCGAGTTTCCGTGTTTGCATTGATAACATCTCATTTATACTATATTATTTCTTGTTAACAACACCTAGGCTGTTGTGATAATTGAATATTATAAAGGTTCGAAACATGATGTACAGTCGGCCGCATAAGTCGATTAACACATTCAAAAGTGCAAAACAACTGAACACTCAACTAACTTACTAACTTACTGAAGCTTTTTACGATCGTTTGTACGTAAAGAATGTTTTGTTCTCTAGCCGTGACAACGACTTATGGGGCGTTGAGTGTGCAGTTGTTTTTGCACTTTTGAATGTGTTAATCAACTTTTGCGGCCAACTGTAGGTACGTTTAAGGCATAATTTTGTAGTTTTTTTTCTTTTTCTATTTATATTATAAAAAAGCGTGGGACGGCCTAAAGGGCTTCAAAAAAACAGAAGAGCTTTCGTGGTGGCGAGCTTTTGGAGAGGCCTACATACAGCAGATGCAGATGATTATAAAATAAATTCTCTGTCTGCCTCTGTCTGTTTTTCCGCTAACTTCTTTCTAAACCACCCAACGTCTTTTGATACGGTTTTCACTAATGAAAAGAGAGATAAACGAGGAAAGTTTCTGCATATAAAAAAATTGTTTACACGATTAGTTTAAAAGTAGCCTATTTAATTTAATAGACGGTCTACTTGATGGTAGGTGACTATATCTACCGTCGCCTATAACATAAGCATCCCTTAGTCACTTAGAGAAGAGAGTGTGAGAAAAATATTAAGAAGAGATTCATTCCATTGTCCTTAAACTTCTCATTGAACTCATCGATGATTGAACTAAACTCCTAACCTCAATCTATAAGGTGTCAGAGGCAAACATAAAAATCAATGTGTGTTTGTATTCTATGGACTCCTAAACTGCTTTACCGATTTTATCTTTATGGAAAGAGGGATATACGGCAAAGATTTTTAAAGGATTTTTATGTATAAAAATTGCACCCCGCCGAGTAAAACCGGGAGTGGATCATTAGTATTCTCTAAAAATCGATTTAATGAAAGTTTCTTTGGATTTAATATTATTTATTATTATTGCTCGCTTATTGTTTTAGTGCATATTCTATTTTAAATACTACATATCTATACTTATGTGATTTGTATTATGTTTAAATAATTTAAGTTTTATATATTATATACACACTTATTTAAATAAACAAAACCGCATGAATGAGCGTTTTATGAATGGATCTGTTTGTGATGTGATACTTGTAAGCATTATATGCTAATATTTTATCGCAATCTGAACTTAATTAAGCCGTGTAATAGGTGTAAAATTGTTTACGTCCGGCGTTTGCAAGGTGACCATTCAGTTGTTGCTTATTTTAATTAACAAGATTTTTTTTAATATGCATAAAAATTAAATTAGCGACCCGCATACGACTTTAATGCATGCATGCGCATGCAATTTTTTTTCTGATTCTCATGGATCGCATATGAATCATTATTTGAGGGCCATACAGCATCTAGCCGTGTAGCGAAGAGTGTGTACCGTGTGTGTGTTATGGCAACAGAAAATAACCACCATAATTATGTTTTAACAGTTTATAGAAATGCACATATTGAAAGAGAGAAAGAAACATATTAAATATATTAATACTCACTCTTTCTTATTGTTGACTACAATGACTAGTTTTACTTTCCTAGGGCCCTTTGTCATCTTGCAAAGTTCTTTGCTCCTGTCCGTAGGGCCCTGGGTCAGCACTTTTAGTAACGGAATGTTTGCACGATCCTTCACCAAACAGCCACGACGGCTGTTCTCTGTGTCACCTCACTATCATCGTCACCGCATCACACCACTCGTGTCAGAACACGTTTCATTTTTCACTTCACTGTATTTTCACTGTACAAACTTCTGTACAATACGTCACTATGTCATTAATACTGCTTTAAAGGAATCACTGTTCGTTAACCGGCCACTGGCACTGTCACTGTGAAATTAATAAGATAAGATATGCCGAATGGATTCGATAAGGGCAGACATAGGATTTTATTGATTGATTGATGAGACTTTTCTGCGTATACGTATTCTTATGCATTCGTAAGCCGAGATTATTGCATTGATTAATGGGGTTTTAAGAATGTACAAGGACATGGTTACAGTCGTACCGACAGTAAGTCATTTAACTAAGTAAGTACCTACACGTGACAAAGTAAGTCTAGAGATTCCGCCATATCGTCGTTATCAAGCTAAGTATGTTCAAAAAGTATACTTTTGAGATGTTTACAAAAAAGTTTTCCTGATAAATTTTACATGAAGGTTTATTTAAAAAAAAAAAAAACATTTTTTTGAAACTTAGTAGTGTTATATGTTAACTCATTTGTCTTTTAAACATGAACTTAATCACGCTTGATTAAGTAACGGCCGAAATTGATGTAACTATATCCAACTTACATCAAAAACTTTTCTTTCACGCGAATTACCACTTTCAGAATAAAGACTATCAAATAAACAGAAGTCAAATGTATATATTATTTGAGAGGCTTAAGAGTATGAAAAATTTAAATTAGTAATGTTAGTTTATTACTTTCAAAATATCACTAAGAAATCACGGTTACATAAGTCATTACGTTACGCAAAACGGCTTTACGATAAGTCCTTACGTCGCGATAGTTATTATCAAAATGGCACGTCGGCGCCAAATCATGTCAAGATTTCGGGATGATGAATGATGATGCATACCGACGTGTCCCTGATTGTTGAGATTGTGATAAGGTGTGATAAAAGAGGTAAGAAGCTTTGATATTGCCAAAGCAAACTGTGGTGAGGAATTTTCTACTCAATTGTGCTCGCGACGCGACGAGACGAAAGGCCAACCGAATCGGCGCGCTACGAGACACTGATCTCTAATATACCTCTGGATGAGATCCCATACAAATTACAGATACTTTCGTGTACCATTTTGAAGCGCCATCGTACGTAAGTATGGGAACTAATTTTGACGTTTGCGTATTTTTAATCCATAGATAAGTAAATAGTGTCTGTTTTATTCACGTTTTATTCTATTTGTTGATGTCTTAGGGACTGTTTAAGTTTATATGTGTCCGCTTGAGTTTTGAAACATGAAGAAATATGTATTCTGTAAATGTCCCTATCATGCGGACATTACTAGTTTTATTTCCGAGTACTTACACTTCAAAGCCTAAACCGCCAAAATGGCGATTTTCAAATAGACATAAAAATAATTTGACAGCAGCCCATCCAGAGGTATATTAGAGATCAGTGGCTACGAGATCACTGTTTTAGATGTTTTTATGGTGTGGCTGGGGGAATCGTGAGCCGCAGTGATGGCCATCGTGAATACCATAACAACGCGTTAGAAATTCTATAGCTCCTATCCCTAACAGGTTGTTTTAATAGGCGACGGTTGTCACCTACCATCAAGTTGACCGTCAGCCTGTCTGACGTCAACATAAAAGAGTAGAGCCAATAAAACAACAAATTAGTTTAACATTTTTGGGTAGCTTCCAGCTTCCACGTAGTGAACGATTTTGCAATAATAATAAAAAAAAAATATTCATTTGTTTTTTATTTTCTACAACACGAAATCTTTTTAATTACCTTTGATATGATATACATCACAGTCAATTATCGTTTTGTTTTCAAACGAATTTGTTGAAACAAAATTGAACAAATAATGAATGGTCTTAATCTGTGTTAAAAAATCAAAGTTGATATTTGATTAGGTATCTTATTTATTTAGGTTGGTAGCGGCCGATAATACAACAAAGTGTCACGTCAAATGTAAGTATAATATTTTTTTTTAATGTTAATCAGGTTTAGGAAATGTACAGACAGATTTGTTTGGACCATGTTTGGACAGTGTGATAACATAAAAAAAACATGTTATAGCTGAATAAAATTGATATCATTCATTGTCTATTATTTTTATGCAAAAAATAATGTTATTTAGCATTCCTTTATAGGCTTTACTTCAGTTTATGACGGTAGCCACCTACTATCAATAGACCGTCAGTCTGCCAATACTTACTAACCAGGTGGAGTATGCATTAATGTTAACTTTAAAACAAAAATAAAATTACAAAACTATGTAACAAAGTACTCGTTCATAGTAAACAATAGTGTTGCAATAGAGAAACATTGCTAGCACATTCACGCGACAATGTCGACCGTAATAGCTTTCCATTCAACGAAATGACCACTTAAATTATCTAAGGACTTCACAACCATTATTAAGTGGCAGCTAGCATTTCTGCATTTTAATGAAAAAAAAAAAAAAAAAACAATATGTACAAAATCTAGAGGCTACAATGGGTTTTTTATTGTAAAGGTCGTAAGACAGGTAGGGTTATATATACTGTCTACGATTAACATAAGGAACGTCATACAGCTCAGAATATATAATAATACTTGGCCACAGGTGCCGCAAGTGCGTGCCGACCTTAACATAATGAAATATAATGAAGGAAGTGATCAGGAAGGGATGAAAATAGGCTCTGGCATCCCTTAGATACTTGCCGAAATATCTCAGTGATCTTCTGTAAGGGGATGATTACTTCAGCCACAGGCTACCCGATTTATGACTACGAAATACACCGTGCCCTGCCTCAATTCTTAAATAGGATACGCATGGTCCAAGTAAATAGGATATTATATTTTTAATTTTCAGTTTAATCAGAAATATGATCTTTCCAAAGTTATATTAGAAGTTATATACTTATTTATATTAGAAGATAGGACACGCTGCTTTGTTATTGTCATTCAAATATATTTTGAGTGTATTGCTCTATTAATTTAATGTCCGCGTGATCTGCCTTAATTATCAATTTAGATTTCAAATTGATCCGTATTATTGAAAGCATGTGATTCGTAGACGTAAAATAACTGTTCAATCAAATGATTGACTAAATATATTTTTATATTTTTCTTAAATCTTGTATTAGTCTATCTTCTCATAGATAGGCTTTCCTCATCTTGTCTCACTCTTTTCAAAATTCTATTCCCCACTTAATACTAAACTATTGGCGACTAAGTCTATGACTCTTTTTTCTGGTGTCTATCCTTATTGCTCATATATTTTTGTCAGGTGTTGCATTTTTTTTAAACCTTTTTGGATTCCCTTTTCTGTATCCTTGACAACCTGTACGCAAAATTTTATAAGACAATCCACCGACTCTTCCAAGACTTAGAACAATTGGAAATAATAATATTACAGAAACAAACGAAGGATTAAAAAGTCTTGAAGGGGTGCAAACACGAGGCCTTGATAAGAGTGAGATGGCAAATAAACACGTCCCAGTTCTGAGTTATATTGATAAGATATAAACTGGTATAGTGCAATTTTCATTTAGCGCGCACGATGAAATGTTATTTGTTCTGTTGCGATAGACGGCCACAACGATATTTGTTCGGGCTAGATCATAATATGTTATCAGTTCTTTCGAACAGGTGGCTGCCTGTTGACACAAGCAATGCTATATACCTAGTATATAGCATAGATGTGTCAACCTTCATATTAGGATAAAGGATAGTGGAATTAGAAGGTATATATGTGAGTATAATTAAGAACATCCTGCTACTAATATTATAAATATGAAAGTTTGTGACGATGGATGGATGGATGGATGTTAGTTACTCTCTCACGCAAAAACGGCTGATGTCAGGATATTATTCATATATTTTCTAGCGGAAGAAGTCACAGGCACAAATATTCGCTTTAGGCAAACAAACAAACAAACTTAATTTCGCATTAGTTAGGTACGGGAAAAATTTCATATCGAACTACGAGTATTATTGCGATATATCTCAACAATAATAATATAATAAGAACCGCGTTGAACCGCACGCATTGTTTTATTTATATGTTTGTTTATCATTGTAAGCGTTGCTATGAAACGTGACATTATAGTGCATAGATTAAAAAATAAGTCCCCGTGAGTCACTCTACTCGACATATCACATTAGAAAACACACACACACACATTCTGTAGTGACTTCGCTCATTATTTGTGAGGTAAAAAGATAAAAAATTTATACTTCCAAGTTGAAATACTTTTTTATTACGAATTTACAGTTTTCAAGTGGCATAAGATTTAAAAATTATATTTAACCAAAAAAATAATATTAACGACTAGCTGGTGCCCGCGACTTCGTCTGCGTTAAACGATGAAAGATACCCTAAGTCCTTTCTGGTGTCCCAGACAACGTGTATGCAAAATTTCATGGTGATTCATGGTGAACTACTTAACCGAGTTTTTGAGTGAAAGAGTAACAAACGTCAATACAAACTTTCGCATTTTATATAATATTAGTACGGATTAAAATGTACATAATTAGCTTTACAACAGGATATATAAATATTAGGAAAATCAGTCCATTTTAGCAGGTTTTCGAAGAAATATAGCCATCATGCAAATGTTTTAAAGTTATAGAGTTGAGGAGCAGGGACCAATGCTTTCTGATGATAAACTGGGCATAGGTATCGTTTGGCGATAAGAACCGAATAACACATGAATTGTTATAGACAACACCCTGTCTGGTTGCCCGTCTGCTTGTCCGATGGCCATTACCTATCATAAAGACAAATTAAAGCACTTCAAATTAGGTAAAAGTTCTAATTCATTCAAAAATAGTTCAGCGCACTTGAAGCACCTGTGGCGTTGCTGGTGTTATAAAATGGACCGTCAGCTAAATCTGATAGGTCGTCAGTTATATCTAACCACGTTCAAATTAAAAAAAAATGAAATAACTTTGTACAACGTAATATTTATTTATATCTGAAAAAAAAATTCAAATGGGAAAGAATCGCACATAATTATTGTCAATGTTGTGGTTACGTTTTATTTTTCTGTAAAATATTTTATTTTATTTTTTATTGGAACTTGTGATTCTTTACTCATACAAGAATAATATTGACTGTTATTTAAATGTGATCTTCTTTTAAAAAAATTATAGAAACAACAAGGCCGCGGAAATAATTTTATCACGAACAATCAGTGCCCGTTATCAAGACGGCTGTCGTAATGTAATGCGACAGATTTCGCTGTTCATATTTATTTTGCATTAAAAAGACACTACATTTTGTCTGTCTGTGCCACTTTTGAAATGTGTTAGTTTAACTAACTGCACTTTTAACTTAACCCCTTTTAGAACAGTTCCCATTGTATTGAACAAAGAACTGTAACATCTCTTGTTCTAATTGGAACATCAAAAAAATTACCGGCATACTTGCCGACAAAGTTTTTTACGCAGCTAGTTTAACTGAACATGTCACTGAAATGTAAAAAAAAAATGGTAAAACCCAGTGACAAGTCTCTTGTCTATGATATCAAACTTTATCATTCTTTTACTATCACATACGAGATATATGGATTTAAAACTGTGTTCGATCACCAGTTTAGATAGTGATACTTCCACTTGTTACAGAAATATAGCACCTAAGTGTTTAAATAAACTCCGTATCACTTCGTATTTTTCAATACGATTTCAAGGTTACCAAATTTTCCTAAAACCATTGTCACTACGAGTATACCTATATAAACATCTTTATATCAGCCGAAGGACGTCTAATGCTGGATATAGGTATGACTAGCCCACAATTTTCAAGTGGGACCGGTCATAAGCAACAGCCTCAATCTAACGTCGCGTCATATTTATTAATTACTAGCTAATGCCAGCGACTTCGTCCGCGTTCAAAATGTTATATAGCCTAAAGCCTTCCTCGATAAATGGACTATCCAACAAAATAAGAATTTTTCAATTCGAACCAATAGTTCCTGAGATTAGCGCGTTCAACCAAACAAACTTTTCAGCTTTATATAATAGTATAGAGTATAAATATATCGCACCTTCGGCAAGACAAGGGCATAACTGCACTTTTTGTAATTTTACAGGAGAGCCATTTAAAGTTAATTTTTTGCATTCAATATCGTATTCTTCTGCTTATATGTATTGCCTTTAAACAATTCTTCATCAAATAAGCCCCAATAGTCTTGTAAATATTTTTTAATTTAATAATATTTTAAAGACATTTCTGTATATATTTTAAGTTTAACTTATTTAAAAAAAAATTGTAATTTATGCCCTTGTCTTACCGAAGGTGCGATATATATTGGATTATACGGCGACTTTCGTTTGTTGACGGATGTCCTCATTCCTAATTTCAACTCAAATACTCGTACATAATGTGCTCCGACTATCGTTACCTATCGAACGTATATGAAATAATTTATGAAAAATATAATTAAAACGTTTGTTTTGAGGCACTGAGAAATTTTGGACAGCAAGTGTCTCGGAGCTTCCCGAATACTGCCCTTCGAGCTGGATTCGACGTTGTGACACTCTTCTTGAAGTTGAATAATTTGTACTGTTTGTCCAAGTTCCAAACTGTTTTTGACATATTTGTAGGACACAGGTATTAACTGCACTAAGTCACTAAAAATTTATCGTCTAACTCTATAGTCGACCCGACATTAACATCCTGTGTAAGATCGTTCTACTGGGCTACGACTGCTTCTACAGTTTTCCAGCCAATACAAGTCACGTTATAGAACCTTTCGCTTCACTCATTATTCATTCAGCTCATAACAATAACAAAGTGGTTGCGGCACGTGTGTCCCAGGCTTAACGTCGGCCGAATCGCTCAACCGAATTAGCCAGAAAATTATGGCAATTTGTAGAACAAAACTGTACGCAAGGACATACGACCAAAACGTATAGGACGGAACGGACTAACAAATTTTTACTAATTACTTTGAGCGTGAAGCGAACTCATTAAACTTACGGGACGAATGCAAATGACTAAATTTCGTCTGCCTTTTGTGTCGTCTTTTGGCTTAGCTCTCGAGAAATATTCTTCAATTTACACCAACCTTTGACAATTGATGACGCTAAGCGAAATACCTACTTTGTTCTTTTTGAGTTTATAAATAAAATTTAAAATTTACATAAAAAAAACAACCATTCATTTAACCTGATTTGTTCCGTTGCTCGCCAAATGCCTTTACAAGGCAAATTGTCTTGTATTAACAATTTCGGACCGCACAAAAAAGCGACGATGAGAATCAGACAATAAGGTCAGCGAGAAATAATTAAGCGTAAGCCATGGGATGACTTGGATCGTGACAAGGTTGAAGGCAAAAAACTTTCAATACAAACTAAACACAGACGTCTAGTATTATCTTTTTATGCGGCGGCGAAGTGGCAAAAAGGGCTCACGTAGGTAACTAATATACAGTTCTGTGGATGCTTATGTTGTGCAAGCATCACAAAGGTCCACGGACAGAATATGATAAATTAAATGGTCTAATGTAATGACATATTTACTCAGTATCGTGTCATATAAATGTGCGGTTGTCTTTTTGTATGAAAACGGTTGCAATATCAAAAAGACGGTTTTGAGCTCAGTACCTACCTAAAATGTAAGATGCCACTAATTCACTAATCCATTTTTACCTAATGAGAATGCCAAAATTTGTCCAGTTTTAGATTGAGAAAAAGATGTATTTTACTTTATTACATTTGTATTATTAATTAAGTAGATAGATAAAATTATTTTCTGAGTAAAATTATAAAGATTATATAGTTGAATTAATACTTTAAGGTGACTTCAAGTATATAGTGGGTTACAAGTTGTAGATCGACAAGTGCGATCAAAAAAAAAATTTCAAGTACTTAATTATGATAGCAACTGTTTATCGGCAGTAATATTTTATCCATTACTAAATCAAGCGGTCAACAATGTTAAAGACTGAACAAGCAATGTCATATTTTGTCAAGCCATAAAATTGATAAATATAAACGATAGTCAACATCTAGACTAGAAAATGTGTAGGCACCATAACTAAATGTTAAAGTAATGTAGGTAAGTACCTAATGTTAATGTTACTTTAATAACCTAATTTTTTTTTACTAATATTGCCCTGCATGCTGAATTTTTGTCCCGAAAGACACGCAATGGATTTTCAATTCATTTAGCAATGTTCAAAAGTTTTTTTTTATAAATTTGTTGTCAAACGAACCTTAATTGTGCCCTTGTGTAGTTGGTTTTACACAAAATTGTGAGGATTTTTACTTAACATTGGACCAAAACCTATTAAAATTGCTACAGTCAAATCACGCACATAGATTTGCAATACATAATTTTAAAAATAAATTTTATCTTAAACCATTGTAGTATAATTTTGTACGAAGTCATTCTCGTTTAAACAATAAAAAGGAGCACAAGCGAGCAGTGAAAAAAAAAAAACTTAATAACAACCTTGTACACTTTACCCGATTTATCTTAACAAAAAAACGTCACTAACGAAATCGAAAGTGCGAGAGAATATCGACTCGGGTCGTGACATCACTAGTTTCGGAAAACGAAATTACGGTACGCGAGCGACGTCGACACGCGACCGATGACAGCACAGCACTGATTATTTACCACATTATCATAAAAAAACACAAACAGAAACGGTTTAGTGATGACTGCGTACTATATCGATAATCGTAATTTCAAGTGCTTCTGGTTTTTTTTTTGTAAGTCTACTTGTGCGCCGTGACTTCGTCCGTCTTAAATTTAGTTTATTGACTTGGTAACGACTCGTCTTATTCTGGTAAAAAATTAGGCACGGTGGACGATTTCCAAATCGTGAGTTAAGGGAGCAAATCCTAGTTAATAATTAAGATAAATTGCGAGTGAGTTCGCTTGTTTGTTACGATTTCACGCCTTAACTACTCAAGTGATCACCGTTAAGTTTAGAACACACGCTGTCAGGGGTAAAGAAAAGAACATAGGATATACCCACCCTTCATCCAGAATAAAAAGTGTTCCCGAAAGATCATCTAAAAGTTACAATAAAAATCTCAATATAATATGAGCTCATAAAATATATGAGCAATAAAGATTTGAATAACACCTAAGAAAAAGGAGCGCTGATGAAGTCGCGGGCAAAAGCTACTAATAATTAAAAATGTTTCTTATAATAGTTAGATTTTAATGTTCGTATTAGACAGTGAAAGTGCACAGTGCGGTCTGCAGTCACAAACTTCGCAGAAAAACTGTCTTAAAATACATATAAGGGGAAAAGATGTTTTTTTCCTGTTTTAGGGTGGTGAAGGGTAGTCAGAGCACTAATTCTCTTATCAGGTCAAACTAATATCTTATCCATTTATCCATCAATCAGGGTTGACAGTTCACTTGCAACCGTCTACTGGCGCCCTTCGTGATAATAAAAAGGAGCTTTACAATAGTTCAGGAAAAACCCAATCAAAATCATACTTATTGATAACTTTGTCGCGAGATCGTAAGGATAGAAAATGATAATTATTGATTATGTAGATATCGATAAAAGGGGCGCTTTTATTTCGGTGTCTTAAAATTTACTATGCTTGTACACAACTCATGTTCAAAACACGACATAAGGCTTCCGAATAGATATTCTAGCTGTCCCACATGAAAGCACATGAACTAATGTCATAAGTGAATTATATCACTTAAAAAAACTTTATCAACTCTTCGAAAGTAATTAAAACATTAAACTAACATAAAAATATATATATATATTTCAACAACCACTGGGTAATTATAAAACTACTTACCAATACTAAATGCGTCGAATAAAATGTCTAGACAAACCTAATACAGACATTAATATCATCTTGTGTAGAAATCGTGTCACAGTGTTTGTAACAAAACTCCTCCGAAACGGCTTGACCGATTTTTGTGAAATTTTTGGTCTGTGAATGGTTTATACCATTTTTTAAAACCCCAAAATTTTTTTTTTTTGAATAACAATTTTTGCGGGGTCAGCCAGTAAATAAATAAATTCTTAAAAAAACATATCTTAAAAAAAAAACCAACGGAAATTAGAGGAATTCGGAAACCTGAAATCAGGAACATTGCTGAAGATATTACCAAGCTACTCAGTGATTTTAGGTCAAAAATTTTAAAATAAAAACGTAATAAAATGATAAGAAGTATGATAAGTAATGTAAATCAAAAAGTTGTATTTATTGTAAGGCACGAGTAATTCTAATGAGGTGTCATGATATGAATGTCAAGGATACCTCAAGTTTGTTAAGGTAAATCATGTTGGGCTAATTGTATGGCGATGTGATTTCAATACGATAATTGAATATTTAAACTCATATTTTACACTTAACCATTTTGTAGGTCCAACTAGGGAGTCCTATGCCCGTATGTTGGCGTTGATTCTTATCATTTAATATTGATTGTGTTATGACAATATAATAGCGTCTTTATGTAATGTCGATACTTCGATAGTTTTCAGCCTTCGGGACGGTTCGGTAATACGTTTTATAGTAAAAGTGGTGACAAGCCAGTAAACGTTATAACATCTTCTTGTCCAAAATTAAACCATGATTTTCGACCAATGTGTGTTGCTAGACCGTGAAACAACGTCGCTCAACGAGCTGAATCAGGAATGAAGACATCCGTAGACAAATGAATGTAACCAACCTAAACCCGGAAAAATAGAAAGATGAAGTGGCAATAGGCAGGACAGGACAGAACTCATAGTACGCAGCCGACGGCCGCTAGGGTTCCGGCTAGGGTTCCGGCCTTAAGACCTGTGTCTATAGCTCAGTCCACCTGGACGCCCTACGGATGAGATAATTATGATGATGATGATGATACCAGGTACTAAGAGACCTTTGCAAGCTATAGTAAGAGGCAATCTTCATAATGTCCACTTCGAAAACTGAGAATAAAGACCTAAAATATGTTAGGTTATGGTTTGTGTTGTTAAATTTCGAGTCCAAGCTAAATATTTTTCAAACCAAAAAAAAAGTATGTAATAATTTCAAATAAGTATTGAAATTATTACATAGCCGATTTGACTATGAATATGTAAGTTTCCTTGTAAGTTAAATAAGACAAATAAGTAATGTTGCCCTTGAACATACTCGTAATATCCCCGAAATGCGTCTCGAACGTGTGTAGGCGGCGCACTCTTCATCTCCACGCTAATTGCGCTCCTTTATCTAATTCATGAATATTAAAATGCAGAAAACAATTGTAGATGTTATTTGTCGAGTTACAGTCTCGAGTCTAGGCGGGCTATTCTAAAATTTTTGCAGACAAACTAACTAGGATGTTTGTATTTTATCAACGGTTTAATAACGTTTGATATACCTACGTGAAGCAGAAAGATAATTTATTATAGCATCATTTATGTCACCGACTACATGAAACAAAAAATTCATTAAGCCGATTTTGATGAAATTTTTGATGAAATACGTTTGAGTGAGTTCCCAGATGTTTACTTTCGCTATCCTTAATATCGACTTATATACAAGTGTAACTAAATTAAAAAATATATAACTATAAGTATATTAAAAATATAGTACCTCTAGGTACACTTAGAATACGAAAATAAATATACATTCTATGGGAGAAGATAAGTATTCAACAATAAAATTAAAAAGGGATTACAGAATAAGGTCGGTTGCGTGCGCGCACCACAGCACAAGTTGCATTATTACGCTGCGATGGGTAATGATAATGGCGATACGACAACATGACAAGGACCTGAATGCACCTACTTTTACATGACCGTTGTGGCACGACATACTATTTCTGAATGGATTCTTCTATTTTTAAAACTGATGCCACCTCTGGTTCTAATTCCTATTGTTCAATTTGTGTCAACGATGTGCGACAATTTTTCCAAATTTTTGTTATACAAGATCAATCAGTTTTGCATGGAGATCAGGTTCACTTGTATACAAGATGGAAAAACTGGCTTTAACTTCTTTAACGCACCGAAACATATGAGAATCGAGTACATCGCAGTTTGAAAATAGGGAACTAAAATCTGGGATTTATGAGGGATGAATTCCTAAATCTCACACTTACTCCTAACTCCTAACTGAATAGTTTATTAAAAAATGTTATCGATTAAATACATATAATATATGTAGTAGGTATACTTACTCAATTCTTTACGATCACGTCGTATCAAAATTAAAGTTTATATCGCGATAATAATAATATAATGTTGTTACATACTGACGCATTCCTTAACAGCATTGAGCAACATAAAATAAATAGACGAGGCACTTGGCATTTGTGACAGTTTTCCTGGTAACGCAATCTTAATAATGTGTGTTAAACACATCGCTAAGATACTTCAAATGAATGAGGGGAAGAGGAGGCATCCCGTGTGTCTCTCGGGAACAATACTTTTTTCTGGAAGAAAAGTTATCTCAAGACTTTTTTGTACCCGTGACAACGTGGATGCAAAGTTTCATGATGATCGGTTGAGTAGTTAAGGCGTCAAAAGAAAAAACAGACAAACAGAGTTGCATATTTTCACATTTATAATATTAGTATGGACTAGTTAAGATTTATACCCACAATTTAACTGAATAGAACACCAAAAAGTTAGTTTCCACAGTGATTTCTTTCAGTAGAGGTTGAGTTATGTAAAATTTATAAAAATCTTACTAAATCTCAAAATCGTGATGCTAAACGGTTAGCGATCGGTATTACGCACTTGAAAATCGTGTTTGAGTAATTTGACGTGTGTTAAAAAAATGAAATATTTAGGTTAAGGATTGAATTTCGAAAAAAAAAAAAATTGCGACCTTTCGGGAAAATCGTGACATTTCGTTTAGACCCTTGCTTGTCAGTTTAACCGGCGAAATCTTAGCAAATGTTACATTCACGCTGTATTATTAATGATTGGCACACTTTCTTAAATATTTTCTTTTCTTTTATCAACTCTCTAAACCTCGCAAAACTGGGCCCTCTATACCTATTTTTAGACCGAGTTTTGGCCCTTGCAAAGCGTTTCTCATTTATTTATTGGAAACATTCATTTATAATTTATTGATTTACAATATATTGGCCAAAAACGCAACTTTATGCTTACCCTCACGTGAAAATGCGAAAAATTTCCTGGGTCATATTCTTAGACAAGAGCGATGCGACATGCTTCAGCTGTTGATGATGGGCAATTTTATTATTATTTATTAATTGAGACTGTTATTATTTATTTCTCTAGTGAATGAATCTATGTTTTTATTATAAAATCAAAAATATTAATAGATTTTCGTGTCAATAAATAGTTTTTCTTTGTCTTCCATTTGCGTACCGCCTACTAAAATGTTGTGGGAAAAAAAAAGCCAGCAATAATAACATTGTTTGTAGCTCTTATCGGTTATTGTATAATCGATTGCGGGAAACTATTAACGCAGATAATAATTAACTTCTAAGTGGTTGTGGATAATGAAAATTTAAGCTTGAAAAGATATTTATTTTTTTATTTACACATTTCTCTATGACGAAGAACATCTGCTCTGTAAAACTATGCCAGCATTAATTTTAAGTATTTTTTCCACCAAATAATTACAATACATAAAATTTATTTAGAATACTAATTAAAATGGAGAAACTTCATTTTAAAATTATTTTAGCTGAAAAAACTAAATAGGCTTAAAATATTTTCTTATATTTTAATTCACAAGTAAGAAGTTTCAAATAAAAAAATCATTAAAAAATTATGTTTATAAACAATATTAACATAAAAATAAAAAAAGTTTGGGGCTTCATTAGGAAAATTTATAACAGACAGCTGTTATAAAGTTACCAAGTCGAAGTTTCTGAATTTGTATATTAATATATCAATAAAATGGGCAAAGGATCTACGAGGGAAAAAATCTGAAGGCCCTGGTTGAATGGACCCTGTTAATACGTTGGCTAGGGCTTGTCTGGAGCTTATAGATATCTAGCCATCCACAGATCAGTCTGTACTTTTGTACACTTGGCCAACACATAGACATAATAATTATATTGCCTACTTAATAAGTGATATTAACATGTAATACAAATATTACGCTAAGGTTGCGCAACAGCGCCGTAATATAGCACAAATACTGTATTGGATTCGATTCAGTCACGTTCTCGTGTGCAAAATGTACTGTCACGACACGAGTGCTATTGTGTGTTCAGAGTATATGTCGCGACGTGGATATAGAAGACCACTGTGCACTAATTGTTTATAAGCTTAATTCAGGACATATTAATAAAGAACAGGGGAACCTGGGGGAACCAAATCTCTGTCAAACCTATGAGGTTATACTTTTGCCAATAAACTTACTCTATCTAACTAACCGGTGAAGAAAAACTTTGCAAGCAATAGTCCAGGAAAATTAACTAACAAAACAAAATTTGAAGATATGCAATATTGACGGGAAAATGAAATGATTCTATTTTCCGCACCTGTATGGCGGCGGCTAACTCTTCTTGAACCATGCAACGGATTTTGATTGCAACGGTTTTCCCCGTCAGTAAGATAATTTTTCAAGGAATTTATATATGGAATTTTTCCTAGGCGAAGCCGGGAGCGGGTCGCTAGTTAAATTTAAATGAAGAATGAAGAAGCATTAGGTATTATCAAACATCACCGAGTAAAATTCACAGGTGTGTAGCCGTCCCAATAGTAAATGTGTCAAGTGTAAAGATAATGTAATGATAAGAGGAGACGTTAGGATTTGTCAACCTGACAAATCTTAGTTAATTTATGTACTCTAAGTCTGGAATAGAAAAAGATAATTTTATAGTAATGTTTAGAAAAGTATTATTGCGAGCTTTTTATTCTCCTATAGTCGCCTATTTTATTTTCTTATGACGGCTACTAGAATAAAATAGAATATGACATTTAGTTGTAATTTGAATACACAAAACCGAAAATTGATTTACATATTTACTTGATATAAGAACAAAGGTAAGGGCGTAGGCTCCGCCCCTAACAATGACCCCCAGTCAGTAATATGCGAGAGACATACTCAGTACTCGTTTGTAAAAAAAAAATTAGGCATGATAAACTACTCCACTATGATAACGCATTAAGTATATTAACACTTAGCTCCGAAATCTACATATGGGTGTTGCGAGCGGTTGCATGTGCTATAATATAATATAATACAACCAAAATATTACTTAAAATTAATAATCAAGTCATGGTATTTTCCATATATCTCTATAATTATAGATATCCGTGCAAGGCCACCATTCAACCGTGGACCACTGCTGCCTACTTTTCTTAGGGAGGCTACACATTGGCTAATATCACACGAGCAAGTAGTTGCTTTGCCGGATTTTGTACTGAAGCCACATACACAAAGCACAAAGCCGCGCGACAGTAGCTGTCGCGCGGCTTTGTGCTTTGTGTATGTGGCTCGTCTATTGTTGCTTGCAACAACTTTGCAAGAGCACCGACGCGTATTCTATTGTTCTTGTCGCTTCAGCAACTGATTTTAAGAAGGAAATCAAACAGTGTTTATGATATAATTCAGAACGCACGTTCTTTCACACCAACGGTGTCATTGGAAATGATTTAAAACTTGTATTGTATGTGAATGTGCTGTTTGATCGCTCTTGCGACAGAATAGTCACTTATGCAATAATTCTATCATGTACGACAGGACAGTGTGAGTGCGGATGGTCGCATCAGCAACCGAAAGAGAGTTAGCGATAGTACCTAACCTCCCTTAGCATCAACGGATTATCAGATTCTAAAACACATTCAACGTATTATAGAAAGAGTGATGTTTGAAGCTCTACAAGAAAAGTAGACTATTCGACACACATTTTTGTATTATCAAGTCAAATATAAGCTCTGCCATGTTCAACCTTTCTTTACTTAACCGGTTTTGTTTGGGGACTTTTCTATAAATAGAAATTGTTTTCATATGAAAACGGCCTCTTCAACTGTATTGTTTCAAGTTGACATCTTGATAGATCGCTCAAACAATCTCGCAGCCTCCAGATAAGATAAAGTAGGCACAAATATAAGATGGTATCTTTTGACTTGAATACTTTATGAATATATCGGTACATAGTAACATTGGTAATAATATTTAAGGAAAGTGGGTTATGTCTCAGAATTTCCATATAAATTAAAAAATAAACTTAATTGAGGCGATTAAAATTGCTGTGATCTGAGATCTAAGTATTCGTAAGTTATTGATCAAAAATGAAGTCGACTCTCCTCAAAAGCTAGAGTGCAGTATGGCAGCTAAGAGCTAAACATTTACGTAATGTTCAAAGACATAAAGTGTGATATGTCTAGAGCACAATATATCAGAGAATTTATATAAAGTCTTCATTTTACACAATTTGGAAAGCCTACGATTTTGTGGGTCAGATCCATTACTGTAATGGTGATTTTTGAGGGTATCCCTTCGATCCCATTCATGAGAGAACAGCACGTGTTTACACTGTATGATATACGACTTATTGTTCGTAGATTCGACCTTCGCGTTGTCATACATTATCGTATGGCCGATCGTGACAATTCCTTGTCTGTGAAACGACTTCTTGTACAATGTCTGAACTTGATGAGGACGCTCGCTATAAACCACATGTAGCTGTTAAATTCTTTACGATCCTAAACTACGTTGATTATATTCTCTTAATGTGGTATTGTGTTTCTTTTACTGTTCTATTTGTTTAAATTCTACTTATATGAAACGCATTGGTATAAAACTTGATATTGTGTTGTATTTAGCTCGTGTTTACAGTTTATTAGACGAATAGCACTAGTTTGATTCTCCCGAAGGCGAATCGAAACCATTATTTAATTGTCAATTAATATTTTTAATAATTCTTGCAGTGAAAAGGCGTAAAGTATCCTGCCTGGGCCATGTTTTTAGACAGCATTAAGTACATTAGCCTTAGCCTAATTCGGCAGCTGATGGACACAGTCACTGGAAAAGTATGGCTAAAGGAAGAAGTCATGGCTGAAGAATATCATATAGTGGACAGAAACTTACGAAGTTGAGCTAGTTATTGCGGCACACAAAAGACAATGCTACAGACTGTTCGCTATTCGGAGAAACAACCCAAGAAGAAGAAGAAAATTCAGAACACGTTACTTTTCACGGCAATTAGGTTGTTTTGAAATACAGAGTCGATTCGCACGCAAATTATTTGTTTGAATAAATTATTAAAAAATATCACTGCGATCACCCTGGTGGAACACAGAAAGTGCGCCTCGCTAGCCTGCTACTATCAGACCTTTTCGTCTTTTTATCCATTTGTTCATAGATGGCTACTGGCACCTGAAAAGCACAGTATTGCGCTGACAACTCCAACAAGATGGAGATAGAATAGAAAAATGTCTGCCACTATAGACAGGCAAACGTCTGACTACAAAGGCTCTCGCACTTTTGTATGTTTAGTTGGAACTCATCGAGTGCAAGTCGCAAATGGAATGTTCGCCTGCTGTCTATGATGCGTAAAAAAAGTAATGAATAATCTGCAAGGCGTTTATTTTTATTGTAGTCTTATAATAGAATTTTTGCGGAAACCAAAACGCAGTTCAGATGAACATCCACATCCACTCACAATGAACCAGAAGTGGAGCGCGAATTTTTCTTTTTGCTGCAGAGCGTTCAAAATGAGGCCACGACGCGACGGCCTTACTTTTTGCTACATTCACCTCATTTTCTATTATCAAGGGTATGATTGACAATAACTTTGATAATTGCCGCTATTGGGTGCATCACATTTTATTGTTAAAAATTAAGGTTAAATTCAGTCTATTCTAATAAGAACCCACATACCTTAGCAACATAATATTTAAATGAAAATTCTCGCGATTGTTACACAAGCAAGAATCTAATAATATCTATAATTATTTCGATTAAATATTAAAATATATTTTATAATTATTTATTTATAATTTTTTATTAAT
This sequence comes from Synanthedon formicaeformis, assembly GCA_945859745.1. Classification (NCBI taxonomy): domain Eukaryota; kingdom Metazoa; phylum Arthropoda; class Insecta; order Lepidoptera; family Sesiidae; genus Synanthedon; species Synanthedon formicaeformis. The sequence goes on from OX243977.1 coordinate 2,164,476, forward strand.
ACTATACTTTTCTTTATAATATAATTTATTGATTTATTGTTTTAATTATTTTGTAATAATAATCTGTTGGATTATTTTTTTCTTTTTTTTTTTCAAATAATTTAATAACGATCAATGTGAATACATATTTGAATGTCATATATGATCTGTGGATATTATTGAAAATCTCTACACTTCATGACATTTTTTTTTGTTATGCTATACGAAAACCGTATCCAGTCAATAAAAACATTTAAAAAAAAGAGCGAAAGGAAGCAGCTAAGCGGAACTAATATCGGCATTGACAATGCCAAGGTGAGATCCATTCCATCACAAATCCGATTGCACAAATTAAATGAATTACTACAAAATAATTAATAAATACAAAAAAATTGCATTTATTTAATATTGCCAACTTATTTTAGGTTAGGTAAGTTAGGGCTTCTTTCCGCAGTGTGGTTGTAAGTATGGTCAAGATCTGAAGAGAGGTCATCCTTCACCCATCCGGTTTACTGACGTAAAGTATATTTTATCAATTGTTATAACTATGAGAAAATAAATCGCGATTGTGTTGCCTATTAAAATATGCTCAATGGTTAAAAAAAAACTAGCAGCTATTCTTCCTCCTTCTCTATTACACGGCACAGTATAAACCTTTAACCGCTTGGTTTTGTAGGAGTTGTCTTGCCCCTAGCGTAAATTTATTTATTATTATTTTTTTTCACTTTTTTAAGAGAAAGCAACGCAATGATTTCAAAATAAACATTATACAAGTAGAGGAATTTGTCGTATATATACGGCTCTGGCGAAATGGACACAAAAATAATTGTCGGATAAATCGACTCTGACGGTTAAAGGGTGAATGCTTCTTTGTCGCGCATCTTTTCTTTGCTGGATCCGATTTTCAAATTATAAAATTATTACTTCTATAGTTGCTTGCGAAAATCCGTTCATGAGATACTATTGAGAGGCTTTGAAATTTGAAAGAACGGTATCCTGAGATATTTTCGGGCTTTCTTCACACGTCTATTATTTCCGAAGTCGTTAAAAAATTTTCTTTGACACCTTTTTTTTTAATGAATGAATTAATGTTTCACTTTGACAGCCGGCACAGGAAACACATGTAAAGAATAAACGAAGAATGACGCACACTAACATCTAAGAACAATATAATAATAATAATAATAATAATAATAATAAACGATTTGTTTTGTGTAGCAAATAACACTACAATTAGAATGTCATTATGAGCACAACAACGATCTTTTTGGTGTACAATAATGTCTTAATAATGCGTTGAGTACATACTCGCGACTTGTGTGGTATTGTAGGTACACATATGGCCAGAAAAGTTTTGCTAGAACACAAATTTTCTAATATATTTTTTTTGCATTTCATCGACATGAAAGTTAAAGAGTGTTCAAGTTGATCAACTTGAAATTGTAACACATTATACAACTTGTACAATAACATAAAAATGTTTAACAATTTTTAAGTTACCTACTGTGATATTATTTTGAAATTTTAGATGATTTTAGATAAAAATATAATAAAATATTATATTTGTCGAAGAATACTATCCTAACTAATCTATACAAGTATATTTTTTTGTTTTCTTGACTGATTATTCACGTACAATCAAAGTAACATGAAATTTTGCATACACGATATCAGGGACATAGGGTACCTTTCGTCCAGAAAAAAGTACTGTTCCCTCAGGATTTTTATTTTCAACGCGGGCGAAGTCGCGAGCAACAGCTAGTACAGTCGGCCGCATAAGTCGATTAACACATTCAAAAGTGCAAAACAACTGAACACTGAACTTACTTACTGAAGCTTTTTACGATCGTTTGTACGTGAATATTTTGCTCTCTAGTCGTGACAACGACTTATGGCGCGTTGAGTGTTCAGTTGTTTTGCACTTTTGAATGTGTTAATCGACTTTTGCGGCCGACTGTACTACTTTATGCACTTCAATCAAGTGGACCGTGAGCCTGACATAAAAAAAAAACTAAGAAAACCAATTTAGTTATTTTATCTCTGCATATCAATTACAAAAAATAACTTTCGTCACCGGAAAATTGTTAATACAAATACCATACAATATTATTTAAATTAAAAAATGATGTAGTAAATCTCACAATACTTACATTGAATACTTTTTCACGGACATAGCTCACAGTTTTTCACGGAAAAACTGTACAACAAATGTATTTTCCTAATTACCTTTTGGCGTAAGGAAATACGAGTACATATTTATGTGAATATTGAGCGTTAGATAATAATAATAATGATGAAGATTGAGTCATTTTAATAACAATATTCCGTGTGAAAAGTTATACCGGTTTCCATTACACTAACACTTGGATTTGACTTCAACGATTTAATCTAAAGAAATGCAATTGCAGGCTTCATAAGTTCTTTTAAATGTCAATTTTTACGCTCCTAGTCACGTGACGACGTGTCGCTTTACGATTTTTACGGTATTACAATAAGTTACCAACTGTGTACAAACAATAAAATTGTGATTAAAAACACCAAAATATCTAGGTAGTGGCACTCTGCTTTTCGCAGACATTTGGGCATCCTGTATGATGGGAGTAACCACACCACCCTTAAAAAAACCACCGTGAAATAACAGCACGTGTGCTGTTTTGTTTCGGTGAGTGAGTAAGGAACGCCAGAGCCCATTTCCTTGACTTCAATCTCTTAGTGTTAGTGGTCCGTCAGCCTGTACGCCGACCTTAACATAAAAAAATATCTATAATCCTTACTTCCTTACAAATATTATAAATTTGAATGTGAGTTTGTTTGTTTGTTACTCTCTCACGCAAAACTGCTGAACCGATCACCATGAAATTTTGCATACACGTTCTCTGGGAGACCTTTTATCCAGAACGCGGACTAAGTTACGGGTACCAGCTAGTTTATGATAACTTATGCACAGGCTTTACGAATATTGTTGTGACAAGAAATATAAAGTATTTATATTTTTATGCCATCTCACTATATAGTAATTCGTGATATTACGTTTATATTCATTTATTTATTTTTGAAAACGAGACAATATCGTCTCGTACGCAACATTGGAACCGCGATCACAGCCATTAACATTGCATAAAAGCACAGAGCGCAAAGCGGAGCGACAAGTGGCCCGATTTCTTTAAGGTGAAGGCTTCACACGATAAAATATATGTACTAAATAGGTATGTATCAAGAACCTATCATAAGTGCAACGTCATCAAGTTATTCATTAGCAAATTAAAAGTTTATTCACACAATGAATTTATATTATTTTACTATAGTCTAATTATTTTCGATTTCATTGGTTAATCTTTCTATATAGATAAACATACAATACATACATACAACTAGCTATAATTAAAATTATAAATTAAATAAATCCCGACTTTTTATTGACCCCAAACACGTTACATCTGATGTAAGGTGCTGAGGAGTTGGATGTCCTGAGCACCTGACTACTTGATGCCACAGCATCAGATCAAAGTTATAGTAAGTTATGGTCATGTAAACACCACTTACCATCAACTGGACCAGCCTGTCTGTCGACTTTGACATAAAAAAAAAGCAAATGAGTGCCCTGATAGGACTAACTAACAATGTTCAAAGACTTTTAAAGCTTTACCTGTCCTTAGTAAGCTAGAGTGGTGGCCTGGTGGCCTATTCGACAATTAATTTTGTGTGAATGTGAACAATTAAGTAGTTGGCGCCTGCTATAACAAAAATCACAATAAAAAAAGCACAAAGCAAATAACTTAAGGTAAACTTTGCCTCTTCAATTGTAGTTTGACCAGTTAGGTTAGATGATGTCCCGTTTGACTTGCTCACATAACAAACGCGTACAGACATAAAATTTGCGACACTCGATCTCCGTGGCCCGAATTTTACAGGAAAAACGCGGCTATTAAAATGGTTTTGTTGAATAAAAATTACGAGTTTATCCCTGATAATGTAGTTAGATAATGGCGAAGGAAAACGGGCGGTTAAGGAATAAATTTATAATGAAACTAGCTTTTTTCCGCGACTTCGTCCCAGCGCCATTTTCTTATTCCTTTATATTGGTCATAACATAACACTGGTCTTTATTTTTATATTATAATATCTTTGTACATTATGGTTTCGCAATAAATTAATTGAATTGAATTGAATATATATTTATGTCAAGCGTTATATTTTCTTTTATTTTAGAACATGTTCCTATGTCCTTTTCTGAACTTCTGTCATAGTGTACCTATGCAAAATTTAATGGAGGTCACTATCGTAGAACTAATAGTAGAACTGTTTTGCAGATTTGCGGCTTTTTATTGTTTTATAATATGTAGAAGATTTATGAAATATTTTTAACATTTAAAAGGATTGAGATCACGTTTTCCCTTTTGGAAGACGAGCCACGCGTGTGTGTGTGTGTGTGTGTTTGTGTGTTTGTGTGCGTGTGATGTGTGAGGAAAAAAAACAATGGAAAAGAAGGATGTTTATAAAAAGAATGGGTAATGTTCCTGAAGATGGAAATTCAGATACAGGTTGTAGTGTGTAGATAAAATATATTTTTTCAAATTACCGATTCGTGTATTAGCACAGTCCAATATTTAATTGGACAAATAATTTAAATATAATAACTTATATTTACTTTATATTATGTGGGGGTTATTAGGTAAAACACAAAGGTCAATTAACAAAAGAACTTTAACGTGAGGCCGTGTCGCCAATAGATTTTTTGTGAACTGTTGGCCTTGGCTTAATAGTTAGTCTACGGTCGGGGAATCCCTATAATATAAAAGGAATTTTGACTTGAACACTCAAATAGGTTATTGTTTTAACCAACTTAAAACACTAAAACATACTATACTAATATAACAAATGCGAAAGTTTGTAAAAACATATGTTTTTATACTCTCCTTGTTGAGAGAACGTGTAAGTTCTCAAACATTAAAGTAGATGGCATAATGCGTGCCTGATGATCGGGCATATACGAGTTACATTTGGGAAAACCCAGGAAATGAAATAGCTTACTTATAATTAAAAATGCCTTCCTATTAAGGAACGTATTTTAAAAAGAGTACGTAAAAAAGAGTAGGTACGTTCCTTACCTTGGTATTAAAGGCTTGACGTGTGTCTTAGTTCGCAGGTGTTGATAAAAACACTAAAATCCGTTTGCGTAGCACTAAATAAATTTAAGCTTTATTGAATTTTGAATTTCTAACGTATTTGAACCAATAAGTGTGTACCAATTACACCTTGATATATCTTAAAAAAGCGTTTGTGTAACCAATTAGAATGATCATTCCCAGACAATCTTGGTCTGCCGAAGAGCTTAGTCCTTTCTCCTAACAGAAGAAGAAAAGCACAAACACAATTTTTTTTAAATTATTATTTCTACCGATCGGTTCAAAGAACCCGAATCCTAGCTAACTGCTCAACATTGCGGTCTAAGTACTTGTTTGTCACTAGTCGAAACGTCCACGAAACCTGCACCCGTTTTTGCAGAGACAACATGTCAGCAACGGTCATGTCAAATTAGAACCGTTAAGTTTTCTGATAGAACTTATTAAATATGGTCATTGGTATTGCAGTGATGTCAATAATCTAAGCTTAGTCTTGCAATAATTAAAGAAAACATACACGAGCAACTGGAAAGTGAAGAAACATCAGATCGAGATCAGAATCAAGATGAAATTTAAGATAACCATAATCATAACCACATCTAAAACTGTAAGAAGCTATGCACTCTTATTAGCGTACTACGTACTTGTACAATCTGTGTTAAAGTATGGATTTCTTAACTGGGGCGACTTGACAGACAAAAATTTAACAGGCAAAAAAAAAGTCTATTTATTTCGTATTATTTTTTGTCTCCAAACAATTTAATTATACAATATGTGATGATAATAATGATTATGTGAAAATTGTATAAATTGTGTATTATTATGTGTACCAACTGTGAAATACCACCCAAGTGGTATAATAACATTAATGTTTTTATGAAAAATGAATCAGTAATGTTAGACTTTGTGTGGTTCAAGACATAAACGTATACGACAGATCGACGTTTTTAAAACCTAGATTCAGAAAAGTAAAACAGTTGCTTTTTGATATAATTTGAAGCATGAGTGAATGGAACGAAACTAATTAATATGATTCTTTGTTTCATTTCATTTTCAACAAGAATAACTTCAATGACGAAGGTACCTCAACAAGAATTTTTGTGATATAGATATGTTTAGAATAAGCAAATTAACATATACTTAAGCGAAAACTTTTTTTTCACCATTGCATTAAATTTGATTTATATTTGTTTTGACTGAAATTCGACATCAAATAGACACACATGTAAGCTTTCTACTATTTAAATCTTAATGAAATGTTATGATTGTAGTATCATATTTTTCAGTTTGTATCTTTTTTTTTTTTTACGTTTACTTATACTGTAGTTGTAATTATTTTCTCCTAAAATAAATAAATTGACAGTGAACGCTTTCTCTCTTACATTTGTGGCACACACAAAACACTCACTATTATATTAAACCGACCGGTATACATATATCGGCTGCACACACGCAGGTGTCCTTGTGGGCGCTTTCGCCGAAATGCTTATCGTGTCCAATTTGGCGCACATAGTTACTCTCCCATTTGGCGTTTATTATAACCTTATTTAAGTACTAGATGGTGCCCGCGACTTCGTCCGCGTTGAAAAAAAAGTGGCCTAGGTATCCTGCACGTCTAAATGTTTATTTACCAAGTTTCATGAAAATCAGTTAATTCGTTTAAAAGTTACGGAGGAACATAGAGATACATACAATACCTACACTTACAGATTTATTATTAGTATTGGATATTGATTGATTAATTGATGATATAGACAACAAGAATATTTAATAAATAGTAAACTTTTATTAGCATTTACACAAACGGAATAATTCACCGACATATTATATTACGCTCTCTGCTTTAGTAACGATAATCTCGGAAGAAGATTATAGCGGACCCACTGATATTTGTGACAGTGCAAATGGTTAGGGAGCCCACGATGCTAAATGTGTAGTCACTCGAGCGTCGTGGGGACCTATTGGACTTTGAAGATTGGATGGTAAGAAGAAAAAAAGGTTATATGAAGTTTTTCATTTCAGCGGTGGGGTGAGCGTCTACAGGCGTTTAAAATTTTGTAGGCGCTGTATTTTAAAAAATCCTCCATATACCTACCACGTTGAGAAACTGTAGTACTTTTTGATAGAGGCATTCTTCACATCTTCACAAGCCATTGTGTGGCTTCCTAGGATGTGACTGCCTTGGAATGGTTCAACCCTGGCAAGTTAGTCCAGCGTTTGTAAGATTTAATAAAGCACTGGTTCCATTTGGTCCAGTGAGCTAGGCTGTTTGGTAGTCCACACATAGGTTCAGGACCTATTAGCCTACCTTTTGCGCCTGCTCGAGCCAACCATATTAACAACATGTTATAATTTATACGGCGTTACGGAGAGATGAATGAATGATGTTTATAATCCGTATAACAATACTGATCATAAACATTACTTATTCATCTCTCCGCATCATCTCAGCCGCAGGATGTCTATGGTCTAGTGGCTAGGATACCCTGGCTCTCACCCAGGAGGCTCGGTTTCGATTCCCGGTATCGGAATACAGAAATGCTGGGTTTTTTTTCAAAAGGACGTCTACTGCTGGACATAGGCCTCTCCATAGCCTCCCCTATAATTTCCCAGAAGCCGGGCGCGGGTCGCTAGTAGAATATACATAATAACAAAAACAATTTTTAGTGATCCACAAAATGAAAAAGTCTCCGTGAACAATGAAAGGGCAACGTCTATTATAATCAAAAGCTAGTTATGTAGTTGGCTTTGTTAAAAACAAGTCCGACAGATTCCCATAGAAATTTTCGTGTGCTTCGATGCAAAACGCATATAAAACCATAACATTAGGAAATATTTAGTTGTCATGGCTGTATGCTAATGATTGGCTACGTTTTTTTTTATGAATGCATAAAAGGATGTACCACCGATTGATCTAATCGAGCCACAGTTGAGGTCACTCAGTGACAGTGAAGTATTCAATATTCGTAGAGGTTTTCAGGAATAGTTGTAGGTATACCTGCTTATATAGTTGCTGCTATTATATTAAATGTCTACGTTATTTTAAAGCTAAAGTAAGAAGAATTCATGGAATTCATCTTATTTACACCAAAACATAGTATTTTTTTTTCTTCATAAAGTATTATTATGTTCATTTTTTTTTGCGAACGAGAGATGCAAATGAACACTAGTTATCTGTGAACACACTCGTGCGGGTGATTCACTTTAGCATAATTAACTATTACATATATCAAATTATAACAAGAAAAACCGGGTGTACATTGCGGGACAGATAACGTAAATTGGCATTTGGACGATAATAACTACATTGTTAAACGTAATTTCTGTCCTGGAATTTAAGACTAGCTTTAACCACAGTTTTGTCTGCATAAAAATTTAAAATTAATTGGCTTATATCTTCCGCATCAAATCACTTAATTAAATTTCAATAAGAAGTTTTGTAAAAGGTTTTAGATTTTCTTAAAATAAGTCCTGTAAAAATATAGGCTTACTTAATATAGTACTTGCCTTATGTTCAGAGAAATGTTTACGTATCTCTTTACTAAATTAAAAGAAAAAATCAAACATAATAGGTAGCTTTATTACAATTATGGAATGTTTTTTCTTCCTCAGTTCTTTTAAGCAAAAACTACTGAATCTCTATGTAAACTGTACTTTTTGAACCAGAACAATTGTGTTATATTAGTTTATTTAGTATTACTGGTTTAATTAATTCTTCCTTTTATTTTATCTTAGTATTCTTATAGTACATATTTTGTATGTTTATGTCATTTCATAGAGACCTACGAATTCTATTGTTAAAGAAAATTCTTAACAGCCTTTACAGCCACACACAACCGCTGCTTGTAAAAGTTGACAACTACAATCAATCTGCGCTCTCCTTTTTCAATCGCTGTTATCAGTGTTTTTAATCACTACACATTTACTTTGCATTTCTAGTTCATACTCTTTTACATGAAGGAAAAAAACGAACCAACCACGTCACATTTAATTATTAACACGAAGTGATTCATTGTACCAGGTTCACGTTTCAATGAGGACAAACTGTATTTGTTGCGCTGTGTGTATTCGTTTACTATTATTTTTATTACTACATAACATACATGGGGGAAAATCTATTATTTGATGCACGGAGGTTTATGACCGACATGGTTGTAACTCTGTACAGTGCACGGTTGTCGATTCTAATTTGCAATGTAATACAAATAATTTTAATGCATGATTTTCATGGAGACTCTCATGCATAAACTTTTGGGTCTCAAGAAAACGTTTGAACGTTTATGTGGGACTATAATTGGTCTCTGACGTAAACAATATGCACAAAATTACGTCTAAAGCCCAGCACCACATACGTCGCTTTAATATGTTAAGATATATTATATTATAACCATGTACCACAAGCGGTGTAAGTTGCTAAAATATAATATTTAGCCTTTACAGCAATAAGAATGTCCTGCGCAATAGCTACTTTTGGGGGAGCAAATTTTTATAAAATATACCCTAGATATAAAAAAGAAAATCAAATAGCTTGGAGAGTTCACATCTACACTGAAATTTCAGATCAAAGCTGACATTTTAAAATTCTATAATAATTCATTTTGATGGTGGTGGTCCTAACTATACATTTATTTTGGTTATAAGTTCTATTGGCCCGATTTTTCTGTTCAATATCTCAAGTTTTAATTATTATTATTTTCATTTTTATATGTAAGTTCTCATAAGTATATGTAAGCTTTAATGTACAATAAAAGAAATATAAGCTCAAACCTAGATTGCTATAGCTACACTGATTACTTACAAGGATTAAGATTGCTACAGTGATTTGTATAGTTAGTGCAACCTGCCAATTTTACGAGCCATGTTACAGCGTAAGCTCGAGGCACCTCGAGAAGAATGTTTAAATAATAATATAACCACTTAAATGTGATCGCCATAAAAAATAGAGGGCATGCATACCAGTACTGTCACAAACACACATGAGCAAATGCCTAAATATTTAATATGAACGCGTGTGTATAGATGAATGAGATATTGACATTGCAATCGCCATTACCCCACATACAATCAAGGCTGGTTAAATTCAATGTAAACACGCTTTTGCCGAGGGCTGTACTTAACTACTATGTTTCATGATGTTTAATCCTTGTGAATTTATGATTCTATGTACTGTATGGTGTCATTATTAAATTATTTCATTATTTCTACCTACTTCTTTGCAAAAACTATACATAAGAATGAATATGAGTATAATCATGCAGCACATCTAGCTTGACGGTGTAAATAGCTTCTGGGATAAAATCGATTGTGAGATCAACTAAATCAGATCCGATGCTCACACAGCAACGATTAGAAAAGCTTAGTTTAAGAAGAGCACAGTCCGGATGAGTAGAAACTTTAGCAGTAAACAAATTCTTGCAGGGTCGGCAGCGCACTTGTGCTCCCCTGATGTTTCTTGTGTCTTAAGGCGACGGTAGCTACCTACCATCAAGTGGACGTCAGCCTGCCTACCACTCTTAATAATATATTTAAAAAAACATAGCAGCAGGTCCTTACAGCATACTCGTAAATGTAAATGACGATACTTCACATGATACACATGTAGTGTCCATATTTAAATAGCTAGTAGTAAATGACGGTTTCATCTCACGATACAATTGCCTAAGGTTGATGAAGACTGAGCGCTTCTGGCTGTTGTCGCAATAGCAGTGCAAATTCCTGATCCAATTAAAACTTAACAAGCTCAACAATATTTAAAAGATCTACATTTAAGATTATCGAATAACGGACAAGGCAATGCAAGAATAGAATCTGGAATTGAAAAGACAGCATTTCGCCAAGTAGACCAAACATTATTTGTAACGTTTGATTGATTAATAACGACAGACGTACTAGAGGCTAACGTAACTATACGTGACCGTGATGGGCCTTGACCTGCTCGTATTGAACTGTCTGCTAATATTTTTGTTTATTAAACTTTCTCATACAATACATACATGTTAAACGCGATATTATTTGTAGATCAATTTCCCATTAGATATTTCAACTATTGCTTTCAATTCATAAATTTTGAATGAGAAATTATCTAACAAGCAATCATACTAGATGTTGAATGTTTATTTCAGTAAGGGCCTCTTTCACGAACTACAAGTAAAGTACAGAAATCATTTTCTGTTATATTGAATTATGCACTCGGTTTACTGCATCATTCGATAGCCGAATTTTTATTATTATTTTCTATTTAATGTTTGGGACGTTTACCGTACAAACATAGGTATATCAGCCATATTATTCCCGGTTACCGGTGACGTTAAATGACAGTTTGGCCTAATTGACGTTTGTGAAATAGGCGCTAAGTCTCAAAGATTTCGCATTCATATAAGTAAGTCGGATTGTCTATATTTAAGGCGTCTTCTGGTAGTGTCGTCTAATGAGTACTTTCTTAAGCCTACTATTCGTTAATCCTCAAAAACTACTGGACCGATTTTAAAAATACTTTCACCTATAGAAGCAACAATATCAGCAAGTAAAGCAATATTTTATAAAGTTACGCGGACGAAGTAGCGTGCAACAGCCTAACTTTGTATATCAATGAATTTCAGCGAGCGTGCACGCTATGGATCATCGTTCACACTGCCAATTTAACATTACATCATTTGCTGTAATTAATCTCGTTGTGCTAATTAAAACTAACATTTTTTTTTGTTTTATTCTGTCGTTTCGAATATATGAAGTACTTAATGTATTTTTTACATAAACTATAGATAAGAACCATCTCGATTCAAACACAAAAAGAAGAGTTCATCCCTTTATAATTATAATACCTCGTTTTTGTATCGAGTGTCGGGGGTTAAAATTTGGTCTCAAATTATTCCAATTAACACAATAAAATATGTGAGTAATCAAATAGTTTAAAAGATTAAGCGCCTCTTTCACCAACTACAAGTATAAAAGTGTTGATTAGTTACTTTTAGAAATAATTTTCTGTTATATTGAATTATGCACTCGGTTTACTGCATCATTCGATAGCCGATTTTTTTTATTATTTTCTATTTAATGTTTGGGACGTTTACCGTACAAACAAAGGTATATACGAGTATATCAGCTAAATTATTCCCGGTGACAGGTGACTTTAAGTGACGGTTTAGCCTACTTGACGTTCGTGAAAGAGGCGCTAAATCTATTATTTTCCAGTTTAATAATATTTAAATATATTTTTTAACAAACAAATAACACGGAATTATTTTATCTTGTAACTTTTAGGGGGCGTTATTACTCCCACTTTTGCTAATTGATAAAAAAGGAGTTAACAATTGTGAAGTTTAAAGTGATAAGGATGAAACATACAGGGAAAATTAATTGAGGATTCTTATCCAACATTAATTCAGCGGTTTAGTGGTTAAAGAACTCCGAGTTGAAATTCCGAAAAGATATAAATTAAGTAGTTAAATGAAAAGGATGTCGAGTGTTTAGAACTGTTTTTTTGTTTTAAAACTGTTTAGCGCGAATTCAGAAGAAGTAAGTTTTAGAATGAGATTCAAATAATGATTACTGTTTAACGAAATGGTATATATAAAGTTATAAGAAACGCGTGAGCGCCAAAGGATCGATTAATGAATCTCGATTGTTTTGATTGGCTGACAAGTGACTGTACTACTGAATCAATATGACTCAATGACCAATTAGTTGTTGAATGTACTCGAATGAATTGAACGAACAAAAACATTACAGTTTAAAAACGAAACGATCCAATGTTGGTTTCATCATTATCTCATCAGGATTGAGTTCTATCGGCTAAATATAATATAGTATTTGCGTCAAAACAATCAAGTCTTCTGGTGACTTTAGTTTGAAAATTTGTGATGCTGAATTTGACATACATCGGTTATTTCATTCCACAACGTGATTCAATCTAAATAGTGAAAGACATCTATAGATAAAAAAAAAAGGTATTGTAAACAAACAACTCGGCATATCAAATCGTACCGTGAAATTCGGTGGCATGGACATTCACGTACACTAGGTTCAATCCAATGTGTTTGGCGTAACTAGAACACACTTTACACACACAAACACAGTTTCCAATTGGAATAAATTGTCACTGGTTATTTACTCACAAAAACACGTGGCGGTAAATGGACACGAGTCCGAGGTCGCGACGTCCGCCGTCGTTGGCGATCGCAATGACACTGACTGACGCCGACGGGTTTTTGATTAGGGCAGATCTAGACCCGAGCGGCGCTTGCGCATGCTATCAGGTGGAGGAGCAGGTAAATCGCTTTTGAAAATCGTGAGTGATGCAATCGCCGTGGCCGTCCGTATGTTTTCCTCAACAATGTGTTGGAGTGGAAATGATTTATTATTGTTTTTACTAACAGTATTTTTGTGTGAAAAGTTTATGAGCATCTTTTTCAATTATCGGTTCGTGTTTACAATTTTCAACATTAGTTTACATTGAATACTCAATCAAGAATTATGAAACGTTTAGTTAGTTTTTTTTTTTTTTCAAACAACTCAAAAGTCAACTAGGTACATGGATTGTCGCTCATAAGCTTACAGTCGTAAACGCTACGTTCAGGCTACGCCACGCTGGGAGAAAGCTTTGTGATTGGTCTAAATAGTTATATGTGAGCGTTACAACAACCAATCACCGGGCTTTATTTCTTTCGTATCGTAAGTACGCAAAGGAGCGTTTGCATTGGTTTGCTCTTGGCTAGGGCCCCAGATGTTGAAAGTGGCGCCAACGATACGCAAATAATTAAGATGGAAACAGGAAAAGAGTGAAGAGGACACGACGAAGATATGAGAATGACATTCCCTTTCAAAGCATCGAGTACTACAAGTACCTACATCAAAGTAGGTATTATTACTGCAAAAGGGCGGCGTGTTTACTATCACCAGACACTGGGGCTATTGTACGAGTATGTCTGCGAAACACAATATGCACTATCCATGCTACTCAATCGTCATATTCGTCATCATTCTACAAAAAAATGATATTCACATGTTTTACAAAGTTAAAATATGGAGTGCAATATTAAAGTTTAAAGTTAATAATATTTTTCTAATAATAAAAATATAAACTATAGATTCCAAATTAAATTGTACTTAACGTAAATTTATTCCTATAATATTTTCAATCAAAAACGATCTTACTCTAGCATACAATCTCTTTTATTGATTATGTTTTAATCAGAGCTCTAATGGCAATTCAATGTGTCGCCACATTTACCAAGACCCACATTAAGTGTAAAAAATACCCATTTTAATAGTTTTATTTAACTTTTTATTCCACTTAACGTCATTCGTGTCATAAGTTACTTGTCATACACCGATAGAAAAATGTGTTTAACACAAGTTTCTACCGGTGTTAAGCTTCGGGCGAAAGTTTTATACTGTTTTATATATATGTAATGGGTGATGTTTTTTAATACAAGTCAAAGAGAAGAGACTGATTGGTAGTTCGTTATATCTTTCAATTTCGCTTTTCTATTTCTACTGCATATTTAAGCCAAAATTACCTAACAATTTATATAGAATAACTTTTGCTTCTCTTCTTTATATACATGCGATAAATATTATCAGCGGCATTCTTTCTAATATGGCAGTAACAATTGGATTGTGTCAATGTTTTGTGACATGGCAACTGTTTCTGATCGCGTGACAACTCTCGTCTCGTGTCGCGTTCATTTTACGATTTAAAACTTTATGCTATTCGCTAATGGGGTCAATTTTATGGTAATTGATGTGCAGACAGTGATCGAGCAGTTGTTTGTTTTTTTTTTCTTTAAACTACCATTATGGTTATTGATATAAGCATTGCAGTAATATCAATAACAAAAAGCTGAGTAATTCGTGCAGTAAACTATCGTAAAATAAGATATATATATTTTTTCTTCTTCTTGTAGTGCCATCTCCTATCGGAGGTTGTCTATGATTATGGCTATCCTAACCCACGAGGCGGCGGCTCGAAACAGCGATCTGGTACTTTGGCCGTACCATTCGCGGAAATTCTTGAGCCAAGAAGAACGTTGTCTGCCCGGCTTGCGTCTACATTGTATTTTCTCCTACATGATAAGCTGCAGATTATAATTTTCGCCGCGCATGATATGTCCAAAGTATTCCAATTTCCTGACTTTTATGGTTTTCAAATTGCTGACTTTTAAGGTTTAATTTTTTGTAGTTAATAAATCATCGAGACTGCAACAAGGCTTTCAGTAAAAGTATTTTAAGTGAATCTCAAAAAGGTTTTCTGAATGACCATTTAAGTTACAAAGTTCAAAATGTTATATTGTTCTAAATAAATGCACATTACTTATAAGTTGTGTAGCTACGATGCATCATAATATCACATTGCTGGTCATCGACTTCAAATGCGAGTAGGTGAATTTGATATCTCGTTGTTAATTACGAATAATTACAACTATTACTAGGTCAATCTACTTATTTTTCTGCATGATTAACAACAGAGAACTAGCGACGAACCTAGAAGAATATCTAAACGACAAACATCACAGAAAAGGCAATAGTACCTAATGATTTCTAAGTACACAGAGATTTTTTTAAATAAAGATGGGTTTGCTCTTGTCCAACATCTAGCCGTGTAGCGAAGATAAGGTCTATGACGGAGCGAGCTCACCCAAAAGATGCCACTCACTCGAACTTTGAAAAGGTTTGGGTTATATGAGCTCGTAAACACAGACAACGGGCAAGGAGGTTCCAAACCTTGGACAGCGAATAGTCTAGTAACTTGCGCACTCGCAATTATAAAGGATGTTTTAAAGCGCTTGGTCCGAAAAAGAGGATGTATACACGTTGTCAGGGATACAGAAAAGGATATAGGATACCTTACATTCAGAAAAAAAGTACTGTTCCCGGCGGATCATCTAAAATCTAATCTAAAAAAACTAACGCCTGGCAAAAAAGTATCCTATATGTTAATCTAGATAATAAACTACATGCGTGCCAAATTTCATCCAATTCCGTTGAGTAGTTTTTACGTGAAAGAGTGAAGTGTGAAGTTTTTAGTGAAACGTACATCCAATACACCCTCACAAATTTTCGCATTTATACTGAATATTATAAAAAAAAAATATTAGGGGATTTAACAAATACCTATTTTTTAGAATTTCCGATAAAAAATAATCTGAATTAATCATTATCTGAAAATACATTTATAGAAGTATTGTTAATATATTTGTATACTTGTCCGAGACCGTAAGTACTCGTAAATTTTGTAATTACTTTTAACGCCACCAAACTTGATCCGCTAATTTTTCATTACAAACTCTATTTGATGTTGATATGGGTTTTGTAATAACTAAGTTTAATCATCATCTTTAACAATATGGATCTAAAACACCTACTTTATACAAAATGCTATGCTTTTTGTAGGCTAGAAACCACAAAACTATTTTCTGATATTCAAGTCAAGTTAAAATATTATCACTAGATTACTTATCTTATGTATGTGTTGCGAAATAGTTTTGATCTAATCCAGATGTCATATCTTTATGACATTCAAAATACTTAAATATAATCTGATTCAAATATGGCCACACATAATCCTCGAAAAAGATAAGAGACGAAACATTTTATCTATTTTACGCGAATAAAATAATTTTAAAATGAACCTACTGACAACTCACTATTTAGTATAGTATGCCTTATAGATCCGTCCGTATCCAAATAAGATCGTCGCGTCCATTCAAAACAAATACACTGCACTGCGGTTCAAAACAAACACAGTCCGTAAACACCACAATGTCATCAAAATATATTAGACTTTGGTGACGACGTCGTTTGAGCATAAACAATTTTTGACTCTGACGAACCAAAATCACTAGCACGTCACTTTTCAAATTCGCCATTTTGAATCCAGATCACTATTTACATATTTTGTTTATTGCAAATTCTTTTTACTGTTTTAGAGTTGGGATTCGGTCGTCTAGGTGCAAGCGTCGCGTCGGTCTGATCGCGAGGATCCCAAAATAGAAAATCTAATTGGACGCGAGACGACCAGACGGTTAGGGTTGAAGCTAAAATTACGGCTTAGATTCGTGAAGATTTACAACTAAACGTACATCCTCAAGGTCTATTGCACGTAAGCCCTATAAATACAGCGGTCTCAGAGACAAATTCTGAGGATACCATAGTTTTAGCGTCAATTAGATCATGAACGTTTTCGGAATGGACTTGCTATTCACATATCCGCTTTATCTACGTATATATATCGTACTTGAATGTTACAAACCTTATTAATGATATAGTGCTTATAGTGCTTTACACAGTAGATATACTCGTATATTATGACTAGCTGGTGCCTGCGACTTCTTCCGCGTTGAAAAAGAAAAAATGAGCCTATCCTGTGTCCTGTACATCTAAATGTTTAACTACCAAGTTTCATGAAAATCAGGTAATTCGTTTAAGAGTTATGGAGGAACATACATATATAAAATACCTACACTTACATATTTATTATTAGTATTTATGATGACTGATAATAGAAGAAACACGTGCATTCGTCAATTTTTAGCTAAAAGATAAGGAAGCAACTTTGCAAAATTAATTTGTTTACTCCACTATACAGGATAACTTAGAATTATCCTTGCATGCAACTTATAAACTGGTTCCAGGGATTTTCTACCACTTACGATATATGCAATTTCTTAAGATTTAACATACTGTTTATGAACCAAGAAAGGAGGAGACAAAAATCATCTTTAAATAGTATACGAGTAGTATCAACTTTAACCTTATCACTACATTATTATCGCCTATCCGTAATTCTTTATCAATTATCATAATGAATTTCCTCAAACAATACGTTACACAAACCTTTAAAAACTGCACGTTTAAACGTCTTCGACCGAGACGTAATTATCGATCAATGTTTACGCATTGCATCAACAAACACAGATGCCCTCAGTACGAACGGCTCGATGCTCTGTTTTGTTATAAACTGAACAGGGAGAATATCCAGGAAAAACTGACTCAACTTTTAACAATGTAGTCCGATCGCGAACATTCTGTAGAAATTTAAAAATTCTAATGTAGTACAAAACTGATACTGATGAAAATAGTTACACAAAATTATATATTATCATGTAGTTATCCCATTTTAATGTTACTATTGAATCGGGTGGTATCGTGATTGTGAGATTATAAATGTGAAAGTAACATTGTCTGTCTGTCTGCTACCTTTTCACGCCTCTACTCAACCGATCATAATGAAATTTTGCATACACGTTTTCAGAGATAGCGGAAAGGACACAGGTTACCTTTCATCCAGACGTAACGTAACGACAAAAGTAACGAAGGATCATCTAAAATTAAGAAATCTAACGCCTGGCTAAAGTGTAATAGCAATAAAGATTTCAGGCGTTTATTTTTATTTTTCACAAGCGGACGAAGTCGCGGGCACCATCTAGTCGTTAATTCCATCGATGTAGTTAATTACTAATATTATAACCATTTAAGCCTCGAAATCAATATATTTTATACAAGCTTTTTATTAACTTGCAATGTATGTATGTTTGTCCGGGTGGAGTCTTGCAACTGAATTTTCAATCAGTTATCTTTAACCGATTGCGCTGAAATTTTGTATACACGCTTATTTTGGATGACAATGCGTGCTTAACTATGTGACGTCATTCTAATTACAATATGGCGGATCATCCAAGATGGCGGACTAGTTTTTTTTTTTTTTCCGCAATATGGGTATCGAATGAAAGGGCTTGCTGAGGAGAACACGCAAAACTAATACAACTAAACTTTTTTAGACCTCAATCGTAGCTAAAAATAAAAATAAATTATTGGTAAAAAAAACTTTTTAAAAACAAGCTTTTTAATTAAGTGCCCTAAAAAGAAGAAAATAATCTTTAAATTAAATATAAAGCTTGTCGCGAGATTTAGTACCTAATTCTACGAAAGAAATGTTTCCTATAAAATATGCAAATCTCGCGACAAGATTTTATATTTAATTTAAAGATTATTTTCTTCTTTTTAGGGCACTTATTTTTATCATTAATTTATTATTATTGTGAAGCGCATGAATGTTTGACTGTAGGTAAGTGTACCTATTAAAACAGAAGACGAATAGCGATATACTTGGACCAGTTACAGAGGTCGACCGACCGTTCAATGGGTAATGTTGGTACAGATGATACGCAATGACCGGTCGTCGTTTCGTATTTCTCAAAGCTCTTCTGACTAACGAACAGCGCGACTGGAACAATTATTTGAAAAATGGACGCGTTCGCAGATAACTGTTTGAGCGGACACATACTTAGACCTGTTGATATTGCAATTCATGTAGTAAAGGAAACAATCAAATTAGCTAAATTTAGGAAAAGTTACTTAATGAGCATCAAGCTATTTAATAAGGTTCCTCCTAATATAAAGTCTTTACCTTTGATGCAGTTTAAAAGAAAATTATATGCATGGCTTACTGCACATGGCTTCTATGACGTCAAGGAATTCATGGATCGCAGATTTTGAAAAAGTGATTTGGTTAAATATATGAATTGATTTTATCTTTATACTTATGGTGATTTATTGCGGAGCATTATTGTTAATAATCACATGGAACTGATATATGGACGCGTTCACAAATAACTTTTTAAGCGGACACATAGACCAGTTAATATTACATTAAACAAATGGAACTGATTAAGTGAACATTGATTGAGCTTTTCCAATCTTGCATCTTGCAAAAAATATACCTGAACTTATCAGCGGCACAAATTAACGACGCTGTTGACAAAATTGACACTACAGCAACAGAGTTGACGGCCTCTTGGGTTCGTGTGCGACTAAACGGGATGACAATTTACAAAGGCATTCCTAACAACCCATTGACGCGCCTATTATGAACGTGATAGTACCACGAGCCTAATATACTTGGATAATCTATTTTATCCATGCGTAGGAAGAATTCATTAGAAACAATTAGGGTTTATTATTGTTGGGGATATTTGACTGGCTGATTAGAAATATAGTAGATTTCAAATAGAGAATTTGCCAGTCTGGCGGCAGTAACCACCCCCTTACAGAATACCACCGTGAAATAACAGCATATGACTGTGCTGTTGTGTTTCGGTGAGTGAGTAAGGGATGCCAGAGCCCATTACCCCCCATCCCTCCCTTATTATACCTTATCCTTAATCCTTCTATGGTCGGCAGCGCACTTGTAGCACTTATGGCGTTACTTGTGTTATAGGCGACGGTAGCCACCTACCATCACGTGGACCGTCAGCCTGTCTGTCGACCTTAACATAAAAGAAAGAAGTAAGTTGAGTGTATGTGACAGAGAAAATTTTAAGAGCGGGTATAAAGGCACACTAGCGCCACTAACATATTATCTCGTGACTGAGAAGGAATTATTAATAACGGCTACACAGGTCCCTCGGTAAGTATGTCTACAATTTTTAATACCTTTTAAAAAGTTTCATATTTAGACATGAAGCAACAAAATACGATCTAGACTAGAGGAATGTGGCCGCCTTTCTTTAGATCGTATTTTGTTGCTTTTTTAAATGAGTGGCGCTAGTGTGCCTTTATACCCCGCTCTTAAGTCAGTTGTTTTTAAGATATTGTATTGAGATGTTTTGATGAATATATTTATGTATGTATGGGTCCTTTGAAAAGTAAGAAGTAAAGAAGAAAGATTTCCACAAGAATTATTACAGTTTTATGTAATTTTAATACAATTAGTACATATATCTTTGTGTATAAAAATAGATATATTTTATTGTTTAATGTTTGTTTTATATTTTAAATTTGATATATTCGAGTATTTTAATACTTTGAGGAGAACCCATTCTGACGAAAACACACAAATCTTGTACAAGAAAATAACGACGATCTACGTAAGCACAGTTTGTAATATTATTTAAACAGTTTCCAGTTAAATTTTATGTCAACATCTTAGAGTGAGCTCGTAAAGTGTAGCGCATTCATTTATTATATTCAATCTAAGTTTAGATCATTAACTGCGGTGTAGTTGGAAATATATTACTAACAAAATACGCAGTTATTAGTTTTTTATTGTAAAACCTCTTTATTTTTAGACCTCTTTATTAGATTTTTTCAAATTAACCACAGCGCCATCTAAAGCAGAACATGAATCTATACCAATATCATCACCAATATTGTATAAAGCTGAAGAGTTTGTTTGTTTGGTTGTACGCACTAATCTCAGGAACTACTGGTTCGAATTAAAAAAAAATCATTTTGTGTTCGATAGTCCATTTATCGAGGAAGGATTTAGGCTATATAACATTTTGAACGCGGACGTAGTCGCGGGCACCAGCTAGTAGTTAATATTTTTGGACAATTATGGGCCCATGGATGGTGCAAGCGCGCTGCCGAACTTACCTATACAGTGGAACAAAAGATAAGAGATTAGGCAATAGATTAATAAATGATTGATTGATGTATAATTTAAGATCAAATTTAGTTTTAATCATGTTTTAATAAATAACTACTTAAATTGCACAAGTATTTTCTCACTATAAATTAATTGAAAAGCTCAACTTTCAACAACGTGATCATATGATAACGATGATAATATGACGTTTAATGAGCGGATATGTGTCACTGTTCCAGGCTATGACGTCACGCGCTGGGTGTTGTTAACCAACGATAAACTGAAACTGTGTCAATATCTCTCTCAAATGTCTCTAAAATTAAATATTAGTTTATAGCGGAGTTAAATATTTTAATAATGTTTAATACACGGGAGTGTCGAAAATCGTGGTTTTAGTAATGTGTGTTTTTTTAAATTATTTACAGTGTAATTGTAAAATTATAATAATCCAGCAGGATAGACACAAGTGAAAAACGAGGTTTTGAGACTTTTTGATTGTCTAAAAGTACCCCCAAGAAACTTAACTACTGTCCGAGAAGGCAATTTATGAAGTTGGATGGACCATGTCTCCTTACATGCACTAGGAAATATACTCGTCATATTACGAAGAGGTAAAGTTTGCAACTTTGGGTGTAGAACGAAAAGCTCGAAAGCACATCAGATTAAAATGTTTTTGACCAATATTTAGGAATCAGAATGACTGTACTATAGACTATAGAAACCAAGAGCAATAATTAGTGTCATAATATAACGTTGCAGACAAGATTGTCACGTCATATGATTTTACGTGGCTACAGCCTCCCAAGGCCACTTACACAAACGGCACTTACTCTGTGCATTAGATAAAACCGTATAGAATATAGAAACTCCGTTGGGTGCTTTATAAGTAGGTTATACAGAAATCTATATAAAATGTTTATTTAAATTTCTATAAACTATAGGTGCTAACTACAGTTAGTTAATGAACGTGAGACGCAACCGATTCGCCAGTGATTATATGACAATCTCTCATATTGTTCTCTTGTTTTCGAGACGATCAAGAAATGTACTCGTATCTAAAATCTTGACGTAGGTGAACGTTTTGCGTCACAAGTTTATTATGTGCACGTATAAAACAAAATCATATGAAAACCGCGTCACACTTGATTATATTGACCATCAAGCTTAACGTTTCAGGCGAAGACGTTTCTGACATTATTTACATTTTATGAGACCACGCACGAATATCAAAGTGTAAAAAACACAGACGTTTTGTTTATAATACAGAATACGAGTAAATAATGAGAATAAGAATGTCATCGATTAACACAAGACAGTGAAACGGAGCAAGACTTGAGTTTTTCCTAATAAAACTAAGTTACTAAGTCTAGAAAGCTGATGGAGGGGGCGGGCCGTTAGTAAGAAATATTAAATTAGCTTCGAATTGTCTTCTGAAGGAGTGAGCTGTTTTTCACGTAAAGCAAACTGTAGATATCTAATTAATACAAGTTTTCTGGTTGCACTAGACAATATTTTCCTTTTCATGACATTGCTTAAGAACTGAATTAGATAAAATAATTGACTGACAACCTGGAAAAGGACACATTTCGCGTCGTAAAAGGTCGTTTCACGTTTAGGCGTGGGTTGATTTCTGCGACAGATTCTAGGAACTTCTGAAACTGTAAATTTTACGCTAGCTGACATTTTTGAAATGGGAAAACAGATTATATATATATATTTTAACAAATCAGCTAACAAATGAGGTGGTATGATCGAAATTATTTATATAACTAAACACAATAGTTAAAGATAATTCTGATACACCCTAGTTTTAACATAATGGGAGCAAAACAACGCATAAGTTGTGTCTTCAGAAATCAGACGCCATCAAACCAGTCGGAACCGGAGTCAATAAAAAATGCGTATCCCTAATGATGACACTACAAAGCTATTCGGGCCCTGAATTAATGATTATTTCCGTGGGAGATAGATAATATAGATAGATTAAGCAATACGATAGTGGATTATTAAGAACGCAATGACGAAAAACGCGTGCACGTGATTGTTTCAATTTATTATTTTGCTGAAAACGTGGCAAAAAATCCCTGTAATGTATTCTGATATCTTAAAAAAAAAGCATCGGACACTTTGAACTGACCATACAATTTTAATTTCATACAAACGTGCTCCAGTATTGCCACTGGCGAACAAATTTGGCTTCGCACCCTTTGGACCCACAAGTTTTTACCCTACCTACGAAAAAGTACCCGTATGACCCGCCAGTCTTTTATATGTATGTCCCGTTTGACCCGCTGTTATAAAAAGTGAGTACAATTAAATAAAATGATATAATTATCAGAAAAGGATTTATTTATCAATATACATATATAAAATAAAATGTGGGATTCTCAAAAAACGAACTACAGCGCATACGAAGTTGCGCGTACCAAGCTAGTAAAAAGAAATCCATTATTTTTGCATAAAAATAAGAGCTTATTTACCATAGTTAGAATGATCCGATTTAGTCATTAAATAAGTTTGATACAAATTCTATGGTTAGTTACTAACTATTTTGTTTTATGTTAAGCTCAACAGACAGGCTGACGGTCCACTTGAAGCGCCATAACCACTTATAGAATATCAATAGACTCGTAAAATGAAAGTATTTTGTAAATTAGTACTCACACACATTTCTGCTGGTGGTTGTTCGCACCATGATTTGAAAGCTTACCTGAAAAGAGAAAATATGAAAAATAAAGCACACATCTTTAGCGTAAATGTATGTTTCCATAATGCGATCTGCTATCAGCATACAGTGAATCCCAGTCAAGTATTATATGACTATATCTTGAAATGAATGTGAGGAAAAATATTGACCGAAAGCAAAAATAGAAACCCAAGTAACTAACTATAGATTATTTTTCTTCGCCAGTCAGGACTATGTAAATACAAACGCGGTGTTAATTAAATAACACACGCAGTTCGTCTATTTATTTATAATTTTTCCTTGTATTAAAAAGAATTACTTATTTTACGGTCAAGGAAAGCCCCCGATGGATCGACGCGGCTGTACCTACTTAACTGGGTTAACTTCGTTTCGATGTGTTTTTTCGTTATAACGATATAATTATGTATCTAGTCTTAGGACTTAAGTAGAAAAGCGTTATTTTCGACGACTAATTTGATTTCTTAAAATAAAATTAAAACTAGATAGAGGAGAGGGTGGCAACCGGACTACTGGGAATGGACCAGAGAAAAAATGGTCCCACTATTCCGGTTGATTTGTACGGCCGGACTACTGGGAAAAAAAAGTCTCACTAGTTCGGTCAACCGGACTGTTAACCGAACTACTGGGAATAGAGGGATAAAAATACAGTGAATAATAGACTATATTTAAATAAGTTTGTAGAATAAAGAAAAAATTTTGAGAAAAAAAATAATAGTAAATTAATGCCCAAAAAATACCTTTAGTGTCACAGTAATAAAAAATTCTCAGCGTACAACTACATTGTTTTTAAGCTTATTAGGTAATTAACTTAAGTTCTGTACTAAAGTTTCTATAGATTACTTTTATTTCTTTTTGATATTTTACACAACTTAAGAAGAGCCTTCCAATTTTAAATCGCTATTATATATTTATAACTAGTGTCCGACCGAAAATGGATTTTCAGCCGAAAACTGGCCGAATCATGACTTTTGGCCGAAAATGGCCGAAAACGAAAACGAAGCTCGGTCGGTCACTGGATTTTCAGCCGAAAAGGAAAGCGAAAAATAAGCTTCGGCTTTAGTCTTTTTTTTTCGGTCGAAAACGAAAATTATTTTTATGCCGAAATGGCCGCCGCTAACTATTTTATAACTTTTGAAATAGCGATAAGGTTGCACTGGTTAAGGTGTCATAACCAAGTTTTAAAATGTTACTTAAATGATCGGGTCCGACATTATTATTAATATTTAAAAGTCAAATAGATTCAGTGCTAGGGCAAACTTCATAATATAAACAATCCAAAAAAGAGACTCGGTACAATGTTTACACGCTTAACGCTATTAGTCCTTTGTCGGCGAATGACAACCGTGAATTGACTGTGAGGTCATTTTATGCCACCATAACAGACAGTCAAACATTACTGATCTGGTACGCACGGTACCGTACGTCGCCGCACATGGAAAACTACGTACGCGCGCGCAAAGGACACGAAACCAGGTCAAGAAGAGTGTCGACCGCACATACTAAACATATCTACCGGTTACGCTTTTTTTTTTGCACTGACTTTGAATCTACAACTTTTGCATTCAGTTCTAACCTCCACAATGGCAACACAACTAAGTAATTAGACTCTGATGATACGAATAGATCGATCATTTCCAATGTTTGGACTAAAAATCTGACCAAACATAACGTTGAAAGTAAAGTCATATTGGGTAATTCCATGGTAACTCGTGTTACATTTTTACTTCCCTATTGAAACCAAAAAAGCTAGCATAACATATTTATAACTATATCAACTACCCCCTTAATGGAAATTTCTTTGTTATAAAGCATAAAATGTGGGTCTAGTTTTATTTTGAATTTTCTAGGTTTAGTTTTTTTTTTTTTTAATTTCAATAAAAACTGTTGGTAACTCACGTTACCTTTGGCGACATTAGCTTTTAGGCTAGTATGTACCCAATAAAAATTCTGTTTCGTTTAAATTAAATAAGAAAATTAAAAATCAAATCCGTTTTTATTAAATGTCTTACATATGAGATCATTAGCAAAATTAATGGTTTTAGAAACACGCATTTTTTTAGAGAATTAAATAATGGTCACTCATGTTACGTGGATTTACCCTATTGTTACAGAAAAATCAGAAAAATTGTTAACTGGTTTTAATTTAATTACTACATATTATAAAACTGTCTGTCTGTCTGTTCGCGATAAACTCAAAAACTACTGCACCGGTTTTCATGCTGTTTTCACCAATGGATAGAGTGGTTCCCGAATAAGTTTTTGGTATATAATTTGCACCCGAGCGAAGCCGGGAACAAGCCGCTAGTTTATTAATATAATAAACTGTTTGTTTTAAGTTGTATTAAACTTTTGTTCACTTTAAACTTTTATTATATTTTTTAGTTCACTTTATAGACTGAAGAAGAATGAACAAAAGAAATAAGAAAATCATTAATATGTAGTGACTATGTAAAGAAGAAGAAGATACTCGTAAATAATTTTTCATTCGTCCAAAATTGTCTTCCATAAGTCAAAAATTACAGTGTAATGCTTCTGAAAATCTAGTAATTGTTATGTGATTTCAAAGTATCTTTCAAGAAATAAACCATTTTAATAATATCAATTTAATAACTACTATAAATACGAAAGTAAGTTTGTTTGTAACGCTTTCACGCCTCAAATAAACCGATCGTCATGAAATTTTGCATACACGTTGTAAAGGACATAGGGTGAAGAAAAAGGATTTAAGGTAAAAAAAAACTTTTTCCGAGGGACGCAGACGAAGTCGCGGGCAATTACTAGTTCCAATATTAACGTTCACTATTATTATTATTATGGCATATTATTTAAGAAAGCAGTTTCTAGTTTTTCTAAGATTTTTTTCCGGAATTATCAAAATTCAACGCTCGACAAGAATATAAAGATTGAATAAATGTTTTAACACCTGAGAAAAAGGAATGCGGCCGAAGTCGCATGCAAAGCTTAGTAAATAATAAATAAAAAGAAAGAAAGTATATGGCGCCATCTACGGGAGACATACGACACTACGTAAAGTAAAGTCGATACAATGTCACATTCTGTTGTGTTCTATTCACGATAGAGAGAGCTGTTGAACACAAATTACAGATTTTTACCAGCCACTTTACTTCTGAGAGCTTTTGCGTTAATTAATACATTACTTTCCGATCCAAATTCAGACCAGAGCCAACTTTAAAAAGTTCATTTCTAAAATTGTACCTGCCGGGAATTGAACCAGGGATCCCCGAGATGGAGCTTTCCAACGGGCTCGTCAAAAATATAAAAAATTGCTTACGGTCGCTAGTAGCTACTAAAATAAAAATTAAAACTTTCGCTTCACATGTTATTAAAATAAACAGTTAACAATGAGAACACTAAAAGTTATATGTACTCATTTTTAACTAATTTTTAATAGGCAATAAGTAAGGCATACTGCCTCTGGTTAAATGTATAATTTCTGAACAATACACAAAGAGTGTGGGTGGAACTGTGGATACCTACTTCTAATTTATCTTTAAACGTATTATTCTCTTGTCGTTTTGAATGTTTAAAGTAAAAAGAATAAAGGAAAACAATTTGCACTGTGATCGTGTATTTAATGTGAATAATGTGCAAACTAGGGATTCTATGTTGACCAAGGGTGTTCTGGGTCAGGCCTCAGTATTTCGGTACATAACTATCCCTCATAGAAATACCGCAGCATTCCCCTCTCTATACACCTCGCTGAGCGCCTTTAATTTGTGGACAAAACATTTCATCTGCATCCCTTAGGTCTGCATCGTATGCCTGCATCATTGACAATAATAAATCACTGACTATATTGAAGACACTGATACTACCTTTGAGTTAAGGTATTGGGGGTTAGATTTTTGTAATCCATGCAATTCTTTATTGGCATTATCTTACTTTGTCTTATCAACTGAAATAATAAACGGTTCGAAAACAGTATAATTTTTGAGATCATTACTAACGCTAGATATGCATCCAGCATAACCCCTCAGTATTCCCTACACTGCCGGATATCCGAAAGGATTTCCCAACGGTAAAAAAGTATGCCTCAATAGAAATTCCTATTAATCACGGACTAGTTAGGGATAACTTTATACTTTTAAAATTGTTCGTCCTGACTGACTGACCAAAACTATTCAGTCTAGAAAGCTGAAATATTAGCTGGTGGCCGCGACTTCGCCCGCGGAAAACTATAAGGGATGTGTAGCGCCTGATTAAATGTGTAAAGCAATATAACGCCTGACATCTTTGCTGTTATAAATTTTTCAGGGGTTGTATCTTTATTTTTAGTAGATAGTTGGTGCCCGCGACTTCGCCCGCGTTGAAAAATATCCTTCCTCTTGAATCACTATATCTATTTAAAAAAACCGCATCAAAATCCGTTGCGTAGTTTTAAACAAAGCGACTTTGTTTTATACTATTTATTGAATAACGTTAGCATTCGCTAAGAATTTTTTTTTCGAAAATTTCAACAACGTGTATATTTTTTAATTTACTTAGTACATTGGATTTTTTGGAACCTTGCATTTTATCTTTAAAGTAACCTTAAAAAATAATGATAAATTTAACTGGCAATAATTTAGATAAGAACTATTGATCATTTTTCAATGGAGGGCATTGTCAAGGAGCGGAGTAACCTCACAACAGTGAGTGTAGACATTATACCCATATAATATACCAGTGATGTACATTGCTTGGTTACGAGAAATATCGATAAAATATTTTTTTAAATTTTGATCACAGTGTAGCGTTGGTAGAACACTGGGTTACTGTATTCTTAAGCTGAATCGGTCCAAACATAAAAAGGTTTATCACGTCAGTTAAAGTTAGTTTAATCACGTCAGAAAACTTATATAACTATTCATAGCCAATAGCTATTTACCAAAATGATATTCATAAATTTATTTTGTAAAACGGGAAAGATGTAGCGAAGTGAACATTTTCTATTCAGAATATAATTTTTAGATTTCTTCCGAGACATTTGCAAATATTATACCGGTAATGCAAGATAGAATATAATAATTTAAGACAAAACTTCAGTGAAAGTTGCTACATTCCATCCACGACTTGTTTCTGATAAGTAATTTATTCATAGATTATGCACACACTGGCCAGCCTACAATGCTTTACTCATCTCAGCCTTAGGGTGTTCCCCTCTTTACAAATTTTCACATATTAGTTATTATCAATCAATCGATCAATACTAATAATAAATCTGTAAGGATTGCTTATGGAGTAAGTTAACTACTTTGTTTTCAGAGATATCGTGTTTATAGGCTCTATACATGATACTGCAACTAAATTGACCATTTTTAGAATTTTTTTTCTGTATTGTATGTACAATAATTGTTGCACATTACGATACTTTTGCAACCAGAAGTCATAGGATTTTAAAATGACTAAATGACTGGCTTCCTTTCTTATGGATCCGAATTACAAATATGTGGCTCTACATTTAATACGTACACATACTTTTAAAAAATGTTTTATATGTTAAATAATATAATTATTATACTGTGAGCAAGTGCTTGCCCATCACTAAATTTACAAGACGGCGGCCGTGACCGCAAATTAGAGCAAAGTGAAACGACCAAATAAGTGTTGACAATGTATGAATATAATATTTAAATGTTTATTAAACATTTTGTTCGAATGTTCTTCATTGTACGAAATTTCTAACGAGGCGTTCTAACGAACATATTCGGGTTGCGATTGGGTTACGAGCAAAAAAAGTTATACCCGAATACTGAAATACCACGAGTTGCGGGCACAGCTAAAAACAAATAAATTGTCAATACACAAACTGTTTGTACACTAATAATGACAAAAATTTGAGGTATGATACAAAAAGTGTATTAAAGGTCAGTTCAGTGTCGCACATAAAAAAGAAATTATTTATTGTACTGTTTATCTAGTACAATAAATAATTTCTTGCCTGGAGAAGGCCTATGCCGAAAGGCACACCGAATTGAGGGACATTTTGTAAGCATTAGTAAAAAAAAAAAAAAAAAATGTAAAAGTTCGGAAATAAATGGCTATTATTATTATTATTATTATTATTATCTAGATGTGTCCTCGACTTTGTACGCGCTGTACTTACTCGTAGTTCGTTTTTTGTAAATCCCACAGGAACCTAACATTTTTTCAGGATAAAACGTTTTTTATATGTTAATCCATGTAACTAATAAACTATTTGTGTGTCAAATTTTATCAGAAACCATTTAGCCGTTTTAGAGTTATTGAGTAACAAACAAACGTACAAACTGTCGCATTTATAATATCAGGATAAACAATTGTTATTTCTTATATTAATTGGGTGAAATGGTGAAATAGAGAGACGAAGTAGAATAGGATATTTCGAGTAGGAGCATTCCTGTATTTGAATAAGGAGGATAGAAAATTCGAATAAGGAGATATTGCACAAATTACAGATTTCAGAATACTAAGTAATTAAAATTAGGTTATAATGAAGTAGTCGCTGCACGCGACTTCACCCGCGTAACTTTGTAAATTATATACTAAAACCTTCCTCGAGAACCACTCTATATACATTGGTGAAAACAGCATGAAACTCAGTGCAGTAGTTTTTTCAGTTTATCGCGAACAGACAGACAGACAGACAGACAGACGCGGCGGAGGACTTTGTTTTATAATAGTATTAGCTTGAGTATTGATGATGTATTGATGGTGAAAGAATTTTTAAAATCGGCCCAGTAGTTTTTGAGTAATTTATTCATTACAAACATACAAATCTTCTCTCTTTATAATATTATTAGTATAGTTACTTAGATGAAAATGGCCATTTATTTTATTATAAAGTACCATAGGAATCGGTTATTTCCGAAAAACATTGAAACGTGTCAATTTATTTATTGACAGTAGGTTGTCCGCATCATCTAAACATGGTTTCGTTATTCATGATCATGGGTGGTATAATAAACCGTTTACAAATTTGGTCGCATACAACATTGATGGCAATATGTTTGGACTTGACTGAATCCTTCAGTGAAGTTAATGTCTCTTTGTCAATCACTGTTTCAAATAAACTATTGATCTGCCAAGAAATCTGGCGTCATTCATTTATTACGCAATATGATTTTTGACAGTTTTTGACCCCCCCCCCCCCTGCCATCCCTATGTAAGAAAAAAATTAAACTAGGGCGACTCTCTCCCTCCTATTTAATATTTATTACGTATAACAATCTAACTAAAGGAAAAAACGTATTCACATTTGGTTTGTTTTAATTTTTATTTTTTAAAGAAACAATTTTTAGGAACGTTTATTTTGTATCTAGTTACAAAGGTACTAGCAATTTTTAACTTTGGTTTTATTTTAAAGTTTTTCTTAACTGCGCATTTTTGTGGTCTACGTAAGAACTATCAAGACTATAAAACATGGTCGACCCCCCCTCCCCCTAAATAGTAATAAATAATTTGCCCCTTGATTGAATTGGTTACGCTGAGAAAAATAGAGACGATTGAGAGTGGAGTCGAAAATAATACTAACATAAAACAGTTTTTGTGAACTTTCTTCTTTTCTAATATTTTCATTTGCGTAATTTCCAGTATCATAGTTAAGTGCTATCCTATCATAGTGTAGTGATCAATCACATATCATCATCATAAGAATCCGTAACTATTATCCTATGGATAAAAGAAGATGGCACTTGTCTTCGTATCTGAATCCTTTTTTTTATAACGTATTTTGTATTTGTGAATTTGTTGAAATATAAACAATATATAATTTGTTGAATAGCAACGAATACTATTAATAATTATACATAAGATAATATCTTTATGAAACTCTTCAGACGATACAAAGTGATGGTATATGATAAAGATAATACGTAATGATAATACAGGTGATTTCAAAGTCACTTAATTTTTTTTAATAACTTAATATAATGGACAGCTACAATTTGGTCAAACAAGATCTACACGTTTGTGAAGAAAGTAATGTTTGGTTATTTTCGGTTATTACTGAAATACAAATTAATAAATGGTATCTAAAAGAGAGGTTTTGACGGAAAGCTTTAGCAAATGTAGAAATTCTTTAGGATAAAACTCATAAGAGATTCAAAGATTAATCAAACACACAACCGTGAGCCTGGCTCGAGTTATGTGTTGGGTTGTGTTGCGTTTACGTTTTTAATCAACATATACCCAAGTACACAGATGCCATGCTGCGCACGATTGTGGTGATAATAACCTCAATGACGCACTCGTGGTCTGTTTAGATGAGTCATCTAACCACTCTTGTGGTACCAAATTTAGGGAAGAATTGTGGTGGAATAGTCAGCAGGTCTAACGAAAGTGCGCGGAGATGCCCTAATTATATACAAGTTTTACAAAAGTTGTAGCAACTTTTACTACGAACACTACACTACGAACGATTGTAGCAAAGCTACTCAGACAGAAGGTGGGTGTTGGCAATGAAGGTAGGCGTGCATCTTCGTTATAATTTATTATTTTACTTTCACAGGAACTACGAGTATATATAAATCACAAGAGCAGCAATGCAATTTTAAACTCTTGACTGAATTAACTATATCTGTTTAACTATTTTCAAAGCCTTTACTCTAAGAGCCATCCGCTTTCCCGTTGAATGCCGCTGCCCCGATCGAGCCCTTCCCTCCGAGCACGTGTGTTTTATTTTGTACCTCCATAGACAAGCGAAAGTGGTATTTTTTTAAGTTTGCCAGTTTAATGTTTTAGCGTGTCAAATAAAGTGTTATGAGTTATTAAAAATGCTCGATCTGTTTTCTCCAAAAATTTCTAAAATGTAGGTTGTGGTTTACCTATTGGGATACAAGCAACACTAGTAAGAGACGGTGCTTTACCGACACTGAAAAATATTATATTCTCCAGTTTATGCCTACGTCACCTACTCTATATTATTTTAAACTGTATTAATTAGAGACATAAGGTCTAAAATAAATTTTTCTAGAAAACAAAACTGAATAGGAACCCTTGAACTTGCTAAGCGCACGCTGAAATAGCCCACGCAGTAATAAATGTACACAAGTATTTCCTGCCAAGTCTTCACCGCACACAAACAGAACTGGTGTGTTTTCGTTTCAACATTGTTTAACTAATTAAAACGTCCGTAGGTATTATATTTTTACATTACTCTAGTAGCTGTTACGCAGTTGCGGAACGAACTGCCTTTTGTCTATCCATTATACGAACTTTTGGGACCGGAACATATCTTTCCCACTTCTTTTAATATAAGATGTTTATCCTAACTAATATTGTAAATGCGAAAGTGAGTTTGTCTTTTTGTTGCGCTTTTATACTTATCTATTAAATAAATAAATAAATAAATATCTTCACACATTCCACACAGCACCATCTAGTTCCAAAGTAAGCAAGTAATGCTTGTATTATGGATACCAGATAGTTGATATAATACATAGATTACTTTTTTTTGTAAATACATACATATTATAAATACAAAACATCCATGACTCAGGTACAAAGGTAAAATGTTCACATAAAACATTTGCCCCTAGCGGGATTCGAACCCGCGACCGTTTGGTTAACAGCTAGGGTTACTAGCCACTAGACCAAACGTGTCGTCGAAAAAACTATCATTATAAAATTTTGCATATATATACACTTTGTCAAAGGTCACAGAAAAAGACATTTAGTACCTTTAACCAGAAACAAAAAAACTGTTTCCGAGTGACGCGGACAAAGTCCCGCGAAAATGCTACTTGTAAATAAATACAATTAAATTCCACAAATTTTTTTTGTCAGCAAAAGTATGCTACGGAATTGGTTATTAGATATAGTTAGTTTAGAAAATTATATTCTCAAACCTTCCTGGTATATCGCTCCTTCTATTAGTGAAAACCCTAGCGACTTTATATGTAACTTAGATATAGATACCTATTTGATACCTATAGATAAATAAAAAATGGACGTTTCATGTGAAGCGACATCAGATCAAACGTGTAGCAGTTGTTTACAAACATTCGCCGTTCGTGTTACCGGATGGTCAGTATTGGTATGCGACATTGTGCTGGGCATCAAGCCAAAATTCGCAGCCGATTAATCTTTAAATGAATAGACGAATGTCGTGCAATCATTTTAATTCGGTATATGCTTCCAGGGCTTGCAATTAAGACCTGTATTTGAAAAATCTCATAGACTTACCTCACACGCAAAAGAATTTGCAGGATACTCTGTGTCCTACAACTAACGTGGGAGTAACCAAAACCGTTTTTTATATATGTTAAGTTCGACAGACAGGATGGTGGCCACCGTCGTCGCCTTTACTAAAAGTAACGCTATACAGGTGCTGCAAATGCGCTGTAGGATCAAAGATAGAAAATGGACAATATGAGAATTCTGAATATGGCCAGCTTTCGCTAATCAAACAACATTCCCGACAAGATAGCTCGGCACCTCGTTGGAATGCTTAGCGAAACTTCTCCTTCTCCGCGTTCGTCCTGTGGATTGTGCGATTGGAGCGCGGCGAGATATACTTATTAGGCGCAAAATGCAGAGTTTACTTGACCGACCTGCGTAATACTGTTCGAAAGATTTTTTTTTACTAGATCAAAGCAGCGCTTGGCCGCGATCTCACTTGATGTTGGTGCAGATGCGGCCAAAGATGGACCACGCTTACCTAGTATGTGCCATTTACCCTGGACTTGATTCTCAGCACATCACATCCAAATTCAAACCATGAGTGAATGGCGGCAGCGTGAGTATAATTATGGTACAGTATCCCTCAAAGGATTTTTTTTCTGATTACTAACAGGCTGAATCTTCGTGAGTAGCTTCAGTTTGCCGAGACGCCCAACTTTTTCCTCTGCGAAAATTCTCGATAGAGGTAGGCTAAAGGAGTTAGCAGCCGTAAAAAACTTCCAAGCGTAGGACTGGGAAAACGTACCACTCAATTTGTAGGACTATGCGGCCATTGTTAATGACCTCATTATTATGATTTATTGGGAGTGGTTTTTTTGGAAGCGATGGGTATACTAACCAACTGATTTTTTGTCTGCAGATTTTTTTAAGTACTAACCTTAATCCATAGCAGAAAGTTCCAAGGTGTCCGACCATTTCCCATAACTACACGGGTAGGCTAAAAATCTGACCAAACTTTTTTCTAGTTAGTGGCTGTGTGCTAAGTTCATTTATTTATTACTAGCTGTGCCCGCGACTTCGTACGCGCGTTATTTCATGCTCGCGTTTTTCTGAAAGGGGGTGGGTGGTTACTGCAGCCAAACAGGCTTCCCAAATGACTGCAAAAGGCAGTGTGCCCTACTAAAGTTACTAAGTCACTAATGTTAAACAAACAGTTACATAGTTAACAATAGTTTAGACTTTCAGAGCTTACCTTGAATTAAACAAGGTCTAAAACATGCGAGTCGTAAGGTAAGTTTAGTTTAGGAAGAAAACGTGATAAAATGTTGACAACACTTCGAGATATGATAAAGACTTGTTGCTAAGGTCAGACAGTTTTATATAGGTATAATTTGATTGACAATATTGAGTTGACCTTAAAATAAAAACCAATTAATAAAATTACATATAACTAATCCAAAATATAGAAACACTTCTAAAACTGGTAATCCCAACTTCATAAGTAGGTGTTTTTTATAAAGAATGACTCGTTTGTTAAGCAAAAAAAAAATGTAATTCCGGGTGACTAAAATTAATATTAAAATTTGTTTGTTATTGTTTTTGTAATATACAGTAACGTTATACGTTAGGTATTTTTTAGTGTAAAAATAATAATTATCTTTTTTAGGTCTCAAAAAACCTTTTGTGTCACAGTAGTTTATAAAAAAATTCAGGTAAAGTCAGGGTACGAAAACATTCGTCAATTTACAAATTCATTCCTTTATCAAGTCGTAGACTCTTAGTACTTTTTGAAATTAAAGCACTAAGCAGACAATTGACAGACGTTTGAAATGAAATTTTGGCATGACTGACAACTGCCCTGGTACAAGCAAATGTCGACTTAAAGGTGACTAACCTATTCTTACCCCGACTGTACAACTTACTAAATTTTGAAGCTTATTAACTTTATAGTTCCGTAAGTACTAATGTTTTAATCGGCTACTTTTATTTCTTTTTTTATATATTTTCATTATATTTTACACAATATTTATGAAAAATCTTCAAATTTTAATAAGTATGTGTTGGGTTATCTCCGAGAAGTTTCAAAAATTTGGTGCACCTTAATAATAGGCCATTAGGTTGAGCTCATTTTGGTAAAAAATGTGTTCTGTCTGAGGTCAGTCCTTGTCTCAGACCAAGGAGCCAATTACTTAACATCACAAAGAATGGATTTTTGCGATCAAATACATTGAATTACGTCCGTAGCGGCGCCTGGCAATAAGCAAAATGTCGTCGCTCAAACATTTGTGACGCACGGGTGGTTAACAAGAAACCGTCAATTGACCAACATCCGCGTAATGGATATCAAACGATACTCTCTGAACGGACTTTGGTTTGGTTGCTACAATATTTCATATGCAGAGAAATATGAAAATTAATTGGCTCTTCAAATTTAGAATCTGTAACGAAATAAATATAGTAAAAATAAGAAATAGTTAAGCGACTTCGTCCGTGTTAAAAAGAAAAATACCGTGTAGAAATGAAAAAGAAATGACAAAATATAGGGTATATGAACAATATAACGCCTAAAATATTCATTGCTGTTATACTTTTGATAGGCGTTGCATTTATATTTTCAACCGAAGTAAACGAAAAAACAAAAACGGAGGTACTTTTTTTTACGTATAACTTTTTACAGAGTAGTCCGATTTTGATAATTCTTTTTTTATTTGAAAGGGTGTAACCCCATATAAATTTGGAAAAATACTAATCCTACTAGTTACTCTTTTTCTTTTATTATGCTACATCATTTAACTATTGTTAATTTTTATTAGTTCCTCAGGTAATTTTGGATTTATATCTGAACTAGTGGGTGCCCGCGTCAGATCGCTACCAAACTTCACAGGATTACCCGCTGGACTAATCTGAAGATTGTCTGAAAATTTCATCAAAATACCGCTGAACCGATTCCGATTTGGAGTCTATAGGGAACATACTACAACACATTGCCTATTATATTTTATATATCTTATATACCTAACTATATCTGAATGAAGTTTTAATTAGTTCATTAACCCCGCAAGGCAAAAAGTTCCCACAACACTATGTTAATAGAGGGAGATGCTCCAACTAATAGAATGTGATTAATCGAAACTCATTCGAAAATATTCACGTATAATAACCAACCTATCACCACGACGTCGGCGCGTGCGATAAGAGACAAGACTTAAATTGATATTAATGCGTACGCGCAGACACAAACAAGACGATTGTTAACGTTACTCTTTCCAGTTAGCTGGACGTTTTTTAATTAACAGAAAATATTATACTGGTATTTTAAAAGAGACATCTGTATCGTCTTCTCATATTGATTTTATCATTTTTTTTTTTAAATACATATTTATCTTTACCTATCTTCAATACCTATCTTTAAATCGTGTACAACAAATTAATAAATGCTCGGGCCGGGAAGTTCTCCAGAGTTAGAGACCACGAACGTAGCGTAGGACATCCACTCACACGATGAAATGACTAAATTACAACCTAATAAAAGCCTGGATTTAAGTTAAACTAATTTGAAAAAATGTTCCATTTATTTCAACTTTCACAGAAAATTAAAAAAGTTGTAATAAGTGGAACCATTTTCTAATTAGTTCAACTTAAATCCAGGCTCTTAGTTATCAGGTTGTCATTTCATCGTGTGGGTGATCAACTTTGAGTTGAGTGTGAAGTAGTGGACGTCTTATTAAGGCTGAGATGATGATGACGTCGAACAAAATGCTTTTGTATCTCTAACTAACTATATAGCTGATGAACAATGCTGAGCTCGAGGTAGTTCAATGTACAGTCGGGGTACGAAGACATTGGTTAATTTACAAATTCATTCCTTTATCAAGTCGTAGATTCTTAGTACTTTTGACAACTGACTAACATTTGATATGAAATTTTAACATAACTGATAATTGCCTTGGTGCAAGTAAATGTCGACTTTAAGGTGACGAACCTTTTCTTACCCCGACTGTACATTTACAAGATTACTGGTTACCTACTCTGGCTGATAGTACATATATACTAGTTCAGTTTAAAAGTTCATAATTTTCGGGACCTATAAAAGTAGTTATTGTTTTTACAGTTGACTTATTAAAATGTGTTCCTAAGCCTCAAATTCATAAATTATTCGAATAACTAAATGTTATTTATGTCTGCGATACAAATACAAATAATGCCATAATACAAAGTATATACTAATATAGTAGGTATCTACTAATATAGAGACAGACCAATTTAACTAGTTAGTAATATGCGGACCCCACTGAAATTTATTAACCAATGAAAACATATTGCAATCCTGTGTGCCTTTGTATCAGTCTCTAAATTCACTCACACTATTTTCATAAAGAGATGAAACAATATTTTTTTTATCTAAACTAATATTATAAAGTTAGTAGGTATGTTTGTGTGAAGGAGATAAATTTCTAAACTACTTAGTTATCTGATTTAAAAAATTCTTTCACCAATAGTTAGAATAGTATTTCAGTATGGGCATTTAGTTATGGATAATTCTATAGATCAATAAAAAAAAATGAAGTTTCAACGCTTGGCAAAAGTATAATTTCACGCGTTACATAAATAATTATCCTTTAATTTTCAACGCGGACGAAGTCGCGGGCACCAGATAGGAGAGATAAAATATTTAAGATCTAGGTACATAGTTTTCTTATTAAATACTAAATTTTGTCGTAACAGAAATTCGTTGTTTGGTAAACTCTTTCGATCAGTACGTAACTAACTAATTACTGTCTTTAGATTTATTTTCGAAGTCGCTTTCAATTTATTTTATTTCATAATGAATTCACATTTTAATTAAAGTTCAGATCGTATCGGGATTTGAACGTACGTCTGCCGCATCGGCAGCCGAGTGCTCGTGCCACTCAACTATCTCGCTTTCAACTAAATTGGTATTTGACGTCATGAATAGACTCTGGTACGAGTACGTTCAGATTTTTTTTGCAATACTCATCCTTGAAGTCTATTGACGGAATTTTTTGCAGCGTTCCGTTACTCTCCTACGTGATATCGTATCCGTATCAACCAACCTTCGACTGTTTACAAAACAAATTACTTAAGTTACATTGAATTTGGTGTTTCGGAAAAAAATGCCCCGTTATAATAGTATAATGTGGTCTCTCTATTCTGAATAGTTGCCAATTTTTATTTTTAAATGGATGAAACGCGTTTACAATGGGAATGTTTTTTTTTTCTTTAGTTTTCACTTAAGTCCTCAATTCGAACTGAAGTTAGCGGTTTTAAAATAAATTCTAAAAATAAATTCAGCCATTCCTATCAAAAACAATTAAAATAAACACGCAGAGACGCGTTAAATAGGTATATATAGTTATGTTGAATTTATTGTAGTGTGTTGAAATTAACATGAGTACTAGATACGGCTGTAAGAATACGTACCTACTAAAATAATCATTTTTTTATGTAGGTAATATACAATTAACTATAAAAGGGGCAATATTTTTTGGGCAGGGTGCCGATTAAAATGTGCCTGCTAATATTTTTAATTAAATTAAATTAATAATATTATTGGGTGTACAACTTAATTCGGTCCG
The DNA here is from genome assembly GCA_945859745.1 of Synanthedon formicaeformis. Taxonomy (NCBI): domain Eukaryota; kingdom Metazoa; phylum Arthropoda; class Insecta; order Lepidoptera; family Sesiidae; genus Synanthedon; species Synanthedon formicaeformis. Next base: position 2,204,349 of record OX243977.1, read on the forward strand.
TTCGCTAGCCACTACTTTACTTTTCCCCATCTTTCTGGTAATTTATGAATTCCATCGCGAAAGAAGCGTTCATCTTTTGAAGCCACGAATGAATCGAGCCAATTTTTGACACCCTGTTGGGACGTGAAGCGTATTCTAGTCAGAGCGTTCTGCATCGATCGAAACAAAAATGGTATAGTCGGAAGGGGCAAGGTCTGGGCTATAGTTAAGGCGGGTGAGCCAGAATTTCCCACCTGCTATTTTCCAATTTGTTTTTAACCACAATAGCAACCTGAGGTCGCTTTAAACGGATCAATTGTTGCCTGTAGAAGTTACCCCTGATGGTTTGACCGGGTTGACAAAATTTGACCAGCTGCACTTTTCTTGACTTTTCATACAAAATTAACAATTCCCGCAAATGGTGCTTATTTGGGACGAAATTCGACATTTTCACCGCAGTAAAAATTAAACTTGATGCTCAAAACTCAAAGGTCTGTAAACGATATATTTGGTTAAGAGATATTGATACTTCACGATACAGCAAAAATCAGCTGTTGCCGTCAACCATTTAACTATAGCACCTACAGCCATTTTTTTTGAAAACGGACCGAACTAAGTTGTACACCTTAATATTATGCAATAGTTAGTAACTAGGGATTATCAATCTGTCAACAAAAAACCCATACTACAACCGTTAAGATGTTGCTTAACCCTTCGACGATCTCGATCACATGATTGAAATAGCCTGTTAAGGTCAAGACTCAACACTGGCTGGCCGTTCAAAATTGGTCCACAATAAAAACGTGTTCGAAATTTGTAGTGCAAATTATGCTCAGGCGACTTATGCAATCAGTGACAAATTTCGTGGGTTGATAGCGTTAAAAACTATAGACGGAAATAAAAAGTTCCTATCGTAATGAAACTTAGCGCGTGGAAGAATTACGTTTGCTGGCGATAAGTTACGTAAACGAAGACATGAACTACAAACATAGTATTGACCTGCTTATAGGCAAAACAGTGCTCAGAACATAATTATGGACAATTAATTCGGTTGCTGAATGAATAAATGCATTGAGTACCCCTTTAAAGGCCTACTCAAACGAACCAGTCCTCGGGGTACTTTCTGTTAGTCGAAAATAGGCAAAATTCAACTTGTTGGCTAGACGATATTTATGTCCATGACAATTTTTAGACAATCCTTCGTCAACCTAACATTTTGCCAGAATAAAAAGTATGTTAAACCAATTAATAAACTATAGTTATGTGTGCAAAATTTCATCTAAGCCCATTTATCTGTACATATTTATGTGAAAGAGTAAGAAACATACATCCTCACAAACTTTCGAATTTAATATTAGTTATCCTACTAGTTAAGAAAAGAGGGCGAGAGAAAGTCGTGGGCAAAAGCAAGTTAATAAATAACAAATAATATTTAAATAGTTACAGCAGTAACAGTTTAACAAAAAAAAAAAAAACATCTAATATAACACAAATAATGTCATTTATTTTATCATAGCATTTTCTGATAACAAACTGTCACCCATACAAATCTTTGTTCAAATAGCTTGTACTGCTTGATGATGTCATATATTTTTATTACTTTTAATATTAATAGCCTGAGTGCTCAGGCCAATGTTTTCATTTAAAATTTTTTAATGAAAATTAATTAAAATTTTAATTTTTTTTTTTTAAATAACCTGTTTAAAATTTTTTACATGTAAGAAAGAAAGTCTTGAAACATTTTATGATTGATTATGATCTATGATTGGCTTGATCAATTTGACAGATATCATTTTGCATGACAGCTATACTCTTCATGCACAATAATGGCCATACACCATCCAAATAGCTTGATCAAGCCAATTGTATTATTCCGATTTTATGATAGACATCTACATAGTTATTTATACTAGCTGGCGCCCGCGACTTCGTCCGCGTTGAAAAAGAAAAAAGTAGCCTATCCTGTGACCCGTACGTCTAAATGTTTATCTACCAAGTTTCATGAAAATCAGTTGATTCGTTTATGAGTTATGGAGGCACATACATACTTACATACATACATACATACAGAAAAAAATTGTAAAAATGGTCAATTTAGTTTCAGTATCATGTATAGAGCCTATAAACACGATATCTCTGAAAACAAAGTAGCTTACTCCATGACCAACCCTTACAGATTTATTATTAGTATTGATTATGAAACAAATCCTGAGACAAAATCATGGGTTGTTCCACTCATCCCACTATTACTTTTGTCCTAACTTGGTCTATTTGTATTCCTTACTCAGCCCATAACAATTATTTCTTATTATTTATATTCTTACCAGCTGGAGCCTGTGACTTCGTCCGCGTTCTAAATGTTATATATAAAGCCTTTCTCGATAAATGGACTATCCAACACAAAAATAATTTTTGAATTCGAACCATATTGCAATTTGTTAATCTTAGGAATGCTTAACGCATTCAACCAAACAAACAAACTCTTCAGCTTTATAATATTTAGTAATATAGATTTCATCCCCTAATAAACCATTCGTTACTTAACCCAAATGAAAATTTATCAGAATATTCCAATAATTGTGTATTGGTAGTTAAGCCTATGTATTATCCTATATGAATCCTATAAGAAATCTGTAAAATTGTAGAAGTTTACCAGAATCTTTTTTTTTATGTTACAGGTTTTTTTAAACTCACTGTGAATTGGGAAATACAAATTTTTTAGAGTGCAATATGGAAATTGGACTAAACTATCTTAATACTGTTCAATTTTTATTTGTCGATTTAAATGAGTCGTCATATTAAGTATTTAATAGGAGGTTTAGACATGAATACTTAATTAAGTTTTAATAGATTTATCAATGTATATAATATTATCTAACATAATTATAAACTTTTGTAGTTAAATAACAGATGTTATATTTTCTAATACTAGACTGATCTATATTGACTAAGTTTGTTGTCCACTGTTTTAGAATAATAGTCTTATCAGACATTTTTTTAAATAAACACATGAACTTATAGATAGGTTTATTATTAAGTATATGTAACTAGTTGTAACTGGCATGTTGTAAAGATTATTTAAATATAGAATTAAGTTCAGTCATGAAGAATTTCTATTTAAAAAATGAGGCGCGCCATAAGAAACAAAGCAAAGCGGATAGTTTGAACGTTCATAAAGGAATGTTTGCAAAACACCGTGTAGTCGTTAGATAAATATTGCGAAACTGGGGCCTTTGCCAAGTCCAGATCTCAGGGTCGAAAGGCGTCTCACACTTTGGTGAAATGGTTCCTTGTATTCGTGCCAAAATAATTTGCAACAATTGATGCGAAAAATTTAAACAGACCACATTTCAAATAAGAATCCACTCACCTCTCTGTAACAGGCACAGCCTTTGACTTCAACTCGTAAAACATGAAATCCCGCTGATGTTGAGTCGTAGTCATTTCTTCCAAGATCCTTTGGTCATCAACACTATAATCGCTCGAGAGGAGGGAAGCCAGATCGAACCCCAAATCAATCCCGGATTCATCCATTTTTCAGTGTACACATATAAACAACTTATTCACTTTTCATTACATAAAAACACAATATTCGTCACATTTAGGAAATAGAAAGTAGACGTTTCACAAGATACATGCTCCCCCCAGCTGTACGCGATCACAACACAGGTAGTTAGTATTAGCAAAATAGCAACTGACAGACAGAAAGCAAACGAAAGAAATTACCAAAGAGTATGCAAAACTTGTTACTGTTTATTTTGTACAACAAACAAATAAGTATTACAATACAATGCACCAAAGTACAAAATCACATGTTCTAGTGTCAAATCAGCAGAAGGAGTTGCCAGTGCTAAAGTTTTGAATTTCCCCCCTAAATCTGTATCAGATTTTTGCTCTGGGTATACTATTTTACAAATAAAATAATATTCAAAATTCTTCGGTTTTGTCGAGAATCGAAGAAACACACCATTGTCGATCTGCGGACAGTTTTAATGCATATGTTTACGGATTTTATTTGCACGTTAATAGACTTCCCATATGAGCCATTCCAAGAACCTATTCTTGACCTATTCTATCCGTGAATAGGTGAAAAACTTTGGAGTAGTTTAGATACAATTTATAAAAAATAGGAAGTTCCACATACAACGATTTGTAGTACACACCAGGGAAAAAACGATTATCTACAAAGAATTAAAGTTTGAAAATTATTCAAAGTGTTATTTATAAGAATGTAATAAACACATTTCAATGAGTAGGAAGTGTTTTAAGAAAAATGTGTATTTGAAATACATAAATACTGCAGATTTTACTATTAGGTGCGACAACACTTGTTTTAGTGATAATATAAAGGGCAACACAGGCAGGCATATCTATGACACATGATGGATGACACATGACATGACACTGTATGATTATAGAAGGTGCAAAAAAAATTCCATATAAACAATTCACAATATGACAATATGTGAAGTCAAATATAAATAAAAAATAGAATAATGCATTCCATAGCTAGTTCTGTGATAATTTTATGTCCCCTATGAAAATATTCTCATCATAAAAAATACAATAATCCAAAAGAATTGTGACTTATAGAGCGGACTTTGCAAAAAATATAAATAATACAATTAAATAATAATTAATATTCTAAACTAATTAGTGTTATATAAAGCATTGATTACGGTTTTATAAAACCGTAAGTTTCTTAATAAGTTCGATTAGGTGACATCACTATTTTTGTATGGTCAAAAATTAGTCAAAAACCTGCAACCCAGGAAATGTCAAATTACTCGTTCGTATTATGAAATGCACTATATGAATATAATAAATTACTCATTTTAAATCCTTCCAAAATTCGTTATTAATTATTATTCTGAGGTTAGTATAAAGTTTCTTTTTTCCCGATTTTCCTTTTATATTGCTTTACTTAGTCTACGGTGTTGTTTAACTTCTTTTCTTTGACTATTGGCAGTTGACTCCTCTTACTCTATGGAATGGACTACTGCCTTTTCAAGCTGCAACCGCGTCTTTTTGCCGATATAATTATTTTTGATTTCCTACTAACTTGTTTTGTTAACTCACTCAATACTCTATCAACAAAATGTCGAAAGCTCACCCACCGGAACTAAAAAAGTAAGTTTACATATTTATGTGCGACAAAGGGCCGCCTGTACGGTAACCTAACCTATCTATTGTATTAACATCTTTTCATGTTTTGTTGTTACTTACAGCTTAAGTCTCATTTTTATTTCAGATATATGGACAAGAAGATGGCTATTAAACTTAATGGTGGACGCTCTGTGACCGGCGTTCTACGCGGATACGATCCATTTATGAATCTCGTTTTGGACGAAGCCGTAGAAGAATGCAAAGATGGCCAACACATTAAAATTGGCATGGTGGTATGTACGATATTACAAATTTAATTAAAAAAATCTCTTAATCCTTATGTACTTCGGATTCTTTAATTAGGCTTTAGAGAAATATCTAAATAATAATGTAGCTAGGCTGTGTACCGAATAGTGTGGGTTAGATCATAATTAGATCTTAAATTCGTATAAATATAGAATTCTGCCAAAGAAAGTAGAAATTATGCTGCCCCAGGATGTGATCAATTTCTCTCAGTAGCATTATGAACAAAACTCAAAGTGAACACAATAAGCAAAAGGAAATCCGTTGGATGGTTTACAAAAAATTAGCGAATGAACAGACTGAAGCTGACAGTGCCTTTATTTATTATACTAGCTGGTGCCTGTTATTTCGTCAGCGTTGAAAAAGAAAAAAAAATAGCTTATCCTGTGTCCCGTACGTCTAAATGTTTATCTACCAATTTTTATGAAAATCAGTTAATTCATTTAAGAGTTATGTAGGAACATACATACATACAATACCTATACTTACAGATTTATTATTAGAATTGATGATAACTAGTGAATGCTAATTTTTTTATAAACCATCCAATGGATTTCCTTTTGCTTGGTGTGTTCATTTTGAGTTTTGTTCATTACGCATTTTGTACATAATGCTACTGAGTGATCAATTTTGATATCTTACACAGGTAAAGCTGCTTATTGATGGTATTAAATATACCAAATTAAAACACAAAAACTTTTTCATTTTCTTTTCTTAATCAATCCACTAGTAGTTAATTGTTATAAATATTTTGTGGTTATATTAAGATTTCATATGAAATTTCATTTTTTCGCTAAACTTATTACATCCACTCTCTTTCAGAATGTTTACAGAGTGCTTTAATGATATTCTCTTCGACTATAGTATGATTAAAGGATTAGGAAGGGATAGGGAAATGGCATTCCTTACCTTACCACTCACCTAAATGCAACAGTATGCATGCTGTTATTTCATGGTGGTCTTCTACAAGAGGACTGCCGATAGACGAGCTGCCCAAAATGACTGCGAAATGCCACTACTAGCCACAGCCAGACCAGAGTCCACTATAATAAGTTTATTTCTAAAGTTGGCCCTGCCAGGAATCAAACTCAGCTTCTCTGAGACAGAATAAAAGCAAGCACCTTAATTACTCAACCATGGGGCTCATCAAATTACTTTCTATTGAATTTTAAAAATTATAATGACAATATTTAATTTGCAACAATCACATGACATTATTCTTCATATGCCAGTCATCAATCAATACTAGTAATAAACCTGTAAGTCTAGGTATTGTATGTATGTATGTTCCTCCATAACTCTTAAGAGCGGGTATAAAGAGAAATAGCCAATCCTAGATTTGAATTTTATCTAAGTAAACAAAGTCTAATTTTTTTTTTAAATAGATAAATACATTATAAATGAAAGTGACGACTGTAACAGAAAACATAATATAATGAAATTTTCTCGATAGAAAAAAATCACCAAATGAGCTCTCATTTCCATCGATTTTAGTTTTATTTTTAAAATGACACACATTACAAAGCTAAAAGTGTATCAGTAATTTCACTTCACATATTATCTAAGGCTGTATGTAACAATTTTTCATTTGACATTGTAGTTTACGAATAATTAATATTTAATACTTTTGGCACTTATGACATTTTTATTGAGCGAGTTGCGTTTTCTTCCGTCGCATGTTGTGCGTATTTTGTGTCACTGTCATGTCCAAGGGGCCACGCGGGTCAAATTACAAATTTCGTTTGCTTTATACCCACTCTTAACTGATTTTCATGAAACTTGGTAGATAAACATTTAGACATACGGGACACAGGATAGGCTACTTTTTTCTTTTTCAACGCGGACGAAGTCGCCGGCGCCAGCTAGTTGGTGCACATAAGAGACCTGAGCTCATCCCCTACCTTTTATAAAAAAAATTGGAAAATATTGAAAAATTTACTAATTAAATGAATATTTTTTTACAGGTCATCAGAGGCAACAGCATCATAATGCTAGAAACGTTAGAAAGAATTTAGTTTAAGTCTTTAGATATAGTACATAAGAATGTATGATTATAAGTCCTAGTGAGATAAAAATTACATTATCATTTTTCAATAATAACTTAATAAGTTTACAGTCCCAACTTTTTCTAGTTCTGTATACCGAAGGTGTGGACAGTATAAGTCTTAAGTCAATGTAAAAAAAAAACACTATGATGCCATGGGAGCAGGTTTTTTTCTCAAACTTATCATTTCTATCTTAACTTCTAAAATTCCATTAGAAAAATGCTTTTTTTTTACATTTTTCAATTGATACAATTTAAGGTAAATAAAAATATTGTACAACATTTTTCTTTTATTTTTATGTTATTAACAGTAGTCCAGTAAAGTCTTGTAGACCAGAACTGGTAAGACTTTTTTCTCAGTCTGGTCATAAAGGCAAAGATAAAGATCACTTCTAGAACCCAGATTAGTAACATTTACTTATCTAAACAAATGTCTACAATTAGTTTTCTATTAAAACATAATAAACACTATCCAAATTTAGAATTAGAAATGCAGTGTCGTTTTTTTTTTAAAGTCAAGGTTGACAGACAGGCTGACGGTCTACTTGATGGTAGGTGGCTACCGTCGTAAACACAAGCAAAGTCACAGGAATTGCATGTGCGTTGCCGACCTTAGTAATTTAAGGACAAGGGTTAGGGAAATGTTTATTGAATTTTGCTTTTTAACAATCTACTTACAGAATTTTTGAAAAGAAATTTTATTTTCAAAAATTTATATAAAATCACACCATCCAATTCCCAAATAAATAAAACAATGAAAATGTTATTAACATTAACATATTTAACGTTTTTTTTTTATTAATTTAAAAAATACAGAAAACTTGCATCAAGTGTCACACAAATCATAACTTAAAAAATAAACTTAATTAAGTAAAATCGTATCTAAACTAAATTACAATTAAACTATTATAACAAAGTCACTAATATAGAAATATAAATACATTAAATAAATAATTACAGAGACGTTATTGACTGTAGTCAATGCAAATCTTAAAAAAATTGAACTCAGGATTCGAAGAGAGGTCGTCTCTAGTATGAGTTTATAATGTCATACATGCAGCTATTAATATGAACTTTATGGTTATTTTCATATATTTTTAAAACTTTTATTCGTGTAAATATATCAAAATATACAAACACATTTGAAATCTTGTAAAATGTTTAAAAAAAATTCGCCAAGGTTGAAATAAAATAAATATTAAGCTAACAAAATAATATATAAATACATAATAAATATAAATAGCTTCTTTGTATGCTACTTCACAGAAAATATTTCCAAATATTTAGAACACGACATTATACATAATAGATCTTAACACTTTGGAATAAGAGCTTCAATTTTCAAAACTTTTTTTTTTACAAAAACTATATGTAAGGTCAAGAATAAAACTTAATTTACTAATTGATCTAAATTACTGACAATAGGTATATATATTCTGTCTGGCAGCATTATACCTATAGCAGTTTCTTTTTGCATTTTTTTTTACTTTTTTCAAAAATACATTTTTTGGCATTAAAATAAATTAATCTAATAAAAAAACTGCATATACCGTACCTTCGTGAGTCTTCAATTGGTCATATCTTCACGAAACATTCAAAATCAACACTTTCAGTGAAAAAACACAACTGGAAATGTTTTATACTATATAGTAACGAGTCAAACAGTTTGGGACATTGATTCTTAATATAATATAATAGGTACTATACTCGCTGAGCGGAACGCAGAAGTTGCGTTGCGCATACGCAGAAGTTAGAGAGGGCGTAGTGCGAGTTTTACTCGATCGAACACGTCGAACGCGTACACGTCAATTTGTATGGGAATGTAGCAGCGCTTTACGTTAGCCACTAGGTGGCGCTGCTTCATTTCCAAACAAATTGAAGTTTACGCGTTCGAGAACACGTTAGCCACTAGGTGGCGCTGCTTCATTTCCAAACAAATTGAAGTTTACGCGTTCAAGAACACGTTAGCCACTAGGTGGCGCTGCTTCATTCCCATACAAATTGACGTTTACGCGTTCAACAACACGTTAGCCACTAGGTGGCGCTGCTTCATTTCCATACAAATTGAAGTTTACGCGTTCTACGCGTTTGATCGAGTAAAACTCGCACTACGCCCTCGGGTAATTAATTTGCAAGCGAGCGAAGGAACAATGCGTAATGTCCGAGATTCACGAGGCTAGTTTTACAAGCTAGTAACTGGCTTCGTGTATACAGAACTAGCTTCTTTTCTAGGCTAGTGAGCTAGCGTCTCAAGTTAGGGTAGTTTTAATAGAATAGCCTTTTATTTTTTGAGCTTAGTAGAGCCGATATTAATTTTAAAATTTGTACAATTATTGTACCGTGACACTGACCTGTAACGTAATACCTGTAACCACTGGACAGGCTGCTGTCAATTTATTTTTATGTCTATTTGAACAACGCCATTTTGCCGCTGTAGGCTATGGAGCGAAAGTACCCGGAACTAAAATTAGTCATGCAAAAATTTAAAATGCATATTTACAGATTTTTTTTCCGACCACCAATGTTTAAATGTCACAATTTCTTTTTCTTCGCGGAGAACTGTTCACCCAACATTTTCATGACTTGAGCGTGAGTTTTCGTGCTGTCCTTTAAAACGCCATAATTTTCCTTCACGTATTTGGAGAACTCGTTGGCGCTTCGCTCTCTGGCAGGAGTCGACACTATGGCGCCGTCCTTATTTTTTTTATTCAAAATCACCTCAAAAACACCGCCGCAATAGCCGCAACATTTCTTTTTTATGTCTATCGATTTCGAGTGACGTTTTACACTGAAATAAATAAATATACCCAGTTAGAAGATTTTATGATTCTTTTTTTTTTTTTCAAAATACAAAATAGTTTTTTTTTTTTAATCTTAAACCTAATTTATAAGAAATTCATAGGAGGTTTAAAATTTATTTATAATTAATAAGAAAAATTATAAGAAATTTAAAAAAAATTTATAAGAGGTTAAAAAATTAAAAAAAAAAATACAGTCAATAAAAAAAATCACCTGTAACCACATTTAGTACATTTATAAGTGTACTTAAAGTGTATGTCTAAGTCGTGACATCTTGATATTTCACCGAGTTCCGGATAAGCTTGTAGCGAACGGGTAGCCCTGAATAACAATTGGAGATTATCTATTTGTTTATTTATTTATATATTTTACACCACACAGTTTGGGTGCAATGCAAACCTATTATCATTTATCTATAACCTATTCAAGTTTTTATCATACACCAAAGTCGTCAAAATATGATAGATAAATCATCATTAATCAATACTAGTAATAAATCGGTAAGTAAATTGTATGTATGTATGTGCCTCCATAACTCTTAAACGAATTAACTGATTTTTACGAAACTTGGTAGATAAACATTTATACGTACGGGACACAGGATAGGCTATTTTTTTAAGTCCCAGGCACCAGCTGGTACTACATATAATAGATTACTTTTTTTTGTAAAGTAGAGCGTCGATTATCCGAACTAATTGGGAGACATAGGTGTACGAAAACCGGTTTATTCGGATAATCGATCTATATACTATGTTTTCACTTTTATGCATTTATGTACCAATAAAAACACATTTACAATATAAATCTCGTAATTTATGTGAGAGAGATAGGTTGTATAAATCAATATTATACCTACTCCAGCAATAAGTTATGTTACAAATGAAAATGCATTTACTTTTTTATGAAGTAGGATAATCTTTCTTAATAAAGTATATATAATATGTACACACATATTTATTGAAGTCTCAACAAAAGAATACTAAATAATTATATTCAAAATGGCCACCTTTAGCTTTGATACAGGCCTTTAATCTGTTTGGCAACGAATCTATGGATTTACGCACTGTTTCCATGGGAAATGCTTAGTCACTGCTTGCTCAAGAGAATTCTTAAGAGACTCAATGTCGGTGTGTCGTTTAGTGCGGGCCATGTCCTCTAAAACTGACTATAATTTGTAGTCTAAGGGGTTCAGATCTGGACTAGACGAGGACCAGTCTTTGACTGTTGGTTCGAGCCAGGTATGTTAACCTGGATCCGCGCATCACATTAGGGGATAGGGAGCGGGGAAGGGATGCGTGTGCGCGAGCGTGAATAAGCAGTTCGGTTAAGCGGTCGTTCGGTTAATCGACGTTCGGATAATCGACGCTCCACTGTACACACATAAGTACAGATATAAATATCCATGACTTAGGTACAAAGGTAAATAAATATTAAATAAACACACAAACATTTGCCCCTAGCTAGCGGGATTCGAACCCGCGACCGTTTGGTTAACTAGCCACTATGGTAGGGGAGCCCAAGAGGGGATTGCCAATGTATATTCCCCAAGTGTCTCCGATAACGGATATACTGTATTAATTGGTGGGGGTTGGGGTAAAATTTTAAATACAACTCGAGCGCGTCAGATTTTCAGTGGGGATGTTAAGTGAACCCAAACTAAGCTCCCATTTAAAATTCAGACGATTCGGATGTAACGCAAGCTCGTGGCAGCTTTTTGGAAATGCAAAAAAGATTTTTGACGATTGCCATTTTGATCGTCTGTATGAAAACAGACGGTTCAGCCTGAATTCCTGATCGTGCTGATTATTAATCTGACGATTATATGCAGGATTTTTTTTTAATACAGCGTTTACAAAATTCTGTAGACGCTCACCCCACCGCTGAAAAGAAAAACATCATATAACTTTTTTTTCTTCCTACCATCTAATCTTCAAAATCCAATAGGTCCCCACGACGCTCGAATGACTCCACATTTAGCATCGTGGGCTCCCCTACCACTGGACCAAACGTGTCGTCAAAGAAAAATCTAGTCTTACCATCTCTTCCACAGAGGCCCGTGTCCAGCTCTCAGTTCGGCGTCCAGTAGCCATGTGGCCACGTGACACATCTCGTGTACTAGAGTGTCCCGCAACCGTTGTGGCGTGTCGACCACTTTGCAAGACAACTTTATACTCGACTTGCGCAAGTGAACACCGTCCGATGTCTTTATACGTCGATTCAGTGTTGTACTGTAAAACCGCACGCGCAACAAAAATTATCACCAAGTATAGCACAGCTTTACAGTCCATACAGTTGGGCAACGAATGTACTTGCACAGAGCAACGGTGGGGGCTGGCGCGGGGAAGCGGTCGGCGCGGGCCGCCACGGCGAACTCACACAGTTTGCATTACAACTTTCAAGGCTGGCGCGTACAATATGTTTTTGAGTTGAGTGAGCGGTGGCGGATTTTCCATTTTGTGACAACCCTAGCGCGTGACAGCGAAGTACTTACACGAGTGGCGGCGTCGCCCGATATCAAAGGCGTTGCCCAACTGTATGGATTGTAAAGCTGTGAGTATAGTCTGTGTCCAACAATAATTGTCTTATGAGGTAAAAAAAAAACAACATTCGTATAAAAGTTTGGGACTTGCCGACCTAATCTCACAATCTGTGCCCAGTGGTATGTTCGGGATAAACTCGGAAACTACTGAACCTGATACTGAACTCCGAAATTACTGATAGTTTTTGTTTCGATTATATTGCAACATGTTTTTTTTATATAGAACAACTAGCTGGTGCCCGCGACTTCGCCCGTAAGTTTCTTACAGATGGCGGCGTAAGTTAGTTTATTGACACAAGATTTAACATATTTTGTTATTAAGTGGTGCCTGCGACTTCGTCCGCGTTGAAATTTTTTTTCTATTGTTAGACGATCACTCGGAAACAGTACTTTTTATATGGATGAAAGGTACCCTATGTCCTTTCATGATGATCAGTGGAGTAGTTAAGGCGTGAAAAAGTAGCAGACAGACAGAGTTACTTTCGCATTTATAATATTAGTATGGATTTGTGTTGAGTAGTAGGTTGGACAACATAGATGGAGTTTCATTTTTTTTTTTTTCGAGTTCGGGCAGGACAACGTCTTCTGGGTCCGCTAGTAACTTATAAAACAAGTTAACCCTTCATATGTCGGAACGTGGATCGGCGTAATTAATTTTGCACCACTCGTGTGTTGGAACGCGGATCCGCGTTGCGCCTACTTCACGCGATATTTTACGTTCTTTCTATATAAGTCCTTAATTATAAGATGTAATTTCGGTTGAAAATTATAGCAGTTGAATGAAAGGCACTTGAGATTGACTTTAAAAGTGCATATAAAGCAAACAAAATATATAATTTCACCCGCGTGGCCCCTTGGACATGACAGTGACACAAAATACGTACTAAAAATGCTATAAGTGCCAAAAGTATTAAATACTAATTATTCGTAAACTACAATGTCAAATGAAAACTTGTTACATACAGCCTTAGATAATATGTGAAGTGAAATTACTGATACACTTTTAGCTTTGTAATGTGTGTCATTTTGAAAATAAAACTAAAATCGTTGGAATTGAGAGCTCACTTGGTAATTTTTTCTTATCGAGAAAATTTCATTATATTATGTTTTCTGTTACAGTCGTCACTTTCATTTATAATGTATTTATCTATTTAAAAAAAAAAAAAAACTATTAAATTAGACTTTGTTTATTTAGATAAAATTCAAATCTAGGATTGGATATTTCTCTTTATACCCGCTCTTAAGCTCCGGCATACAACGGTAATTCGGCTCGCTGGCGTTTGGCACGCGACCCCTCGTGTGCCAAACGCCAGCGAGCCGAATTTGTTAAGTTAGTTTGAATTTTGTTGAATTAAGTTTGAAAAGTCTCACCCGGCAGTGGTCCTAAGTTTCGAGTCCCATGTGACAGGCAAATCGACATCAATCCCATTATCAAAAATATTTTTATTGAATTCGTCAAACAAACGCCTCGTCAACTGTTCCTTGAGGGTTTTATAGTTGTCGTGATATTGTATCGCTTCGAAATGGCACCTCCAAGATGGCACATTGTCTGAAATGTTTAAATATCAATTACTAGCTGGTGCCCGCGACTTCGTCCGCGTTCTCTATAGCCTATCTAGAGCCTTCCTCGATAAATGTACTATCCAACACAAAAAGAATTTTTCAATTCGAACCAGTAGTTCCTTAGATTAGCGCATACAACCAAACAAACTTTTCAGCTATAGATATTGGTATAAATAAAGAAATATAATAAACTAGCTGGTGCCCGCGACTTCGTCCGCGTTGAAAAAGAAAAAAGTAGCCTATCCTGTGTCCCATACGTCTAAATGTTTAACTACCAAGATTCATGAAAGTCAGTTAATTCGTTTAAGAGTTATGGAGGAACATACATACATACATACATACAGATAAAAATTCTAAAAATGGTCAATTTAGTTTCAGTATATCATGTATAGAGCCTATAAACACGATATCTCTAAAAACAAAGTAACTTACTCCATGACCAACCCTTACAGATTTATTATTAGTATTGATAGCCTATGTTACTCGCTGATAACATGGGTTTCTATAGGTGAAAGAATTTTTAAAATCGGTCAAGTAGTTTTTGAGTTTATTCATTACAAACATACACACAAATCTTCACCCTTTATAATATTAGTATAAGATGTAGATAGTACGTTAGAAACAGACACTTAAATTTTATTTGTTAGTACATAATATACATAGATAAAGAACACCAACCTGCCAACGATCCAACAAAACTCAATCTTTTAACAGTAGATACGCTGTTTGTGTTAGTTTCGTATACTTTTTTTGTACCTATCTTATCTCTTGATGGGGTAACAAACGCATTGATATGTTTTGCTGGGGTCACAGCGATTTTTCTTTCTTTAGCTGTCGCTACTTTTTTATCTTTATTAGGATAAACAATATCATCTCTAGCTAATGTATCAGTATTTTTGTCTTTCGATGGAGTCACTACATGATTTTTAATGTCTGCTGGCGAAACTATACCTATTTTATCTATTGCTTGGAAATTTCTATCTATTGCTGTTTCTAAACAAACATTTTTATCTTTCGCTGTCCTAACAGAAACATTTTTGAATACACCGTTTTTGTCTACTGCAGGAGTCACAGTAAAATTTCTATCTTTTGCTGTTTCCAAGGGAACATCTTTATCTTTTGCTGTATTGACAGTAGCATTTTTAAATACACCGTTTTTATCCACTGTAGGAGTCACAGTTACATTTCTATCTATTGCTGTTTCCACAGTAACATTTTTATCTTTCGCTTTATTAATGGCAACATTTTTTAATTTATCATTCAAACTGATATTCTTCGTCATAATCTCCACTAGCTCCGTCACAGACTTTTCTTTCAATATCTTTGTGCTCACATTTTTCTTCAGAACTCTCGGTTCCGGTGTTGACGGCACTTTTTCCGTATACAATTTCTTTTTACATTTTCTCTCTACATGGTCATAGTTTATTGTGTTCTTTTTTAAATCAGAACCAGTCATATAAAGTTTTCTACTCTCCAGTAGTTCCTTCTTCAAGCTTCTTTTGTTCTCTTTGTCGCTATCGTCATCTTCGAAATTCAATTTCTTCGCTATATCCTTGATGAGTTCACGATTCTGTCTGTTTTTCTTGAACAAAATTGGTATCGTCTTCATAACATCCCCGTACAGCTCGTTTAGAAGTTTCTTCTGTGATTGTTGAATTTTCTTAAAAGAACACTCCCTTATTGACTCGTTGGTCACATTATTTGGAGTTGATGGGGTCTTTTCAAAGTTGCGGTTAGCACATATTATGTTTAGACCTGAAGACCAACCGTCCAGACTTGGCCGAATGCTTTTGGATTCTGGAGTGGTAATAACATTGGTATGATTCAATGAAACCTGAAAAGAAATATAACTATAAATAGTTTGTCATGACTATCAATGCACAGCCATTCTTATTAAAGCTACAAATCTAGAAAGCTGAAAATTGGAAAGGTTATGTGTCCGTTAAGAAAGGATTTTTGAAAATTTTAACTCTGTGTGAAGCCAGGGATGCTAGTAATATTGTAAAGAGAGTGGTATTTGAAAGTTATACCTACATATTATGTGGGTTCATCTAGTAATTTTATAAAGAAATAGTGAGATAAGAAATGACTGCACCTATGTTTGGATTGTGTGAAGATGATCAGATGGGCTGACTTGACGGTAGGTGGTTATTAACAGAAGCAACTCTGTTAATACGATAAGGAATCAGGAAGGGATAGTAAAATTGTCACTAGCGTACCTTACTCACTCACCGAAACACAACAGCACACATTATGTTATTTCACAGTGGTTTTCCGTAAAAGAGTGGTTACTGTTGCCAAACGAACAGCCCAATTTACGATTAAATTGGGCTGTTTTTTGCTGTAAACTTTTTGGTTTTTATTTATGACATTTTATGAGATTTCATGGAACCTAACGGCGAAGTGCGAACCCACAAAATTTTGAAATTAATTGCCTTTGACTATATGAAGCCCTTTGTTATAGTCAATGCAAATAAAAGTTTTAAGTTTATTTTAAAATACACCTTTTCAAACCATTTCAAAAAATTTAAAAATCAAAATTTCAATCTTTATCTCAACTAAACATTCAAAGAAATAAATCACTGATTTTTTTTTTAGATTTATCAGCACTCGTCTTCCAGAGCTATAATCTGATGTACCTAGTATTTTATGTTTTGTTTTTTTTAGAATGTGGTTGATATTCTTGTGAGCATCAAACTTGGATGGTCCAAATCCAAGAAATCACTAAATTATAAGAATAAGAAAAAAAATTAAGCATTTACGATTTTTATGAAATAAAAATAGGTATATACTCACATTAACATTACACTTCAAAGATTTTGACTTACTAAATTTATCTAATAGTGTTTCATCCGATGATTCATTGAGCACAATTGGTGAACAAATTTTTGATGCTGATTGAATCTGGAATGAAAATACTTGATTTGAGTTGAACAATGTTAACAATATAGCAATTTTTAAACCTAAAAAGGTTACATTACTTTTGTAAAATTCTTTCTATACTAATCATCACTACATCTTATAAAACAAATTACTCCTCCCGGTCTGACTGTTTGTTCGCGATAAACTCAAAAATTACTGCACCAATTTTCATGCTGTTTTCACCAATGGATAGAGTGGTTCTCGAGGAAGGTTTTAGTATATAATTTACAAAGTTACGCGGGCGAAGTCGCGGGCACCAGCTAACAACTATTATAAAGAGAGATTATTTGTATGTTTTGTAATGAATAAACTTAAAAACTGCTGGACCGATTTTGAAAATTATTTAACCTATAGAAAGCTACATTATAAGCGAGTAAAATGGACTACATTTTATAAAGTTACGCGGGCGAAGTCGCGTGCAACAGTTAGTATAGTATAAAACAGTAGTAAAATAAATTGATATCAAAAATACTCATTTGTCAGATTACCTTATTTGGAACTAAATGAAGTTATACATTGATGATTGGATTACATTATCACAGATTTAAAATTTTCATTAAATTTTTTACTTACAGTTTTTCGACAATTCGATTTTCTTCGATCAATTGAATCATCGAGGACGATAATTTCAGGACTTTTATCGTGTAAACCATCATTTACTTTATCTTTCATTCTATTTTTTTTTAAAGATAAACCGGAAGCTTCTGAAATAAATTTGAAAAAACAACACACACTTCAAATGACTTCAATAAACAAATTGAAACATAATTATTTGTGATAAGATATTTGGTAGGTACTTACGGATTCCCTCTTTGTGTCTTTTAATTTTGGGATCCATTTGTCGCATATAAATATACCTAAGTATTAAAAAAAGCTAATGACAAAATAAATAACAAAATGTTTGTAAAAAATAATCGAAGAAGATGAGATCCGTTATGATTTAAGTTACTCTTTGACACTGACAGCAGTTCGTGTAGTGACTTGTGACATATATCATATTCAAATTTTGAGTCTGTTGCAAATTGCCGCACTTGAAAGATGACAGCACGATGACAACCATCACGCTCCGTTTATTAAATAAATAAGATTAATAAATTAAAGATTAAAAAATTATTAAATAAGAAATAAACTTTATTTCTCAATTCTCGTCCAAGTCTCAGTTATTATTACTGATCTGTAATAAAGCACTGGATAGGCTGTTGTCAAATTATTTTATGTCCATTTTGGGTCTGTAGGCTGTAGGCATTAGGCAATAACCTTACACTCTTGTATTATGTTTGTATATGTATTTTAAAACAATAAAACTGTCTAAATTATTACACGAACCTAAAAAATACCTACTTCACAAGATTTAAGTAGCTGATAATGTTATTTCATTTCATTCTTATCATTCTTTAGTCTTTAAAGATAAATTAATTTTTATTTTTATTTTTATTGGTGTTACTTACATGTTTAAAATTTCAACCGCTTAATTTTAAACAAATTTTAGTCATATGCAATTTAAATATTAATGAGAAAATGTATCAAAAAAATAATGAATTTTACTTTTGTGTGACATAAAAAAAATATCGCCCTTTATCTATTTCGGAACACAATAACGGAACCTTCGTGCCGTAATACCTTTCATTTCCAGATTGAATATTTACGCAATAAAATAGAGAGGTATAATGAATGGTGCACCAACGAGCATCTAGGTCAAAGTTATCACTTTTATTTTGTTTTGAAATAAAATTGAAGTACTCACTTACAAAGTTCTGTAATTGTTGTTTACTCTGTCCGAGTGGGTATATATACCTACCCATATATGTAATGGATTGCTTTAAGAACTTTTCAAGTAAATAAACAGAAACTGTTTACGGCTAATGCAGTCTTAACGAATTTTTACATATTAATTGACGAGCCCCTTTCTCGATTGGTTGAAATGCTTCCTTTAGCGCTCTCACACAGGGGTACTGGGTTCGATTCCCGGCAAGGCAAACTTTGGAAAGGAATTTTTCAAAGTTGACTATGGTCTGCCCCTACTATCCAGATCTAGCGTCATTTGGGCAGCTTTTCGAGCGGCAGTAAGTGAAATAACAGCATGCGTACTTTTGTGTAAATGTACTGGATCGAAGTTAATGGATGTGAGACCGCTCACACGAAGACTCAAGCGTAGGATACGCCAGGATGTGATATGTTAATTACCATAATAAGTATATTATTAGGTTGCGACATAAATCGGACTAACATGTCCACGACACTCGCCAGGCATATACTGTTTGAAGATCCACCAATGTGACAGATTGCAGTAAGTATACTCGTAGTACTGCAGTAATTAGTTTATCCCTAACTACCCCCATCTAGCCTTATCCCTGTACCAATAAAATTGGATTACCCCTGCATAAGAAAATGATTGCAATCGTCATCAGTAGTGTAGGTACACATTCCAAGCCGCGCTAACGAATATGTGACTTCTATACTTGCATTATTATATGTGTCCGCGCAACATAAAAGTATCGTTCCATCTGGATCATAGACTATTATTGAGATCTGGACAGTGATGTCGCGAATGATAGCAGTGCCGTACTGTCGCAGATGCTCCAGCACCATAAGCGATGGGTAAGGTCCTATACCTTTGTCGCCACCAAGGAGATTAGAGGTAAGGAGCACTAACTTATATGGGTCAACTAACTGACAATCTTTTCAGCAACAACCATCAAATAGTGCAAAAATAGTGGTTCATAAATTCGCCAGAATGGTGCTTGTACAGCATTGATTTTTGACATGTAAAATGGAGGATACTGTTAATGAGGACCAACTCCATACAAGAGATGTCCATACAAGGTACTATAGCTTCCGGTCCGGTCCATTACAACCAAATTCCAAATTGTCTGAGTGAAATGCAAATTGCCTTTCCCAAATCGACCAAATAATATCTGTCCCTAAATGACTGAAATCCGTAATGATAAATAAAGTAAAGAAAAGATATATCTAATACTAATTGAAGCTTGTTTTTACTAAGTATAGCTTAACTGTTAGTTTAAGCTGATCCATATCTAAGCATTTCCTAATAAAATCGGCCCTGTCTGTTCAACCCTCAACATTTACCATTCATTTGACGCATGCGCGAAAACACCGCGCAACAATTGCACAATTACGCAAAATTTGGCAAAATTGTTACCAAATTTCTACATCATGTAAAATTTATTTCATCTAAAATAAAAAATAAACGCGATAATTAAATCGGTTAAGAACCACGCTAGTTACATACGGTGAAACATCCGCTGTTAGGTTATGATGATCGTATCTTAATCCAAACAAACGTGACCTCTCTTCTCCGGCTAGATTTAGTGAAGACGGTCACTAGCGAAGGGTCAGCTTGTGTTGGACTCAGCTGTTTTCAAAAATCGAATGTCTGCGTCAGGAAATTTTCAAAGAATAGACAAGACAATACTGGCCAGTTTGACGTCAACCATTAAAGTGCGCGGACGGATTTTAAATTTCGAACATGTAATGGTGAGTGCTAGTTTCCGGTGCATTACGAAATATTAGAGTGACTTCCGTTTTAGAAACGTAGAAGTAGTGCATTTTTTTTTCTGTTAATCTGTGGGAATGTTTTTGATGTGAGCTTATTACAGTGCGCAATGAATGTGGTGTTAGATTTTTTTTTAAATTATTATCCTTCACAGAACAAAACAATACTCGTATATTCATTGGCTAAACTAAGACATATACATTATTATACTAAGTTGAATTTCTTCTTTGACGCCCGGAAGCCTTAGTTGGAAATTTAAAATCAATACTATGTGTTCGTTCGTCGGCACGTGGACTGCGTTTTTAAATGGTTATTTTTTTAAATACTATTTTGAGAAATAGAGAAGATGAAGAATAGAAAATATTGGGTAGACATCTCATTCAGAGGGTTTATAAGAAAAGCGTTATTTTCTTCACCTAATTTGACTTTTTAGAGTAAAATCAAATCTTAGATAAAAATACAGTGCATAATAGACTATTTAAAAAAAGCTTGAATCGGGCAGATTCATACAAAAAATTATATTTTCTGCGAAAAAAAATATACTAAGTAACTGCCCGAAAAAGCCTTTCTCGTTACAGTATAAAAAAAATTCAGCGACAACTACCTTTGTTTTTAAGCGTATTAATTTAACTTGAAGTTCTGTACTAAAGTTTCAACCTGCTATTACTCTTTCATATTTTACACAATATTTCCGCATAAAAGTCCGCGTCGTCCATACAGTCGGACGAAGCAGTCGGACCACGCGGTCTCAGGGTACAATTCATGAATATCTTATTTATATTTGCCGATTTATCACGGTTTTTTTTTTTTAAAAAAGGCGAGCGCACGCTGCAACAAAGCGTGGCCTTTGATAATAATAATATACCTATTTTTTTAAATTCCAACAGCGCCTGATGATATATGTATTAATTTACAGATTCAATGTTACTTGCAATGATGAATTTTCCGTTTCAATATATAAAAAAATTCATGATATTTTAATTCAAAACATGGAGAATAGATTTAGGACGACTAACTTTATAGATGAGAAAGTTTGCGTCGGGAACCAATAAATAAGAGCCATACCCTACCCCAACTCTGTTTAATTATTACTAACGCGTTTTATTTATACTACGCAAGCAACCGATCATATCGCACCTTCGGCAAGAATAGGTCATAACTGCATTTTTTGTAATTTAACAGGAGAGCCATTTAAAAGCGGGTATAAAGAGAAATAGCCAATCCTAGATTTGAATTTTATCTAAGTAAACAAAGTCTAATTTAATTAATTTTTTTAAATAGATAAATACATTATAAATGAAAGTGACGACTGTAACAGAAAACATAATATAATGAAATTTTCTCTATAGAAAAAAATCACCAAGTGAGCTCCCATTTCCATCGATTTTAGTTTTATTTTCAAAATGACACACATTACAAAGCTAAAAGTGTATCAGTAATTTCACTTCACATATCTAAGGCTGTTTTTCTAGGGATTTCTATATAGGTGCCTAGATTCCCGCTTTTAGAATGCTGTAATTAAAAATTAAAATTTTATATACTTTATAGAACCAATCAAACGCTTCACGTTTGTTTTGTATGATTAAATGAAAGACAAATTAAGTACTGTTTCAGCGCTGCAGTAATCATTAGTTCTTCTAACTATACCTACCACAAATTAGACTATGCAAAAGACAGAAGAATCACATTATCACTTACTCGTCGGAAATTTCTTGACAATTCGAAAGAATGCGCCTCGTCCATCCCGCGTCCGCGTCAGTGCCGTTGTTACGATATTTAGTTTTTGTTGGCTGTTTTGTTTGAATTAAAATTAGACATTTTACAATAAAACAATTTTTAATAAAAAAAATTTAATATACACTTTTGTTGCCGACTGTAGTAGCGTGTAGTAGTGTAACATTCTTCCGAATTGTCAAGATATTTCCGACGAGTCCACCCACATACAGTCGCAGTATTTACTGCGAATCCCAATGTATGTATGGATTTCCATACAAAATATATCTATGGATCTACCACCATACATATAATATAATACAGTAGTTTTCCGGTCGGATTATATCCGAATCGAAATTCCGAAACGGAAATCTGACTGTATGCGTCGGTCCTTACCTTATCTGAATATTGGTTTCGCATCGTCGATTCGCATTATAATAAATAATAGAATTCTTGGTAAAAATGTTTTAATTGAATTGGGATTGGCAGCGGTGGGATTCGAACCCACGCCTCCGAAGAGACTGGTGCCTTAAACCAGCGCCTTAGACCGCTCGGCCACGCTACCCATTGTGATTTTATCTCAAATATAAATACCCTTTCTACGCATTACATACATTGGTACAAAAAGAATAATGATCAATATCAATACTGTGTAGCTATTGTATGTATGTATGTATGTATGTTCCTCCATAACTTTTAAACGAATTAACTGATTTTCATGAAACTTGGTAGATAAACATTTAAACGTACAGGACACAGGATAGGCTACTTTTTTCTTTTTCAACTCGGACGAAGACGCGGGCGCCAGCTAGTGTAAATATACTATATGTTGCGGCTTCACGCCAACAAGTTGCTGTTAAAAACACCGCAGGCGCTAAACGATAAGTATTTATGTTACATAAATTAACATAAATACCTACCACACAAATATACGCAAAATTAGAAAGTAATAAGTAATTATATTCTATTATTAAATAATGTCGAGCAAAATACGTCAATTGATTAACTTATCAAAGTTATCAAAATGATAAGATTTGATTAAGTATTTTATTAACACTTACATCAAAATAAATCACGTTGAGATACGCAAATATATTTTAAAAGTTTTAATAACTAGCGGCCCTCTCTCGGCTTCGCCCGGAATGCAATCTATAGGTACCAATATATAAAGCTGAAGAATTTGTTTGTTTGTTTGGTTGTACGCGCTGATCTCAGGAACTATTGATTCGAATTGAAAAATTCTTTTTGTGTTGGATAGTCCATTTATCGACGAACGCTATAGGCTATAGAGATCGCGGACGAAGTCGCGGGCACTAGCTACTTTTTTATATACACAAACCTCCCTCATTTATCCCTCTTTTGATTAGTCTTAGGGCCTCTTTCACAAACTACATGTAAAGTGTTGATTAGTTACTTTTAGAAATCAGTTTCTGTTATATTGAATTATGCACTCGGTTTACTGCATCATTCGATAGCCGATTTTTTTTATTATTTTCTATTTAATGTTTGGGACGTTTACCGTACAAACAAAGGTACATATATCAGCTCCATTATCCTCGGTTACCGGTGACTTTAAATGACAGTTTGGCCTACTTGACGTTTGTGAAAGAGGCGCTTAATCGTATTAAAATTCGTTGAGTGGTTTTTAAGAGGTAGTTAGAGGAGAAACTCTACAGAACAGCGAGAAACAGCGTGGACTTGTTTTTGGAGTTTACTTATAAGCTTCATAAGCCCGGGGTATGAAAATTTATGGGAGTAAAATCAAAATTGTCACAACGGTATGCTTTATTTACTATTTACTAATATTTTAAAATCTCTAAAGTTTCAGACATATTGCGCCATCTACACAATATTACTGAAACTAGAATATGACGTAATAAAACATCCTTGCGAACAGAGATGGCGCTTATTATATTCGTTATGATATTTTTTTTATGATAATTTTAAAGGGTACAAGCTCCAGTCGTGTGTCGGAGCTTACACACACACTTTTTTAATAATAATAATAATAATAAGCCATTTATTCTACATTATAATACATTTGAACAACATAAGACAACGTCATTTCTTTTCAAATTATACAAACATAAAAGCAAAGAATATTGATTTCATTTTAATGTAGTCGCCTCATCAGCGTAGGCCTGATACCATTTCCATATTTTCTGTCCATTTCTGTCCATATTTTGATACAAAAACATCTGACCACCTTCTTTTAGGTCTTTTTCTTCTTTCTTCTCGAGGTACCCATTCCGTTATAATTTTGGTCCATCCTTCGTTCTCCAATCGACAAAGATGTCCTGCCCATCAACATTTTTTTATACTTACATAAAAACTTAATTCGGTTTTATTACACATATATCTAGTGAAAGTACATAACTGATGGTGAAAACCACACCAAAGTCCATTATGTGAAAAGCAGCGATCGACAGGCAGACGCGGAAAGCGATAGGTACGATTAGGCGCGCCTTAAATATTTTGAGCAATCATTCGTTTTATCGAAAAGGAAAAAACCAATTTCACAATCTAATTGATACATTTTATTATTACTCATATTGTATAACCAAAAATGTTAATGTTATGATTAATACAAGACTAAAAAAAGAATTTTATCTTCGTTTTCTTAGATTATCGACTTTTATTATGTATGTATGTATGTATGTATGTATGTATGTATGTATGTATGTATGTATGTATGTATGTATGTATGTATGTATGTATGTATGTATGTATGTATGTATGTATGTATGTATGTATGTATGTATGTATGTATGTATGTATGTATGTATGTATGTATGTATGTATGTATGTATGTATGTATGTATGTGTGCGTGCGTGCGTGCGTGCGTGCGTGTGTAACACTAGCTATTGCACGCGGCTTCGCCCGCGTAACTTTAAAAAATATTGTTACTTGCTGATAGTAGCTTCCCAATAGTGATATTTTTTTTCAAATCGGTCCAGTAGTTTCGAAGCCTATTAAATGCCAACAAACAAATAAATCTTTCCTCTTTATAATATTAGTAGGTATAGATATAGATGGATAGATGTAACATTTTTTTTGTAGACATACTCATATAGTTAGAATTATATCGCACCTTCGGCAAGACAAAGGCATAAATGAACTTTTTGTAATTTTACAGGAGAGCCATTTTAATTTTTTTTGCTTTCAAAATCGTATTCTTCTGCTTATATTGCTTTTAAACAATTCTTCATCAAATAAACCCCATAGTCTTGTAAATATTTTTTAATTTAATAATGTTTTTAAGATATATCTGTATATATTTTAAGTTTAACTCATTAAAAAAAAATTGTAAGTTTCGCCCTTGTCTTACCCAAGGTGCGATATAGATACACAATACCTAATGGTAGGTAGGTATAAGTGTTTCTAATAATGACAGCTAGAAGTGGTTGATATGGCTCGAAAGCGTATATAGTTTCGTCATTGGTAAATTGGTAGGTATTTTTACCAATGACCATATTTCTAAAAGGAAAACGTCAATAAACACTGAAGTGGGTTTTACAAATTGAATAAGTACCTAGATAATTGTTTCAAAATTTTACCTGGTAATACTTATATTAGTAAGAAATTGACTTGTGTACATAGAACGAGTGTTAAGCAGTGGTAAAGTTTATAAATATAAATATTATAAATACCTACTGATTAACATAATATAATAAAGGAAGCTAGTTCCTAAATTCCTATGCGTAGCAAATAATTATTATTAAAATCACGAACGCCAGTTTACCAATGGCAATATTTACATTACAGAAATAGTTATACTGAAAACAAAGTTAATGGTAGGGGAGCCCAAGAGAGGATTTTTGAATTTACACGAGCGCGTCAGATATTGCCAATGTATATACCCCACGTGTCTCCTATAACGGATATGTATTAATCTGACGGTTTGGTTGGTGGGGTTGGCGGGGGTGGGGGTAAAATTTTAAATAAAATTCGAGCGCGTCAGATTTTCAGAGGGGATGTTAAGTGAACCTAAACTAAGCTCCCATTTAAAATTCAGACGATTCGGATGTAACGCAAGCTCGTGGCAGCTTTTTGAAAATGCAAAAAATATTTTTGACGATTCTTATTTTGTAATACTCGAGCGCGTCAGATTTTCATACAGACGGTTCAGCCTAGATTCCTGATCGTGCTGATTCTTAATCTGATGATTATATGGAGAATTTTTTAAGATTTCCCCACCGCTGAAATGAAAAACTTCATATAACCTTTTTTTCTTCTTACCATCCAATCTTCAAAGTCCAATAGGTCCCCACGACGCTCGAGTGACTACACATTTAGCATCGTGGGATCCCTAACCATAATGGAAACATGATGTATCAGGCCGACCTCCATACACCGACCCACATATATTTACCATTCAAACTACAATAGGGAAGTCAATATTAAAATAATAATTAATCATTCCTTGTATTTTTTTTTTAATTTACAACAACAATTAATTAACAAAATAATTAACAGTATAAATAATGAACTTATAAATAACTAGGCTTTGCCTGTAACTTCGTCCGCGTCCAATAGCATCCAAACTTCACAGGATCATATGTTTAACTTATGTTCCCTATAGACTCCAAAAGCGCTGAACTGATTTGGATGATCAGACAATTTTCAGATTAGTCAGCGTGTACCTAATCCTGTGAAGTGTGGAAGCTATTGAATAGTTTTATTCATATAAAACATACCAAAATTAACATTTATTTTATTGTATTTATTGGTATTAATTCCGCTTAGGACGAATCAATATTTTTAAAAAGATTTTCTTAGAATAAACGGTGAGACAATAAGTCCTAACATACTGTAATTAAAATTATAAACTAAGTCCCTGACTTTCAAATGAGTCCAAACACACTAAATCTGCTGTAAGTTGCTGAGGAGTTGGGTGTTCCGGAGACTGCTTGATGCTGCAGCATCAGCTCAAGGTTACCATGTCATAGAAATAACACCGAAGTAACAGTATACAAAAATTAAAATCAATCGTATAGGTGGAAGTTAGTGAAATCCCTCCGTCAACTAGGTCTTTGGTTGTAATTTGATTTTAAATTTTAAATTTTAATAAAAAATTTAACTTTTTTTTATTTATTTTTTAAAAAAAAGTTTTAACTTAGTCAACTACATAAGTCAAAATGGGCTGATGGTCGTCAAACGTCTGAACACTTCATGAATTATACTCGTAGCTAAGAAATATCTCGATCACGTCAGATTTCAAAGAAAAAAAAACGGATCAAAATCAGTCCTTCCGTTTTAGAGCTACAATACCTCAGACACACACATACACAGGCAGACAGGCACACGCGTCAAACTTATGACACCCCGTTTTTGTGTCGGGTTAAGAGAAAATAAAAAAATTCAACCTAAAATTTTAAAAATTCATCAGCATTTTTTAAAGTCATACGCGCTCGGGTTTTAACCTTCTTTTATGACTTTTTCTCAGTACTTATATCTCTAACGTTGATATTTTTAAGTGTTTACTTCAGTCTGATCTTGATTTAATAAATGTTATCTCTCCCGTAGACAATAATGTAGTTTATCTTAAACAAATAGCACTAGTTCAAGTGTATTTTAATCTTTAATCTTTAACTGCGATTCATTCTTTGACGACACGTTTGGTCTAGTGGCTAGTAACCCTAGCTGTTAACCAAACGGTCGCGGGTTCGAATCCCTCTAGGGGCAAATGTTTTATGTGAACATTTTACCTTTGTACCTGAGTCATGGATGTTTTGTATTTATAATATGTATGTATTTACAAAAAAAAAAAAAAGTAATCTATCTATTATATCAACTGTCTGGTTACCATAATACAAGCATTACTTGCTTACTTTGGAACTAGATGGTGCTGTATGGAATGTGTGAAGATATTTATTTATTTATTTATTTATTATTTATTCTTTTGATAGGTCGCACAAAATTAGTCAGACGAGAAGCATTGAAAATAATAGATAATTAAATCTGTTTTAGTCTAAAATCTTCTATATTATAAAGCGTGTTAGGCAGGTTGACGGTCCACTCGATGGTAGGTACTGTCATTGGCAGCAGTAGCTATTCCTTTACCGATAGTACAAGAGCTACGTGGCCCCAGACTCACCTCATTTTAAAATGGCTGAAATCAATACTAATAATAAATCTGTAAGGGTTGGTCATGGAGTAAGTTACTTTGTTTTTAGAGATATCGTGTTTATAGGCTCTATACATGACACTGAAACTAAATTGACCATTTTTACAATTTTTTTCTGTATGTATGTTCCTCCATAACTCTTAAACGAATTAACCGATTTTCATGAAACTTGATAGATAAACATTTAGACGTACAGGACACAGGATAGGCTACTTTTTTGTCAGCTAGTTTCAAATAATTATGAATGCTGTTTAATATACTTCACCACTATATCCATTGGTGATAACATCATGAAAATCGGTGCTGTATTTTATGAGTTTACAGACAGACAGACGCGGCGGAGAACTTTGTTTTATAATATGTAAGGACTAGCTGGTGCCCGCGACTTCGTCCGCGTTCTCTATAGCCTATCTATAGCCTTTCTCGATAAATGTACTATCCATCACAAAAATAATTTTTCAATTCGAACCAGTAGTTCCTGAGATTAGCGCGTACAAACAAACAAACAAACAAATTCTTCAACTTTATATATTGTATAGATGAGTAGATCTAACCGGGTTTCGAACAGCTGAATGATCATTTTATTGAACTATAGCTGCATTAAAATATTTTTCCTCCATTACTAATTAATGCTAGGTCATAGGATCTATTAATATAGCTTTTTAGGTCGTCTGTAGCTTAAAAAGCAATGCACACATTAAAACCACAATCACGGGGAAACCCTTGCAAAATGAAGTAAATCACAAAATCTTATTTTTCCTTGATCATTGTAATATCTGTCTGTGCGCAAGCGCAACGCAACATGCATGTTAATGTACAGGAAAACATCTCTTAAGACAATGTAAGAAGGATGATTTCATTTGTATGTTTAATCCCGGTTTTATTAAGCTGGACTTAACCGTGACTTAACCACGGAAACAATAATAAGTAAATAATTTCAGAACATGTGGTCATCGAATAGTTTATCACACTGCTTTCTTGTGTTAAGCTCGACAGACAGGCTGTCGATATTAGTAGGATTAAGGATAGGGAGTAGGAAGGAAGGAATGACATTAAAGTGTGTTGGATAATAATATAATATAAATAATAATAATAGCCTTTTATTTCCATATCTCTCTAAAAATATAAATGTAGGGTACAATTAAAGTTAGTGAAGTGTTAGTATTTAATTTTTCAAATCGGTCCAGTAGTTTCGGTGCCAATTCAATGCAAACAAACAAATCTTTCCTTTTTATAATATTAGTATAGATCTGTATTAAATCTTTATTTTTCCTTTTGATAAACTGCAATCCGTACAGCATACCCATCTTACACTTGACCCATTTGTAGTGTTATATTATCTAGCTGAAGTAGCCAGTTTAATAGATAAAACCTGATAAATATGAAGAAATTACTTAGAGAGAGAGAAACACGCACATTTATGTATTTCGAATTGATACTCCATTGTTTTAAAAGGTTTTATTTCATAACAAAAAATTGTTCTTTTCAGATTTCTGTATCTATTTCAGCCTTATTTTGTTATATTGCGAATATTTTAGTGATTATAAATAATTATTTTTAAAATCACATTTTTCAGCCATACAAAAAATGTCAGATAACAATAATTCGTGTAATTGTATCTCAAAATCAAAACAGTAATATTAAAATGAAACCATCACAAAAAAAATACGCACCTTCGGTAAGATAAGATAAGTAAGATATCTAACTTACAATTTTTTTTAATGAGTTAAACTTAAAGTATATGCAGAAATGTCTTAAAAACGTTATTAAATTTAAAAATATTTATACTTAGGACTTAAGGGGCTCGTTTGATGAAGAATTGTTTAAAAGCAATAAGAATACGATATTGAATGCAAAAAAATTAACTTTAAATGGCTCTCCTGTAAAATTATAAAAAGTGCAGTTATGCCCTTGTCTTGCCGCAGGTGTGAATAGGTGAAGCACATCTTTGATATCTATAAAGGTTAACCAAACTCCTCCGAAATATTTTATGAATTTTTTTCTGAGAATACTCAGACCTACCGAATATACAGAAAAAAGACCTATTGGTCGTAAACTATTTTTTATACCCCTAAGCCATAAGGGTGGCCCACCCATTTTTGCTGACCCAGCAACCCAACGTTTGCTGGGTCAGCTTATTAGGTTACGCTCTCTGTCGGAAACTCGGCGTACCCGAAAATAGAGGTACGCGGCCATCTCGACAGATGATCCTATACTCAGAGGGAGTGGGTTACATAACCTAACTACATACTAATAGTGTCGTAAAAGATAAAAAAAAATACCAAAGCGATCAATCAATTTTATCAGTGTTAGCTATAATAGCATTAAAATAGAAAGGAAATACCGATTAAATCACTCGCTAGGCGATAATACATATTTGATTGTTTGAATCAAATCATATTAAGGACAAAAAATATATTTGAAATCAAAGATTTAAATCGAGAGATGCGGCATTACTAGCGAAAGTGTGTTACAACATATGTATATTATACTAAAGACAAAAGTATAAAATACATATACCTTTGTCCAAACACACTTTTAAACACGTCAATTTAGTTTCAGTATCATGTATAGAGCCTATAAACACGATATCTCTGAAAACAAAGTAACTTACTCCATGACCAACCTTTACACATTTATTATTAGTATTGATTAGTATTGATTGATTGATGAACTAACTAGCGTGTGAACTAACTTCACACGCGCTGTAGTCCGTTTTTTTTTAAATCCCACAGTAACCTAACATTTTTCCAGGATAAAAAGTGTCCAATCCAGGTTATCATCAATACATCAGTGAAAAAGAATAGGGTGGACAAACGCACAGAACAACAGGCAAAAAATTCTAATTTTCTATTTTTTTACCTACATAAGTAAGTACTACAACGGGTACAAATTGTTTTTTTTGGAAAAATATTTATTCACGTACATCAGACACAAAGGTGGATAATTATTCTAAGAAGTAATATCGGCTTTCAAGTCGAACTTAGAGGAAATTAAGAATTAATATTATATTTATTTGTATAGGCAATAACACAAAAAAACTCGGTTATGAATGAAGAGAATCAAAATGAGGAAAAAAAACTAATAAAACTAGGACTAGGAACCGAAGAACTTTGACATCTATGATTAAAATTAAAATAGAAAGAAAAATAAATGAGAGAACTTCCACATTTGCAATTAAAATTGTAAATTGTAATTATATAAAATCCTTGCATAGTATAAAAAATAAAAAAATTAAGGCACATTAAAAATGAGTAACAAAATGTATCATTCAGTTTGTGAAATATTTTTTTTTCCTAAAGTTTTATTATCTTTTTACATCATCCACAATGTTAAGTTGGTTTGTGTACGATTAAAAATTCGAGAAAGGGTAGACCTATTTTAATTCATTTTTTACATATGGAAAGAGGGATAAAGGGGGAAGATTTTCATATATAAATATTCACCCAAAGCCGGGACCGGGTAGCTAGTGCTCCTATAAAAAAAAGGGGCAAGAAATAAGGATATAACGAGTCATTCGGCTGTAAATCGTCACGCCGTCGTCATCACGTATGCATTCGGCGTATATTTTAGAAAAAAACCATTCAGCCGTCGTTTTAGCTGTCAGGAAAAGCCCAACTTGGTATTTTATGATTTTTTCATCGAAATACTACAATGGAATTTGCGTCACAAATGCCAAAGCGGCACATAAAAAGAACGCCTTTGACAGAATCATGGCGGACTCTTGTCTTCACGCGTCAATGGTAAAAGGTAGTAACGATCAACTTCTACTATTTCATTTTTAACTCTAATGGGTTGGACGTAAAGTCTCATTTTCTTTAAATTTACGTACTTATTATTATGTTTGTTTTGTTTTAAATGACAGTTCATGCTCTACGCATATGTCACTTTTAAATGTTCCATAAAATTCGTAGTGTTTTGTATGGCACGCGGGTTCCATGTTGTAGTAGTTTGATGGATTTTTTTTTAATTTTTACTTACAAACTAGCTGAAATGTGATATTATAATTAATATTATATTATATTTTCGGAATCAGTTCATGAAGTGAAGACCTTTGATTTTATACCCGACTCTACAGGTTACTGACAAAAAATTGATTTACTTACAGTTTTCATACAAAAAAATGTATGACGTCATAATAAAATTGGAAAACATACCAGGTGTCGGATATCCATCCTACAGCGAATTTGCCATCAAAGTCTAAAATAGTTACTAAGAGTAAATATTACTTCTAAACTTTTTGAAAAAATAAAAATAAAATCCATACGCTAACTTCCCCACAGGAAGTTGCAGCACTTGCAGCATTTATAGTTTATGGCGTATTAGACGTACAGGTCTATCATAAATTCTGTTTGAAAATAATAAGGCGTGCAACACATATAATAACTGTTTATAAGCTTAACTATGAATCAGTCACATCGATGCATTGGAGCGTAGCGAATTCGCGTTCTATTTACGGATAAGAGTAATTGATTTCTTATTGACCTTCATTTTCATCTGAATCAATAATAGAATGAGAATAGAAAAGCTGGTTCAACTTACTACAAAATTACTACGGCAAAAGCATTTGGCCGCAGCAACCAAATCTTTACAATAAGCTATAATTAATCTGAGGTAAGTTTTTGAGGAGTTCGGTATCCCGCAGACTACTTGATACTGCAGCATCAAATCAAGGTTGCCGTGTCATGGAAATACCACCGAAGATACTAAATTTCACATCAATCTAACATTAACATTAAAGTTAACTAGGAAATGGGCTGATGGAAATACCAACATCAATCAATATACTGCTATTTGGTGTTGATTGTATTTATAGGCAATGGTAGCCACTTACCAACATTGGAAGCCCAACAACAATTTTTCTCGTTAAAACAAGCTATAATTGAAAATTCAAGACGTGAGTGAATGAAGGTGTTATGTCGCATTTTTGGGTTTTTTCGTTTTTTTGCGTTGATGAAGGTAATATGTCCTTATGGATGATACAGACCTTAAGATCGTCGATTTTAGACATTTTTGGAAAATAAAAAGATGAAAAAGGTGTTATGTACAATTAATTTTAAAAAGCAAAGAGTGCAGAAAAGTTTACTTTTGTCAATGGAAAAGGGAGCTATGTTCACTTTTTTTTTTTAATTAAATAATAGAAGTGTTTAATTTCTATTATACCATTAATATTTTAGGTTGTTTACACAACTTTGCATCATAATTTAGTACAAAAATCAGTTCCGTGGTGATTTATCTCAAAAATTAAAAGTAAAACTTTAATTTCGATTTATTGAAAATTGGAATTATGCGACATACCGCCTTCATCCATTCACGTCATCAATTATAAACTAACTCTAGACTAATAGCCCAAACACACTATATCTTGCTGTAAGTTGCTGAAGAGTTCGGTATCCCGCATATTACTTGATGCTGCAGTATCATGTCAAGGTTACCAATGTCATGAAAAGAGGAATTCTTGTATGCCATGACGATCTTGCAAACGGCTCTTATCTAGGGTTAGGGTTTTTCTTAGGTCTCGATCTGTCAGGGTTTTATCTTCGAGATAATTCGTATTAGGTAGTTTTTTGAATGGGATGGATACAAAAGTAATACCGCTTGCTCGTTTTATGATATTTTGAATTATTAATTATTAATTCAAGTATTTTGTTTGTTCTATAATGTTTCATAGACTTTCTTTCTTACATGAAAAAAACTGTAAACGTTTCATTGGCCCGAGCGAAGCTCGGTCACCCAGTCTAGTACTTATTACAATCTATCTAATTATAAGACTAAACAACTAAAACATCATAAAATTACTATTATCTCTTCATTCGTCTGAAGTCATTTAAACTTGGCAACTAAATAAACCCATTTGAAGATATTATCCACTAAAATATTAACAGCGTATAATAAAGATTAAAAAATTATAAAAGTACCTATTGTTAATCTTGCTATATGATAAGGTATGGATTTTTCCTTCAATTACTAATATTCTTTGTTGGAACAATAACAAACTAATTTGATTTTTTAAAATGTGCAAACAGATTCATGTGTGGCTACCGTCGCCATTAAACCTATCAAGTGATATCTGGCGCCTTCGAACTTAAAAATTGAAATTATTACCGAGTTGACGAGCCTATTTGTCGAGTGGTTAAAATGCTACTTTTTGGCGCTTTGACTCAGGGGATCTAGGGTTCGATTCCCGGCAGGGTCAACTTTGAAAAAAATTTTTTTTTAAGTTTCAAAGTTCTCTGATCTGAGTGTTCATATCAATATCGCCGTGAAAAATCAGCATGTGTGCTGTTATTTATATGTACTGCAAATATGCTGTCGACCCTAGGAGAAGGGATACAGTTCGTAAATGCAAAAAATATTAATTAGTGTCTAAAGCGACTAAAGAAATACTATTTTTATGTAAGGGTCGCAGACTGACGGTCAAATTTGATGGTAAGTGGCTACAATCTCCAATAACACAAGCACAAGCATATGGATTTGCTTGTGCAAGCATAATAGGCGGTGCGTAATAATCCCTTACTCACTGAAACATAACAACATACAATGATGGTCAAGTAGCCCAAATGACTACTTGCCAGATCTAGACAAGAGCCATATATGAATTTAATTTCCAAATTTGGCCCTGCCGGGAATCGAACCGAATTTTATTATTAAAACTAGCTGGCGCCCGCGACTTCGTCCGCGTTGAAAAAGAAAAAAGTAGCCTATCCTGTGTCCCGTACTTCTAAATATTTATCTACCAAGTTTCATGAAAATCAGTTGATTCGTTTAAGAGTTATGAAGGAACATACATACTTACATACATACATACAGAAAAAAATTGTAAAAATGGTCAATTTAGTTTCAGTATCATGTATAGAGCCTATAAACACGATATCTCTGAAAACAAAATAACTTACTCCATGACCAACCCTTACACATTTATTATTAGTATTGATGTCTGTTTCGTCTAGACACAGTATCGCTTCAGCACAAGCGAGTCCGATTTAATTTAGCTCGAAAATATTCACACGATAGCACAATGGGTTATTTTGGAGTACCGCAAAAAAACACATTTACCCAGAGTCCATTGACCGCTATAACCGGTCCATCGACGTCTTTGTACCTCAAACCCTCGTCATTTTACTTCAACACCATTCATTGTATTATACTCTTATCAATACATTATCACTGATTGAGTTGTCTACCTGATATTAAAGCAGATGGAAGGCAGCCCTTTCCGACAGTCAGCGCGTCGACGCGGTAACGAACGCACATAGCGAAATACACTTTGCGAGAAATGTAACTGAAAACAATACGAACGCGAAAATTCACAATACGGACACGGGAATGTAAACGAAAACAAAACTGGCCAGTGTTTTGTAAATAATTTTGTTTTAAAGTGTAAATTATTTTTTTTAAGTGTAATTTAAATAAGTGAGTGTATTTATATATTTTTTTTTATTTTTATTAAATAATAAAATCCTGTGATATTAGTCGTTTAAGTGTACCAGTGAAAATAAAGGCTGCAAGTAAGTAATTTTTTTTTTAATAAATTCACGCTTTTTTCTAAATTCATTTAGCGCTTAAAATGTGTTTGCATTTTTTTTTTTTTTTTAAAAATTAGGTAATTAGTCTTAAGTAACTGTCTTGATTTGCAAGTCTTAAGTAAGACTTGCAAATCAATAATAATTTTAATTACGTAAACTGCACGTCTAAGTTAAGGCATTTTTTTTATTAATTATGCTATTTTGTATAATTTTTATAAATTGTACAAAATACATTATTAACAAATTAATAAATGTCTTATGAGACATGAAAATTAGTAAAATAAAAAGGAAAAACTTCATATGTAAAATTTAGACGCACAAGATTGAAATAATATGTATAACAATTCCTAAAATTATATACATATACGAGTAAGTACATATTTTTAAATTTTAAATATTTAATAATTAAATATGTGTAAAATATATGTAAATATAAAAACCTAATTTTAGACCATGCGTTGTGTGATTGAAATATTAAAAAAATATATATTTCGACAAATTTACTATGGTAAAGTTATTATTGATATTGAATTTCACACTTGCCATGACAATGTATTCAAGATTTTTTTTAAAATAATTACATTAACAAAGTAGGAACACTTAAAAAAAACAAAGTTTCTTAAGTCTATTATGTTTCTAAGATGGTCACCTTAGTAATAAAATGGTATTATAATAAAAATTATCTTAAAAAAAATAAAAAAAGTAGCAGGTAGGTATTTTTCATGCCTTTCACAAAAAAACTGCAGAGTACGTTCGAGGTCAAGGTCACAACAATGCAGCTATAGTAAAGGCAACGATTCTAAATTTAAAACTTAGGGCGAATCTAAATAGGATTTTATATAGTACACGTAAAAACCATTTTTTTATATATAATTTTAAAAATGAAAAGTAAAAGTCTCAAGTACTGGGAAAAAAACTTTCAATTAGTCTAAAGACACCTTTATCTTTTATTTTTTAAATTTTAATTTACATATTATTATTTTTTTATTTTATTTTACATATTTTACATAGATGTATATATTTGTTATTATTTTGTTAATACCTATGTACCTATATTAATAATTAGGGATGTTCTATGTCTGAAATAAATGATTATTATTATTATTAGTAAAAATCGATTTTGGATAGGTACCTAGACATTTTCAAAAATTCTGTCCACCATGACTATTCACTTATATAAAAATTTCTATATAGCACAAATACAGGGAAAATTGAACAGAAACCGAATTTTCCGGAATACTTTTGTTAGTGTGTCCTTAAGTTAGCGTTTAACTGACTTTAAATAATCTTCTAATATAAAAGCTATTCCTGTAAATTACATGGTACAACAATAAGTTACTAAAAGATTCACAATAATTGTCAATAACAAGTAACTTAATTTTTCACAATTTTTATTGTTTACTTTCAAAGCCTGCGTATGTCATTTAGGGTTCAAAGTTCACAATGAAAGACAGAAGTTACAGATGTATTTATTTTGTACTAGCTGTTGCACTTCGTCCTATGTTACTATAATAGCCTATGTTACTCGCTGATAATGTAGATTTCTATAGGTGTTTTTTTTTTTAAAATAGGTCCAGTATTTTCGGAGCCTATTTAATGCAAACAAACAAACAATCAAATATTTTCTCTTTATCACTAGTTACATAGTATAAAACAAAGTCGCTTCCTGTCTGTCTGTCCCTATGTATGCTTAGATGTTTAAAACTACGCAACATATTTTGATGCGGTTTTTTTTATTTTATTTTTTTACTGATTCAAGAGAAAGTTTTAGTATATAATTTTAACGCGGGCGAAGTCGCGGGCACCGGCTATCTATTAAAAATAAAGATACAACCCCTGAAAATTTTATAACAGAAAGATGTCAGGGCTCCTAGCCAAGAGCAAACCAATGCAAACGGTAGCGTTGCGTATTTACGAAACGATAGAAAATAAAGCCCAGTGATTGGTCAAAATTTTATGTGAGCGTTACAACAACCAATCACCGGGCTTTATTTTCTATCGTTTCGTAAATACGCAACGCTCCCGTTTGCATTGGTTTGCTCTTGGATAGGGCCCCTGGCGTTATATTGCTTTACACATTTCGTCAGGCGCTACACATCCCTTACTTTTAACGCGGGCGAAGTCGCGGGCACCAGCTAGTAATATTATATTTTGTATAATAATATGATATAATAATATAATACGACAAGAAGCAAGTAAAACATTTGAATACAGTACCTATTTAGAGTGCCTAGGTACGAAATGTTTGTAGAACTGCATTTTATAGGTGCTGCTTGCTTATTGTTGATTCGACTTCGCACTATTGTTCCAGAGCATGTTTTGATCGCAAATTGAGTGCTTATAGAGGAAATTTCCCATGACATTGTGCCACTCTTGAAAGATTATTATTATATCATCAATCATCACCATCAATCAATATTAATAATAAAACTGTAAGTGTAGATATGTTCCTCTATAACTCTGGTAGATAAACATTTAGACGTACAGGGGCCCTACTATTAACTTTTAAAGGACGATTCAAATTCAGAGCAGTTTAATTTGGGTTCCTAAACAAAATCGCTTTCATACAAAAACGATTTTGATGGTACGAAATAGCAAATGCAATCCAGTTTAGGTCCTATATTAAATCGTATTAAGA
The DNA here is from genome assembly GCA_945859745.1 of Synanthedon formicaeformis. Lineage (NCBI taxonomy): Eukaryota > Metazoa > Arthropoda > Insecta > Lepidoptera > Sesiidae > Synanthedon > Synanthedon formicaeformis. Next base: position 2,243,123 of record OX243977.1, read on the forward strand.
GTTGATAGTAGGGCCCCAGGACACACGATAGGCTACTTTTTCTATTTCATCGCAGACGAAGTCACGGGCGCCACCTAGTTTATGGAAAAATTCTGTATTTCCGAGCTCATAATATAACCCAAAGCTTTTCAAAGTTCGAGTGAATATGCATCTTCTGGTTAAGCTCGCTCCATCATAGGCCTCATCCTTGCTACACAGTTGTTGTTGGCCAAGAGCAAACTCATATCTAATAAATAAATAAATAAATAAATAAGCACTTACATGGAACTACGTGGGAATTAAAAAATTGTAAAAATACTCCAAATCATCAAGAGATTTCGAGATAGATGAGTACCAAATTTTAACAAAACCAGTTCATTGATTTAGAAGTAATAAGACAAAGTCTGACACATTTATCAATACTAATAATAAACCTGTAAGTGTAGGTATTGTATGTATGTATGTTCCTCCATAAATCTTAAACGAATTAACTGATTTTCATTAAACTTGGTTGATAAAACATTTAGACGTACAGGACACAGGATAGGCTACTTTTTTCTTTCGAAGTCGCGGGCTCCAGCTAGTAATAAATATTAGTTAACCTTATTGCTTAGTTAGGTGATAGTTAAAAGGGACCTATATATTTATGACCCTTTTTCTAGGGTTTCCCAAACATCCTGATTATTTGTGCATTACGTAATACTGTTAAAGTAAGATAGAAAACATATTACTTAAATAGATTCTAGTTAGCCTGTGTAAAAGATACTATATTTTAATTCTAGGTTTTTGTGAAAAGTTTTATCATATCCATTCAGCGGTGTACGCTTCATTGCGTAACAAATCTTGCATTTTTGTGAAGTTTTAATAATATACACATACAAATATTTATAATAATACGTAATTTCTATGAAGATCTGAACAAACTGCTACCAGCCGCCTGCTCGCGCCATCTATTATCAAATTTTAAAACTAAAGTTCGGTTATTGTGCCAAATCTGCCATCTAATCTAAATATTGAAAACGGGACCGCATCGGAATAAGTAATAGGTATTATGTTTTGTCTATATTTTACCCTTATATATATATCAAGTTATTAAATATTTTCTAGCAGTTAAATCTGTGAAATTCTTTTAGCATCGCAACCTTGAACACCGTGACTATCAAATTCCATGCTTTACTATTATAATTTCTATTATGATTACAAAAATATAAGTAAATATTAAAAAAATTCACTAGTTTTCCCAGTTCGAAAAATCCCTACTGGTTCTTCGCTAGTATTTTTAGTGAAGTTATAAAATTTCCTTTTATACTTTTCAATACCCGACGCAAAACGGGGTGTTATAAGTTTGACGTTTGTGTCTGTCTACAGAAGCTACGATCTGCAAGTGCTCTGAAGATCAGGATTATGGATAAATAAAATTCATTGGCCAATTGGCACTTGCATAATTTATTCACTTACCGAAACACAATAGCACACATGCTGTTATATCACGGTGGTCTTCTGTAAGGGAATAGCTCCTGCCGCTAGGCAGGTTGCCTAAATAATTAGGAAGCAAAGTGTGCTTTGCCACTATTTAAATCGCAGACATACAATTCTATTTTATTTATTTAATTTAGTAAATCTGTTACAGGGATTATAATAATTTTAAACTTACACCAAGGAAATGTCGTCCTTATGTATGTTTTATTAAAGTTTATTATTGTACTTTATCTTATTCGCGACATCTAGACTAGACATCGCTGTTTATCTTTAGATTAATAAAATATAATTTTAAGGCTATAACAATCCTTCATGTTATTATACACCTAATATAATTGTTATTTGCATGCATTTGCTGCTTGAACTTTGTATTGGCTGAAATTTAATCAATCAGCAAAAAAAAAACTTAACCAATAAATGAGCTAACTTTTTTGGCTGATCAAATACATTTCTTAGCAAAAACAAAGTTTTGCTCAATTTAGAAAAAAAAAGATAAATTTTGCTGATCAAAAGATTTATTTCTCTTTGTGTTTAAGGTTTTTATCAGTGAATGCGATCACAAATGTATACAGAGAAAAATTCTGAAAACTATTTTTTTCACCTCGGTAACATAGTTACAATTAAGATCTACAATTTTTTTTATTTTTAATGTACAAACACGACTCATTTTCGATTTTATTATATGTAATTACATATGTAATGATAAAAAAGTACCCAGAATATACCTTCGTTTTGTATCAGTCATTATAAATTTACGACATTCGATAACAAAGACATTTGGAAAATGAGTCATTTTGGGAAAAGGTTTTATTAAGTTTTGTGCAGTCGGTTTACGAAAACCTTCGTCAGTTTTCAAATTCATTCATTTAACAAGTCGTAGACTTATTACCTTTTGAAAATAAAGCAATAAAAATACAACTTTTGGCATGACTGATAAATTGTGACGAGCCTTTTCTTACACTGAACGACAAGTACTTACGTCCTTTTCTCACTACAGTTGACTGAATCTCAAGCTATGACATACGTTTTGGTCTCCTGATGAATCTCTCGGTATTCGGGCTATAGCCTAGGGTTCCTAGGCCACATAGAGAACACATATTATGTGTGTTTCCAGTGATGACACATGGCGCTGAAACGGGGTCTCCACTCTAACTATTGGCCTCGTAAGAAAGCTCAACGTCGTCGCTCAGAGCTATGGAAAGGGCTTCTTGCATTTTTTTCTATTAGTTCTTAAATACTCTTAAACTCCGTCTGTGTTCATATATAATCTAATATATTATATTAAATAAAGCTGAAAACTTTGTTTGTTTGGTTGTACGCGCTAATCTCAGGAACTACTGGTTCGAATTGAATTTTTTTTTGTATTGGATAGTTCATTTATCGAGGAAGTTTATAGGCTTTAGAGAACGCGGACGAAGTCGCGGGCACCAGCTAGTACAATATAAAAAATTATACGTTATATTTGACTTATTTAAAATTCTATTATAAGTTCTATGTTCTATAAATAAATTTAAAATTTTCAACTACATAAATATAAGCGCCTCTTTCACCAACGTCAAGTAGGCTAAACCGTCATTTAAAGTCACATATCACCGGGAATAATTTAGCTGATATACCTTTGTTTGTACGGTAAACGTCCCAAACATTAAATAGAAAATAATAATAAAAATTCGGCTATCGAATGATGCAGTAATCCGAGTGCATAATTCAATAAAACAGAAAATTATTTCTAAAAGTAACTAATCGACACTTTACTTGTAGTTGGTGAAACAGGCGCTAAGTATTAAATATTCATTATCAAGCGCGAGCACAAGCGCGCGATTAATCGGTTTTTCTTTTTATTATTTTATTGTTAATATTGTGATTCTATTCTATTGATGACTATCTAATTTTAGACTGATATAATTGATTGATCATTTTGTAATTCTTTTGAACTATTGCGACACCTCCTAATTGGTCAATTGTAACCATTGATGTTGCCATATGTTTGCCAAATTGTTGTTATGATAAAATGGTAAGCCAGTGTGACTTATAACCAGTATCACTTTTTTATGATATGATTGACAGACAGGCTGACGGTCCACTTGATGGTAAGTCACCTATTAGAGCGGCGGTGGAATCTCAAAAGACGCCTGCTTTCAACGGTTAACGGCATTTAGTGAAACTTTTTGTCACCGGGTCTTTTTAGACTAATTCGACCCTGCTGATCACGATTCTGCCCGGTGTCAACCCCTCCCCCGCTCCCTTACCCCCCTTGCCTCTCCAAACGTGTCCCGATCTGCGGTTTTTTCAATTTATTTCGGAATCTATTAGAGATAAAAGAAAACTCTCAATGACAAAAACAATCTGCACTAAATTCTCTACAAAATGTGTATATAAATAATTTGATAGACATAATAACTTAAGAAGTAATGTGTGTCGAAACTATGTAAATTTTTATTTTTTTCAACATTTTTGTATTTGTTGTTAATTTATCCAAAAACAAACGAAGATGTGATAAAGTAGTTAAGGAGTGAATTATTCTTGATACTTTTAGCTAAAAAACAAGACCTTACTTACCCTCGTATGAGTATTCGTTCACGATTTATAGGTCGTAGCGCAGACGCAGCCATTAGACTTTCGGAAAAATCTCAAAAAGCGCCTGCTTTCAACAGTTAACGGAATTCAGTGAAACTATCTGTCACCGGGACTTTTTAAACTAATTTGACCCTGCTGAACACGATTCTGCCCGGTGTCATCCCCTCCCCCGCTCCCTTCCCCCCCTTTACTCCCCAACCGTGTCCCGATCTGCGGTTTTTTCAATTTATTTCGGAATCTATTAGAGATATAAGAAAACTGACCATTACAAAAATAATGTGCATTAAATTCTCTACAATATTCGTATATAAATCATCTGACAGGCGTAATAACTTAAGAAATAATGTCTGACCAACCTATACAAATATTTTTTTTTTAACATTTTTGTATTTGCAGTTAATTTATCGAAAAACAATCGACGCTGTGATAAAATAGCTATGAAGTGAATTATTCTTCATACATTTACCTACGAAACAAGACCTAATTTACCCTCATACGAGTATTCGTTCACGATTTATAGGTTGTAGCGCAGACGCTGCCATGCCGCGCACGATACTCAAGTACCTACACTATGCTCGATACATCACGTACCTACTTAAAATAACTATTTTTATAAACATTTCGTCATCGTCATCATCTCAGTCAAATGACTTTCACTGTTGGACTTTAATTTTTACTAAAGAAAATCGAAAACCACGAAGAAACAGACACAAGGCTGATAGTATACGCTTTGAACAGTCCGTTTGAGGGCGTTATTGTATTAGTGAGGGGTTCTGATAACTTTTTCTTACTTCTACATCATTGGGGGATGATTGCCTCCAAACATCTGTGGATGATGGCACAAGGCTGTACTACCTACCAGCCTTGTGTCTGGTTCTTCGTGGTCTCCCGTTTTCTTCAGTAAAACTTTAAGTACAGCAGTGGAAGTCATTTGACTGAGATGATGATGACGAAATGTTTATAAAAAGTAGTTATTTTAAGTATATACGTGTCTATGTGATGTATCGAGCATAGTGTAAGTACTTGAGATTCATGGGCGGCATGGCGGCGTCTGCGCTACGACCTATAAATCGTGAACGAATACTCGTACGAGGGTAAGTAAGGTCTTGTTTTGTAGCTAAAAGTATCAAGAATAATTCACTCCTGAACTACTTTATCACATCTTCGTTTGTTTTTGGATAAATTAACAGCAAATACAAAAATGTTGAAAAAAATAAAAATTTACATAGTTTCGACACACATTATTTCTTAAGTTATTATGTCTCTCAAATTATTTATATACACATTTTGTAGAGAATTTAGTGCAGATTGTTTTTGTCATTGACAGTTTTTTTTTATCTCTAATAGATTCCGAAATAAATTGAAAAAACCGCAGATCGGGACACGTTTGGGGAGGAAAGGGGGGGAAGGGAGCGGGGGAGGGGATGACACCGGGCAGAATCGTGTTCAGCAGGGTCAAATTAGTCTAAAAAGACCCGGTGACAAAAAGTTTCACAAAATGCCGTTAACAGTAGTTTTTAAAAAAAAAACCACTGATCTATATAGTCATATGCAACGCCACAGGTGCACAGGTTGTTAGTCGGGTTAACCGAAAAAAACCTAATAAGCAAAAATTTTAAAAACTTTTTTTTTGTAAAATATATAATTTGTATTATATACTTAATACATATTATATATTTTGATATTACACTTCGTTTAAGAGTTATGGAGTTTTTGAGTTTATCGTCCGCGTAACTTAGTTTTTGAGTTTATTCATTTAATTACAAACCAAAATAAAAAAATCCAAAAAAAAAAATCTATATTATTAAGGGCCTCTTTCACGAACTACAAGTAAAGTGTTGATTAGTTACTTTTAGAAATCATTTTCTGTTATATTGAATTATGCACTCGGTTTACTGCATCATTCGATAGCCGATTTTTTTTTTATTATTTTTGATTTAATGTTTGGGACGTTTACCGTACAAACAAAGGTATATCAGCTCCATTATCCTCGGTTACCGGTGACATTAAATGACAGTTTGGCCTAATTGACGTTTGTGAAATAGGCGCTAAGTCTTTATAATTTAAAGTAGTATCCCGCATCCGTCCGATCCATCGAAATACTACAATGGAATTTGCGTCACAAATGCCAAAGCGGCACATAAAAAGAACGCCTTTGACAGAATCATGGCGGACTCTTGCCTTCACGCGTCAATGGTAAAAAGTAGTAACGATCAATTTCTACTATTTCAATTTAAACTCTAATGGGTTGACGTAAAGTCACATTTTCTTTAAATTACCTACTTATTATTATGTTTGTTTTGTTATAAATGACAGTTCATGCTCTACGCATATGTCACTTTTAAATGTTCCATAAAATTCGTTGTGTTTTGTATGGCACGCGGGTTCCATGTTGTAGTAGTTTGATGGTCCGATCCGATGATATTTGATGATTTTTTTGTCCCTTAACAGATGTCTTCTAAACAAAATGTATATTATGGAAGATTAGGTATGCATAGTTTTGTTTTTAGCATTAATTTAAGAGTTATAATTTGTAACATTAATTAGCGTTCTGAGCACAGAACGACGAGGCTAAATTAATGATTGTTCGCGGCCTTTAACTTGCATTTCCTTTCGCAATAAATAAAAGCAAACGTTCTCCTGTCACTACTTATTATTATTAAAACTCAATGAGTTATTCAACAAAGGGTGATTAAGAGCAATGTTATTCTTCAAAGAATTTGCATTATTACATTTCAGCGCATCAGCCGTTGCCTTACAATAATTACAACTAGGTTTGAGAATATATTTTAACCCTAAGCGCCAGTTTCACAAACGTCAAGTAGGCCAAACTGTCATTTAAAGTCACCGGTAACCGGGGATAATGGAGCTGATATACCTTTGTTTGTACGGTAAACGTCCCAAACGTTAAATAGAAAATAATAAAAAAAAATCGCCTATCGAAGGATGCAGTAAACCGAGTGCATAATTTAATAAAACATAAAATTATTTCTAAAAGTAACTAATCAACACTTTACTTGTACTTGTTGGTGAATACATATTCAGATAAGATTTGTATATTTATCAATACTAATAATAAATCTGTAAGGGTTGGTCATGGAGTAATTTACTTTGTTTTCAGAGATATCGTGTTTATAGGCTCTATACATGATACTGAATCTAAATTGACGATTTTTAAAATTTTTTTCTGTATGTATGTATGTAAGTATGTATGTATGTATGTATGTTCCTCTATAACTCTTAAACGAATCAACTGATTTTTATGAAACTTTGTAGATAAACATTTAGACGTACGGGACACAGGATAGGCTACTTTTTTCTTTTTCAACGCGGACGAAGTCGCGGGCGCCAACTAGTAATGAATAAACTCAAAAACTACTAGACCAAATTTTGAAAAAATTGACTACATAACTTTTTTGTTTACCATACCTTAAAATGTCGAATTTGAGTCAATCTGCGCTTGTATTGGAGTAAATGAGATTTTTAATGATAATTTCCCAATGGTCACGGTCCATTGCTCGTTCTTTAGCAATACTTGAGTTGTCACAATTTCTGTCGTTTAGGGCAGTAATAATGATAAAGGTGTAAGTGGAAATAAATGATTTATGGTTTGAAAAAAGAACTCAATAGGAAATTCTGTTTATACAGTGTGACATGAGAATGGTGTTTCAAATGTTTAGTAACAGTTTCGTAACTGGTTTTTAACTACATTTGTTTCGTTACTGGAGTGAAAAATATGAAGATTTATTTGTTTTATTTATTTATTTTTCAAAAGGTACACCAACAGCACAAACAAAAAACTTATAATAGGTATAGGTAATACAAGGCAATTTGAAGGTATACACAGATAAATTACAAAATAGAAATTGTGACGAATGGTAGGTTATTTATCTGAAAAATAAAAAATGGATTTTTTCAAATATTTTTTTTTATAATTGTTTTTATGTCTTTTTACTCATGAAGCTCTATAAATGATAAGTCTGTTTTGAATATTTATTTTTGTGTAGGTACTTTTACAAAGAAAAAGCGAAATAGCAATGTGCATTCTGAATTTTTAACATTTTTATATGTATAAAGATTTGCAGAATAAATTTCACCCGTGCGGATCCGGCAGCGGGTCGCTAGTATAGAATAATATTTACTTCAACAAAACAAAAGTAACAAAACAATATATTATGCTTTGTAAGTAACTCAATATAGAATTGAATCGCATACACACATAATAAGTACCTAACCACAAAGAATGGATAAGGAAATGGTTTGAAAACCTTGGAAAGCGTGCACAGAAGCGTAATATGAATGTGTCTTCAAATCACGTTCTTTAATTGTGTTCCTATTCCTATCTACGTCAATTTGATAGGCTACAAAACAAGGCCATATATAGGGTTCAGGGGAAGTACCTTAGTTTACAAGCGAAACAAAAATTACACTAAACATATTTATAGGAGTCATATTTTTATGTGTAAGTACTGAAACACATTGACACGTACGAGTATATATTAACGTGTGTTACCTCATCCCTTTTCTTATCCCTTATCCTTAATCCTTCTATAGTCAGCAGTACTCTTGCAGCACCTATGGGGTTGCAACTTGTAAGGCAACGGTAGTCACCTACCATCAAGTGGATCGCCAGGCTTAAAATAAATAAAAAAAACTTGGTATTAAACACGTTAAAGAGCCTATTTTCTTAAAATAAACATGAATTTTATTCTTATAAATTTTAATTTTACATAATTTTTGTCTTTTTTTTAAGTGAAAACTTCTGTAGAAGCGTTATACGACTTTGGGTAGGGAAAAATGTATGGGTTCGCGACTCACAGTTAATGTGCATGCAGCTGCCTACGTACGCGATCACGCCACACATATATCGCTCCTTAAAAACAAAAGGGCCTTAAAAAAAATATCCAAAAATGTTTTTATTGCAAAAATACAATCACAATCCTTCATATTGTATGTTGCAAAAAGACTTGTGGTTGTTTTATTCCATATTTAGTATTTTTGATCATTTTTTATATATTCAAAAGTAACTTATATGCTTATATCTCTTCTAGTATTCAGTTTATTATAAAAGTACTTAAAACGTTTAATACTACTTAAAAATACGCTTCTAACGATGTATAATATGCATATATTTGATATATATCTAATAAGAAAAAAATAGACAAAGAATAATTTAATTTTTTTCGATTAGCTCTCCTCTAAAAAGTGTAATTTTGATTTGTGGCCCTTTAGTTTTTAAGCAGCGATATATACCCGATTGTATGTGTGTGCGTTGGACGCTCAGTTTTAAGTTTTCACTTCTGTCGGCATTCCTCATGACTGCATCCGATTTTTTGTTAGAGATGGGTTTGCTCTTGGCCAACAACCAGTTATGTAGCAAGGATGAGGCCTATGATGGAGCTTGCTTAACCAGAAGATGCCTGTTCACTCAAACTTAGAGAAGGTTAGGGTTATATGAGCTCGGTCTTGTCTTGTCTGGCAAAGATAAAACCTTAAGCCCATTTCCTATAGTTGATGAAGGGATTTCACTAACTTCCACATGTTTGATTGATGTGAAATTAGGTATACTGTTACTGCGGAGGTATTTTCATGTAATGGTAATCTTGATCTGATGCTGCAGCAACAAGTAGTCTGCAGAATGCCCTTATCAACTGAAAATCTACTGTCAGTTGCTAAAGGCATTCCGCAGAATACATATAATATAGGTACTCTCTATATACTATATTGTAGCGTGTTTTGGCTCAATAGAAAGTCGGGGGTTAGTTTATAATTTTCTTTATTATAGCTTGTGAAAAATGGTAGTAAATTAGATACTATTAGGATTAGAACAGGTCGCTAGAGAAAGAGTATTTTTAACAGTTTCCTTATAAAGAAATGTATTGAATAATTGTCAAAAAGATTTGAAGAAACATGATATACGGCCTACAGATTGTAATTTGCTCATGGTTGCACTAAATGACACAACAATGAAAACCAGTACGTAAACTAGTATATTTGTGTGTAAAATTAATACGCATGTTTATTAGCAGTGATATGTTAAGTACTACGTACTAGATGGAACACTCAAGACGCGATGAGTGTCAAAAGTGATTGGAGTTCCGACGTACTACCCGTTCACAGTCTGTCATACGCGCCCGTAGAGATTAGGCGCGTTATTATTTTCAAAACCAATAAAAATGCCGTCTTGTGTGATGAGATATTGCAAAAATACAACAAAAAATATCGGTAAAACTGCTGGTGCGACGTCCCCCACGCACCTTCCGCGTTGGAACATGAATTTAGCAAGAAATCGTGGGGAGTGCTCAATCTAGTACTTACTTAACATATCACTGTTTATTAGCGACTACCAGAAATCGACTGTTTTTTAGATGTTCTTGATTGCTTAAAACTAAAGAAATACATGAACATAAAAATAATCTACGCTATTCAAATTTTAGCTTTTTATATTGTTTTTCAAAATATATATCCCATCAAAAACTTAAAATGTCAAATCTCGCTACGCAGTTGCAAAACCAAATTAGCTATAGTAGTTGGTATCTATGGAAGCATCTATTCAACAACTCGGTTATAAATTGTAATTGTTTATAGTGACCGTATCAATATCAAACGTCTTTATTTCTATTATAATTATAATTTAATAATTACAAACAATAAACATATTGTAAATAAAACGTGAATTAAAAGATTACTTTAACAATTACTCCTTAGTTATATTATGTAGGTATATATTTTTTTATGTAGCAATACATAAAAAACATGACCTTTCAAACATCTGAATTTATTTCATATCTACGACCATTAATTTCTAAAATATTCAGAGTTTGTGACATTTTTATAATGTATATTATAATGTAAATTTAAAATTGGATTGTCATTATATACCATCTATAAAGATTTTTCTAAAATAGTGAAATGTCTGGCTCATGTTTTATTAACTTCATAAGTTCTGCGAATGTCTTGCGTCGCATTCTGTCTTTTGTTATTGAAGACAAGTAAGATTAGTAAGATTGGTCATTGGGACAATAAATTAATTATTTCGCTCACTCATACTGGGTTATATACATATACCTACTTATATATATCGCTCATATTCATACTCACACATCCTTAATGACGCACTATTGGCCAAAACCGTGCGGACATTTTGGTCTGGTCAACCCAATTACTTCCTTGTTCCTTCACTGCATTCATTATAATGTGTTTGGTTCGTACACGTGACCTGAACACGATATCACCTTTAGTATTTATGTTACGTCCTCAGCCGTGACAATTGAATTAAAGGCTATTACCGTTTCGTCACAAAAATAGAGTTAAACCGCACTGTGTATTTTGTTGGGACAGGACACAAGAATTAGGATGTCAACTGATATGGTGTTGGTGGTGGGTTGAATTTGCGATTTCTGTTTGACCATCATTTAAAAAGAGTACTACTTCTGTAATTTCCTTATGCATTTTTTTTATCTACATATATTTGTAAAAAAATTAAAAATTTTTTTTTTTTAAATCTACGTGAATCGCTAAATGTTTTGCTAAGTTCAAAACACGAAAACGAATTAATAATTTTTTTTTCAAATTCGTTCTTATTATAGAAAAACTGCCCAGAACAAATTGTAATAAGTATTTTAATATTAGATAATACCTAGACAAAATTTATATAACGTTTTAAGCGAGTGTTTAAAGAACCTTTAATCCAGAAAAAGTATTTTAATAATACTTATATTATATTCTAACATAATTTTAATATTAAAAATATATATCGCTTCTTAAAAACTAAAGGGGCACAAGTCAAAATTACACTTTTTACAGGAGAGCTAATTAAATTATTTTTGTCTATTTTTTTTCATATTATATATACATCGAATAAATGCATATTATACATCGTTAGAAGCGTATTTTTAAGTAGCATTAAATATTTAAGTACTTTTATAATAACCTGAATACTAGAGGAGATATAAGCATATAAGTTACTTTTGAATATATAAAAAATTATCAAAATATACTAAATATGGAATAAAACAACCATAAGTCTTTTTGCAACATACAATATGAAGGATTGTGATTGTATTTTTGCAATAAAAATTTTTTGGATTTTTTCGTTTTATGGCCCTTTAGTTTTTAAGCAGTGATATGTATAACAATAACAATTTATTTAGAATTAATAATTGTATTTTTATTTATATTATTAATAGGATATAAAATTATATAAGAGTGTTCTTACGAGTATAATAAAATATTAAAATTACAATGACTAGTAACTTTATTATATATTTTATTTTTATTAGGACTTTTTATCTCACCGTTTATTTTAAATATTGATTCGCTCCAATGCGGTCTTAAAACCAATAAATACAAATTGAATACAAAGTATAATTAATTATATGACTCAGCAAAGAGAAAAGTAAGTTATTATTGACTTCCCTATTGTAGTTTGAATTGTATGTGGGTCGGTGTATGGAGGTCGGCCTGATACATCATGTTTCTGTTAACTTTGTTTTCAGTATAACTATTTCTTTAATGTAAACATTGCCATTGGTAAACTGGCGTTCGTGATTTTAATAATAATTATTTGCTACGCATAGGAATTTAGGTATTAAATAATAAACTAGCTTTCTTTAACTAGCGTAGCGACTTAGTCGGCGCCCCTTTTCGTTGAAAATATTTTATTCAGTCTTTATCTATCTATAGTGATATTGTAAAGTTTGTTTGTTTGTTTATACCATCTGTTAACTGCGTTTCTGATTTTAATAACAATTAATTGCGGACATAGTAATTAGATGTTAGGCAGGTATTATATAATTCATTTCTTACTATAGTATTAAAGGACACTTTAATATTATTAAACTGTAGAATTCAATAAGTAAAGTGTGAAACAATGGACATAATTTTCCCAAAGGAAAATATATTTTTCACCATAATTTCCCAAAATAACCGATCAGAAACAGCCTGGTGATTAGTACATTTTTATTTTACACCGGGAGTGTAACTAATAGTTAAATATTTCCTAAAATTGCTAAAAAGATAGATAATAATATATGTTGTCAAAGCAAAGACACGATAAGCACTCCTGTGCTTACGAGTCGCATAATATTCTATTATGTTTGTTTTAGTAAATCAATACAACCACATGCTATGAGTAATATAGTAATATGTATTATAAAGTTGTAAATTTGTACGTGCTTGCCCTAAAAGGTGAAAAGTAGGCCGTATATAACTGCCCTAGATATTTTTACCTTTGTTTTTGTAACTGGGACAGAATGAAGACACATGTGAAGCCATACGACAGTGTTTGTGAACCTTTATTGATTTTAGTTTAACTTTTTAAAAGGCAAGTTATATATATTCTTCTTTTTTATGTTAAGGTGACAGACAGACTGACAGTCCACTTGATGGTGGTGGCTGCCTACCATCAAATATAACACAAGCAACGCCATAGATGCTGCCTGCATCTATATATTTGATGGTAGGCAGCCACTTACCATCAAGTGTTATCATTTTACATGTATTTTATATTAGCCTTAAAAATTGTTAAAATTATAAATAAAGAAGGATATATAAATATATATCGAATCAATTTCATTCAAATTGTAGCCCTGATCTTTCAAATGCATGCCATCTTTCAAAAATGTTGAATAGTTTACTGGTTGCCTATATGTCGCTTACTTAATATTATATTGCCATCTACACATTATAATTTGCGTCTGTTTGTGAATATAGGTAGTTGTCTGCTTTGATTCAGTAACTGTTTTGGTTATAATTTTAGATTTTAGTATAAGTGCTTCTATAAGTCGCTGCTTAAAAACTAAAGGGGCACAAATCAAAATTACACTTTTTACAGGAGAGCTAATCGAAAAAAAATTAAATTATTTTTGTCCAATTTTTTTCTTATTAGATATATATCAAATATATGCATATTATACATCGATAGAAGCGTATTTTTAAGTAGCATTAAATGCTTTAAGTACTTTTATAATAAACTGAATACTAGAAGAGATATAAGCATATAAGTTACTTTTGAATATATATAAAAATGATCAAAACATACTAAATATGGAATAAAACAACCATAAATCGTTTTGCAACATACAATATGAAGGATTGTGATTGTATTTTTGCAATAAAAACATTTTTGGATTTTTTTGTTTTATGGCCCTTTAGTTTTTAAGCAGCGAAGTATTAAGTATATTAAGGGTAATGGTATTGTAAGTAAAAGTTGCGTTACACATCAGATAATTACCGAATATAAAAATTATAATATATTATTGTGTTTTCTGTTGGTGTACCTTAATAAATAAAAAAATAAATAAATAAATAATGTATTTTATTGTTTCAGGCATGGTCGGAGCGCCTGATGTGGTCAAGCCAGCTGAAAGCATCGACGATCATTCGCCTCACATCAACGGCAGTCCCGTTTTTACGATTAGCGGTGGTGAGTCATTCGAAATTCTGTATTCACGCATACATACGCGCGCACACACACACACACACACACACACACACACACACACACACACACACACACACACACACACACACACACACACACATACACACACACACACACACATACACACACACACACACGCACGCACGCACGCACGCACACACACACACACTTAAGAAACTGAAAAGACACCTACATTAACCTGTATACACACACATTGAACTTCTTACTATCGGCTAAAACTTGACTAACATATTTTGAGACTTGGGTAATAAGGCATCTCAGCTTCTTGGTAATACAAACATATTTTTAGACGATTAAAATGTGTTATGGATTTTGCCCGCTTAACTTTATATTTTATAAAAAAACTAGCTGGCGCCTGCGAATTTGACCGCGTTGAAAAAGAAAAATGTAGCCTATCCTGTGTCCTGTACGTGTAGAAGTTTATCTACCAAGTTTAATGAAAATTAGTTAGTTCGTTTAAGAGTTATGGAGGAACATACATACATACATACACTTACAGATTTATTATTAGTATTGAAAGCCTGATTAATGTTACTCGCTGATATAGGCGAAAGAATTTTTTAAATCGGTCCAGTAGTTTTTGAGTTCATTACAAACATACAAAATTATAAATCGTCTCTATTCATAATATTAGTATTAGATATAGATGGGTTTGCTCTTCTTACCCAGAAGATGTCTATTTACTCGAACTTTGAACTTAGGTTATATGAGCTCGGAAACATAGACGCCGGCTATGTTCCAAACCTTGGCAGTAATATTATTATTAGATTGTAAAATAATGTAAAATAAATAATATTTTTGTTGACAATTTAAATCAATAAACAGATCAGACTTATTGAAGAGATTAGATGGATGACATACATCCGAGTATCATATTTCTTATCGGCGTAACTACGTGTGATACCACAAGTGTAATTTTTCAGATTTGAATCTCAAATCCAATATTATAGTGGAAAGAACAATCAGAAATTTTTTTTATACATAAATACAGATTTTCATTTGTGCTACTTTAACAGAATTAACTTTAATTCAACTTTAATTAACTTTAATTAATTCAGTTTAACACATTAAGCGATGCGCGTGCGCTGTCTTTTGTTTACTAATGTTATGTAGTTACAATTATAATGACATGTCCGTGTGTATGTCACTGAACTCCTAAAAGGCTGGACCGATTTTGATAAAAAATTGGTGTGTGTCTGAGTGGGCCTATGAATGAGGGTAGGTCAGTATTTTGTCTTTTAACATCGATGCTTTTAGGATACCAAACCAGGAGAAAATTACTCGTGATTATTCGCTGTTTTTACATAATCAATACTAATAATAAATCTGTAAGGGTTGGTCATGGAGTAAGTTACTTTGTTTTCAGAGATATCGTGTTTATAGGCTCTATACATGATACTGAAACTAAATTGACCATTTTTAGAATTTTTTTCTGTATGTATGTATGTATGTATGTTCCTCTATAACTCTTAAACGAATTAACTAATTTTCATGAAACTTGGTAGGTAAACATTTAGACGAACAGGACACAGGATAGGCTACTTTTTTCTTTTTCAACGCGGACGAAGTAGCGGGCACCAGCTAGTTATAAAATACGTTACTCGCAGATAACGTAGCTTTCTTTAGGTGAAGGAATTTTTAAAATCAGTCCAGTAGTTTTTGAGTTTATTCATTACAAACATACATCTTTTCTCCTTATAATATTAGTATAGTAGATTATAAATTATAGCTTTTTGGTTTCACCATATTAATAAAAATAATAATAATAGAACTATTTCGATACGCAAAGGGGATAGAATGTCTTTTGTTATTTTTATAATCACATTTGCCCTCTACAATTATTTTGCATATTTTGCTCGATAATAACTTTATTATTATATTAATATAATAATTGACACCTGTCGTTAAAAATTATAACATTGTATTAAATATAATTTATGTACAATCGTCTATTAAGACGACAGCTGTTTAAATAAAATATGTATTTTGTATTCGTGTTTTGATGGATATTAATTAATTCATGACACAAAAAGAAAGCTAGAATAGCTAATAATGTTTTTAACCCCGACGCCCGACGCGAAAACGGAGTGTTATAAGTTTGACGTGTGTTACTGTGCTATGAATTTATATGTGTGTGGCATTGTAGCTTTCATATGGATGGACGGATTTTGATCTTTTTATTTTTATTTTTTGACATGAATTATTAATGTGATATTTATTTTGTTCTGTTATTATATTATGGGAAGACGGAAAAGAATTAATTATACTAGTCTGTGGTGTTTGTGCCGTGACAGTAGAGTAATCGAAATGTAATTTTTGAAATTTGCCATTTTAAATATATTTCATCAACATTCCCCAGTTGAAATCAGTAGATTCAAATAAAAAATTAAAAAAATTAAAAAAATGTCTACTGCAGGATTTTATATGTGAGTATTCCTATATTCAATTTGATTATTACTAATGACCCCGAAACGCTCTTCATGACTGCGAAACGCTCTGTGACCTGCCACTACTTGCCAGATCTAGACCAGAGCCAACTATGAAAGGATTTCAAGACGTTCTCAGATAAAATAAAAACTAAAGATAGAGTCTATAGAACGGTAGAGTGAAGCCGGTAGAACTACGCCTTCGCCGTGTATAATACACGGATAAATCAAACTCAGCCTCGCCTCATCCAAATATTTACTAGTGAAAATGGCGAATTGCGCAATGAAAGGGTGCAAAAACCAGTCTTCAAAAAATAAAAAACAGTTGGAAACCAATATTTTCAATAAAAATAAGTACACAAAAGTTAATGAGGTTGTAGTAGCTTGGAACACAAAATCTCTATATCTTCTGTGCGTGTGTATGTCACTGAATTCCTCCTAAACAGCTTTTAATTCCGATTTTAATTCTGTCTTCTGAGGAATGGTTTGTATTAAAAAAAAAAATTGGCCGCGGACGAAGTAGTAAGTATGTAGTATCTATGTCTGAGTAAGTATCTTATTTTTATATTTGATCAAAGGCTCCAACATTGGAGCCAAATCATATTTAAAAACTGGCCTCGATAAACATTCCAAGTTATGCCAGTTGAATAAACATCAAAAAAGAAGTGACACTATAAAGTATAAACTAATGTCATGTCACAGTGAACATATGTATTATCGATATTATATATTTATAATTTCAATTCACATAAAGCAATTGCAAAGGAACATTGGAAATGAAACGTTTTTTTGAAAGTGTTAACACGATATGCAAAAATGGCTAACAAACCCGATATTAGCAGTTATATGCGTTTACGTACATTGGAGAAAATTAAGCCAGATGATACATTGTCTTTGATTTTGTTCAGCAAATTTCCGGAATCAGTTTCAGGTATAAAATAGATTTTTATACATTATACTTAGTGGTGGCAGGCCATTCTGCATTAACTTTAGATAGTCCGCCCAAAATCCCGCCCTCATTACAACACCGGGCAAAGAGGAGATATTCCCAACATAACAAAGTCATACCTGTTTATACCTGGCTGCAAAGAGGTTGCGGCCGAACAGGCAACAGCACCCATAACTTTTAAAGTCTTCACATACGTTTCTATGAACTATGTAGGTGATATTTTATTTAACAAATAAGTAAACGAATTTTTTTTTTCGAAAATTAATTAGCATTATTTTAATTAAATATATTGGTGGGCACTTTTTCATTGGCATCCTGTTAAAAAATGTATTCTTCTACTCATAAAAATATGTGAAAAATTGAGTTTGATCAACTAATTGATGAACGTAGTGATTTCGCAGTGGGATCTCGTACTAATACAAACCTGCAAAAATGTTACAAATTCTGTACATTATAAAAGTTACAGTTTAAACAAAAGAGAGAAAAAAAAGTAGATATTAAATTAATTTCAGTTTTTTTGTTTCCATCCAAACCTTTATATTATATCCCAAATATATCATGTTTTTTTTATGTATTGCTACAACTATTAACTGACGAGTAACCATGGAACTACATACTATGGAAGCAGATCCCGTTGGAAAGTGAGCTCTTAAAGGACGTTTCTCTTCATTTCTCTATGACAACTCCTGACAGATTGAATCATAAAGGAAACATATTGATTTGTAACTTTAAATATGACGTACCAGCCAGTAGTCGTAGAAATATGAGGTTGGATCGTAGAAATTACTACCAGGAACATAAAATACTTAATCAAAACAAACACAGATCTTGTACAATTGAATTGAATAATAAATAGTTGCAATGCTCTTGTGCAAATACTCGTAGATAAGCCATCACCAGCTCGCTGTAAATAATGCTATCACATTGACACAAAATGATGCCCCTTTCTAAGTGTAACAATGTTTGCCTACTTATTAGAACTCTGATAGTGTTTCTGCTAACTAGCTGATGCCGGCGACTTCGCCCGCGTAACTTTGTAAATTATATACTAAAAACCTTCCTCGAGAACCACTCTATCCATTGGCGAAAACAGCATGAAAATAGGCGCAGCAGTTTTTGAGTTTATCGCGAACAGACAGACAGGCGCGGCGGAGGATTTTGTTTTATATTATGTAGTGATATGTAAGGATGAAAATGTCACGGTATATATATATATATATATATATATATATATATATATATATATATATATATATATATATATATATATATATGTCTGCAAAATCAAATCAAAAAATCAAAATCAAAACATAGTTTAGATTTTTCGTAAAATCTAAACTATGTTTTTTTTTTAATTTTTTTTTATCCAAGGATTGGAATTTCCTTCTCTGTTTCCGAGCTAATATAGCGCAAGTAATTTTAAAGTTAAAGTGAATAGGCATTTTCTGTGCCTCGTCTTTCCTGATTCTGGCTAGATGGTGGCCAATAGTAAGTAAACCCATTATTAATAAAAAATATACTATGTATATTATAGAATAGAATAGAATAATGTTTTATTTGTAGTAAAGGACATTTAAGAGCGGGTATAAAGAGAAATAGCCAATCTTAGATTTGAATTTTATCTAAGTAAGCAAAGTCTAATTTAAATATTTTTTTGAAATAGATAAATACATTATAAATGAAAGTGACGACTGTAACAGAAAACATAATATAATGAAATTTTCTCGATAGAATCACCAAGTGAGCTCTCATTTCCATCGATTTTATTTTCAAAATGACACACATTACAAAGCTAAAAGTGTATCAGTAATTTCACTTCACATATTATCTAAGGCTGTATGTAACAATTTTTCATTTGACATTGTAGTTTACGAATAATTAATATTTAATACTTTTGGCACTTATAACATTTTTATCGAGCGAGATGCGCTATCTTCCGTCGCATGTTGTGCGTAGTTCTACGTATTTTGTATCACTGTCATGTCCAAGGGGCCACGCGGGTGAAATTAAAAATTTTGTTTGATTTATACCCACTCTTAAGAGCATACATAAGTAACATACCTATATAACAACAAGCATAAACGGGCGCTTTTTAACGTCGGGAGTTTTATTATCCGTCCATGCTCCATTTTAAACTCCGAGCTCCGAACGCTTTATAAAACTCCCGTGCGAACGAGGCCTTACTAAAAAAAACATGATACAAAAAGTTCCAAAAACAAAATTAATTAATTAATTATCGTTTAAAGAACTCAACAGATTTTAATGCGGTTTTATATATAATATATCATTATATTATATAGATCACACGATAAAAAATATGTACTATACAATACTTATCAAAAATCCACATTTAATACAAAATTATTAATAATTACTTCTTGTATTATCGTATCGTAAATACACAAATTTAATGTTTATCTTATTTCGTGTGAGACTAGTAATGTTTTTCTGTATTTTCCGGTTTCATTTTATTATTTTCTTATCTATACATAATAATGTAATAAACATATAATAAACATTTTATTATTTTCTTATCTATGCATATAATAATGTCCTTAACAAATATGATACTTTTGATACTAGAATTTTTTTTAGGTTCCTTTGGAATTTTCAAAAAACTAAGTTGAACAAGGTGTTTCTTCATGTCCTTAAATCATTCATATGAACATTCATGTTTCTTAAATCCTTTATTATTTGAACTGAAAGCAACTTCAATAGCGTTAAAATTGTTTAGGTATATTTTTAAAGCTCCGACGTCCGATTCAAAAACGGGATATTATAAGTTTGACAGTGTGTCTGCGTATCTGTTTATCTGTCTGTGGCATATATGTATAACTCCAAAACAGATATACTTAAGTATATCGTGTTTTGTCTCATTTATAACTATGATAACTGTACTTCTATAGATAAATGTTTCTTAATATTTATTTATTCTTATTTTTTTTTGTATTTATTTATTAATCTATACTAGATAAACATTTAGGGCCTCTTTCACAAACTACATTTAAAGTGTTGATTAGTTACTTTTAAAAATAATTTTCTGTTATATTGAATTATGCATTCGGTTTACTGCATCATTCGATAGGCGATTTTTTTTTAAATTATTTTCTATTTAATGTTTGGGACGTTTACCGTACAAACAAAGCAATATCAGCTCCACTATCCCCGGTTACCGGTGACTTTAAATGACAGTTTGGCCTACTTGACGTTTGTGAAACAGGCGCTTAGACGTACAGGACACAGGATAGGCTACTTTTTTCTTTTTCAACGCACACGAAGTCGCAGGCTCCAGCTAGTATAATAAACAAAGAGAAAAGATTTGATTGTTTGTTTGCATTGAATAGGCTCCGAAACTAGGTACTGGACAGATTTGAAAAATTATTTCACTGTTGAACAATTTAAATTTTAAATTTTAAAAAGTTTAAAAAGTTTAAGAACTTCTTAAAATTTAAGTAATGGTAGTTAAATGTTTTAGTTTTATCTCGGCGTCGTTAATTTTAATAAAAGTTAAAATAAACATACAGAAATGGAGACCACATTTACTTATGCAATGTTCAAAGTAAACATAGTCATAAATATTGTCTTATCGCGGTAATAATTATTAAATTATGTGGGTACATTTTGATATCTTTCGTTCAGTTTTAGTTTGAACCTTAACGGCGGTACAGTGTTGTTGTACTCGTGACGAAAATGTAGTGTAAAAATGACATTAAAAAAAAGTGGAAATTATTGAAAAATGTGACTGTCACGTTTTTTTTTATTAATCTCACAAAAAAAAATTTGTCAATTCGGAAATGTGACTTCAAAGTGTGTGTGAATTTCTTTGTGAACTTTTCGTAATTTGATGCATTGAAATTGCGACTTAGTGATTGCTATGTAAAAAGTAACAAATTACCGATTACCATATTTAAGTAATATCTAAGTTACTTAATCAAATAAGTATTGTGTTAATAAATCACCTTATAAAATGTAACTGTCTCTATGGTGTAATTGTATTGCATTGCTGTTAAAGAAAATATGTATGATCTA
This sequence comes from Synanthedon formicaeformis, assembly GCA_945859745.1. NCBI lineage: Eukaryota > Metazoa > Arthropoda > Insecta > Lepidoptera > Sesiidae > Synanthedon > Synanthedon formicaeformis. Next base: position 2,265,027 of record OX243977.1, read on the forward strand.
TTCTTTTTCTATTGATCAAAAACGTAAACAAATATAGCGTCGCCATGGTCAACGGACTGTTTTAAAGATGGAATTTGTACATTAGGCATTATCAAAGAGAGTTGACTCAGTGATTAACTCATTTAGAATAGTGTTCGTATTGTTTGTTTAGTTCTATTACGTGAATTGTTTGTTTACCTTTGTGATCAATGAAAAAAGAATACAATACATGTATATACTTATATTATTATATATTGTATTCTTTGATAATGCCTAATGTACAAATTCCATCTTTAAAACAGTCCAGTGACCATGGCGACGCTATATTTGTTTACGTTTTTGATCAATAGAAAAAGAATAGATCATAGATTAGTATTTCTTTAAAATCCGTTGCGTAGTTTAAAAGATCTAAGCGCAATGCCAATTCAGAGGGACAGACGGCGGGGAGCGACTTCATTTTACGAGTATACTACTTAGCTGTTACACGAGTTACTTCGCCCGAGTAACTTTATATAAATTAACCTAAGTTACTCGCTTATAATGTAGCTTTCATAATCGGTGAAAGAATTTTCATAATCGGTCCCGTAGTTTTTGAGTTAATTCATTACAAACATACAAAATCTTCTCTCTTTATAATATTAGTATATACTCGTACTTATAAATATACTCGTAGGCTACCGATGTAAAGATGCTGACTTATGGCAGCCATAAGAGTTAAGGGGCATCATTAATAATCTTGATACTTGATTTCTTAACTATGTAAACTTCAAATAAGCATTATTATTTGCATTTTTTTTTAAATTGAGTTGAGAAGCGACGACGCTTTGTAAACTGTAATTTGACGTTGCGACAACAAAAAATGTATTAATTTTTTTTAAGGAGGAAGCGATGAGTTCCGCTCAACTACTTTTGTGATAGTGACCGCACAGTCTTTCCTAGACTTTTAACAGCCAATGTACTCGTACTTACACAACTAACACCGTCTAACTAAATAACTTGTGACGATCAAAGTGAATTAAGACTTAATTTCTTCATAATATAAGTTTCAAAATGCCACTGTTCAACATGGTGTCCCGTTTGGAGTTACTGGTGGATCGAATCTTGAAGAAAATGCGCGGATATACGTTTATAGGTAATTATGGTTGTTTTTCTTCTTTAAAAAGGTTGTTGAGGCGTTGCCCAAACTTATATATAGAACACAAATTGTGTCTTGTGTCACTAGGTCAGGGGCCCTGCTATCAACTCTTAATACGATTTAATTTAGGGCCTAAACTGGATTGCATTTGCTATTTCGTACCATCAACTTCGTTTTTGTATGAAAGCGATTTTTTTTAGGAACCCAAATTAAACTGCTCTGAATTTCAATCGTCTTTTAAGTCAAAAGTAGGGCCCAGCAGCTCCATGAGTTTATAATGACCGCACTCGCTTGCGAGATTTGTATGGAAAATTGTCAATGTCAATGTCAAATTGTAAATTTTCGGTCATTATAACATTATAAACTCATAACAAAGGTACAGAAATCATTAAAGAAGTCTGCATGATCAAAAATGACTTTCAAAAGTACATTGGTGTCATTGGTACGCAACCAGCACGCTTAGCGTCTAATAAAATCTAATGTTTGTTTAGTCATTACCTTCTAGGAAATATAAAAATAACCATTTCCCAAGTTTTCATGAATGAATTGGACCTTTGCTCATCTCCACATGACCCGTATAATGGCAGTGGCGTCGACAAATAATTAATAAAAATATTGGTTTAATAAAAAAATTGTGTGTGTTTGAGTCAACAATTTGATACTAAGGCGTTTTGAATTTATGAAAAACCATTTTCAAATTGGGTAGAAAAAAATAATTTAAAATGAAAGATTTTCATGTTTTTTTTTTTTGTTTATTTGTTATAAATAATCAATTGTTGCTAATCTAGTTGCACTCAACACTTCTCGTTTGATTCGTCTCGTCAATGTCTACAACTTACCTGTGCATTGAAATCTGATAAAATAATTTATTTTTTCTTTTTCACACTATACAATTGTTAAAAAAAAATGCAAAAATTTCCAACTATTTGATTGGTGTTTGATTAAAAACTAAAAAGCTTTCTAATAACCCCTTACTGACAATATCCAAGTATTAGTTTTCGCACCGGAACAAGTTTACAAAACAAACCTTTACCTTTTTTGCGCATTGCGTTTTTATATGTATATCTGTAAATATATGGCTATACTCGTCTATAATAAGTAATAAAGTTTTAAACGCAATATAGGTGATTGCCTTTTCGCCTTTACATAATGAAGTATCTAGAACGTTCCATTTGACGAATAGGTATGTCTGATCATTATTAGCAGACGTGACTAACCTTCGCTATCGCAAATAGCTTTCACAATAACGCTCGGTATGCAATCAAAAATGTTTAAAAAAAATAAATATTACAAAAAACGTAGGTATTAAGTAATTGCTTACACAATTTCTAGAATTGAATTGTATAATTTATTTAATACTCTTAACTTGAACAATTTTTACATAGCATTAAACAGATACATGACATGTAGACAAGGACTTATCAGAAAAGCGTTATTTTCGTCCTCCTCATCTTGTCGAAATCCCTCTTTTTCGAGTACGCTAATTGGTAAACTCACTGTTAACTTCATGTGAACGTGTACTCACGTAAACATAAATTAATTGTCCTCGGAAGAATCCAGCGTCTAAGATACAGGCTCGGCCTAGTTTAGTTAGACGCTGATACTCAACATAATTGAACTGTATGTTTATAACAATGAATTGTGTTAACAACTGTTTATATGTTTGTAGATTTGTGAATAAATGATAATAATAATAATTATTATTATTATCCTTTATAATGCCACTGCCGGCGTCTATATTTCCGTGCTCGTATCCCAAATCTTTTGAAAGTTCGAGTGAGTGGCATCTTCTGGGTGAGCTCGCTCCATCATAGGCCTCATCTTCGCTACACGGCTGGGATTCTGGTCAAGAGCAAATCCATTTCTAATAAAAAAAAACCTAATTTGATTTCTTTGAGTAAAAATTAAACTTGTTAAAAATTTAAAAAAGTTTAAATCGGGCAGATTTTTTATAAAAAAAATTATATTTTCTGCGAAAAAAATATAGTAATTTACTACCAAAAAAAAAGTTTTTTTTTCTGAGATGACATTTGTTTTTAATCTTTTAAATTAACTAATTCTGTATTAAAGTTTAAATAGTTTAAATTCAAATTATAATAAAGTTTAAATTATAAGTTTTTTGTTTGTGCTGTTGGTGTATGTACCTTTTGAAAAATAGTTAAATATATAAATAAATAGCTACTTTTTATTTTTCATATTTTACCTATACAATATTTTTGAAAAGCTTTCCAATTTTAAATCTTCGGTTCGGTTATTTCCGAGAAGCTACAATATTTTTTTTGTAATATTACACCTTAATTCATAGGTTATTACGCTCATTTTGCTAAAAATTTTATTCGGACTGAGGTTTAAATCCTTGCCTTAAAAACCTGATAAAAGTCCCTGTATGATCAGTATCCTGACTATACATACAGGTGTCCCAGAAATCAACGCCAAGTGGGCACGGGGCGATAAACTAGGTTGTTATACCAGCTCTGGAATAAATAAGAAAAAAGATATCAGGTCACTTGCTTAAGAAATACGTAATAGAATTTGAATGTATGGAAAATCGTCACCCTGTATGACATTTTTGGCAAATTTTCCAATTTTGCACAATTTTTTTTTGTGTAATCCTAAATAACTGTGCTATTGAATGGTAAGTTCATGTAATGTCAGTTTGTCTGGCTCTTTTTTTTTTGTTAAAAATAAAGATTTTAATATCACAAGTGGCTCGCGGTGTTAAACTGCCAGGTCATTAAGGATTTACCACTAAATTTTTTGTACTTATTTGCTTAATGGATGTAATAAAAGTAATCCTCGTTTAATGTACATTATGCTTAAAAAAATACATTGCATGGTGGAAGTAATTTTCTATTCCGTATCTAGATGACATTAGCCAAAGGAAATTGAACTTAACGATACTTAAATGGTTGATAATTTACATAACTAGGTCGTCAATGTAACCAAATATAGTAAAGACGTTGTTCTTCATACGAAGTTTAATTGTTGGTTTCCTATGAATATTTTATTGGAACTACTAGTCCGCGTCCCTTTTCGTTTGAACATTTATTTTTTCAAACCTTATTGCTCATATATGTATTATTGCCAGGTGTTGAATTTTGCTTTTTAGATGTATACATAACTTTCAATTAAAAAATGTGGAATTTTTAAATACAATGTAATGAAATACAAAACTAAATGAAGACACTAAAAATCTCCACTGTACGTTTATATCAATAATAATATAAACTGACGGACTCATAAACTGCATCAAAGTTCAGGATTACTTTGAAATGATTTTTTTTAATAAGTATGCAAACTTTTTAGATTAAATTATATAAATATGGAGAGACAGGCTCTTAATCTTAAAAAAAAGCAAAATTTTAAAATTGAACTGCAGTAAAACAAATGAATATAGGAGGGAAAAGAAAATTTACTCGTAGTATCAGATTTGCGTGTTATTTAAAGCAAAGTTTTAAATTGATCCGCATTGATTTTTTATTCTTTTGTCAATTGAATTATTGTTACCAGCAGAATTGTTGGGTTAGTTTTTTAACTCATCGAGAGTTTTTGAACCATAATATGGATACTTCGTCCGAACAAGCGGCTCAAATTGTAGAACTGGTGCGGGAGGGCTTGGATCAACGAACGATTGGTAGAAATTTAAATTTAGACCAGTCTACGGTTTCTAGAATATACAGAAGGTTTGTGGAGACAGGTTCTTACAGAAGACGTGGTACAGGCAGGACTCGAGCAACCACCGGTCGTGATGACCGATTTATTGTTACAACTTCCCTGCGAAATCGTTTCCTCACGTCAGTTAACATCAAAACAGAGCTTAATGAAGTGCGTGGAGTAAATGTGAGTGCACGAGCAATAAGAAGAAGGTTAAAGGAAGCGAATATCACCCCTTTTAGACCAGCAAATGGTCCAAAGTTGTCTGTAGCTCACAGACAAGCTCGCTTAAGATTTGCGCGTGATCACCTAAATTGGACAGAAGAGCAATGGGCCTCCGTATTGTTCACGGACGAGTGTAGGACATGTTTATATGGTGCAGATGGTCGCAGAAGAGTCTATCGTCAACGTGGGGAGCGATATGCTCAAAGTTGCATTGAGGAGAGTGTTCCTTTTGGAGGCGGTTCGTGTATGGTCTGGGGTGGCATATCGATGAACGGGCGAACAGAACTTGTGTTCATAGACATGGTCCGTCAAAACGGTAATAGAGGGGGTTTGACTGCACATCGCTACATAACAGAGATCTTAGAAGATCACGTGGTGCCTTACATGGGATTCATAGGCGAAAATTTTACTTTAATGCAGGATAATGCCCGGCCCCACGCTGCTGCACAAGTTCGACAATATTGCGAAGAGGTTGGGATACGTACAATGAATTGGCCAGCACGTAGCCCGGATCTTAATCCCATTGAGCATGTTTGGGACAGTTTAAAAAGAGCTGTATATGCGAGAAATCCTGTGCCCACGACAGTGGCAGCACTAAGAACAGCACTTTCAGAAGAATGGGACAATATTCCGCAAGATCTTTTAATAACCCTAATAAAATCTATGCGGAACTGATTAGAATCCGTAATAAGGGCACGTGGGGGTAATACACCCTATTAAAACATAAATAAACCCTTGCATAAAGTTTGTGTCTATTGTTAAAACCAATTTTTTTATTAAACCAATTTTCCTTAAATTTCTGTTTTTTCTTCAAAAAAGTCTTAAGGTCCTTTCCAGTACACAAACTTAAACTTAAGGATACGCTGTTTTAAAGTTCACGAACCAATCTAGAGGTGTCAATTTAAATCTGTATAGAAAGTTTGCATACTTGGTTAAAATATTTATTTCAAAGTCGTCTATTACTTTGATGCAGTTTATGAGTCCGCCAGTGTATATTAGCAATTAAATATTTTACCCCCTATTTCTCGTTATAGCTATTGGGGGAGGGGGAAGTGTAACACGGGTTTCTAATGAAACTAAACTAAATTCAAAACAATAAAAGGAATTCGTACGAAATAATGTTTTCAAAATTTTATTTTTCCCCGACTAATGATCCCTCGGAAATAGTACTCTATTCTACATTAAGATCCTTTTCTGTTCTCTGACGACGTGTATCCATAATTACTACTTGTTGCAATTTTTAAAGCTTTATTTATTTGTTGCAGATGAAAAAGGAGGGGAAATCGACGTTAACATGGCATCCATAAACTCAAGCAACCAACTAAAAAGTCCCGGCGATCCTCCAGACAAACGGACCGATGCTGATGCGGAACGACAGCCTTTATCGGGAGTAAGTAAAAATAGCTTCAATTTTTTTTTGTGAATAGCTATGACGACTAGATAACTAACTGTGGTGGTTAAATTGAGCGAAGCTTTTTGGTTTTTATGTAATATTTTTTTAAAGTTTCAATTTTTGTATTGCAAATCTATAATACGTAACGCTCATCTTGGCCTGGAGGGCTGAAAAGGGGAAACAAGTAAATGAATTTCGACAAAAAATATTTATAAAAACCTTTTTCAAAAATAGAACCAACCTCAAAATTGCTACATATTTTTTGACAAAAGTATTATTCTAGGTGCGTTCATATACATTTAAAAACCTCTTCCAAGTTTTCAATAAACCCACGAGAACCTAACACTTTACCAGGATAAAATGTATCCTATACATTAATCCAGGTTAATAAACTATCTGTGTGCCAAATTTTATCCAAATCCGTTGAGTAGTTTTTATGTGAAAGAGTAACAAACATAATACTTTCGCACTTAGCAATTTAGCCTTTTTTTTCGATGATTATGAAATAATACAAGTATGAAACCCGATTGCTCATTTCTAGGATTCGGTTATCACCTTTTTATTGGACTATTGCTATCTTACCTTCCTCAACTTTGGTTGTTTATCAGAATTAGTTTGGGTGTGACTAACGGACCGAGTGACTGTGTTGTTGTGTGTATCATGTGGCAATTTTATATTCATCGTACCAGACGAAATTATTCGGAAGAGGTTCCAGAACAATTGCCAGCATTGGAACCTTCGATTCAACAGAATACTTCAGGCCAAGTAAGTTTTAAAAGGCTTTCTCATCAGCCTGTACAATGTCATGTATAGTTGCGTATACAAAGGCCTTTATAAGGCCTCTCTTCTGTGAAAGTTTGGACTAATCCACCAAGTGGAAATACTTTGTATTAGCATGATGGAACATCGTTACTTACCTCACACCAGCACATCTGCTGGTGTGCTGTGCCTTATTTTTATTTATTGAAAAGGGTGTTATAAGTTGGATGTGTGTATCTGTGTTTGTGTGTATATGTGTGTCTGTCTGTGGAATCGTAGCTCCCAAACAGATTTTAATCCGGTTCTCGTTTGAAAGCTGACGTGATTGATAACATTCTTAGCTATAATTTATGAAGATCTGTTCAGGCGTTTGAAGACCATCAGCCAATTTCACTAATTTCCACATGTTCAATTGATGTGAAATTTGGTATACTGTTACTTAGGTGATATTTCCATATGGTAACCTTGACCTGCATACTGCATCATCGAGCAGTCTGCGCGGTACCCAATTCCTTAGCAACTTACAGCAGACGTAAGGAGTGTTTGGGCTCAGTCGAAAGTCGAGGTTTATAGTTTATAATTTTAATGATAACTTGTATCAGAATGTATCCGCGTAAACAGAACGTATTGGGTACAATAGGTGCATCCAATTTTAAGCCGGATCTTAATCGGCCATTATAATCGTTCCAATATTCTATATTTGTTAAAAGATAACTCATACAATTAGAGTATATTACTGACTAGCTGAATGTGTGTTACTCTTTAGATAAACTTTGCTTTTTGCTTAGCTCTTTGCTTATTAATAACACCCGTAAAACACCACGAGATACATCGATTTGACAGTTTCTAATGACAGTGAAAAAGTTATCAACAACGGTTGTTACGTTTTGTTTTGAATGACGTCAAATGTTTGATAACCTGGGGTCAGAGTGGTTTGTTTGTATGGGAAAAGAAAATTGTTGTTTTTAATTTTTCCTCGTATTTTTTTTACGTTTTTTCTCTCCATAAGAACCTTCCTCAGACTTCATCAAACACAACAAAAAAAAAAAAACAGCCAAATCGGTCCAGCCCTTCTCGAGTTTTGCGCTTAGCATTTAGCGATTTATTTTTATTTATATAGATAGAAAGAAGACAGATAGATTACGTAGATTTTTTCAAAATGCGTCAGTTTTTTTTCCAAGGCAGTTTGAGCTCCAGTATTGTGTAAACAGCTAAAATTGTTATTTTGGTTTTCTATAATCTTAATTTCCTGTCTTTGTCGTCATTTTTTTAATGATAAATTCGATAACGATAAATATTTTATCGTTATCAGGTGGCTAAAGTCATCTAGTAAAAATAGTTTGACGAGCTATATTTGATTGGGTGATTAAGGTGCTTGCTTTTTCTCAGGGGCCCCGGGTTCGATTCTCGGCAGGACCATCTTTGAAAATTCATACTTAGCTCTGGTCTGGATATGACAAGTAGTGGCAGGGCGCATTGTATTTCTCAGTCATGAGACCAGTCCATCTGCTAACCTCAAACCGAACACAATTTTTTTTACCAAAATGAGTGTTTTATACGCTCATTTAAGGTGCAATATTGTAAAACAATTTTTTTTGTTGCATCTCGGAGATAACCGAACTGATTTAAAATTGGAAGTTTTTTTTCTTAAATATTGTGCAAAATATGAAAACAAGAAATAAAAGTAGCAGATTAAAACTTTAGTACAAAACTTATTTTAATTCATAAGCTTAAAAACAATTTTAGTTGTCGATGAATATTTTTATCACTGTGAGGTTTCTTTTTTACAATTTTTTCTCAAAAAAAAAAAATTTTTTTTTATATTAATACTAATAATAAATCTGTAAGTGTATGTATGTATGTTCCTCCATAACTCTTAAACGAATTAACTGATTAATGTAGTCTTGTTATGCACTGTATTTTTATCGAAGTTTTAATTTTATTCTAAGAAGTCAAATTAGGCGACGAAAATAATACTTTTTTGATACAGCTTGTTTTCAATAAATAAGCACCTGATATTCTCAGACACGTGTCATATCCATCGTCCAATGTACTTTGAGATGCAGCTCCGTTGAAATTGTTTTTGATAGGGGCTCGTTTTGTTCTGGTTCCTCATTATCTTTCACCTCTGTCGTCTTATCGTCAATGATAATCTTATTTATTAATAAAATAATTATTTAATATTATTTTAATTTAAAACGCGTGGACATTTTTTAATTATTATATTAATATCTCGTCTAGTAATAAATGAGTGGTTGCATTTTATTACACCAAATTAAAATAGTAGAAGTTTCCATACACAGTATTAACTAAAATACACAGTAAAGAACTTATATATAGAAGATAACCATGAAGTAACAGCACGTGTGCTGTTATGTTTCGGTGAGTGAGTAAGGGAATGTTTGTGTTACAGGCGACGCTAGCCACCTACCATCTAGTAGTGGAACGTCAGCCTGTCTGCTAACCTAACATAAAAAAAACTGCGGTCGCGGTAGACTAATTGTGTTTTTATACCAGTTGGTACCCGCGACTTATTCCATTCGTCCATGATTCATTGGGAACAGTACTTCTTGCCTGTATGAAAGGTACCCTATGTCCTTTCTTGTATCCATGACAACGTGTGTATGTAAGGGTAATAAGGGTAATAATTGAGTAAATAAGGGTCAGCGCCGACCGACGGAGTGGCGGCGAAGAGACTAATGAGCTTAGGTTTTGACCTTACCTTTTGAAGCCTTAGGGTCAGCGCCGACCGACGGACTGGCGGCGAAGAGACTAAAGCGCTATCAATTGAAAATCGACTGTAGTTACTTCAGTATGTGATTGAAAGTGGTATAATAAAAAAAATACTCTTGCGTCGGCAAGCGCGGGCGAGCGGCGCGCGGTGAAGCTTCAGCTAAAGAAACTAAAGTCGATTTTCAATTGATAGCGCTTTAGTCTCTTCGCCGCCACTCCGTCGGTCGGCGCTGACCCTAAGACGTCAGAAGGTAACAGACCGACAGACAGACAGACAGACAGACAGAGTTATTTTCACATTTATAATATTACTAGCTGGTACCCGGGACTATGTTCGCGTTGAAAGGAAAAATATGCGAGTAGTAACGCCGGACATCGTTATCGCTGTGACGACGAAATATCTTTTTTTTAAATCTTATATAGCCTATGTCTTATTCTGATGTATAAGCTATATTATTGTAAAGTTTCATTGCAATCCATTCAGTAGTTTTTGTGTGAAAGAGTAACAAACATCCATACATCCATCCATACACACTTTCGCATTTATAATATTAGTAAGGATAAGGAAGTAAGGTCTAAGGATAGTATGGATTCAATGTATTGATTTCTATTGTAATCTAGGTATCCAAAATATACCTACAACAATCATTTACTTCCCCCCATAGAACATAATACGAGTATGCTAAAAGTAAAGTTGTTTATTCTGAAGTAAATTTCTTTATTCATTATTTTTAATTACAGAAAAAAGAAGAGAGATGGTGGTCGACGTTGTGTCAAGTAGCAGTGCCTTTCTTTATAGCTGGATGTGGGACAATTGGTGCTGGTCTCGTTTTAGGGAGAGTCAGGGTAAGTGACTAGTTAATAAAAATAAAAAATAAAACTTATTATATGACGGACCAAAATATTTATCACAGAACAAATATTATTAATTTTTCATCAAAATATCCATTAGATTGGTAATACATATCGTAATCTGGTTATCATAATCACATTATGATTGCATGCATTATATACAATGTACCTACTTCCATTCCTTTTCCCATTCTTAGTAAAAATTCAAAATTTGTTATTGTTCCATACAAAGTGTTCTGTTTACTTTGCATATAGTCAGTTGTCCATGCATGGACGTAGAATAATAATAACAATGCGAAAATTACAAAAGGTAAAAGTGTTGGTTAAAACATATTTAAATAATAAAAAATTATTTATAAGAAGCTACTACTATAATATGTGTCGTTCATTGTAAAAGTGAACTATCTCCTTGTAACTGAATTTTAGTATAACGAGCTTTTTGCGAATTATAGTGTAGGAAAAAATATATAAGCATTCATTCATTGTTTTCATCTATGGGATTTTAATGCAACTATTGGAGTTACTTCACTTTTATATTGAAAGTTATGACTAAATGTGATACCATTAGGCAAGAAAAGATGGTTTTAAAAATAGGGAGTTACACCACTTTTACAATGAACGACACGATATGTAGGTATGTATATTGTCTCACATAACAAAAAAATTATTGTCACCCTATTATAAAGGGACTCACACACACAGCCTCTCTACTATAAGTATATCCTGCTCGGCTCGCTTTTTATCTGCAAGTAATTAATCAATCCTGCTTAGGGCCTCTTTCACCAACTACAATTAAAGTGTTGATTAGTTACTATTAGAAATAATTTTCAGTTTTATTGAATTATGCACTCGGTTTACTTCATCATTCGATAGGCGAATTTTTTTTTTTTATTATTTTCTTTTCAATGTTTGGGACTTTTACCGTACAATTAAAGGTATATCAGCTCCATTATCCCCGGTTACCGGTGACTTTAAATGACGGTTAGCCTACTCGACAAACGGTTAAAGAGGCGCTTAATATTAATCCATGCAGTTGTCAAAAGGTTAGACCTCTTGTTAAAAGGTGTTGCATTAAATCAGACACCATTACACCCAAATGTTTTATTTAACTTATAATTCATAATTATTTTCCTTCAGTAAAATATATTATGACAGTTATATTCTGCGCTAGGGTTGTTGCGGATGCAGTATTTTCAAACGAATTTCATGTTTTTTTTTTAATAGATTAAATTTTTAATGCATAATAATAATAATAATAATAATAATAATCATTTATTTCAGACATTTGATCCATAATTATTAACTATGTATTAATTAACAAAATAATAACAAATATATACATCTATGTAAAATATACATTTATGTGAATAATGATAACATTATTATTGATAATATAAGTAACATAAGTAATTGATAATTTTAATATGTACATTCTTAATATTTTTTATTAAGTAACTTTTAGTAGAAAATTGAAACAATTTCATGAATCATTCTGGGGAAATCTGCCAGATTTAGGATTGGTCTAGACTAGACTAGACACAGCCTAGGTATTACCTTCTACATACAAATAAACATATACAAACTTTACCTATTTATAATATTATATTAGTATACTTAATTAATATTTGGCACGTGAATTCATATATGTACTATGTTAATTGGCGTTTTATCTAATCTGATTGCTATTAATTGCGGCGTTAACGTCATCCCTGACCTGAGCTGTGTATTATTATATAGTACATTTAATTAAAGATATTTAGCTGCTATAAAATTGGGCACGGACCACGCGATTATATAAATAGATTCAATTAGCTATAGATAAGAATTGTAATTACAGGGAATATTATGTAGTCGAATAAATATTACCATAGAGTAAATAGTGCTTAACCATTTACTGGTTAAGTAGGTAGTATTAAAATTTACTCTATGGTATTATACAATACATCTGTGTAATATCATAGAGTTATAGTGATATATTAAGACTTAAGATATATAGAGAATGCATTAAAAGCAATACTCTAAAGAATCTTTTTAATCAAAATAATGAAAATAAACCGTCTAACAAATTCAATAATACTGATACAGACTAAATGCGTAGCGACATCTAGTGAAGATTTGCAATAATACTCTCATTCGATGATATGTTGATAATGATTAAGGATGATAAGAGCAAGGATGATAAGACTTAATTAATTAGACAAATAACAAGCAGTTTTTTTTTAATAAATTTGACGAGCGCCTTAACGCTCTGGTTCAGAGAACTCGGGTTCGATTGCCGACAGGCTCAACTTTGTCAATGAACCTTGCAAAGTTGGCTCTAGTTTGAATTCGGAAAGAAGTTCAAAAATTTGGACGTTTCTCAGTCATTTACAGAAGACCACAGTGAAATATGATTGTCTTCTTACCACCAGCATGCGTGCTGTATAATAAGATCGGCAGACAGGCGGACGGTCGACTTGATGGCAAGTGGCTACCGTCGCCTATAACACATGCAAAACCACAGGTGTTGCAAGTGCGCTGTCGACTGTGGATAAGAGATTGGAAAGGGATAGGAAAATGGCCTCTGGCATTCCTTACTCACTCACCAAAACTCAACAGCACACGTGCTGTTATTAAATTACACAGTGGTATTCTATTGTGTTTCGGTGAGTGAGTAATGATGACAACTGATTGGAATGCGAAAAATAATATTTTATGTTACTACATAATTATTATGTTCTTTGAGAGTGGCTTGTTTCAAAAATAATGGGAAATAGATTTGGGAAACCAAGTAGCTAAGTATAAGGCCATAGCTTTATCTAGACTAATATTATAAAGCTGAAGAGTTTGTTTGGTTGAACGCGTTAATCTTAGGAACTACTGGTTCGAAATGAAAAATTCTTTTTGAGTTGGATTGAATATTTTGAACGCGGACGAAGTCGCGGACTCTAGTTAGTCATATAAATAGGAAGTCATTATGCCATTGCGAAATCGAAGCAAAAATTGCCAACCAACTTTATTGTATTGTGAAACAGACCGCCAACCTAACCAATACCTACTTATTTGTAGTGTATAAACTTTAACAAAGGCAATTTTCAATTTTATTTATGACTTGCAATGTTATGACTATATGAAAATGAACATAAAAATAAATTAAATTTATTACATGACACATTATGATTTATTATCGAAATACACGTAGGAGATATTGTACTAGGTACTTTCCTGATTTTATTATACTAACATATACCTATAGTAATAAAATACTATAGGTATCTATTCCTGCGAAACGGTATGACCGATTTTTATGATTTTTTTGTGTAAGTATATTCGGTCCGTAAACTATTTTTTATACCCCTAAGTGATAAAGGTGACCCACCCCAAAATTTTATTTTTATTTTTGCAAAACTATGTACGTTTGCCGGGTCAACTAGTATTATCTTTTTCAACGCTGACGAACTCGCGGGCACTAGCTAGTTTTACATGTATACATAAAAATAAAAAAAATACATAAAAATACATTCAAATCATGTTCCGAAAGGTCCTAACAGCATTGATAATAAGAAGTATAGCAATTCAAATAATATTGCTATGATTTGCTGTTTCATTATCTACTCGTATATGAGTTAATAATATATATCGCTGCTTAAAAACTAAAGGGTCACAAATCAAAATTACACTTTTTACAGGAGAGCTAATCGAAAAAAATTAAATTCTTTTTTGTCTATTTTTTTCTTATTAAATATATAACAAATATATGCATATTATACATCGTTAGAAGCGTATTTTTAAGTAAGTACTTTTATGTTTTAAGTACTTTTATAATAAACTGAATTCTAGAAGAGATATAAGCATATATATATGTTACTTTTGAATTTATAAAAAATGATCAAAATATACTAAATATGGAATAAAACAACCATAAGTCTTTTTTCAACATACAATATGAAGGATTGTGATTGTATTTTTGCAATAAAAACATTTTTGGATTTTTTTTTGTTTTATGGCCCTTTAGTTTTTAAGCAGCGATATGTTGTACATCCACAACAACCCAAACCCAAGAGTCAAGTGGGCCGTGTGCCTGAATGCTAGTTTTTAACATAAAAAAAATATATAATCATTATTAATGATTATATATTTTTTTATCGTCTCGTCTCATTTGTTTACAAAAGTAATCCTCTTAATAAATGGAAAACTAATCACTTGGTCACGTTCATTAATTTTTTTTCAACGTCACTGTATTACACAAACATTTTCTAATCTTAGCTAAACTTCATGGTCACTAGAACATTTTGTAATACACTTCAGTGTTTAAATAAGTATAATTTTAGTTTTAATATGGCAAAAATAAACTTAATAGTAGATTTTTTGATACCATAGATATTTTACCTTTTCAAACCTCATCTTTCCTCTTTAACTGTGTCATACAATGTTTGTTACAGGACTGGGACGTGTTTCTGAACGTCTCTGCGATATTTGTTCTGGTGCCATCACTTTCTGGTTTGAAAGGTAAGAATTTTATATTAAGACCAAGTAAAAACTGAATATTCTTGAACCCCGCCGGGGTTCCAAACGGAAGGAAATACTCGTAGATCCTTTAAGAGCAAGGTATAAAGAGAAATAGCCAATCCTAGATTTGAATTTTATCTAAGTAAACAAAGTCTAATTAAATTATTTTTTTTAAATAGATAAATACATTATAAATGAAAGTGACGACTGTAACAGAAAACATAATATAATGAAATTTTCACGATAGAAAAAAATCACCAAGTGAGCTCTCATTTCCATCGATTTTAGTTTTATTTTCAAAATGACACACATTACAAAGCTAAAAGTGTATCAGTAATTTCACTTCACATATTATCTAAGGCTGTATGTAACAATTTTTCATTTGACATTGTAGTTTACGAATAATTAATATTTAATACTTTTGGCACTTATAACATTTTTATTGAGCGAGATGCGCTATCTTCCGTCGCATGTTGTGCGTAGTTGTACGTATTTTGTGTCACTGTCATGTCCAAGGGGCCACGCGGGTGAAATTACAAATTTTGTTTGCTTTATACGCACTCTTAAGGTATGTTTCCGCCTAACTATATTAGGGCTTCACTCGGCAGCGCACTCCCCCCGACTTTCGATTGAGCCCAAACACGCTATATCTGCTGTGAGTAGCCGAAGAGTTGGGTAACTCGCAGACCACCTACTTGATGCTGCAGCAAGGTGCAGGTCAAGGTTTATTCCATGTCATGGAAATACATCTGAATATTGATCCCTATCCTTGGTTTAATATTGGTCAGCAGCGTAGTTGCAGCAAATGTGGCGTTGCATGTAGGCCACCTACCATCAATTAAATCGTCAACCTGCCTGTCGACGTTAACATTTAAAAATTATTAATTTGCAGGACAATTATTAATATTATAAAAATATTAACATTTTGATGAAAACAATCATCAGCTACTGGACTTCACGGCTTTAGATAAAAATGCTTATTGAGATAATATTACCTAATTAGTTATTAATCCGTTGATTGATTTGTTAAAAATCATTTTATGCAATCTAGAAAGAATTTGAGCAGGTATGTTTCTGATAAGAAATTCAGAGTAAGTGATTTCTCCGAAATTCTTAATTTTCTGAACCCTTTTACTGCTCAAATTCTTCGTCGTTGTCAAACCAAAATCTGCAACTGTACTTATTATTTGAGATATTGACAGGAAAAGTTTTCTTGAAAATATTTACATAGAAGTTTATTTAAAAAAAGTATTTTATTTTTAACATTGGGTGGGTACCTACGTATTATATACTTATTTGTCTTTTAAATATGAAAATTTATATAGTTAAATACGAAATTTTTTTTACTGACTGTATTTTTTATATTTAATTTTAGGAACAGTAATTTTTTTCCAGATGAAAGGTATCCAATGTCGTTTTCTGAAACCCTGTGCAACATAATTATATTATGCAAAATTTCACGATGACGATTGGTTGAGTACTTAGTTATCAAACAAACTCACTTTCGCACTTATATTACTTAAGACTACCTGGTGCTTATTTGAAAATAAAAGATATAACGCCTGACATGTTATATTGACGGTGTCATTATAGGTAATCTTTTTTTAAGATAGCTGAAGCCTGCGGTTTGACCCGCGTGGAATATTCGGCCTATGTCCATCCGGAAATTCATATTTTAACTATTGGTGAATGAATTTTTTAAATCCTCCTACATGCAAACAAACATGTCCATGTAGTTCGCAGTCGGTACGGCTAACTACTTAGCTAGCCATAAAAAAATTGAAGACGTGAGTGGATGAAGGCGGTATGTCGCATAATTCCAATTTTGAATAAATCGAGGTTAAAGTTTTACTTTTAATTTTTTAAATAAGTCGCCACGGAACTGATTTTTGTACTAAATTATGATGCAAAGTTGCGTAAACAACCTAAAATATGAATAGTATGATAGCAAGTAAACATTTCTATTATTTAATTAAAAAAAGTCATACATAACGCCCTCTTCCATTAACAAAAGTAAACTTTTCTGCAGTTTTTGCTTTTTAAAATTAACTGTACATAACACCTTTTTCAACTTTTTAATTTCCAAAAATGTCTTAAATTGACGATCTTAAGATCTGTAATCATTCATATGGACATATTTATTACCTTCATCAGTGCAAAAAAAAAACGAAAAAACCCAAAAATGCGACATACCACCTTCATCCACTCACGTCTTCAATTATGTGAAACTCATTTCGAATTTAGTTACATTTTTAGGCAACAGTATATAACAACATATAAGCGATCATCATTCGAACTAGATAAAAAAAAAATTGCAAATCACTTGTGAAGCGGCGATTCTTTCCGCTTTGCAATATAACGACATGTTTTTAAATGTGAAAAATATGTAATTTTCTATAATCTTACAATTTATGTGTAATTATAGTGGAGTGAGGGCATTCGTAATGGCTGTCACAGTACTTAACTGTTATGAACTGTGCTAATATAAATTTAAATGTATGGTTTTTTTTGTATAAACAGTTTCAACATTGTTGATGAATATTATAACTTTTTCCAGTTCATGATGTGGGGTTTAGCGCCAATAATGTTAATTTGAAGAATGGATTTAAAGTACTCTCTTTTTTTATGTCAAAACCGGTATCCAGTAACAATATATTATCTGTCATCATCAAACTACTACAACAAGGAACCCGCGTGCCATACAAAACACTAAGAATTTTATGGAACATTTAAGTGACATATGCGTAGAGCATGAACTGTCATTTAAAACAAAACAAACATAATAATAAGTACGTAATTTAAAGAAAATGTTACTTTACGTCAACCCATTAGAGTTTAAAAATGAAATAGTAGAAGTTGATCGTTACTACTTTTTACCATTGACGCATGAAGGCAAGAGTCCGCCATAATTCTGTCAAAGGCGTTCTTTTTATGTGCCGTTTTGGCATTTGTGACGCAAATTCCATTGTAGTATTTCGATGTTTGTCATGGAGCAAATGATCAATAGGGCATTTTTCATAACTAGCGACCCGCTCTCGAATTCGCCCGAGATTCAATTTTTTTTTTATATAGTCAATCTTCTTCGTTTATCCCTCTTTCAATTAGTGATAACCGTATCTAAATCTGTTGGTCAGTTTAACAGTAACTAGTTAGCAAAGAAACGAACAAAAGCGGACAGTTTCGGCTAATGGGTTGCAAAATGTTGCTTTTTTTGCAATATACTTCGATAAAGACTTATAAATGGGTTTTATTATATAGTATAGAAACCTTTCATGAAAAATTATCTAACTAATGGTGAAAACCGCGTCAAAATCTATACCAATATATAAGGCTGAAGAGTTCGTTTGTTTGTACGCGCTAATCTCAGGAACTAACTGGTTCACTGGTTCGTATTGAATAATTATTTTTAGTCCATTTATTGAGGAATAAGACTATAGATAGGCTATAGAGTTATGTATGTAAGTATAAAGATAAGTATATAATATATGAAAAATAACTAATTGATAGTAAAATCTATTATATATTAAAATCCATTGCATGTTCTTAGGAGGAGTTATTGTAGTGTACAGAAAAACAGAAAGGTACCTACTTAAAATTATACTACATAATGTAAAGAAGGATAACAATAATTTATTGATGTCATCCATTATTATCGATGAGACAGAATTTATTTTTAAAAACAATTCACAGAACCAATAAGTAATGTCAATAATGGGTAGGTACTTATACTTATCGTAAAACACACAATTTAATCTATCGAGTTTAAGTTGTGACAAATTCTTTGGATTTCCCCTTACTTAGTTAGCTTAACTATTATGTATGTCAAATGTGGATTTGTTTCTTTGTTTTGTCATCGTACAATTGTATGAAAATGACGGGAGCCACTTGAGTAGTAATATTTCCAAATAGATTGATGGTTTTTTCCTTTATAATTAAATAATGAATATGATAGACGCTATAATTTGAAAACCACTCGTAGATCCATACTATTAATATTATTAAAAATGTGAAAGCATCTCTGTCTGTGTTACCTTTTCACGCCTTAACTACTAAAACATAATGTAATATTGTATACACGTTGTCAGGGATACGGGTAAAGGACATGGGGTATCTTTCATCCAGAAAAAAGTATCTTTAGCGAGGTATAGTCTAACATTAAAAATAAAAAGTAACGCCTCTTGTTACAGTAACAAAAGGTTAGGCGTTATATCTTGGTTATATCAATCAATCAATATATCAATCAATATCAATCAATACTAATAATAAATCTGTAAGGGTTGGTCATGGAGTAAGTTACTTTGTTTTTAGAGATATCGAGTTTAAAGGCTCTATACATGATACTGAAACTAAATTGACCATTTTTAGATTTTTTTTTTCTGTATGTATTTATGTATGTTCCTCCATAACTCTTAAACGAATTAACTGATTTTCATGAAACCTGGTAGATAAACATTTAGACGTACAGGACACAGGATAGGCTACTTTTTTTATTTTTCAACGCGGACGAAGTCGCAGGCGCAAGCTATAGTGATAAAATAATTAATTTTTACTTCTCCTCATATAAAATTATGTTTCAAAATAAACAGATAATTATTTAAAAAAAGAAACATTCCATTTAAAATACATAATTGAGTCGTGAGCAAAAGTAATGAACATTTCCATTTTTATTACCACACTTTTCCCATTGTTCTTAAATGTATCCATTTATTTATGTTGATGTTATGTCTTCGTCTTATCGTTTATTTATTACATGACTAATGAATTGTTTTTGCAATTGTTGCAAACATAAACACGACTATCATTAAAAAAAAAAAAATTAAAAAAATTAACACCCGACGCGAAAACAGAGTGTCATAAGTATGACGTGTATGTCTGTGTATCTGTCTGTGGAATCGTAGCTACACCAAACGGATGGACCTATTTTGATCCGGTTTTTTTTTAAAGCTGACATGATCGGGATGATATAAGATATATAAGAAGAAGAATAAGAAGTATATAAGAAGAAGAAATATTAAAAATATTTGCTTAGTAATAATATGTGCTATAAATAATAATTCTATTTGTTTATATATTTATTAAATATATATATTTTTTGTTTACAGGAAATCTGGACATGTGTTTAGCTTCTCGTCTATCAACTCAAGCGAATCTTGGCAACATGGAGTCAGCGCGTGAAGTCATCTCAATGGTGGTCGGAAACATATCATTAGTTCAGGTGATAATTTCAATATTTCCTTGAATAATTATTGTAAGTATCCCGTGACATTTATGGGGAGAGGGCGATTGTATTCATACAAACGCTGTGCTACTTAAATCCACGTCTGAATGTCCAACCAAATGATGGTAGGTGGCTACCGTCGCCTGTAACACAAGCAACGCCACAGGTGCTGCTAGTACTCTACAGATTACAGTAAGATTAAGGATCGAGTGATTGGAAAGGGATAGGGAAAAGGGCTCGGGCTTTCGTAACTCACTTACCGAAACACAAAAGCATACGTGCTGTTATTTCACGGTGGTCTTCTGTAAGAGGGTGGCTACTGCGGTCAGACTGGCTGCCTGACTGTGCCCTGCCACTACTTTCCACATACAGAGCCAACATTGAAAAGTTCATTGCAAAGTTAAGAGCGGGCATAAAGAGAAATAGCCAATCCTAGATTTGAATTTTATCTAAGTAAACAAAGTCTAATTTAATTTTTTTTTTTAAATAGATAAATACATTATAAATGAAAGTGATGTCTGTAACAGAAAACATAATATAATGAAATTTTGTCGTTAGAAAAAAATCACCAAATGATCTCTTATTTCCATCGATTTTAGTTTTATTTTGAAAATGACACACATTACAAAGCTAAAAGTGTATCAGTAATTTCACTTCACATATTATCTAAGGCTGTATGTAACAATTTTTCATTTGACATTGTAGTTTACGAATAATTAATATTTAATACTTTTGGCACTTATAACATTTTTATTGAGCGAGATGCGCTATCTTCCGTCTCATGTTGTGCGTAGTTCTACGTATTTTGTGTCACTGTCATGTCCAAGGGGCCACGCGGGTCAGATTGATGGGCGGTGTCGCGGAGACGCTATGACACGACATCCGTGCCCCGCCACGGCAATCGAGCGTGGTCCAAAGTTGACCCTACCGGGAATCGAACCCGGGTTCGTCAAATCCTGACCTTACACTTAGTTTCCTTGGTTTCCAGGTACAAGCAATTGTAGCGGCAACTGTGGTGTCAATATTTGCCATAGTTGCAAACTCTATAACCGACAGAGGAGTGAATTGGTCATACATGTTGCTCCTGATAGCGTGCGCTGTCTTCACCGCAACCACAACGTGTTTTGTATTAGGTAAGATTTACGTACGTCTTTCATAGTTTTCTATCAACTGTGTAGTAATAGTTGCTATGATAACTTTTGATACTTTTGAAAATATTTGAATCCTTTGTTTTTTGTAAGCCTAAAATAAAAAGGAGTGTGTCTAAATCTCATTTTAAACAAGCAAATGGAACAAGTAGTTATTTGTCTAAGTAGTCGATGATATATATCATATCAGTTTAGTTTGAACTTTTAGTTTGAAAACGTTTTCAAACTAGTAAGTTGCTACGTGCAAAATGTATAGGTACTTTGATATTTGACAGAACAAGTTTACATAAAGGTATTTTATAATTAAACAAAGTATTTTTTGAAACTTGGGTTGTTATTACTTAAACTCATTTTTCTTTTTAACATGAAAATCTAATAATTTTATTTATTTAGTATCTTGATAAAAGAGTCAATTTGCACATATTCTAAGCTGCTGACATAGCATATTTACATAGCAAACTAGCCGACGAATTGACTTGAAATTTTCACGCAACATTGCATTTAAACAGCTTATATATATTTTCTTCCCAGAATTCCAACGAAAATCGTTTTTTATAATAAAAACATCATTTTCATACGTTGATCGTTGTTATGGCAACCGTGGAACGTTGCTAGCTAAGCCACAGCGAAGCGTGGTCGGGTTCACTTAGTATTTTATAAAGTTACTAGGACGGTCCCGTGCAACCACTAGTGTTTATAATATCCTATTTATTTGCAGATTTCGTTATGGTGGTAGTCATTTATGCGTCACACAAGTTCAAAGTGAATCCGGACAACGTGGCGACACCGCTCGCGGCGTCCATTGGTGATATTGTCAGCAATTCAGTGCTAGCGGTTACAGCCCAGTACATGTACGAGCAAATACGTAAGTATATCTTCCTCAATATCATAGATTTGTACTTTTTTAACTGAGAAAATCTGGTTACCAGTACCTTTACCATGAGTTCTTCTTCTTCTTCTTTTCTTTTAATGTCTTGGCTCCATCAGATATTCTCCGATGATTTTGCCAGTGTCATTAGTAAAAATAGCAATTTGTAATAGCCTTTTTTAAAATAAAAAAGGCAAAATTGAAATTAAAATCAAAAGTAGCAGATCGGAGCAGTCAAGTCAAGTCAAGTCTATAATTTTTCTTAGTTTTCCAAAATAGGTCCGTCAAGTCCAAAGCAGTCAGGTCAAGTCCTACCATGAGTTTACAATGACCGCACTCGCTAGCGTAGCGAGAGCGTAAAAAATTCATATGAAAAACTGTCAACTGTCAACGTCAAATTGACAAATATTTTACGCTCTCGCTAACGAGTGCGGTCATTTTAAACACATGGGAAAGGTACTGTACATTTACCATGAGTTTACAATGACCGCACTCGTTAGCGAGAATGTAAAACATTTATATGAAAAACTGTCAACTGTCAATGTCAAACTGACAATTTACCATATAAATATTTTACGCTCTCGCTAGCGAGTGCGGTCATTTCAACAGCTCATGGCAGCTCAGCTGATCTCTATGGATGGGATTAAGAACGTTGACACGAAATTTTTTTTGAGCCCTTGGGCGCCATAGTTGGAAATGTTGGAATGGACTCTGGCATCTCTTACTCACTCATTGAAGCACAACAGCACTCGTGCTTTTATTTCACTGTGATCTTCCGTATAAAGGACTACCCAATTTATGACTGGCAAACTCAGTGTGCCTTGCCTTTACTAATACGCCCCGTCAACTTTGAAAGTTTAAAAAATATATACCTATTATATTTGGTAGCTTCGTGTCTTGATAAGACATATTATGTTTCCATGTTATTAATGTTAATCATAATTGAAATGGTTGCGAATCACGCAGATTACGCTGATATAATTTTTAATTATTAAATTTAAATTGCAAAATTATAATCGTCGTGCGACACGCGTTATCTAAAAGTTATTTAAAAATATGAAGTGAGTAATGCAATAAAATAAAATTTATCGATCTATATATTTTTTTCTTATAGCAGATTAATTTGCGATTTTAATAATTAAAAAATAATAATAAACATGAATGGCTGTAGCCTAGATATTTTTGCCTGACTATGTCATGGAAGTTTCTCCCGTCTATTAAATCTATTATAGATACGTACCTATATACTAATAATTATAAAGATAGAAAGAAGATTTGTATGTTTGTAATGAATAAACTCAAAAACAACTGGACCGATTTTGAAAATTCTTTCACCTATAGAAAGCTAAATTATCAGCGAATAACATGGGTTATTATTTATAAAGTTATGTGGGCGAAGTCACGTGCAAAAGCTAGTACCTAATAAAACATTTCTTTTGTTTTGTGTTTTCTAAACAAATTTTGTTTTTTAAATACATACTAAGTTTGTTAATAAAAAATGTTTTCGTTCTAATCAGACCCTAAAAGTGGAAATATATCGAGTGAGTAAAGTTAATTTATTTAACTTAGTTGTACTTAGATGATAATGAGGTAGACCCAACTTTGTAAAGATCAATCTTGTCTTCACACATTCCACACAGCGCCATCTAGTTCCGCACTAAGGAACTAATGTTTGTATTATGGATACCAGTCAGTTGATATACTACATAGATTACTTTTTTTTGTAAATACATACATATTATAAATACAAAACATCCATGACTCAGGTACAAAGGTAAAATGTTAAAACATAAAAATTTGCCCCTAGCGGGATTCGAACCCGCGACCGTTTGGTTAACAGCTAGGGTTACTAGCCACTAGACCAAACGCGTCATCAAAATCTTATTGTTCAACGCCATCTATCATCCGCGGAGTGAACGTGTTCTAGTATATGTACTGGTTAAATTGGTTAATACCAGAAAAAGAAATTAATACTGACTGCTCGTTATGTATTAATTACATACCTACAGCAATCAATCAATATATCGGATTATGAGTATCGGTTGATTGATATACTTACTAAGATATTATAATAGATCAAGGTGATTTGACGTCAATGCTAAAACTTATAATTATTATATATTATTTAAAAATAATATCTAAATGCGTAATTTAATATAATATTTATAATACATTTATCGTCATCATCAGCCTGTATCTCTCCACTGCTGGATGTAGATCCCTGGAGATTTAAAACGAGAGATACGCCCTTACTAGCGAAACTGTGTTATATAAATAATTCACAGTTATACATTTTTATAGCAATAGCGAGTCTTTTGTCTAAACACACTTTTAAACATAGACAACACATTCCTTACTTCAAACGTGATTGTGACGATAGCGACGATCTCTTCAAGCGATCGTCACTCACTGTAGCTGGCGTGCAACTGTCTGTAGCGCAGGCGCTCAACCCATCGATCATAATTTTTGGTGTGTTTTAAGTATGGCGCAGGGAGATTAGGGCGCATCTTTCGATCTTTGCCTCTCCCAAGGCTCGCCACACATTCGCTCCACTTATTGGACTCGCAAAACATACTCCAGTAATCCTCTGACATCCTCATTTTAAACGTACATTACAGCTAGGATGTTTTCATCCAAAAAGCTTATGAGGCATTTAGTCAGTATCTATAAAAAATTAACCCGCGAATATTTCACAAATTCGGCACATTTTAGAAATTTATTACCTATACTCAACGAACTTTTACATAACTAGATATTATATTTTTCGTTTCGATGCAAACAAAGCTTGATATTATGTCTCAGAAATGTCATGTCTTTTTATGCGTTGCTACGATAACTATTAACTAATAAGTAATCATGGAATAAGTACATAGTATGGAATTGGTAAGTTATTCGAGTTGGAAAGCGGCCTCTTAAATCATGGAAATATAAAATTGATTTTTTTTTTTTCAGAAATATCACTATGGCAGCCGATAACGCTCATATGTGTGTACTACGTGTTACTGCCGATGTGGGTGTTCATTGTATGGAGAAACAAATATACGAAGAAGGTGCTCACTACTGGATGGACTCCAGTAATTTCTGCTCTCTTTATTAGCGGGTATGTATACTCTCTGTTTTATGTTTGTGGTACTTAATAGAAAGAAAGAAATGACATAATTATTTGGTCTAGTGGCTAGTAACCCTAGCTGTTAACCAAACGGTCGCGGGTTCGAATCCCGCTTGTTGATTTGGGTGGAAAAGCACAACATGCTGAGTTGGGTGCTCAAAGTTCATTTCCAAAATTGACCCAGCCGACAATTGAACCTGGATACCTTGGAACAGAGCGTTAAGGCAACAACCCTGACCACTCATTCAAGGACTCGTCAAACCTATTGCCAAACGATTGTTATTCAATTGTTTTCAATGAAGATATTGTAAAAAATTAAAAACCAAATCGGCTTGTACGGTTAACTGTAATATGGTTTATAAAAAAAATTATGTTTGGTCCGGTCAAATTTACTACTTATCTAATAACTTTACCAAACTAAACAGCGCTTGGTACTCACATCGATAACATCGATCGCTTTGCGCTTGTGCTTCCAGCACAAAGCGCAAGCACAAATACGCTTCGAGCATTGGTTTCCTGGCCCACCACGCGCATTAGAGTTAAGAATTTGTTTATTGTGGGTATAAAATATAAATAAAACTTGAATATTTTTCCAGGATTGGTGGCATAGTGCTCGACCAGGCGGTGGATCATTTCAGAGGGTACGAGGTGTTCCAGCCAATCGTGAACGGTATTGGGGGTAATCTGGTTTGCGTACAGTCTTCGCGTCTCGCCACGCATCTGCATCAGACATCCGTCCCCGGAATACTGCCGGACAACACCAGACTTATCGAGTGGCCGTGGAAGACTCTCTTCTTTGGAAGTTAGTATTCTTGTGGGCATTAAGTATTGTTTGCTTTTTGTTTCTTTATTGGAACTCATCTGAAGCACTCTGAAGAGTTATTTTATAAATGTAGAAATCTTATGTAATATAAATTTTTGTAATATAATATTTGATTTAGTTTCCCCCGGGGGTTACTCCGCCTCCGTTTGTCGTTTATTTTCACTTCATTCGTTTTTATTATCTACTCTTATTATAATTATAATATTTAGGAGGGAATTAGGGAGAATTGTTCCATCTGAAGGATGGATCAAAAATGTAGAAAATCGCATATTATAAAGGCTGCTATCAACACAATGCTATCAACAGACTTGATGATAGGTAGGTTACTATCATCGCCTATAACACAAGTAACGCCACAAGTGCTGCAAGTATACTGCCGACCTTAGTATTATAGGATTAAGGATAAGGGATTAGAAAGGGGATGAATAAAATATATCGAGTTAATCGAGTATATACACGAGCTACACCCGATCGGATGTATTGTAAGAGCGCTGCCTACGCCCTAAGAGGATATAAGCGAAGGGAGAAAGAAAAATAGATTCAGATAAGCGTAAATGAGCTTAGCTATCTCTTAATTACTCACAGAAAAACGAGCTATTGTCTTTATTTTGTAATAGACTAGTTTCTTTTGCAATAAGGGTTAACCAGTTTATGACTGCGGTACGCAGTGTTCCCTTTTTTTTAACGTTGGGAAATCATCTTGGATACCCGGCAGTGTAGGGGACACTGCGGGGTTAAAACCCAACGACTTTCTAGGGCGGCCGGGATTCGTACCGTATAAAACCCAATGACTTTGTAGCGCGGCCATGTATGGACGGGGTCGCGGGGACGTTATGACACGACTTCGGTGCCCCGCCAACGCAATGTTCCCTGCGTTATACTCGTAATATTTAAAACTAATTACTCAGGAGTCTAACCTTTTGTTTTAAATTTCAGCTGCGGCGGCTAAGGTAGCTCGAATGCTGTTGGTGCTTGCGTTGTTCGGTCAAATCATCTTCATGATAGTGGCAGACTTCGTGTATCAAGGCTTCGTTTCGCTCCAGTTTGCTTTCGGCATCACCTATCTGCTGTGCTCCTTGCTACAGGTACTTAGCCAGTTTTTAGTATTAGCGCCTCTTTCACCAACGTCAAGTAGGCTAAACCGTCACTTAGTCACCTGTCCTGGGAATAATTTAGCTGATATACCTTTGTTTGTACGGTAAACGTCCCAAACATTAAATAGAAAATAATAATAAAAAATCGCCTATGGAATAATGCAATAAACCGAGTGCATAATTCAATAAAACAGAAAATGATTTCTAAAAGTAACTAATCAACACTTTGCTTGTAGTTGGTGAAAGAGGCGCTTAGTCTTGCATCTTTATGCCGCGTCGTGGATGGATTCAATCCGCCAGTCAAGGGACTTTTTTTATGTTATATTGACAGACAGGCTAAGGGTCCACTTGATGGTAGATGGCTACCGACTACCGTCACCTATAACACAATAAGCGACGCCACATACAAGTGCTACAAGAGCTAATAAAGGAGAATAAAAACACACCACACTGCGATTAAAAACTTCTCGGCAGAGAGTACTTTATATTGTGACACCAAAGAGAACTTTATATACAATACTTTCTGCTTTCCACGCTTCCTTTCATACTCGCCCAGTACCTCTACCATGAGTTGTAACATAGAATAAATAATACTTTTAAATACTATTTATGATTCTTCTTCTTCTTTTTTAATGTCTTTGCCAGTGTCATCAGTAAAAATAGCAATTTGTAATAGATTGAAATTAAAATCAAAAGCAGCAGATCCCGAGACGAGTCAGTCAAGTCAAGTCTATAATTTTTCTTAGTTTTCCAAAAGGTCCGTCAAGTCCAAAGCAGTCAGGTCAAGTCCTACTCTATGGTTATAATGACCGCATTAGCTAGCGAGAGCGTAAAACTGTCAACTGTCAATGTCAATATGACATTCTTCCACATAAATATTTTACGCTCTCACTCACTAGCGAGTGCGGTCATTGTAAACTCATGGTAAAGGTTATGGTAAACTCATGGTTAGCAGTATCTAATCATTAATATTCAATCAGGAACAATAAACAGATCGCATATATATAATATTAATTAATTAACTTCAGTCGACATAATAAATGGCAAACGCCAGCAAGATATTTAACCGAATGAATATTTTCCCCTAGGTGATGGTGTTGTTGTATCTCGCATACATCTTGGTGCACTTCATGTGGAAGCTGAAGAAGGATCCAGACAACGCGGCGATCCCGTACCTAACCGCCCTAGGAGACCTACTCGGCTCAGTGTTCCTAGGTCTCGCTTTTGTTATATTGTCCATGTTCGACAAACAATATGGTAACAATGTTAACTAGAAACTGTCTAGTGTACAGTTTAGCGGTTCAATTTTTACCAGTATACTAAAAATGGTGTTAGTAGCCATGTTTCCGTTCCAATCATTTCCAGTAGTGATGGGAAAATAACATTCAAAAACTAATGCTGTTGATGAATGAGTGGTTTATTTATTTATGCTTTATTTATCACATCACTAAAAAAGCTGGTCACGTTGTATGTATGTATAGGGTAGCCATTTTTTAATGTGTTATTTTTTTATAGAAACATTTGAACGAGCAATTACATTCTGCTACTAACATAATTAAAATCAGGTCGCATGTCAATGGGTTGATTTTTTTAAAATAAGTAGAGGAACCAAAACGCATGTTTTATTCGTTAAATAATTTAAATAATTTTTTTATGCAACTTAATTTTACAAAATTCATTTAAAATTCTGTTTGAATTGTTTCAACAGAATTTTAACTCATTAGTTCAAGTAGGTATATAGATATATGTGATGTGTTCCTGTAAGGATAGGTTTATTTGAATAGCTTCGATGACAAAAAATTATGATGAATTTTAAACACAAGCCAGGAACACTATTAAAACTCGGTGCTACAAGAATGACATTTTTCAGTATTCAAAATGGAAATGAAACTAAATTTTCAATAGACTTTTATCAATAAATTATTTTTAAAGTAGAATAATTAATAATTCAGTGAAAGTATTCATAAAAATCAACAGCGTAACTGTATGTTGGTTAAATTATTAGAGGCTAATTTGAAAAGATAAGTTTGCTATTTTTAGCCGTCAGTTGCCACTGTTAAGTGGACCATAAGGGCTGGAGCTGATTGACGGTATGACACGACACGGTAAGGCACGCTTCGGCATCCCATGTTATGCATAGGCGCGGCGCGGCATCCCATGGCATGCATTAGGCACGTCGCGGCATGCGGTGGCATGCATTAGGCACGTTGCGGCATGCGGTGGCATGCATTAGGCACGTCGCGGCATGCGGTAGCATGCTTAGTCAACAGTACGCACAGTAGGCCGTGTCGTGCCAAAAAACTATTCCAGGTTAGCATTGCGTTACTCCGAAGTCGGTCCATAATTTGATTTGTTGAAATTTTTAATTGGGATTTACTGCTAATAGAGCAAAGATTTAAATCACAAATGCGCCCTTGCCATACTTCAGGCGGCCGAAAATGTGTCATCGTTGGGAAGAGTGAGCTCACTCTTCCCGCCTTAGTCGCTTGTAGAAAGCAGTGAGCGGTTCACGTTGCATACAGACTCTATATTACGTGGACAGTTTTCAGAAGCACAGGGCGCATCTGTGATTTAAATCTTTGGCTGAAGGGCATAATTTGTACTACATATTCAGTTTATTTCTTTATAAAACAATATAAAATAATAAATATGGACATAAACCATCATGTTATTGCATTGATGTTTGCAATAGACTAGTGTTTTGCTATCGGAAAAACTAGAAATTTACGACTAATCCCGAAATCTTTATGATATTAAATTATTAACGTGTTTATGTCATCGATGTATGCAAAATTCTGTTTTGTGTGAAATGAAATGACGGTATGACTGATAAGCAAATGTCGACTTTAAGGTGACGATCCTTTTCATACCCCGACTTTACCTATGTGCTTATTTTTATATTAGGTTCCGATAATTTGATTTCTATTTTGTGTGATAAATTTAAATTTAACTTTGTTATATTTCCTATGTCACATGCATGTGTGGAAATTATTTTTAATTTAATGGACATTCCAATAGATATAATCAATTAAATCAACCTTTTTTCAAAAACTGACTTTATTTGCATTTATTTATTTATTTTATTCGATAAATCATGTTATCAAGGTTAAAATTAAAATGTTTTATTTTTAATAATAAATATAGGCATTATAATTTTAATATGAAAACAATAAGTATGTACATAAAACAAAATTCACTTATTTCAAATGAGAATACAAAAGTATCAATTTACAAAAATGTAATATTGAAGATTGAATTGAATGAAATATAGATCAATATAAAACTATAATCAACCAATAAAATCAAATTCGCGTATTTGTTTCAAGATGAAAATTGTTGAATGAGATTATTGAATAAATTTTCAAGAAAATTCGAGTAATATTATTAAAAACTTGTTCTTATTTTGTAAGTATTATATATTAAAAAATGTTAAAAAGGCCCTGGGACGGGGCAGTAAAATATATCAATAAACCCAAAGATGTTATTTATTAATTTTTTTATCACCATTGTTCTTTTTTTTTAGAAAATTTTGTATAAAAATTAATGCAGTCGGTATTCCTTGTTGTTTCTTTTTACATGAATTTTAACAACGTCAATTGTTTTTTTAATTTTTTTTTTTAAATATGTTGTTAAACAAAAACAATGAAATGAAATTTGTCATATGTGCATGCCAAGTAAATAAATAATGTTAGAACGCATAATCGAAGGTTGCTTTTGTTTTTCTAGCATACGATTTAAAAAAACCCAATTATTAGTGTGTGATTCAAATTGTGAACGACAGATGGCGTTAATTACACACACCACCGCAGATACTTCCAAATGCGGGCTACTTTAATTACTTGTCTGATATATAACTTGGATAGTCCATAAAAGGTCATGTAATAATAAATACTGGAGCCCTTATTAGAAACCAACGGTATTAAAAAATATTATATTAAAAATTTATATATTATAATAAATATAAACAAGTGCCAAGAATGTGATTATATAGGCTTATCTCGAGCAAAGGTGATATGTGTGTCAGTATTTTTGTAAATTATTTTTGTATGATTGTAAATATTATTTTTCAATTATAATTTTATTGCGTAGATATTCTAAATAGTTTGTAAATTGCGAACGACAAATGAAATACACTTGTAAACAGTTTTTGATTGCTTCATTTGCAATATTATTATAAATAATGTAGTATGTATAGGAAGAGTAGTTCTTACCAAGATTGTTGCGTATGTGGATTTTTAGCGGATGCGGAAGCGTTTTTTTTTTTAATATATTTTATTTTTAATGCAGACATAAATGATTGAAATTGATCATTTCCATTTTTTTTATAAAGTAAAAAGCTTTTAGTAGAAAATTAAAACAAATTTAAATAAAAAAAATTAATATGCCAGATTTTGGATTAGCCCCATGTACGCGTCCGCAAAAAAATCCTATCGATTATTGCGGATGCGGATACAATTGCTTATATCTAAATCTCAACCTCAATTTTTGATTATTTTTATTGAAAATATTGGTTTCCCTGTTAACTTACGTTTGAAATGTGATTCCATCCTCCTTTTATGTTTAACACCCTTTCAATACGCCATTCAGCATTTTCCCTTGTGAATATTGTATAACAAGGAGAGGCGTAGTTTGATTCCATTTACCTATGTGCGGGTATGTACAGTACGCGGAATTCGTGGCGTAGTTTTACAGGCTTCATTCTGCCGTTCACAGGGCTCTATCTTTAGTTCTTATTTTATCTGAGTTTATTTGTATGTTTTTATTTAAAAAAAAAAAATTAAAAATCATTTCATGTTTAGTCAAACGGCATGTGACGTTATCTTTGCTCATTACTTTCGTTGTCACGTTAACAACGAAACTCGCATTTGTGACGATAAAAATAACAAAAAAAATATAGAATTAAATAAACATTAAATATATTATGTCTTGCATCTGTAGAAAATTGAGTACAATAATTGTGTAGAATTTAATGTAAGAGGCCTATATTGTTGTAAATTAGAAATTAAAAGCAATGCATGAATGACTGGTTTTATAATTAGGGAACATTATAGATATTAGCTAAGAAATACTTAGCTTTACTTAGAAAGAATATTATTTTTACAAAATAGACCAAAATATTTTTTTTAAGACGAACGGTAAATTATTTGAGTGGTATTTTAATGGGTTTGGTCCCATAACGTTAGAGTTTAAAAATGCCCTTTTTCATTTGCTTCAGACAAAAACCTATGTATATCCTATTTGATTCACGTGAAACTCCTAATTGATGACCACAGAGTCATCTGGTAAATATATTGGTTCTAAATTGACTGATGAAATAAATGAATCATTTTGATTTTGAAATGTTGGTGTCGCCTTAATTAATGCCTTGTTGTGTAAGAAACTTAAGAACACGAGCACAGGAGTGGCGACACCTTAATTTATTACGTTTTTTTTTTTCATTTAAAAAATCCTGTATCTAACAAAATTAAACTGATTTACGAATAGTAAACTTATTTGGTGGGTACAACTTCAAAAATTAAAGATATTATGTGAAATATAAAGTGCCACCAAATTTTAAAAATGTATACCCTATGCGAGCACTAAGCTTGCATAAGTGCTCGCATAGAGTATATTTTTAACCCTATGGGAGCTCAGTAAATGTTGCTGTAATTTAAAAAAAGAGTTTTTTTTTTCTACTGATAAGACACCGTTGTAAATGTGTAAATTTAAAAGGAAATTGACGATATATTTTTTTTAATGTGCGATGTATATCGTTACGAGATTTCAACGCTGTGTCTATATTGTTACTTAGTAAGTAATTGTTAAATGTTTAGGCGTTAATTGTAAGCAACAAGTAGAAGCATTGTGATTAAAATGTTATGTGAAATAAAATAAAATACAATAATAGATTGCGTTATACATATATGTGATAAATAAATAAATAAAATAAGGCCAAAATGAAACTCTTATTACTGAAATTCACATGATAAGTGGGATTCCCAATTATCGCTACCACCATGAACCCAATGATGCTCACAGCGCTGTATCTTTAGTCCTTATTTTATCTAAGAGTCACGTATGCTTCAAACACTTAGTCCTTTACCTTATAATCCACTGATATAATCCACTGTGAAAAAATAATTGAAAATTATATTTCATTAATATTAAAAAAAAAATATGAATTACAATATAACGTTGCGTTTAATCTCAATGCTTAAAATGATTTTGTATTTTATTTTATAAAACCAGTCTCTATATCAAATTATTTCATCAATATGTTTGGGTGTGTGTATGTACGTGTCGAGTTTTTTTTTTAATTTATATTTAAAAAAAAATGTTGATTGTGGTTATAAATCAGGAATAAAATGGTTTTACTTACTTACCTCTATTTTTTCTTCCATTTGGTAAATATTTTATTAAATATTTTGGAATTTTTATTGGGTTTGTGTAGTTTTGAATTAATTAAGAGCCTATGTTTTATCCGAGAGGATTTTTTACGACTTAATAATTTGTAACCAGGCTAGGAATGTTAAAAATGTATTTTTTAAGCCTTCTGTAAATTTCTGTTTTTTTTAAATTTCTTCTCAATTAATTTCTTTGTAGATAAGCATTGTGTAACGTGTAAACAATACAGCTCTTAAGAATTATACCTACATTCTGTGATATAATTATCATGTTATTTTAAGTTATAAATATAACGAAGTGTACGACGGAGTTTGTTAATGTAATATTGATGAAAGTAGTGTAATTATATTAAAATAAAAATATTCTATGAATGAATGATTCTTATTTATAGTCCCCATCATCGAAATACTACAATGGAATTTGCGTCACAAATGCCAAAGCGGCACATAAAAAGAACGCCTTTGACAGAATCATGGCGGACTCTTGCCTTCACGCGTGAATGGTAAAAGGTAGTAACGATGAACTTCTACTATTTCATTTTTAACTCTAATGGGTTGACGTAAAGTCACATTTTCTTTAAATTGCGTACTTATTATTATGTTTGTTTTGTTATAAATGACAGTTCATGCTTTACGCATATGTCACTTTTAAATGTTCCATAAAATTCGTAGTGTTTTGTATGGCACGCGGGTTCCATGTTGTAGTAGTTTGATGGTCCCCATGGATTAGTGGTTAGAGTGCATGCCTTGACGCTCTGTTCTAGGGTTCCCGGGTTCGATTCCCGGCAGGGTCAATTTTGGAAATGAAATTTTCTGAAGAGTACCGCGAAATAACAACACGTGTGCTGTTATGTTTCGGTGAGCGAGTAAGGGATGCCAGAGCCCATTTCCCTATCCCTTGCCCATCCCTTTCGGCAGCGCACTTGCAGTGGTGTTGGTTGTGTTGCAGGCGAAGGTAACTACCTACCATCAAGTGAAACATAAGCCTGTCTGTCGACTTTAGCATAAA
This sequence comes from Synanthedon formicaeformis, assembly GCA_945859745.1. Lineage (NCBI taxonomy): Eukaryota > Metazoa > Arthropoda > Insecta > Lepidoptera > Sesiidae > Synanthedon > Synanthedon formicaeformis. The sequence continues at coordinate 2,299,897 of OX243977.1, forward strand.
AAAGAGGACCTACGAGACATTCGTCACATTCCCTTTTTACCACATTAGACAATAGTCATATTCGTCACATCCAGTATCAATGAAAAATTTCATTTCATACGTGTGTCAGTGCATTAAGTAGATACAAAAAGTACAAAAAATCTACTTGATAAAGAAATGAATATTCATACCACGATTGTAGGGCGGCAAAGAAATAAAAAAAGTTAAAAAAAGAATCATTTTTTTCTGAATCTGTAGATTTATCTTCTGTTCTAAATTATTACATATCATCAATCAATACTAATAATAAGTCGGTAAGTGTAGGTATTGTATGTATGTATGTATGTATGTATGTATGTATGTATGTATGTATGTATGTATGTATGTATGTATGTATGTTCCTCCATAACTCTTAAACGAATTAACTGATTTTCATGAAACTTGGTAGATTTAGACGTACGGGACACAAGACAGGATATTTTTTATTTTTCAACGCGGACGAAGTCGCAGGCACCAGCTAGTTATAAAATAAAATCGCTGTCCAACTCTGTCAACTTCTTCTAAACCAAACAACTGATTTTAATATGGTTTTCACTTATGAAAAAAAGCGATAAACGAGAAAGCTAGTATAAGCACAAGTTGACAAATAATAATAAATAAATATCTTCACACATTCCACACAGCATCATCTAGTTCTACACTAAGCAACTAATGTTCGTATTATGTTTACCAGACAGTTGAGATATTACACAGATTACTTTTTTTTTTGTAAATACAATACATATTATAAATACAATACATATTATAAATACAAAACATCCATGACTCAGGTACAAAGGTAAAATGTTAACATATAAACATTTGCCCCTAGCGGGATTCGAACTCGCGACCGTTCGATTAACAGCTAGGGTTAACGCCACTAGACCAAACGTGTCGTCAAACAAATATAGTCAATTTAGAATTTAGATGAATATCCATTTTATTCCTATTTTTTGGAACTTCTTGTAATTGTGAAAACTAGACATTTTGGGAAATAGATATTCTGAGACACTAGACATTTTGATAGACTTTTGGAGCAATGGGAAAATGATCATTTGGGAAGAATAAGACATTCTGACACTTTAGAACCTGAACCGACTCTATAACCAACCCTTATAGTAAGGATAGGGATAGAGATCAGGAAGACATAGGTAAATGACTGACTAATAGTAATGGATAGGTAATGTGTGCATACATTAGTCACCTTATTAAAAAAAAATCGCGACGCCCTACAAAGCGAAAACTTCGTTCCGTACATTATTCGGACTGGGGGCATACGACCTTCACGTGTAAAAACAAGTCCAAGGCCCTAGTACCATAGAGTGAGACCTTCGACTTGAACATGGTGTCAGCAAGGTGTCAGGTACCAACCTGATACTAAGTATGACGCTAATTGTTTTCAACTTCTAGACACCGTTCCGAATCAAATGAGCTATCGCATATATTTTTAGGAGATTTGTCAAAAATCAACACCAATTTGAACTTGTAAACTAGACTAAATATTTGATTATAATAAACTAAGCACCAACTAAGGTTACAAAGAATCTATATCACCATCGCTCGACTCTTTTCCAGTTGAAGGCATTGTCAGTTCACAAGGCCTCTGGTTTCCTGAACGCTAGAAATTGAAGCTCTTTACTGAAAAATAGGTCTCTGTATATTTTCCTTTGTTCTACATTGCGATATTAACAAAAGCGTTATTGTTAAAGCGAAAATTATTCTTATTTTTTTGCATTCGTTTTTATGCGTACAGTCGCCTTCCAAATTCACTGTACAATAATTTTCAGTGAACATCTTTTCCAGGAATGCTTTGCTTACGTTTCGGTTGATTGGTTCATTTATTTAATAAAGTTCACAAACCAGATTGCAATTACATAAAAACTATAATTTTTTTTTTTCATGTTCATATAAAAACGGAACAAAAATGTTTTTTTTTTTTTTTCAATTTGAACAACCGTAAAATAAATTTCCTCACAAAATCCTAGAAAAATATGAGCCGTAAAGACTTCAAATTTTGCTTGAATTGATTAACTAAGTATATCCTAGACTATTTTTTTAAAGCTAGTAATACTCGTAGTACCTAATATCAGTAAATAAATATATTTAAATCGCTATTTAAGTAACCTGCGAGTACTAATCGAACTCAGGACCCCTGAAACATATCGCTAAAGCAAGCACCTTAACCATTCAACTATAATGGGGTTGAAAAATAATAAAGGGGTTGGTTACCATCAGATGGGCTGATAAGTTTAGTATTCTGTGACGTTATTGGTTGAATGTACCTAGTCTCCGACCGAAGTTTCGGCTTTGGCTTCGGCTTCGCCTTCGGCCACTTTCGGTGTATCCTTCAGCTTCGGCTCAAAACCCGGCCAAACGCGCGGGTTTCGCCGAAGATTACTAAACTTGAATGGTTAAGATGCTTGCTTTAGCTGTCTATTTCAGGAGTCCTGAGTTCGATTCCCGGCATGGCTAACTTTAGAAATGTACTTCTCGAAGCTGGAATTTGTGATTTTGTGTTTCGGTGATTGAGAAAGGGATTCCAGAGCCCATTCCCAATCGCTGCTTGTGTTAATACCACCATTGGACCGTCAGCCTGTCTGACAAACTATACAAGACGCCATCTTTTATTTGGACATAGCGGAGAAATTGAATTTTTCATTATTTTTTTAAACTGCAGATTTTTCCATGTTATAGTAAAAAATAACTCGATTGAAATCCAATCACGATAAACTTTTAGTAGGAATTTTCACTTACTAAATTTTTTAATATGAAAATGTAAAAAAACCATTTTCATATTCTCATGAGGAATTCATATATACGAATTAGTAGAGGAATAATATAGGTAGTTTCAGTGCTTGATCTAACATCTATACTAATATATAAAGCTGTAGAATTTGTTTGTTTGTTTGTACGCGCTAATCTCAGGAACTACTGGTTCGAATTGAAAAATTCTTTTTTGTTCCATTTATCTAGGAAGGCTATAGGCTATAGAGAACGCGGACGAAGTCGCGGGCACCAGCTACTTTTTTATATATGTATACTTGTATAGTTAATATAGTGATCCAATTATAGATTGCAATTTTAGGGAGGCAGGCGCAGTCATAATATGAAAAGGGCATAACTGCACTTTTTGTAATTTTACAGGAGAGCCATTTAAAGTTAATTTTTTTACAATTCTTCATCAAATAAACCCCATAGTCTTGTAAATATTTTTTAATTTAATAATGTTTTTAAGACATTTCTGCATATCGATACCTTAATTCGCAAACCAAATAACTCCTCTGAGCCAAACTTTACAGGGGAGACTAAAAATGTTATAATTTTTTTTTTAATAATGATACGAGAAAAGTAAAAAGACATTTTTACATTGGAAATTATGGCTCGTATTAACCGATAGACCTTTTAAAAATTTAATTCTAATTGTCATTAAATTTCTCCTAAATTTAATTCTATGTTTTAAGTTTAACTCATTTAAAAAAAATTTAAGTTATGCCCTTGTCTTACGGAAGGTCCCATATGACTAGCAGTTGTATTTCGGTGAATGAGTGATGCCAGTATGGAAGTATTGTAGTTGATTGTAGTTGATTAGTTAATGCCTTAAAAGGTTACAGACAAACAGATAGACAGTTACTTTCTCATTTATAATTTTAGTATGGAATAGTAAGTATGGATTCGGTTTAGTATTTCATGCGTGAAAAGGGTACCTAAGACAGAGAGTTACTTTCACATTTATAATATACCTGCTACCTGCGACTTCGCCCGCGTAACTTTTTTAAATTATATACTAAAACCTTCCTTGAGAACCACTCTATCCATTGGTGAAAACAACATGAAAATCGGCGCAGTAGTTTTTGAGTTTACCGCGAACAGACAGACAGACAGAGGACTTTGTTTTATAATATGAAAGGAAGTATAGATTTGCAGAAAAAATGCGTGCGAAAGCTGGGGCGGTTCGCTAGTTGTAAGATTTACAGATACGTGATTGGTTGATTAGTTAATGCGTGAAAAGGTTACAGACAGACAAAGTTACTTTCACATCAGCTATATAAAATAAAATAAAAAATGAATTCCTAATTGTGTTGCTAAGCGCAAAACTCGAGAACGGCTGGACCGATTTTAATTCTGTTTTCACTCACGGATAGAAGGATAAACAGGGAAGGTTTTTACCTTTAAAAAAAATGCACCCCGGGCGAAGCCGGGAGTGGGTCGCTAATAGTTTATAATATAATTATGGAATTGCAAAAAAAAATCCGTGCTAAGGCTTGGGCGGTTCGCTAGTTGTTAGGATTAGAGATACCTACTGCTTGTGGGATAGGGAGTCGCGAGGAAAGCCAGGTCCTGGTGTATTGGCGGGATCATTGGCGCCATTCTGCAGTCAGCCGATCGTTAAGAGTGTGTGTTTTCAGCGCGTGCGTACTCCTGTCTATGTGTCGGCGGAGTTCGCTAGTCAGTCGGCCGAGAGATTCGGGCCTGGCCATACCCCGCCCGCCCGCGACGCAACGTGCTGCCCACAACCACACCCGACGACGTGTTTTATTAGAACACAACGCCTGCGCGTATCGATCTTGCTTACTCGAAATGGTACGGTATCTAGGTTAGCCGGCTAAATTTAAGGTGCTTACATTTTTCAAGGTTGCCATAGACGCGGGCGCAGCGACCGTACAAGCCCGTAACACGGAAAATGTAGCCCGGATCCGTAATAGAGAAAAATTATGTAAGAAAAATCCTATAATTAGTGGTCCTTAAATATTTAGTTGATCAATAGTTTATGTAATCGGGAGTGCAGTTGTGTTGTACGGTAACGTTTCGATGTGTTAAGACAGACGGGATCACGGTATGTAAGTACTTAAATATAAGAGACATGCTAGTTTAATTATAAACCGAGCCCGTGTTCAAAGACACGGCGTCTCCAGGCGTCGATTTACAAATGCATACAAAAATCAATCGAAATCACACACGTAGCTGATTCGCAAAGTTATATAGAGCGTATCCCACAGACGATATAATTCCACTTATATAGGACAGGACAGTGACAAATATATTTATTTAAAAAGTGCTGTGAATAGTTATAATAATAGGTGGTCTAACCTAGAATTCTGTACTAGAAGTGGTACACGAAAATTTCTGTAGATGTCGCCACGCGACGCTATTGACTTTCCCGGGCCTTTAGAAAGATCTTTTTACATCTTGAATATTTTAATTCTAAGTAAAAAGTTAAACAATACTTTTCTATTTTCACCTGGAATTTTATTCATAAAATTCTTGTTTTTGAATTTTGAATTTTATGTTTTTTTTTTTTAAATAAGAATATAACGTGTATAGTCCGTGATTGGTCCTTGAATATTTAAAATAAGATACACAGTAAAACTTATTGATTAGTTTTTTAAAAAATATATATAAACTTGAATATCGAAAGACGAATTTTCCGAGGTTTTTCCGACATAGAAACGCCTGAAGTTAAAGAAAAATAAAAATATAGATATTCTGTTATTAATGTTTCTGAATTTTTAAAATCAAACTTCAGACTTTACATAAACAAAAAAAAAATGCATTATATTTTTGCACTAATATGTCAATAATCCCCAACATAATATATGTAGCGACATAATTAATACAACAAAAAGCACATAGCAAAAACACTAACACTAATAATAGATAATATTTAGAAATATTACTTTCAATGTCAGATGAGAGATTTCCTTTACGCGCGAGTATAAATACCGATCCTGAAACATGACAATAAAAAAATCAGTAATAAATACTTAATGTACAAAATCTCCATAAATAATTTTGTACATTACATTGTACATTTTGTTTCGGACTCCCATTATCCTCCTTTATTACAAAAATCTAATAGAATGATAATATCTACATATTTTCAGAAATAATTCACAAAATATATTCACAACATTTTTTAGCTTTCTCTTCATATAATTAATATTAACAAATTAATTAATTAATTATAACTGTACAAGACTAAAAATGTCTTTATTCATGACGAATGTCATAAGAAAATAAAATAAAAACCAATTTTATATTTTAAAAGAAATTATATGCAAACTTTGAAAGAAAACTATTGCAATTTTTAAAACAATTAATAACTTCGAATCGTTGTGTAAATAAAAATTTAAAAAATATAACGAGGAAACCGTTTGGAGCGTTTTATCCCATATCCTTATCCAAAATGGTTAAAATCCTAGAGATTTTAATATTGAAAACGGGGCACGTGACCTACAGTGCCTGGACACATCTCTTTTGATTTGTATATAATTAATACAATTAAAATGAATATAAATGAGTTTTTTTTAAGAAAAAATATAACCTGAAATTTCTGAACCTGAACCTGAAACCTGAACTTTGCATATTTTATATTATATATGATAATGAAATTATATTAAAATATTTTAATTGCAAAAAAAAATCGGTTAGAATAATTTATTTGTTTTTGTTGATCATGTACAGTATATTATATTATATATGTACATATTTCAATTAACATTACTGGCATACATCCTATATCTTATAAATATATCGGTTATAAAATAAAAATCTATATTTTTTTGAAATTCATTTTAAAAGCGGTTTATTATATTATTTTTTTATGACTATCAATTTTTATGGTAATGAATTGATAAGATATTTATGATAATGATTTGATAATATAGTAAAGGTTAGAGAAACATAAGAAAATGGGTGGTAACAGAAAACTCGCAAACTAGGCTATGACCCCTGACATTTACCGGAGCCTGGGGTCGCCAACCTTCGGCGCAGGGACAAGCTAACATTTTTATTCTCCCTGCCGAGGTGGGAATAATTCATTAGCAAATTGTGATATATTGGACCGTTTCATTTAATTCATATAATATTATTTATTGAGATAACAGCAGTAGTAAACTAAATAATATTTCATTAAATTCTAAGTTTTAGGTATATTATCTAATATCAATATACAGGTACAGGGCGTCCCAAAACTATGCGACATGAAGGGAAAGTACCTTAAATATCGTAGATAAGATATTTTGCTAAAAAAAGACTATGTTATTTTTAAAAGTTAGTAATAACGGCATTCAAAGATTTTCTAAAAATTACGTCGTCGACGAAAAAAAATAATATTCTAGAAATTTGAATCAAACATTTTACGTTATTCCGTTCTTTTATGATACTATGTTACTTAAGAAGAATTATTATTTTTTATCCACTCTTTTGATTGGCATCATAAAAATACGACTGATTTTTTTTCACATTTAAGCCGGTTCGATTTCCAGACGAAACATGTAATTTTTAGAAAATCTTTTAATGCAGTATTACTAACTTTTAAAAATAACATAGTGTTCTTTCATCAAAATATCATATCTACGATATTTAAGGTACTTAATGTCGTATAGTCTTGGGACGCCCTGTAAAGCTGAAGAGTTTGTTTGGTTGTACACGCTAATCTCAGGAACTACTGGTTCGAATTGAAAAAATATTTTTGTGTTGGATAGTCAATTTATCGAGGAAGGCTATAGAGAGACGCGGAGCTAAGTATAATATAAATAAAGCTTCGGACCCCTAAGCAGGTTCCCAAGCATGCTGGCTGCACTACCTCGTTGTATGGCAAAGCTAATCTGTTGCGAGGCATCGAAGTACTACAAGTATGGAATTTGCGAGACAAATGCCAAAACGGCACTTAAAAAGTACGCCTAAAACGGAATCATGGCGGAGTCTTGCCTTTGCGCGTCAATGGTAAAAGGTAGTAACGAGCAAGTTCTACTATTCATTTTAAACTCCAATGTGTTGACGTAAAGTCACATTTTCTTTAAATGACAGATTCATTATGTCACTTTTAAAATTAATATAATTTTATACGAAAGTTTATGAGGATGGATGTATCGACGTTTGTTACTCTTTCACGCTAAAAAGGCCTAATGGATTTGGATGAAATTTTGGATTTGGATTTGGATGAACGCCCAACGTGGGGCTCGATCCCACGACCCTGAGATTAAGAGTCTTGCTACACCTGCATTACCTCAAACCAAACAGCTATCAACCAGTCAATCAATTGATGAGAGAAATAAAAAGACGGTTTGAAATTGCGCCGCTCGCAAGACAGATGGCGCAACTGATACATTAACAATTAATGTTTATTTTAACAGTACGAAATAAAATTGCGACTTCAATGTGTTTTCACATCAAACCTCCACATTGTGGGAGCCATAAAAATTATATTTGTAATGGAATCGACTGGTTTTATAATGCTTTAGTCTTACTGTATACTGGCGAAGCTATACTGTAAAATGAAGAGCGATCTTTAAATGCTACCACTCTTTACATTTCGTGTGTAAAAATAAATAGATGTATAGATATTGTGGTTATGGTTAGGGAGCCCACGATGCTAAATGTGTAGTCACTCGAGCGTCGTGGGGACTTTGAAGATTGGATGGTAAGAAGAAAAAAAGGTTATATGAAGTTTTTCATTTCAGCGGTGTGGTGAGCGTCTACAGGCGTTCAAAATTTTGTAGGCGCTGTATCTTAAAAAATCCTATGTAATTAATACGTATCCGTTATCGGAGACACGTGGGGTATATATATTGGCAATATCTGACGCGCTCGAGTAAATCCAAAAATATCTCTTGGGCTTAGTGCATTGAATTTAAATTGAAAATTGAAACTTTAAAATAGTTATATTTTACATATTTTTTTTACGACTGTGGCAAAACAACTTTCAATGTATGGAAATTCAAAAGTGTGGCAAATCAACAACTGTGGCAAAACAACAACAAGCCATCTATTTTAGGGCCTCTTTCACAAACTACTTGTAAAGTGTTGATTAGTTACTTTTAGAAATCATTTTCTGTTTTATTGAATTATGCACTCGGTTCACTGCATCATTCGATAGCCGATTTTTTTAAATTATTTTCTATTTAATTTTCTATTTGAGACGTTTACCGTACAAACAAAGGTATATCAGCTCCACTATCCCCGGTTACCGGTGACTTTAAATGACAGTTTGGCCTACTTGACGTTTGTGAAAGAGGCGCTAAAATAGTTATATATTTTAAACTCAATTTTTTAATGATAATTTTTTTTATATATAAAAAACATAATAAATATATACTATCAGTCTTTTTATTGAGCCTAAACACGCTATATAATAATATGATGTAAGTTGCTTAGGAGTCTAAGCACTTCGTCAATTAGGTCAATTGACGACATGTTTGGTCCAGTGGCTAATAACCCTAGCTGTTAACCAAAAGGTCGCGGGTTCGAATCCCGCTAGGGGCAAATGTTTAGTGTTAACATTTTACCTTTGTACCTGAGTCATGGATGTTTTGTATTTATAATATGTATGTATTTACAAAAAAAAGTAATCTGTGTAATACCTCAACTGTCTGGTATCCATAATACAAACATTAATTGCTTACTGTGGAACTAGATGGTGCTGTGTGGAATGTGTGAAGATATTTATTTATTTATTACTAGACCGATTTTGAAAATTCTTTCACATAAAATATAGAAAGTAACATTATCAACGAGTAATATAGGCTAGGTATATTTTATAAAGTTAAGCGGGCGAAGTCGCGTGCAACAGCTAGTCTACTATAAATTTAAAAAAAAACATATTTTGACAGAAACTTTAGAGCACATATTGACAGGGAGTTCAATAAACAGCTTTAAGAGGGAAGAATAGTACGTACTCGTCCATACAAAAAGAGAATTTTGTTTCCACTTCTAAATATTTTCCAATCTCCATGATTTTTTTGTATTTTATTGATACAATGAAGGACTAAGTTTATAGATTTTCCTTTTATCAAAATTTGCAATAGATTCAAACTTATAGGCACCTAAAATAACTTAATTTTTGTGATTAAAACTTTGTCGAATTAAACCGTTTGTTTTATAAAAACTATCTAATTTTTTTAAAAAATCGAAACCTATAAACCTAGAATATATTATGCTGAAACGATCGACATGAAAATCAAAGTGATTTGTTAAGATTTAGTTAATGGAAACTGTTTTCTCCCGAAATGGAAATTTCATCAAAAAATGGCGATAGCATGTGTTTTCCTAAATACCTATTTCGTTAGGATCGCAAAGTTATACTATCCTCTTAACATACTTGTTTAAACTTTGACATATCTGAAGTTATTAAACAATCATCATTGTAAAAGGTACATAATATATTAAATCCTTTATCTAAAATGTCATAGTGCGACCTTTGGTTCGTTACCGTATCGACAGACGGACATCACTTTAATAACCACTTTACCTAGACACCCGGGAACTGTTACGTTTCACCCCCTCAACGTAAAAGCTCATTGGCGAAGGGAGGGGGTGTGTATCAAGTTGTTTTGGTTGTTACTACAATACTTTACCGTACAAAGGTTTTATCTCGACGCCCGTCGACTTGTTTTCTTTGTTGGTGAACATTTTAAATGGGCTTTGATGAGCTTTAATTATAAATTTTAATTATTAAATTTTTAAAACTACTTGCCGTCCCTCACTGCAGATTTTAATCTTATAATATATGAAAAAATATATTCCTTAATTAACTAAAAAAATAATATGAGTTGTTTTTTTATTTAAATATTTATGCTATTGATAATCTGAAAAGCCGTTTTCTTGAAATCTTATGTATTGTTTTCATGAAAAGAGCTTTTCAGACCATCAACACACCGAAAAGCGACGCTGAGCGCACGTTTTTAGATAACAACTAGCTAGCGCCCGCGACTTCGTCCGCGTTGTAAAAGGAAAAGTAGTCTATCCTGTGTCCAATACGGTTAAATATTTATCTACCAAGTTTCATGAAAATCAGTTAATTCGTTTAAGAGTTATGGAGGAACATGCATACATACATACATAAAGAAAAAAATTCTAAAAATCGCCAATTTAGATTCAGTATCTTGTATAGAGCCTAAACACGATATCTCTGAAAACAAAGTAACTTACTCCATGACCAACCCTTACAGATTTATTATTAGTATTGATGATTGATGACATAGGTATGCGAAAGTGGTTTCAGTGGCTTCAGGCTGCACCGCGATACATCCGCACGACCCTGTTGGGCAGAAACCCTTTTATATGTATTGAATTTAAACCTAAGACAAAAGAGATATTGAGTCCATATATTCTACACGATTTACAAGTAGAGATACTCGTACAAGAAAGGACATAGGGACATTCAGAAAAAATGCAGTGGCGGCGCCACCGTCTTCACATCAATAAAGATTTCAGACGTAATTATTACTCACATAATTATTTTCTCAGATGTCATATTTTTAGTTTTTCAATTTCAACAAGGACGAAGTTGCGGACACCAGCTAGTATTGCATAATATATTAAAAAAAACTCTCGTGTGCAAGTAGCCTTATGTAAAATTCCAGATATTTTTTTTCAACGGGGACGAAGCCGTGGGCACCAGCTAGTGTTGCATATAAAAAAAACTCTCGTGTGAAAGTAGCCGAACGTAAAATTCCAGGTATTTTTTTTATTTTTCAACAGCGACTTCCAGCTAGTGTTGCATAATAAAAAAAAACTCTCGTGTGTAAGTAGCCGAACGTGAAATTCCAACGAGTCTGCCTAAAAACAATGAGAAAACAATAAAAATAGTACATAAATGCTCTCGTAATGGCAATTAAAGCACATGGGCAGTGTGGCTTTAGCTATTTCTAGGCGAGCTGGTTTGGAAGGCGGCCAGGGCACACACAGCGACGCAAGCGCACCGCACGCCGCTGTCATGTCCGAGCGCACGATTGGCTGCGACTTATTACCGGATTATAATAACCTCCCGTACGAATTCTATTTAGGCCGATTTCACATTCACTTATTGCATTGTGGACTCAGTCACACGTAAAGCCTTCTCAGTGATCGGCCATTTTGGATTCAATAACTCTTTTTAACAAAAACAAAAAAAAAACCGACTTCAAACCGTCACATGGTCTTTTCTTATGGATGCCATTGTCAGAACTGGACCAAATTGAAATGGGCCAACACGGGAAGCACCAGCTTTCAAATAATAAAAAGAACCATCAAAATAGTTTCACCCAGTCAAAAGTTCTGATGAAAAAACAGTCGAATTGAGTACCTCCTCCTTTTTTGGACTTCAAACCGTTTTCTTATGGATGCCATTGTCAGAACTGGACCAAATTGAAATGGGACCACACGGGAAGCATCAGCTCTCAAATAAAAAAAGAATCATCTATAACGGTTCACCCAGTCAAAAGTTCTGAGATAACAAACATAAAAAAAATACAGTCGGTCAGACCTTTTGAAAATGTAACATTTTGAAAAAAAAAGGGAATTGAGAACCTCCTCCTTTTTTTGGAAGTCAGTTGAAAAAGATTTAGTTGGATTTAGAAATATAATTAAAATCGTCTATAATGTTGTGAAATGTGTACCTATGTTTTTAAAGTTTCAAAACATACTTATATATATATATATTTTTAAAGTTCGAGTTCGATCTAAGGCATTTTCTCCATCGTCGGCCTCGTCTTTCCTGCACGGCTAGATGCTGGCCAAGATAAAACTCATTACTAATTATAAAAAAAGTGAATGTAAATTATATTTAACTAACTAGTGTCAGCGACTACTTACGTCCGCGTTGAAAAAGGAAAAAGATAACACCTGAGACAAAGTATGAGTAATGTAAACCCTTACATCTTTATCGCTGTGACGACGGATAAATTTTTGACGATCCCTTTGGGAACTTAACATTTTTCAAGAATAAAAAGTATCCCAATAAATAATATTAGGTAATCCAGGTAATAAATTGTGGTCCAGGTATAAATAAATAAGGTATGCCAAAAATCCAAATCTGTTTGCCCTAGGTTTTGCCCGCGACTTCGTCCGCGTCCGATCCCTACCAAACTTCACAAGATTACCCGCTGAACTAATCTGAAGATTGTCTGAAAACTTCATCAAAATTTGTTCAACGGTTTTGGAGTCCATAGGGAACACACATACATACATACATACAGAAGCACGCATACGCATACACATATCGCTGCTTCAAAACTAAAGGGGCATAAAACAAAAAAATCCAAAAATGTTTTTATTGCAAAAATACAATCACAATCGTTCATATTGTATGTTGCAAAAAGACTTGTGGTTGTTTTATTCCATATTTAGTATATTTTGATCATTTTGAAAACATTTTGCAATCATATATTGAAAAGTATCTTATATGCTTATATCTCTTCTAGTATTCAGTTTAATATAAAAGTACTCAAAACATTTAATGCTACTTAAAAATACGCTTCTAACTATGTATAATATGCATATATTTGATATAAATATCTAATAAGAAATAATAAAATAATTTTTTTTTAATTTTTTTCGATTAGCTCTCCTGTAAAAAGTGTAATTTTGATTTGTGGCCCTTTAGTTTTTAAGGAGCGAATATGTCTTTTATTATATGGATTAGGGTAACCTGATTGCAGCGCCACCTACTCCGTCGGCAGCGCACTTGCAGCACCTTAACATAAAAGAAAATTAAAAGTATAGGTTTTAATTTTTATTATTATTATTTAACTATTTTATTTTATTATTATTATTAATTATTATTATTAAATTGAAAATTAAAATAAATATTATTAAAAATAATTAAACTACTCAGCGTTATTATCAATTTTTAACTTTGTAATAGAATATTTAGTTATATTGCCAACATAATTTACATTAGACGCGTAAATCTATTTGTGAATTAGGATTACGAACAATATACAGCTTTGTTCTGCTACGGTCGTCAACAAAATACTAATTTTCAGTTATGAAATAATTTTATGATTATTTTTGGCTGTTCAACAAAATTACTAGCTGGCTTGACGAACAAAACCCCCAACGAGTTCGTATATAACATTTATATAAAACTTTGATCCCTTAGATATTAAGTGGTGTAATTAAATTTTGGATGTAGATAATATGTATCCCTCGATTTTGTTATCATCGGATTTCTGAATTGCCTGCCACTATGGAAGCAAATTTAAATACATATTCACGTCAAAAACCTTTTTAATTTCTTCTGAGGGCCTAGTGCGAGTTTTACTCGATCAAACGTAACGTAGCTACACGTTAGCCACTAGGTGGCGCTGCTTCATTCCCCATACAAATTGACGTTTACGCGTTCAACAACACGTTAGCCACTAGGTGGCGCTGCTTCATTCCCATACAAATTGACGTTTACGCGTTCAACAACACGTTAGCCACTAGGTAGCGCTGCTTCATTCCCATACAAATTGACGTTTACGCGTTCAACGCGTTTGATCGAGTAAAACTAAAACTCACTAAGCTCTCTGTTCATGCCCTCTGTTCTTCCTCTGCCCTCTGGGCCAAACCATATCGAAACCGCAATTACACAAATTCCCGAATTGAAATCTATTTTATTTTATTTATTAGGAAGCCAACACACTACAATAATCCATACAGTTATTCACATTTAAGCAATCTTTTATAATATTGTATACTTATAGGCTAACTCAGCATGCATTAAAAACGAACACAAAAGACGACATTTTCTGTTTTTTTACAAAATATAACTAATAAAACGATTAACAAAACACAAACTCTAAAAACGACTATCATGCAGTACCCAATGGCAGAAACTATATGACTTCTCTTTTAAAGGATGCTGTGGAAGATCGAAAAATATATAAGCCATAAGTAAATCTGTAATATAATAGTATTTTTTGAGTATGTGTATATTTTTTCTCATATAGTTTCATTAACCACAATAAAATCTATCTTAATACCTATCAAATAGACCCACATCATGAAGCTCATATAATATTTATCCTATGCCAAAAAATCATCGTTAGAAATTTGTAACACGTCATGTGGAACGCAACTGATAAGGAACTGACTAATGACGTCAACGCTACGTCATAGCACACACAAAGTAGGAAAAAAACAGACACACATTCCTGACGTTATAAACTTGGCTTAGTTCTTCACACGTGATATTTGGCAGTTATTATTGATATTAGATATTCTCAATTAGTATTAATTCATAAGTATTGCTGTTCCCAAATTGGTTTTTCATTGGAATATGTACTTTAATTTTATATAATTAAGAACTATTTGATATTTTCAAAATGGTATAAATTGAAGTACTGGTTGATACGCGGTGTAAATGTTAATTTTAGATTAATTTATTATTGTTGACTACAATTGTTAAGTGGTGAGATTTGTATGGCATTAAATATGTTAACAAGAGGCATATCATATAATGTTCACATATATATTATATGTTCACACCAAATTCCACACAGCACCATCTAGTTCCACACTAAGCAACTAATGATTGTATTATGAATACCAATACCAGACAGTTGATATACTACATAGATTACTTTGTTTTTGTAAATACATACATATTATAAATAAAAAACATCCATGACTCAGGTACAAAGGTAAAATGTTAACACATAAAAATTAGCCCCTAGCGGGATTCGAACCCGCGACATTGCTAATTCGGTTCTTCGTCAAATTTCGTAATTTCTGATACGATCTACCAAAGAAATTCCGAGCATAGGTCGCTCAATAGCTCGCTTAGATCAGTCCTACCATGAGAGGCTACGTTTCAGCATCATACGTCATCACTGGCAAGACGCACTGATAAATTTATCTAATTAATAAACCAATAAATCTAATTCAAATAGTTCAAAATATTTTCCTTACATTGTGCGATAGACGATTCGTGATAATCCTGGATAAATAATGATGATCATAGCATCTCTTCTTAGTTAATCATATGCAAGCAATGTTAACATATTAACTAGATCAATGCTACACTGACAGTCAACGCATCTCTGACGTCACTTGGCATCATGTACAATCTAATGACGCGAACAATTTTGTGTTGGATTCGCGAAATACTCTTGTTTTATTTTTATAACTATTCTATTCATATACACTAAAACCCAGCATAGACGTAGCTATTATATTTTAATATAATTATTATATATTTAGCAACGCATATTACGATTTTTCTATAGTATTTTTTGAGTCACCACACACTCATATTTTTTATGTACCCCTAATAATAAATCTGTAAGTGTATGTATGTATGTTCGAATGATGCAGTAAACCAAGTGCATAATTCCACAAAACAGAAAATTATTTTTAAAAGTAACTAATCAACACATTACTTGTAGTTTGTGAAAGAGGCCCTGAACTAAACTAATTAACTGATTTTTCTTTTTCAACACGGACGAAGTCACGAGCGCCAGGTAGTACTAATATATAATTACATTTTCTTTGCCCCTCACAATATGTATGCAATCTTTGTTGGTGATCGATAATAATAAAGTACCTTCAGTTTTGAATAAACTAAATTAAATATTTATTATACAAGTATATATTGTAAATCCCTTACATAGGAAATTGAGTGCTCCCGAGTATCAAGGTTTGACTTGATACTTTGTCTAAAGCGGGGTTTACACGGTACGAGCGCACTCGGATTACTACTCGGATGCTACTCGTAGCGTGTAAACGAGGGATCCGAGATCACTCGGATGACAGCGTCCGATCAAAGTGGACTCGGACCGTGCTCTATTTGTACGAGCTGAGTCGGATCAAATATTAAAAACAAAATGGCGTCAAATGAAATTTTAGATGCGTTTGGAGTGAAAAAAAGTGGAATGAGCGCAATACGCTTAGATTTGTGGAATTATATGAATCAGAAGAAGTTTTGTGGAACATACGACTGCAAAACTATAAAAATAAATCATAAATTAGCATATCTGCCACTATTTCTATACCTCGCAGCAGCAGATCATTCGTCATTTTGCAAATCTAGACCAACTCAACTAACGACAAAGTACGCTACTCGGACACTATGAACTCGTATGGTGGGAACTGTAATCCGAGTACACTCCTATACGAGCTGACTCGTACGAGTGCGCTCGGTCCGAGTGCGCTCGTACCGTGTCAACCCCACTTAAAGTATTATGTAAATTAATTACATTATATACATATGCTTTGCTTTCTTATTGTCACGTTTCCACGTTTCGACCATGAAATTTATCATAACAGTTTACATATTCTTAACTTAATTGTTAGCACGTAGAAAAGGTCCATACGTGCTCTTATTTAAACATAATTTCCTTGTTTATTTGGTACAAATAAGAGAAACACTCCTACGCGTCCTTATATTACTTCCTAGTGGGATGGTTCCATCTGCTTAGTAAACTGATCTTCTTAACATACATCTCATCTTGGCTTTTCTTGTCAGTAAAATGTAGGAAAGATCGTACATTTTATAGATGTATAATAGATTTCGAGTGTTATATTTTTCAAAAAATGTACATCTTTTTAGATAAAAATCGAGGTATTTACGTATGTATATTCCTATGGATTCCAAAACCACTCAACTACTATACTAAGAAGGTTTGTTTGAGTAGAAAAAAATTCATCCGTACGAAACCGGATGGAAGCGAACACTAGCTGGTGCCCGCGACTTCGCCCTTGTAACTTTGTAAATTATATACTAAAACCTTCCTCGAGAACCACTATCCATTGGTGAAAACAACATGAAAATCAGTGCAGTAGTTTTTTGAGTGAGGACATTGTTTTATAATATGTAAGGAAGGATTTAAATAACAATTTTTTTAGTTTACCCACTCCGCTAACAGTTTCTCTTTAAAAAGTTTACTTTGCCACTTATTCAAATATTCAAAGGGCGGCGCCGCCTCACTACTGAATAATATAACACAAAAGGGATTTCTGTCAGTCCACATTTAACAATTAGATATGAAATTGCTTTTTCAACGGGATCTTGAAGAAAATACAGCTTAAAACGGTTTACGGTCTATAATTACTGAAAGAGAAGTATTATAATTAACAAATCATTGTGAATTATGAATGGTATTAAAAATTTCGTAACCATTGGATTTGACGAGCTCGTTGGATGAGTGGTTAGTGTGCTTGCCTTAACGCTCTGTTCCAGGACTCCTGGGTTCGAGTCCCGGCAGGACCAACTTTAGAAATGAACTCTAGTCTGTTTTTTAATCTCAGAGACAAAAATGACACATGCAAATGTCAAGTTTGCATATAATGATACCATGTCATGTATGTAATCCATGTCACATGTAATGTCATTTTTGTCTGAGATTAAAAAACAAACTTTAGTGCCACTTGTCATGATACACACAGTAGGCTCAACGCAGATCCGCGTTCCGGCACATGAGTGGTGCAAAATTATTAACGCGGATCCGCGTTCCGGCACATGAGCGGTGCAAAATTATTAACGCGGATCCGCGTTCCGGCACATGAGTGGTGCAAAATTATTAACGCGGATCCGCGTTCCGGCATATGAAGGGTTAACCCTACTGTAGTCGGTAGCGCACTTGCAACACCTGTGGCGTTGCTTGTGTTGTAGGTGACTCTTCATCAGGTTTAATTCTCTTTAGGTATCTACCATAAAGTGGGCCCGCAGCCTATCTGTCTTTTCGTTTTGCTTGTGCTAATCTGGCATCTTTTTTTGTCGCGTTTTCTATTGTCGTTTATTAGCCTTTGCAAAAACATGTTATAATATGCAACTATATCGAACGCGATAATCAACACTATCACTACATATTATAAAACAAAGTCTTCCGCCGCGTCTGTCTGTCTGTCTGTCTGTTCGCGATAAACTCAAAAACTACTGCATTTCATGCTGTTTTCACCAATGGATGGAGTGGTCCTCGATGAAGGTTTTTAGTATAAAATTTACAAAGTTACGCGGGCGAAGTCGCGGGTAGCAGTTAGTAATATTACGTATAAAGAATAAAGATTTGATTGTTTGTTTATTTGAATTGAATAGGCTTCGAAACTATTGGACCGATTTGAAAAATTCTTTCATTGTTGGGAAGATATGTACAGGACACAGGATAGGCTACTTTTTTCTTTTTCAATGCGGACGAAGTCGCGGGCACCAGCTAGTTTAATTTAATAAAATTGTTACTCATTTCATACTTTTCACTGTAAAATACGACATGAAATAGACTGTGTCACCGCAATGAATACACGACGCACCCCCGGAAGGAGGCAATTGCCCTATTAACGCGCGCTATTCCGACACAAATGCATATGTATACGGGGAGCGGTGGCAGTGTAAGCGTGCAGCGTTTAAAAAGATCGCTTTGAAATTATTCACATACTTGAAAAAGAAAATATATGAGTCGCCTGACATCGTTATCGCTGTGACGACGGTGGCGCCGCCACGCGACAGTGGCGCCCAATTATTTATATTTTTAGACGATCACTCGGGAACAGTACTTTTCTGGATGAAAGGTACCCTATGTCCTTTCTTGTATCCCTAAAGCTTTGGTTTCCTAGGATAGCGGCGCCGTCATATAGCGGCCGTAATATTAGAATGCAACGTAATATTAGACGGTTCTGTCATGTCGGTTTCCTAGGATAGCGGTGTCGCTATTACACCATCTGTCATCTTTTCATATCTGTATACAATATATTAAAAACAGCTTCACCGCTATCAATAAAAACGTTCAGAACCGACAAGACGGCCGTCATGCAAATGGCGGCACCGCTTTTTGACGTTACGGTGTCAATTACCGCTCTCTAGGAAACCGCGCCATTTTATTTACATAGACAACGTTCTAGTGACGTCATTCACCGCTGTATTACGGCCGCTATATGACGGCACCGGTATCCTAGGAAACCAAAGCTTAACAACGTGACAATGGGTAGAGTTCCTTTTTTAGAACATTTCAATACACGCAGATGCTTTAAATATTCCATCAATTAATTTAAAAAAAAGGGGTTTTTTCACATAAAATCAAAGCTTAAAATCGTTGTCTCCCCTTGACAAAATTAAATAATTTGACTGGCGTAATTAAATAAAGAATTTATGCAAATATAAACTAATTCTTGAGAACCTAACCTAATTATATTTTTATGAAAGCTGATAATTATTTAACAGTGAAATCGGAAAAATAAATACTACTGTATTTATTTTTCTGTACGGTCTAAACCACGCTTCAGCGATGAATTTAAATATCGCTACGCTTTAAAAGGGGCCATACCCCTACACATAAATACGCGATGTTATATTTGTCCTTGCAGAAGGCGCGATAGCAACTTCCATTTCATTACAACAATTTCAGACTCAAGCCTTTTCGTAAAGGTCAAAGATCAAAAAGGGGTTACTGTTACTGGATTATACTAAAACCTGTCTTAAACTTTTACGCATAAGGTTTCTTTTACACGTGCGGTTAACATGTTTTTCTGCAACTATCGAGTTAAGTGAAACCTTTATTAAAGTATTTTTTACTTTGATGCCCTACCCTTAGTATGGACGTTAGGTCAAAAAATCAAAATGTGTATCAATATGTGTTTTTACACATATTTCGTAACTACCTACAAATTTGGTGCAGATGAGATGAATTTGGTGCAGTTACAATTGAATTTCTTTATTTAAAATCATAAAATATGGGTTTTATGCTATGTATAATTTTGACATCACATTATTTATTTGTCGTAAAAATAATAATTATCAAAACTGATTTTAAGATTACAAACAAAGTTTAAATTAAGTTGGTAAGTTCATAAATTAAAAAAAATATCGAAAAGAAATATAGTTACATGCCTAACCAAAATTGGAATTTTAACATATTTTAAGCTACACAAAAATCCCTAGAAAACCTCAAATAGCAACAGATGATAAATGGGTTGATTAGCAGACTCAAGCTGGGATTAACTGCAGTGTTGCCCACTTCTGCGGTAACATCTTTTAAAATGGCGCACGCTACAAAGGATGGCTTTTAGCCGCAAATGCATCTCGGCTTGAGTGCAACGACAGAGTGTAACACGCGTCAAGCTGTGTGACGACATGTGTGAATCCATCTGTGAAGACATGCTATATTATTTAAAAAGACCTGCACATGCGATGTAATTATTAGGTCATAATAACATTCACATAAGACATCATAATATGCAATAAAGATTTTTTTTAATTAAAAAAATCTACTCGAAGTAAGAATAAAGTTCTTACGCCCGCGATTTCGTCCGCGTTCTAATTTTTTTTATTAATTAATAAAACAAAAAGAATTTTTTAATTCGAACCAGAGTAGTATATAAGATTAACGCGTTCAACCAAACAAACTCTTCAGCTTTATAATATTAGTAAGTATAGATTCCGTATATTACAAAAAAAAGAAAAAAATAACAAAATAAATAACTTTAAAAAGTCTTAAGTTTTTAAGATCTTCTTTAAAAGATAGGTATTCTAATTTTGTTAGACGAGTTTTCTATTTAGCTACGAGAGATGGCGCTAGTTGTTAGATAAATATAAATATAATATTGTAATAAAATATTTTATATGCGTATTATTTATTTTTTCATATTATGCATATTTATTTCAGTTAATTTTATTAATTTTAATTACATTATGACGATTCAATTGTTACAACTTTAGAATGATTATTTTGTAGAAAAAAAAACAACGAATTTTGGTTCGTTATCTAGTGTCTAGATGGCGCTGTAAGTCTTCATTAGATCTTTTTGCAACTTATTTTAAAATGTTTTGAATTAAAACTAAAGGAACGCTACTTCAAATTTTAAAATGCATATATATAAGTGCATTTCTAATTAATAAATATGTATTTGTAGTGAAGTTTAATTTTAAAAAATCAAAATAATCCCTTAAGGTCTGCATCGCGATCCTAGAGATTTTTCTTTTTTTAAGTATAATTACCCTCTGAGTGTCATAGACAATCGGTGGTCCGTTGTCTACACAGGAAAGCAGTAGATAATCAGGGAGCTGTTCTAAGTCTCTGACGCTAATGTTACTATAAACACTCATAACATATCCTGTGTTCGAAACACTATATATGATAAAATGATAAAAAAAAAATCCAAAAATATCTGACAATGATTGAGGTCACTCAACCCCACTGTTGTAGGCGCTTTGACCACTTTTTGTCAAAATATTATTTATTTAATAACTTTTTTTTAAATGTTAAGTTCGACAAACAGGCTGACGGTCCACTTGATGTAATGACCATTTATTTTTAAATAAATAATTTATTTATTATAATATAATTTAACAATGTAATTTAATAAAGTTATTCTGTGCCATTTTTAGATGTATGAAATAAATTAATTTCTATACCTAATCTTAATGTTCTTTTTATTATTGAGTAAACTGTTGGTTAAAATTAATCTAAATTAATTAATATCTTAAACATGAAAACGAAAAGGTTATGATCAATACTTGCAGTAACAAAGATTATTCTAAAATTTATTCATTCTATAAAGTTTCTTTTGAAGGTAGAATTTTTATGTTCTGATCGAAAATGTCACTTTTTATGAGTATAACTAATAATTGCGTGTAAAATATACAATAGTTTTCGAACGGGTTTTTAAATGGGCCATAACTTTATTGGCAGCCCCTACTGCAGGCAATGTTTTAATTTTTGGAGATTTTATGACTTGAATTGAAAAAAATTATGACAGTGAAATCAAAATTGTGACACGGTATGCGTACGTTCTATTTTCGAATATTTTAGAATATCCCTGAAGTTCATTCATATTTAATAAATTATTAAATTATTTATTTATAGTTCGTAACGAGTAAACTCCAGTCGTGCATCGGAGCTGACACACACACTTTTTTATTTTATGTATCGTCAGACAGGCGAAGGCCCACTTGATGATATGGTGGCTACTGTAGCCTGTAACACAAGCAACGTCACAGGTGCTGAAACTACACTTCCGACCATAGTAGGATTACGGATATAGAGAAATAATCTTTCCCTGACTCTGTCTGAAAAATGGTATCCTAAATTTCTTTCGGGGTTTCTTCTCACGATCGTCATCATTTTGAACTTGAACAGAGCCAACTTTGAAAAGTTCATTTCTAAAGTTGACCCAGTCGGGAATCGAACCCACGATAACCGTTAGAACAGCGCATTCAGGCCTTAACCACTCATCCGGAGGGTCGTCAAAAAATTCGTCCTTAAAATTTGGATACGTTCCACATTCAAATTTCCCTTCTAAACCACCAAACTATTACAACATGGGATCCGCGTGCTATACAAAATACTACGAACTTTATGGAACATTTAAAAGTGACATAATGTCATTTCCCAAATAATGTCTTTAATGTCATTTAAAGAAAATGTGAGTTTACGTCAACACATTAGAGTTTAAAATGAATAGTAGAACTTGCTTGTTACTATGTACCTTTTACCATTGACGCGCGAAGTCAAGACTCCGCCATGATTCTATCAAAGGCGTACTTTTTAGGTGCCGCTTTGGCGTTTGTGACGCAAATTCCATTGTAGTATTTCGATGTTCTAAACTGAAATTATTTTGTTCCAGGTTGACATACCACGAGACGAGTGAAAGAGACCGAACGCGACACTCCCTTCAAAACGCCTTATATGGAGCGAGACAGGAATAGAGCGCGTGCATCGACGCGAGAACAAACACACAAAAACCGCGAATCTAGGTAATAGAAAGGGAGTTGGGAAAATTTAAAATAGGTATAAGACCGCCTAAAATTCGTGTGCAGACTTTAGCCTAACCCTTGTTGACTTTTAGGAGCTTAATAGACATTTGTCCTTTCAAAATGTGTCCGGCTGTGGTTTAGATATATAAGGGGTAGATTTAGTACTAAGTTATATTGGAGTCAATAAAGGCGAGAATCGTGCGCGGGTGTTTAATCGTTGTGGGAGCAGAGTTTGGGATGCGGCGACCGCCGCGACTACGCAGAGTACTTCTGTCCAAGAAGCCTTCAGTGCTGGTCTGACGAAACCGCAAAGGTAACTATTTTTTATTCATTATTCTTATGCGAGCTACAGACTTATTTGTTTATTTCCCCAACAGTCCTTGCTTGGCCTGCCAATTTCATATAAAAATACCATCCAAATTTCCGTCCAACTGTGACAATTACGAACACAACAAAAAAATATCAATATCGGTCGTGCCATTGTCAAGTTATGCTCCGTCATACATGTGGTAATTATTTTTATATATACAGATTTAAGAAGATTTACATGTAAGTACATATTTACATAAAGCACATGTGTGTCGTTCATTGTAAAAGTGGTGTAACTCCCTATTTTTAAAACCATCTTTTCTTGCCTAATGGTATCACATTTAGTCATAACTTTCAATATAAAAGTGAAGTAACTCCAATAGTTGCATTAAAATCCCATAGATGAAAACAATGAATGAATGCTTATATTTTTTTTCCTATACTATAATTCGCAAAAAGCTCGTTATTCTAAAATTCAGTTACAAGGAGATAGTTCACTTTTACAATGAACGACACATGTCACACTTAAAAATTACTATACAACTCTTTGAAATTAAGTTTTTTGGATTTAGGATAGTATTCTTGTGAAATATAGGCATTTTTTTTTCAAGCTTTTTGGTCTAGCCATAAAAAGCCTTAGATATCCATTTGACGTCACTATAAGCGCCTTAATGAGTACAAACATTTATTTTCTAGAAATACAGGAGCGTAGCGGTTTGTTGCAATCGTTAGCAAGGTAAACTGACAAATGTCTCAACACCGTTCATCTGTCCCTGTCACACTCGATGTATGTACCTAACATATTTTATGTACCTACATTACATAAGTTTTCAGGGTTGACACATCGGAAATTTCCTAATTACAACTCAACCAATGCGGAGAAATTCTGAACACAACCCTTTTCATTTATGTGGGGTAACTTTTAGCCTATATAAAAAAGCTAATGGTTAAGGTTAAGGTTTCTGTTTATGTCAAACTTTTTACTTAAATAGTCTAAAAATCACATATTACTACTTTGTATCCATATAGCAGATCGCTAGTTTTTTAAAAAATTCTACTTTTTTTAACATAAACTTTGTACTAAAATAGTTAGTTAAAAATAAATAAGATTAATTTTTAACTAACTATAATAGTTACTCGTAGTTAAAATAAAGGTTAGAATTTGTTTATAATCAAAAACTATATTTTGAAAAAAAAAAAACAAACACAACATCCTGTTTGTGACAACCCTACACATACAGATATAGGTCAGCTTCATCAATCGTGCCACGTCAATTCTTTGGTAATTTCTTTCCAATCTTAACGTAGATATTATGAAGTGATTCATCTTGTTCTTGCTATAATACGAATAGAAGCAGGATTCCTATTTATTTGTCCGTTTGTTTATTGAACTCGAAAATGTACACAATCTTTTCTATCGACTTATTGTGGAACAGTTCTATTATTTATTGTCTTTATCTGTGCAGATAATACAACTAAATATATAGACCACTTAAATACATTATTACGATCTTATTGGGTCACAGTCTTACCGCTGAAGTTTTAGTGTCTGGTTTTAATAGTTATAAAATAAAGATATAGATACCCTATGTCGTTTCCTGTAACCCTGACAACGTGTGTGCAAAACGCTGCCTATCTTAAATGATTTAAGGATGAAAGGATTTTTAGGATTCAAGGATAAAAGATTAGGATCCTTAATCCCAATATGGTCGGCAACATACTTTTTTTTTATTTATTAGAGATGGGTTTGCTCTTGGCCAACAACCAGCTGAGTAGCATGGATGAGGCCTAAGATGTAGCGAGCTCACCCAGAAGATGCCTATTCACTCGAACTTTGAAAAGATTAGGGTTTTATATAGGCTCGGAACGTTGCTTGTGTTAGGTATCTAAGGCGACTTTAGCCACCTACCATCATGGACCGTCTTTATTTACAAAAGGAATCCATCATGGATATCCACTGGCCTGGGGACAGACCGATGGGTTATGTCGGACTCCCGCCCCGAAATGGTATTTAGTCGAGGGTAGACCTACCAACTAAACCTCTTGGCGTCTTCCGCGTCCGCTATGGGCAAAGTTGCGAGGTCGGACGAATACTCTTCCGCAACCACGCCGACCCTGTTTGACGACCTTAACATATAAAAAGATAAAATAGTTCTTATATATCAACAATAAGTAGTAATAAAGCTGAAAATAGATAAAGTATGTCAACCATCAAAACAATGCAAATATTACAACAAAGATTGTAGTGGTAGTGGCAATGTAACGGCAAGCTTACTCGCTTCCAATAAAAGTAGCCGTCAAAGTATTGCGTGCATATGACGCGAACAAATCGCATAGGTACAACATAGGTATTGTTGTATTCATTGTAGAGAAGCATTCGCAACGTGATGGCTTTCGAGGGAACTGTAAACGCAGAAGTTGGAAACAATAAATCAATAACATGTTAACAATAACGCCGCGGTACAAGCTACAAGATTGTAGCGTAATTTGTTAGTTTAATTTTCATTAAAAAAAATTTGGTAAAATATCCAATATCTAATCAATACTAATAATAAATCTGTTAGTTACTGTAAGTTACTTTGTTTTCAGAGATATCGTGTTTATAGGCTCTATACATCATACTGAAACTAAATTGACCATTTTAAGAATTTTTTTCTGTATGTATGTATGTAGGCATGAGTTCATTATTATTCTTATTATTATTATGTATGTAAGTATGTATGTTCCTCTATAACTCTTAAACGAATCAACTGATTTTCATGAAACTTGATAGATAAACATTTAGACGTACGGGACACAGGATAGGCTACTTTTTTTTTCAACGCTGACGAAGTCGCGGGCGCCAACTAGTAATTATAACGTTTTGTCCTATATATACAAAACCACACTAAGTTTTTTGTTTGTATATACCTAGGCTATAAAATGTTGTACATTACCGACGATAAGTATATAAATATCTCCATGTGTTTTTTAAAAAGTGAATAATGGAATACAGAAATTTCAATGCGTTCAACGCCTCAAATTTTGCGTTAATTTTGCTGAGTTAATAGACAAATCGGCATTTATCTCGCCCGGGGAGGGCGAATTGTCATGTTTTATTTTACCTATTATTTTTATAGACAACTCGCCCGCAACGTGTTAACACGCTTTCTGCTCATCAATTACGTCTTTAAATAATCATAGTAAGTAACAATGCGCCTGACACAATAAGGAAGTTTTGGAGTTACGCTATTAACTGAAGTTATTTTGCTAGTCATTATTTTGAAAATAGGTTCTATTGCATGTATCATAAGTGTCGTCTATCGTCAGATACATAATATTTTAATTTATATCAAAGATTTTAATGCAGATTATGACATAATGTTATGATATAACATAATATGGCTTCGTAGGAAGTGACTGAATGCGAAAAACGGAAGACCATGCGTGGTGGCGAGCCTTTGGAGAAGCCTACATCTAGCAGTGGAGAGACACAAGTTGATGATGATGATGATGATGATGATGATATGATAGTTTCATATGGTTAAAATGCAGGTGGTCTATGCAGGTGAGGACAGTAACCAGAACCACCCCTTGTCCTTTCTGTAAGGGACCCCATAGTGTTCCGTGATTAATGAGTTACGATCTAGCATAAAGTGGACCGTCAGGCCACTCTGTATCATAAAAAAAATGTCACATACAAATATAATTCTTAAAAATTTTCTTTTCGACTTGATTAATCCA
Source organism: Synanthedon formicaeformis (assembly GCA_945859745.1). Taxonomy (NCBI): domain Eukaryota; kingdom Metazoa; phylum Arthropoda; class Insecta; order Lepidoptera; family Sesiidae; genus Synanthedon; species Synanthedon formicaeformis. Next base: position 2,327,375 of record OX243977.1, read on the forward strand.
ATCCCTGAGACTCAACGTTCTTAGCAATACAATTTTTAATTATCCAAAATTCCAAATCTTCTGCATCTCGAGGTGTAATAACCAGTTCTGTTAGAAGTAAAGCAGTGAAGGTACAAAAATAATTTGAAAATTATTTACTTTAACAAATTAAATATTAAATTAATTATAATTTACTAGAATTTGGGATCCTTCGGAAACAATACTTTTTTGTGAATAAAAGGTACCCTATGTACCTACCTATGTAGTTTTCTATTATCATCACAACGTGTATGTAAACATTCATGTATGATCTCTTAAATAGTATTCGTGAACGCTTGACAAACAAACAAAAAAAAACTCACTTTTGCATTTGTAATATTAGTAATTCAATTTATAAATAACCATTTCAAAATTTTCTCCAGTCGACAGTAAGGAACGAAAAGTGATTGAATAAAATCAAAGAGCATTTTAAATTAGGTTAATTCTATCATTAAAATTCCGTTATTTATTACGCATAAACTGAGTGCCAGATAAATTAATTACGATCATAAAATATATACTAGTTTACTTAGATACGATTAGCTTTTTATTTTTATCATTTATTTATTTTTATTTGTCAAATTTTTAATGCTCGATAATTACAGGCGCTAATCCCAACTGGATTTACAAACGTTTTACAAATTTTGAAAATTAGAAAGAAAGAAAGAATTTTATTCACGCAACACAAACACAAAAAAACCACAAGACAGAAATTAATAAAAAAAAAACAGGTAAAAGATGTGTGTGTCCTCGCGGCAGTGAATCGGATACTGCTCAGCATTGAGCTGAAATAAATAATAATAAATAAATAAATGAATATCTATGAATGTTATTTATTTATTTTATATGATAAAACTTCGTAACTCTTAAATCTATAACAAAGTATTTTACAAATAAATTACAAACAAATAAACAATTAAACCTAATATATAAAACAATTATAAAAAGAATACCCCGTCTAACATTCGACACAGCACCATCTAGTTCCACAGTAAGCAACTATAGGCTTGTATTATGGATACCAGACAGTTCTAAATACTTTATTAGGTACACTCGCCGTAACTACTAGAGTCTAGTCTAGTAACTAGATCAACTGGGCAGCCGTTAGTGTGTATCATTTTAGATTCTTGTCTTGTATACAATTAGTTTTTTTTTTGTCAGAAAAACCACTAAGTAAATAAATAAAACACATTTAATGCATAAATAAATATTTTATATACCTACATATAAATAAATAATTTGTGGTAATAAAAAAAAACAATAATATTTTTACGAAAATAAGAGAAATAACGAGTACTCGAATTAAACGTCCTATCAATATTTTATTACAACCAACATTTCGTTCGACGACGCCTCGTAGACAGAAGTACTACGACGCCTCGTAGCAGTGTTCCTGTATACCCTCTACGAATTGCTACGAGTTCACAAGCGAAAATAAACCTTGCATACATTTTGTTTGCAAAATTCACATTGATTGTACAGTCGGCCGCATAAGTTGATTAACACATTCAAAAGTGCAAAACAACTGAACACTCAACTTACTTATTAACATACTTACTTACTGAAGCTTTTTGCAATCGTTTGTACGTGAAGTTTATTCAACGACTTATGGCGCGTTGAGTGTTACGTTGTTTTGCACTTTTGTATGTGTTAATCGACTTATGCGGCCGACTGTACTAAACAATAGGATCGTATTCAAAATATTAATAGTTTTTTGATGACTATTAATATTTTGAATAGTAATAGTTATATTACTATTATGACTGTTCATGACTCATTTATTTTATACTTCTATACATACTAATATTATAATGAAAGAAGATTTGTATGTTATTAATGAATAAACTCAAAACTACTGGAACGATTTAAAAAATTCTTTCACCTATAGAAAGCTACGTTAGTATGTATGTATGTAAGTATGTATGTACCTCCATAACTTAAACGAAATACCTGATTTTCATGAAACTTGGTAGATAAACATTTAGACGTACGAGACACAGGATAGGCTACTTTTTTTCTTTTTCTTCGGGCGCCAGCTAGTATACAAATAAAATTATCTAGTCTTCTTAGATGCCCGAGTTTACTCTGAATGTCTTTCGCAGTTTTAACAAGTGATAATTATTTCTAATTCGAATATGAATGATTAATAAGTTCATTCCCGATGGATATTCAATCCTGCGTGTGATAAAAGTTGTGCCCGATAGGCCACAATTAATAGCTGTTTTTCAAAACGAATAATAAATTATCAAAAAATTAATAAAAACAGAATTAATGATAATAATAATGTTTCAAAGCAGTTTATTCACACATTTTTAGATCTATTGGTTTTTAGAACATTTTAAATAATGGGTAAGTTATTGTATCTCGACTAAAGTTTCAACATTATGTTCAAACAAAATGTACTTATTCAGGACTGCAATTTAGTAAATAACCATATATACACATATTTTTTTGAATTCATGTAAATAATTGTATTCTGTCTGTGTACTTTATTAAATAAATAAATAAATAAAAACTAAATTTATTCTAAGATGTAACTAACACTTCACTAATTAGTTTCAAAATAGCCATGATTCTTTTACATAATGAGCCTTTTAACAAAAATCGCCAGCAGACACTATACAGAGACGGATAAGGATAAAAGGAAAAATTATATTTCGTTAATAAAACGAACTCAAAAATTACAGCTATAAGGTCTATATTACATTGTAGTGTAACGCCTCTTGTAACCTTTCGACGCGGTCTAGTTCCGTTATTATGACGTTACAATTAAGCGCTTGCAGCCGCTTGAGAAGTTCGTTACGAGAGCGTTCGTTCAGACTCTGTTGGCTGCAGCGCTGACTGATTGCGGTGTGGATCGATGAGATTGGTGCGCGCGCAAGTTATGACGTCATCGTCGCCGGGCGGCGTGGCGGCGACGGCGAAAGGCTAGCCATTCCCATTTTCAAGTATGAAAAAGAAATTTCACTCTATAAGTACTTTAGGCTTATATGTAAAACTAGCTGGTGCCCGCTACTTCGTCCGCGTTCTCTATAGCCTATAGCCTTCCTCGATAAATAGACTATCCAACATAAAAAGAATTTTTCAATTCGAACCAGTAGTTCCTGAGATAAGCGCGTACAACCAAACAAACTCTTCAACTTCATATAATAGTATAGATAAGTATTAGTAGGTATAGAAGTATAGATAATATGCAACAAAAATTGCAACTCTGTTGTCGGCAGGTGCATTGACATTGACAGCTATCTTATTACGCCGAGTCGACACTTTATACAATTAGATATTATAGCAAAGATGGTGTCATGAGACTACTGCGTACATTTTTTTTTCTGAAAATTTAATTTAAGCATAATATTAAAATATAAAATTTTATTTTTTCATTCAAAGCTCTGTTGAGATAGATTACTGCACGTACTGCAAAAATATATTTTCATAATTTCTAAAGGGGTCCAAATATTTTTTTATTACTGACGACCCACTCCCGGCTTCGCCCGTTTTTTGTCACGTAAAAACCTTCCCTGATTATCCCTCTATCCATGAGTGAAGACAGAATTAAAATCGGTCCATCCGTTCTCGAGTTTTGCGCTTAGCAACACATTTAGTGATTCATTTTTATTTTTATAAGATTACTCAAAACCTTAATGGATTAAGTACTTACTTTTTAATTTTTGATAAAATTCTTACGACATAAAAATCTGTCCATCTGAAAATTTTGTCAAGTTGGAAATGAAAATGAATCTATGTATGAATATGTTCAACGTGTAATCTATCACATTATCCGTTCGTATATAATCTATTTGCCAACATACATACGTCAATAGATAGCAAAAAAATGATGTGGCTAACTCCTCGTTCATTTATTTTAAGCTTTTTTTAAATTTAATTTTCAACTAGCTGGTGCCTGCGACTTCGACCGCATTGAAAAAGAAAAAAGTAGCCTATCCTGTGTCCTGTACGTCTAAATGTTTATTTAGCAAGTTTCATGAAAATCAGTTAATTCGTTTAAGAGTTATGAAGGAACATAGATACGAGTACATACAATACCTACACTTACAGATTTATTATTAGTATTGATGATGATAAAATGGAGACTTGTGGCGAATCAACAACAAGCCTTCTTATCTACCTGTTTCAATGTATGGAAATACAAAAGTGTGGCAAAACAACAACAAGCCGACATAGGGTTTCTTCCATCCGTAAAAAAAGTACAGTCCCCAAGGGACGCCGACAAACTTCTTAAGTAATTGAAAGATATTTAGGAAAGATAAAAAAAAACGGATTTTCTGCTTCTAAAAAACGTATAGTGTAATTTTGATATGTGATAATATAATCTTTTTAATACATAGCAAAACATTTTTTGTTGGAAACTAAGAATTAAGTCTGATAACGATAAGAATGCTGCATTGAATTGACGTAAGTTGTTTTAACTTAGATCACTCCTACTGACAAGGAAAACATAACGGATAAGAAATCAGGCTATTTCATGTCAGGGGGCCCGGGTTCAAATCCCGACTGGACAAAATTTAGAAATGATTTTTTTTTTTATAGTTGGCATTGGTATGGATCTGGCAAACTCACTGCGTTTCGAATTTTAAGTTGCCCGTCTTGTGTCAGTAACCACTTCTTTACAGAAGACCATATTGAAATGACAGCATGTGTGCTGTTGTGTTTCGGTTAGTGAGTAGCCAAAGCCCATAGGATCCCAAGCATAGGGACCGGGAAATTGGGCTCTGGCAACCCTTATCTCACTCACCGTAACACAACAGCAAATGTGCTGTTATTGCACGACGTCAATGACCGCCCAAATGACAGCGAAACGCCCACTGCGCCCCTCGCCCTGACATTACTTTTAAATCCAAACCAGGGTCAACTTTGAAAGTTCACAGTTGACCGTATTGGGACTCGAACCCGGGAACTCTAGAACAGAGGCAAGCACCCCAACCACTCAAACGGCTAGCATTTAAAAAAGGCTCTAGCTATTTTTTGTTTTCTTAATTCCAGACATTTTTGACTATTTTATTAGTAGCAATAACAGTCATCATCAGATCGCATCGTCAGACGTCACGTCGCGTTTATGCATTAGTGTCAGTGTCAGATTACTAAAACAAAGTTTGTCCTATCTATTACCGTGAATTTCGAGGTTTTCCGATATACCTACTTACTGCTTAAAGTGCTCGTATGTGTCAATTCAGCTTTTCAAGTAGATTTTTAAATAAAAAATATGATACGAGAAAATAAATGGAGAAAGACACAGTGTGTTTTACGTGAATATGTGTACTACGTATGTGTTATATTGATTGTTATGTAGGTAGTATATATATTCAAAGAATTTGAAATCGAAAAAATTCTTTGATATTTTAGCTATCGAGCGGTGTAATATTTTAAATGTATATTATTATCTAGGTTTGTTAAAAATTGAAATCGAAAAAATTCTTTGATATTTTAGCTATCGAGCGGTGTAATATTTTAAATGTATATTATTATCTAGGTTTGTTGATAATAATTTATAATATTTAATTGTGATATATTTGTGTAAAATCCACAGGCAGAGTATGCTTGGGACCCTGCCTATAGGAGACCGAAACCAATATACTTATTGCATTCTATTCAATATCGTACGTTTTTTTAAACCTACAGATTTTTGGGTGATTTCATAATTGTTAATAATTTTTATATCGATTTTTCCATATTCAAATTAGGCTGAGGCTAATTAAACTTTAAAAATAGAAGAACAGGTCACGGGGACAGGTTTGCACTGTTTAGTCTGCATTATGTTTGAATTTGGTTAGCGATTGTTAAGTCGTATCCACATTGTTGAATTCTTTATTCTTTTAAATTTATTTATTTAGGTAAAACTAAAAACAGTCACATGACATACAATTTTTTATGCAAAAAATAAAAAATAAAAATACCTATATTACCATGAATTTAATACAAAATTTACCTATGGTAATATAGGTATTTCCAGTTTCCTTGTACAACTGCTACAAGCGATTCCTTGTAAAACTGCTAATTCCTTATAAAACTGTTTGATTGGACGCTAATACATAACATAAAATTAAGCGGTGATTGGTCAATGATGTATAGCTTCTCTGTTCTGGTTGGTCAATCAGCGCATCCGTCAGTAAGTAACGTTCATTTTGGCCAATCAGCGATCAAGATTTATGATAGGTGAGCGTTTATTCGCGACTTACCTAAAACTGCTCGAATTTTTGCAATGATCCTGGAAATACCTTGAATGTTTACAAAATTCGTTGTTAGTTTTCTGCATGGAATATAGAGGACCAACTTACATGGGTGTTAAACTGAAAAAGTAGCAAGCTAAAAAGCATTAAATAGTGGTTCATAAATTGATCAGAATGGCGCTAGTGTAGCATTGGTGTTTAATATAATTGATGGGTTTCGTAGTTCATGAAAAAACCGTAAATAAAAACCTACTAGTGCGTCACATCCCAATGCTACTACAGCGCCGCCTAATTGAGCGTATTCGACGGAAACTCTCATGTTACCTCTATTCTCCATGGTTTTCTGTTATACGGTTCTTTTCAATCACACTAGGATTATTGCAAAGATTTAAATCGAGAGATGCGGCATTACTAGCGAAAGTGTGTTACAAAATACAACATACATTATACTAAAGACAAAAGTATAAAATACATATACCTTTGTCTAAACACACTTTTAAACACAGACAACACATTCCTTACTTCAAACGTGACTGTGACGATAGCGACGCTCTCAACAAGCGACCGTCACTCACTGTAGCTGGCGTGCAACTGTAGTTAGGTTGAGCGCCTGCGCCCAACCCATTGTTAAGAATTTTCGATGTGTTTTTAGTATGGCGCGAGGAGATTACGCCGCATCTTTCGATTTAAATCTTTGGATTATTGCAAAAATCCGATTAATTCTAATATCCTACGACATTAATATAATATGTTACCTCTTTCTCTCATCTTTTCTGCATTAGTTCTCGTTAGAACAAGTTGAAAAGCGGAATTCCAGCGATCAATTAAAATCAATTCAGTGTGGACGACGCTTTATAGATCACATTCATTAGGTCCATCTGTCCATCAGACTTTACGTTGGCAGTCGGCAGACAATGAAGTAATCACACGAATTTACGTATACGACGCGTATTTTCGGTTTTGAAAGACGTTTATTGTTCATAAATATCTTTAATTTATATGGTTTTTTTCCTATGCTTATTTATGTCTTTTTAGTTTTCTAGTAGGTATTTCTGGATCGCATTCTGACAATTTTATTAATGTTGTTAAAATTATATATTATTATTAACAATTTTTATTATGACAATTAATTAATAATAATAATAATAATTTATTCACAAATCATCGTTATAAACATACAGTACAATTATGTTGAGTACCAGCGTCTAAACTAGGCCGAGCCTGTATCTTAGACGCTGGATTCTTCCATAAGTGAGTACACATAATAATAATATTAAAAATTTATAACAATTAAAATTTTAGGGTAACGCAAAAACTAAAAATAATTTAAAAATAACAAACATTATCTATACATTTAAAAGAAAGAATTACCTCAGAAGTTACAATATAAAATTACACCACTGAAACTATGGACTTGAGAACACAATAAATTATAATAAGTTAAAAGTATTATGAAAATATAACTAAGTATTTTTTTTTTTAATCCTAATATCATGCTAAAGCCAAAGAATCATTTTTTAATTACAAATAAGCACTCTATATCCTGATAATTTTGACTTTTTAACCAGGTTGTTAATTTCACTTTACACTGATAATTATTTAAGGAGTAAATATCTAGAAATTGATTTAATTTATTATATAGCATTGGGCCAAGATAACATTGAAATTTATTGATGAAGTATGTCTTGAAGGGAATTGTAGGACATACCTTTCCTTTTAGTCTCTTCACATTTTTAATTTGTTTATTATACATAATTTGCCAATGCATTTCCATAATAAGTGACACCATAGATTTTTTGTCTCGCATAATATGTATATATGTATGTACCTCTACTAGTAAATTTTCAACAGCTTTTATGTCACGGAATACAATAATTTAGTACAAGTATCGCTGTTGAAAATTTGTACATGAGTTACCGTGGGTTAGTCCAAGTAGTAGGTATACTATTAAGGGGCCTCTTTCACAAACTACATGTAAAGTGTTGATTAGTTACTTTTAGAAATCATTTTCTGTTATATTGAATTATGCACTCGGTTTACTGCATTCGATAGCCGATTTTTTTTTTAAATTATTTTCTATTTAATGTTGTACGTTTACCGTACAAACAAAGGTATATCAGCTCCATTATCCCCGGTTACCGGTGACTTTAAATGACAGTTTGGCCTACTTGACGTTTGTGAAAAAGGCGCTAATTCTATTTGTTTTTTTAGAGGAGCACATGTGGATTTAAAGTTCTTTTTTATAGAATAATTTTTAATGCAGAAACAAATGATTGAAATCGATCATTTAATAAATTTGTAATAAGTAATCAAGCTATTTATTTGAAAAATTAAACTATTAAAAAATAAAAACTGAAAAGAAATCATAATTAATCCTGGGGAAGTTTGTTAGATTTAGTACTCCATAACCATCGATGTCCATAACCGAATCTGCAAAATATTTTCGGTTACGGTTGCGGATGTGTATGCGGAAATCTATGCGGAAGTTCCGCAATGGCAATGTTTCAAATTTTATCCAAATCCGTTGAGCCGTTTTTGCGTGAAAAAGTAACAAACATCCATTCTCAAAAACTTTCGCATTTATAATAGTTTTATAAATAAAATATTAAAGAGACTGAATGTGTGTACGTAAACTTTGACGCAAAGGCCAAGTTAGTACGTCAAAGTATATCTACAGGCACTTCTGATCGAAGATAGTACAGATTGGACGACAATTATCAATACTAATAATAAATCTGTAAGTGCTGGTATTGTACAAGTATGTATGTATGTATGTATGTATGTATGTATGTATGTATGTATGTATGTATGTATGTATGTATGTATGTATGTATGTATGTATGTATGTATGTATGTATGTATGTATGTATGTATGTATGTATGTATGTATGTATGTATGTATGTATGTATGTATGTATGTATGTATGTATGTATGTATGTATGTATGTATGTATGTATGTATGTATGTATGTATGTATGTATGTATGTATGTATGTATGTATGTATGTATGTATGTATGTATGTATGTATGTATGTATGTATGTATGTATGTATGTATGTATGTATGTATGTATGTATGTATGTATGTATGTATGTATGTATGTATGTATGTATGTATGTATGTATGTATGTATGTATGTATGTATGTATGTATGTATGTATGTATGTATGTATGTATGTATGTATGTATGTATGTATGTATGTATGTATGTATGTATGTATGTATGTATGTATGTATGTATGTATGTATGTATGTATGTATGTATGTATGTATGTATGTATGTATGTATGTATGTATGTATGTATGTATGTATGTATGTATGTATGTATGTATGTATGTATGTATGTATGTATGTATGTATGTATGTATGTATGTATGTATGTATGTATGTATGTATGTATGTATGTATGTATGTATGTATGTATGTATGTATGTATGTATGTATGTATGTATGTATGTATGTATGTATGTATGTATGTATGTATGTATGTATGTATGTATGTATGTATGTATGTATGTATGTATGTATGTATGTATGTATGTATGTATGTATGTATGTATGTATGTATGTATGTATGTATGTATGTATGTATGTATGTATGTATGTATGTATGTATGTATGTATGTATGTATGTATGTATGTATGTATGTATGTATGTATGTATGTATGTATGTATGTATGTATGTATGTATGTATGTATGTATGTATGTATGTATGTATGTATGTATGTATGTATGTATGTATGTATGTATGTATGTATGTATGTATGTATGTATGTATGTATGTATGTATGTATGTATGTATGTATGTATGTATGTATGTATGTATGTATGTATGTATGTATGTATGTATGTATGTATGTATGTATGTATGTATGTATGTATGTATGTATGTATGTATGTATGTATGTATGTATGTATGTATGTATGTATGCTTCTCCATAACTCTTAAACGAATTAACTAATTTTCATGAAACTTGGTAGATAAACATTTAGACGTACGGGATACAGGATAGGCTACTTTTTTTTTTTCAACGCGGACGAAGTCGCGGGCGCCAGCTAACATTATATATTATCATTACTAATAATAAATCTGTAAGGGTTGGTTATGGAGTAAGTTACTTCGTTTTCAGAGATATCGTGTTTATAGGCTCTATACATGATACTTAAACTAAATTGACCATTTTTACAAATTTTTTTCTGTATGTATGTATGTATGTAAGTATGTATGTTCCTCAATAACTCTTAAACGAATCAACTGATTTTCATGAAACTTGGTAGATAAGCATTTAGACGTACAGGACACAGGATAGGCTACCTACTTTTTTTCTTTTTCAACGCGGACGAAGTCGCGGGCGCCAGTTAATATTATATATAATTAAATAATTATGATATACCTGCATGACCATGAGAACGAAAAAGGTCTAGGTTTCCACACATGTAGGTAAAGATAAATTTAACAAATAACAGTCAACACATAAAACACTAGTAAGTATTGTTACAAGGGTTGTCATTAACAAGGTTTACAAATCGTAAAGTTAACATATAAAATATTATGATTGATAAGAACTGACATATTGCAGACTTCAGCTAGGGTTGTCGCAAATATAACCAAGAAAAGAGGAAGATACGGTATCTCCTTAAGAGCGGGCATAAAGAGAAATAGCGAATCCTAGATTTGAATTTTATCTAAGTAAACAAAGTCTAATTTAATTAATTTTTTTAAATAGATAAATACATTATAAATGAAAGTGACGTCTGTAACAGAAAACATAATATAATGAAATTTTCTCGATAGAAAAAAATCATCAAGTGAGCTCTCATTTCCATCGATTTTAGTTTTATTTTCAAAATGACACACATTACAAAGCTAAAAGTGTATCAGTAATTTCACTTCACATATTATCTAAGGCTGTATGTAACAATTTTTCATTTGACATTGTAGTTTACGAATAATTAATATTTAATACTTTTGGCACTTATAACATTTTTATTGAGCGAGATGCGCTATCTTCCGTCGCATGTTGTGCGTAGTTCTACGTATTTTGTGTCACTGTCATGTCCAAGGGGCCACGCGGGTGAAATTACAAATTTTATTTGCTTTATACCCATTCTTAAGTACATCGCGTAATCGGAAGGAGGATCGAAAAATAAACAAAATTTCTTATAATTTTAATAAATAAGAAATTACAATTTTAATTATAAACTAATTACCCAATGACCGAATCGATGTTTGATATTTCCCTTCATGTAGGTATATGTAACTTACGCGTAAATACCACAGAACAAAAAATCGCCATACACGCTAACTACTAGAGGCGGCAGTAATAATAATATTCTTGCCACGGAAGCTAAGTGCTAAGCGCCACTCAAAAAAAATCTGGTAATATAAAATATTTTTCTGGTAAAAAATAATTATGGTTAAGCATAATTTTGGTGTATCACAAGTAAATAAGAAATCTAACTAAACTAAACAATGCGTAAGCGATGCGTATAAGTACTGGTGTTGAATGAATGGTAACACCCCCTGACAGTGACACGTTGGATTTGTATGGACAGCGTTGACTATGCCTTCTCTAATAGCGGGCGGCGCGACTATTCTTTGCTCTGTGGGGAATACTCACTCTCTTGGCTTCAATTCCAAAATCGAATACATGTAATAATAGAGAGAGATAGGGAAATATATTCAAACGGTAACCTGAATGAGATAACCATATTATGAGTCACAGCTACGCATCCAAATCAAATTAAAAGCAGTTATTCCCCGTTCAAATTTATACAAATGTCAATTAAACCACTATTATATTTTTTTAGGAAATTATTAAATTTTACTATGGTTACGAATGCTACCTAAGCGATTACTTGGTTTCTTGTCTTGAGTGACCTTTTCACTAAGTATTAGAAAGGCATTTTAAAAACTTTTTTTACAAAAAAAAACTGTGCCCACGCTAGTTAGAGTTAGCGTTGCTTGATTTATATAGGCCATGGCGACGATTGCCACTTACCATTAAGTAGACCGTCAACCTTTCAGATTTATTTAAACAATTTCATTGACAACCCTATTTGAACGGTGCCTAGACATTGTGATAGCATTGTTTGATCACTAATCATTTCAAGGTTCACTCGTTAATAGATTATGTCGCATCTGTACTGTTCTTATCACACGTATGTATGGACAAGAAATTACTCATTACTAATACTTAAATCAACTAACTAAACAAAGTATTTTTCATACTTGACATGTCTTTGAAATAGCTGCAGTGTAGTTTTTAAAATTAGAGTATTCTCAATACAAAACCAAAATCCTCTCGAAAGCCTCTTATAAAATCACTGATTATTTAAGCGACAATGAAGCCTGGATTTAAAGCCCGGATTCGTAGCTTATAATTAAGTGTAATTGTTGTAATTTTATATTTTAAATATGACAGAAAGAAAGAATCCTGAGTTTCTTTCGGGGTTTCTTCTCAGGATCGTCATCACCTTGGCTTTTTTCCGAAACCCTGGTAAATTTAAATGTATAAAGACGATCATAAGAGTTTCTTGGAGAAACCTAATTGATAAATAAATATTTTGATTTTGAATAAGACTGCGTGTTTCGCAGTCATTTGGACAGTAATCACCCCCTTACAGACCACCGTGAAATAACAACACGTGTGCTGTTGTGTTTCGGCGAGTGAGTAAGGGATACCAGAGCTCATTTCCCTATCCCAATCTCCAATTCTTAATCTCACTATGATCGACAGCGCACTGCAGTACCTTTAGGTAGCGTTGTTTGTGTAATAAGCTACGGTAGCCACCCATAAGAAAGATTTAAATCACAGATGCGCCCTTGTCATACTTCAGGCGGCCGAAAATGTTTCATCGTTGGGAAGAATGAGCTCACTCTTCCCGCCATAGTCGCTTGTAGAAAGTAGTGAGCGGTTTTATTTTGATAAGTAATTAGGTTCTTTTACCTATAATGCCTTTCTGTGCCTTCAGAAAGTGTTTTCATAATTCAAGAAACATAATTTCATATTACGTGGACGGTTTTCAGATGCACAGAGCGCATCTGTGATTTAAATCTTTGATGGACCGTTAACCTGTCTGGTAGACCTTTGAAAAAAAAATACAGTTCCACGCGAAATAAAAATTTCCAACAAATATTAAAATCTAAGTATTAGAATAATTGGCGAGGAAAATGTTGAAAAGTTAAGTTTAGTTTACGGTAATAGGTATTACGTAATATGCACTTAATTTTTTTAAAGTCTTGAGATTAATAAAAGATATAACGCCTGACAAAATATGTAAAGCAATATAACGAACGCCTGACATTATACTTTTGCCAAGCGTTTGATCTTTATTTTTAAATAGCTACTGCCCGTGGCTTCGCCTGCGTAGAATATTTCCTACGTCCATTCTATGAGATTTTTTTAAAAATAGAATTGAATAATTTCAAAGATTACCTCCTACATACAAAATTTACCTTCAAAAGTACCTACCACAAATCAAAAAAATTCCAAAAATGTTCCAAAAATAACAATCCTTCATATTGTATGTTGCAAAAGGACTTGTGGTTGTTTTATTTTATATTTAGTATATTTTAAATTTTTTTTATATTCAAAAGTAACATATGCTTATCTCCTCTAGTATTCAGTTTATTATAAAAGTACTTAGGTAAAACATTTAAATACGCTACTTAAAAATATAATATGCATATATTTGATATAATAAGAAAAAAATTGACAAAAAAATAATTTAATTTTTTTCTATTAGCTCTCCTGTAAAATGTAATTTTGATTTGTGGTACCTACTTTTGAATTTAAGCAGCTATATATACACTATATACAGTATGTATATTTGACCGCCACGATTAAATGCAAAAATAAGTAAAATGCCACGCACCACTCGTGTATTATAATGTTCCCTTTATTAACTGGAAATAAATTCTTAGATATGGCATTTCATTATGCCGGGAATGCAATGCAATTTAATGAAGATGTTCATTCAGTTAAGTTATGAATTATTTTGAAACTATTTAATCAACGCATTGTTTTCAAATGAATGGTATAACCTTATATTATTTTAGTAAATGTCCATCTCGTAAATATTTGGCGTTTTCAGTGAACAATTTTTGGTTACAATTTACTACAACAGATGGCACCACATGTACTGCTTATTTAAAAGTTACACATTAACATTGTTACTTATTACTTATTTATAAATTTATAATATATTGTTCGTAATTCTTTAATTTCGTTTATAAGTCTTTATTTTATATAAAAAAATATTAAAGTAATTAATTTAAATAAATTTAAATTACATTTAAAATTATAAATAAGTAAACTTAAATATAATTTTAAAAGAAAGTCAGTTAACTGAAAACTTATTCAGACATTACATTTCTTTATAAACGCAGTATAACGAAATATACCCTATATTATCTCGAATTTAATATATAACATTCATTGCAATTTGATTTATATTATTTTTTCAAAACTAAAGTTATTGTGTAAAGTTATTGATTTTTTGCGGTCTTCATTCGATTGCATCAAAAGTTGCATGTATTTTTACACGCCAAATTTTTCTTTGAATCGATTGGTAGATTTTACAAGCACAGCACAGGGCTTGTCATTCACTGACGTAGTATCCGCGGTCGTCTGACGCATGCGCGTCCCTAGTTCTGTCTCGAACAAATATAGATAGATGAGTGTTGCTACACATATTTCGAACACAGCGCTATCTTTTAAACACGGTCGCATTATTTTATCGCCAGAATTCACGTTCGAACGGTTATCTCATTTGTCGCATCGCGGTTATAGAAAAGATAACGCCTACGTTTTGTATATTTAGTAAATTATGAGATAGTGGCACTGCTGTTTGCGTGTTTAAATAAATGGAAATTAAATTCCCGCATAATAATTGTCTATGTCACTAAGCCGATTGTCGATGTCGTCGAGCGAGTTTGATCGCGGATATCGTACGATCGTGCGTGTAGTCGCAACACTAGTTGGCAGGCGGCGCGCCAGCGACCAGTCAGAAAAGCGGACTCGTATCGCGCGGTTGCGTGGCGTCGGTGCTTGTAGTTTTTTTTAGTTTGACAGTTGGCGCGTTTTTCGGTTCAACATTTTTTGTTGGAAACATAGATTAGTTTATGTGTAATCCGTGTTTTTTATTTTCTAATATTTCCTAGTGTACATACGACTAGTCATTTGTGAATTTTTCACGCCGGCTGTGAAGTGAGTGATTGCTCGCCCTGTGTACTCTCTCGCCTTGTTTGAGTGCAGATTTCTGTGATTTCTCTTCGAGGAATTGTGCTATGGACGTGTCTTTTTATAGCTGAATTAATTGAAGGTATACACATTTTTTTGCCTTACATTTTCTATTGAATTCTTTCAATAGAATCTAAATTTCTGTTTCTATTTAAAGATTCTATTGAGTGTGTGACATTTTTTAGCGGTGACGAATTTGCATTATAAAATGATTCTGGTAGTCGATGGTAGTGACTAGTGATTTTCTTGGTGGCCGGGCTGAGGTGAAGCAGGCAGACAGCTGTTAATACGTAATGGATAAAAATAAATACTCTGGCATTATCGGGCGCTAGACAAACCGGCTTCACAGAGGACATTGTGATATTGTTATAATATATATAGTACCTACATATTCTAAATTATTTCCATGCATTTTTTACTGACAATTTGAGGTTATAATATGAAATTAAGCTATTTAACTCTAATGTGTTTTATACTATAAAGTTTTTACCTACCTAAAATTTATCTGACCTTAATTGAGATTATTCGTGATAATGACGACTATTAAATAGGTATATAATACATATCTAAATCAGATTAGTTAATTAGTTTGTTAATATAATGGCACCAATGAATGGCACTGTTATTATAGCTTGTCCCAAAGTAATGTCTGAATAAAAAATATAATCCAAGTTGTAAGGTTATTAAAATTAATTTCGGAATTATATTTAAGATTATAAACATGGGGAAAGTAGATGAGTTTATTAAAAAGCATGTGTTGTGTTGAATGATTGAATGAACTCACATACATTGCAAAGCAAAGTGTAAACTGTAAAATAATGTCAAAAAACTGTCACATTGACAGCAATAGATTGCCATTATAACAAAAAAAATATTATTTATACCGGCAATTATTTTAATAGGCATTATAAATATTATAATGGCATAGTAGTAATTCAATAATGTATTTATCTTAATTATATGTTATGATCTTAATAATTAAGATCCTATGTATCTTAATTATAATAAACATTGGTATTTAGAATTTATTTTGTTTGTCTATTCTAGTAGTTGCAAATACCTAACTACTTGTTTTGAATCTTTTGAAGTATGTGTTTTTTACTTAACATTATAATTCAGAATTTATTTTGTTTATACTAGTATAGTAGCTCCATACTTTTGAAGTTTTAAAATTTGTTGCTCATGAAGTCTTTCCAATATTAATATATAGTGACCAGTTCCTGGCTTCGCACAGATGCAATTTTTTTCTGCGATGTGTGTATATAAATTGCAGAAAAAAATTGCTTCTGTGCAACCTCTTGCTTATTGCTCTTTCAATTAGACAAAACTTTATCAAAATCTATCGAGTACTTCAGAAGAAGTCAGAAGATAAACAGACAGAAGATACAATATGTATATATACATATATCCACTTCCAGTTCCACTTATAACTATATTGAATTCAATATAGTATAAGTGGAACTACATTGAAAATGTTATCATTTTATCTGTACACTCATAACCAAATGACCAAAGCAAAGTCGCTGTCTGATATTGATTTCATTTATTAAATAACTGTAAAAGAATATTATAAATACTACATAACCAATTGTATATTGTTTATTTTCAATTTAGTCAATTAAAAAGCCGCCACATTAACCTTTTAGCACAAGATTAAAACCAGAACATACATACATAGCTATAATAATATAATATACTGGCGGCAGTCCCCCAGCTTCATATAGTTAGATGCAATTTTTTTTGCACATCATGTAACTACACTAAGTAACTACAAAACTTCCTCATTGACCATTTTTACTATCAGGTAGTGAAAACCATATCAAAAAGAAATCATAACGGGGTTTAGTTATTAGAAGAAATTACTGGAGAATCTTGAACTGTATTTCAAAATTGACAGTGTAGTTATTTATTTTTAGTTTATAATAGTTACATTGCATTGCAATATATATTCTATGTATATTCCTATATTCTATAAAGTGTTATAATTATATAAAGTGGAAGATTAGTAGGTATTTTATTAAAGAAAAATACATGAATAGTATGTTAAATTTGCTTCCATAGTGGGAGGTAATTCAGAAAACTGATATTAACAAAACTGATGATACCATTTCATGCTGTAGCTACATATCTATCATCTACATCCAAAATTTAATTACACCACTCAATAGCAAAGTAGCTGTAAAGGTTTAAAGATTTTTTTGGTATATTGAAATTCGTTGGATATTTATACTAAAATTATAAAGAGAAGAGATTTTTATTTTATGAATGAATGAATGTATATGAATAAACTCAAAATCAACTGGTCCGATTTTAAAAAAGCTACATTATCAGTGAGTAACATACGCTATCAATATATCAAGACTACTAATAAATAAATCTGTAAGTGTAGGTATTGTATGTATGTATGTATGTGCCTCCATAACTCTTAAACGAATTAACTGATTTTCATGAAACTTGGTAACTAGATATATAGACGTACAAGACATGGGATAGGCTACTTTTTTTTCGGACGAAGTCGCCAGCTAGTAGTTATTTTATAAAGTTACGTGGACGAAGTTGCGTACAACAGCAAGTATACAATCCTCGTAGAAAATATTATTATACTTGTAACATACCTACACATATCCACATTTCAATGACACTACCATATATCTCACTTTTCTATATCTGCTAGATTAACTAATAGAAAAATTCTTTGAAAATTGTTTTAGAAGTCATCATATAGTTATTTAGTTATTATTATATCAATTTGATTGATGTTAGTGTGTGATTGATTGAATACCTTTAGTTATAGTTACTCATTGGGGAACTGCTTACCTATTATATTATGGAAACAAATAACTAGTTATTAGGGACATTGTTAGAGCTATTTGTGTCTTTAATCATGATATTTCTATTTCATCAGACTACATAACTAATTACTTAGTATTGTCATACTACTTACATTATGATGATGTTTACATATGATATGAACATGTTACATTAATAAAATTAGTCTTAATCAACTCATGACGAATTACAAATGAGGCATTTGTGTTTAGTTAATGGTTTTATAACTTGGAGAAAATCTATATATATATTATTAGTATATATATTATATATATTATTATTAGTAGCTGCTCTCCGCGACTTTGCCCGCGTGACTTTGTAAATTATATAATAAAACCTTCCTCGAGAACCACTCTATCCATTGGTGAAAACAGCATGAAAATCGATGCAGTAGTTTTTGAGTTTATTGCGAACAGACAGACGCGGCGGAGGACTTTGTTTTATAATATGTAAGGATAAAGGGTGGCTGGCAGGCAGGCTGAGATGGTAGGTGGTTACCGTCACCTGATAACACAAGTACCTATGTTTTAGACTGTATGACCGATGGATTGACTGAATAATAATAAAATTTATAAAATAGGTACCTACATAACAATATTAATACATACATACATATTAATGATAGAATCGTGAATTTTGTTCAATTGATAAATTAATAATTTTTACTATGAAACATATTTTGCATCTCTGAAATTGAGATAACTAGTTAGGTGATTGAGAATGACAAATTTCAGGTGAAACTGCTACTTGTAAATTAATTTCAAGTTGAGGCTGCACTAACTATTAAAAATCATAGAATTTATACCATCTTTAAAGTCCATTTTTAATTATATAGTACTGAGGAAAAATGTTACTTTAATGCAATGTATTTTTCATACATTAATATTTGCCTTAACTACTATAGTATCATTTTTTAAATGAAAATATACAATCTAAAAATTATGGTAACTGTGAACTTTAAAAGGTATATTGGGAATAACTATTTATCAATTAACTAATGCTCTCTTAAACATTTCAACATAGCACCAAACAGAAAATATGATTTTTTGAAATCATTATCAATGATCCATCCATGGTACATGTTCAAACTGGAAATTCACGATTCTTGAAATGAATATAGTGAGGGAGATGATTCATAAAGTCACAGAAACATATATATCAATTAATCAATCAATACTAATAATAAATCTGTAAGTGTAGGTATTGTATGTATGTATGTTCCTCCATAACTCTTAAACGAATTAACTGATTTTCATGAAACTTGGTAGATAAACATTTAGACGGATACAGGACACAGGATAGGCTACTTTTTCTTTTTCAACGCGGACGAACTCGCGGGCACCAGCTAGTAGTTAAATAAATTCGTAATGCCTGCGAAGTCACCCTAATAAATTGTATGCAAAGATGACAAGTAGAAGTTATCGGAAATTATTGAATTCGCCTCAATCATTTCTGTTCTCAATCTGGATGGATGCTGGGGACGTCCTTGCTGGAAGACTTGAACTCAATTTGAATCTTTGAACTCCAGGAGTTTTTAAGATTAAGTATAGATCTGCTTATTAAAAGGGCTAGTTAAATATTAATCAAATTTGATATTTTTTATAACTATTTGTAATTTTATTGTTATTATATAAAAATTTCCCTGGCGACCCGCCAGCATGTAATATACGGTCTATATTAAGTATTCATTCAGAGCTATAAATCTTTTCTATCTTGTGGCACACACAACGAGGACAATACAATAGGCAGTAGGCTAGGCACTTGCCCTCAATACTGTTGCCCATAAAGCGGGCCTACAAGATCCAAAACACCCCTTGTAATGTTCTCAGTTGGCTGCAATTTGGCAATGCATCCTCCCGACTGGAGAGGGGTGCGGTCGGGCGGGGAAGGGGGGGGGGGGGGGTATACGAGAGTAATTTTGGACTGAAATATGGCGACTAGACGGCCGTTACCCCGCCGCTCGTGACGATCTTCCAGATGCTTTTTATTACGCGATCCCGCAGGGGTATTTAAAGAGCGCCGAACACCGATGACTTGACGGCGGGCGGCGTCGTCATACGGCGGCGCTCGGCGCGTGCGTCACATTATCACACACAACGCGAATAGAACATGCCAACCCTCGCGCATAGGTGACGCCATTGTCCGCTATGTCGAAGGTCTCACGTTACCTGAATTGTAATGAGGGGACCGCGCATCATATTTTTTTTTTTAATACAAAAACACCAATTGTAAGGTCCACTTGATGGTATAGGTGGCTACCGTCACCGATAACAAGCAACGCCATAAGTGCTTCAAGTGCGCTACCTACCGATCATAGTAGGACTAAGGGAAATTAGCTGTCATATTTTGACGAAATTACTGTGTTTCTCATGCTTTTAACTATTCCTTGATAATGTTAATATTGTAGCAACTGAGTTAATAATAATAATTTGTAATAAACTAAATTAGGTCTTATGCACAAAGTTATTTTTTTTTTAATTTAAAACTTAAGAGCAAACGTACAGTTTCAGATTATTAGATTTGAAATTTTTGAGATTTAAGTATTGCTAGTTATAATTAAAACTTTTTGTGACAATCATTGTATTGCTTTTTTCATTATATTAGATAAATATATATAGGTAGTCACAGGTACCTAAAATAACCTTTGAAAAATTAATTTTACAAAAAGTAGATATCGTTTGTGAAGTTAATTGTCAATGCATATTTTTCTAGTAACTATATTTTTAACATTACAAAAAGTTTACCTAATGGGTTTCTAGTTTATAAATTTTGCCATGAAAAAAACCTTACAGAAGGACTCACTGTTTCAGTTTGTAACAGTTTCAATCGAGCTTCAATAGTTAGTTATCACGAAAAATTGTCTCTGAATATTGTGAAGAAAGATTCGGACAAATCCGTTAAATGGACGAGAATAATGTCGCCGTTTGTCGGACAACTAAATGGATTTGGGAATGCCCTTCGTTTCTATGAGGAAAGTGGCGATGACAAATGGCCCGCTTCATCTACAAGAACACGTAAAACTTCCCCGGGGCGCGCCCAACAATTATTTGGCCCAGTTATGAACATAGTCTGAGGCGCGGTCTTAATATTTGAAATTTTCATCGAGTGTTTACGGATAGTAATTTTTTGGAGTTAACTTCCTTAAGAATCTAATTTTATATACCTAAGGCCCCGTTGTGGAAATTTTATGAGGAGTAAAATTAATACAAGCGTTAAGTAAAGGAATAAACCAGCGTTATGTTCTTCTGAAGAAATTCAATAACACACGAAAAGAAGACTAAATTGATTAGCTTATCTAACTATAAATACTTTATAAATAATATTACGAGAGAAAGAGAAAAAAAATATGTATTTTTCTTGGTAATGAACAAACTCAAAAACTACTGGTGCAGATGACCAAATCTGCTGCCTTAACTACATAATATATAAAACTAGCTGCTGCCCGCGACTTCGCCCGCGTAACTTTGTAAATTATATACTAAAACCTTCCACGAGAACCACTCTATCCATTGGCGAAAACAGCATGAAAATCGGTGCAGTACTTTATCGCGAACAGACAGACGCGGCGGAGGACATTGTTTTATAATATGTATGTAAGGATAAAGTTGGTACCCTGCCTCTTCTAAATGATGCTAAGTATACTTTATTAAAGTGAATATTTCGAATTGTAAATTAAAAGAACAGTATATCTAACGTTTCAGTGAACTGTTCCATTAGTTATCGCTTAAGACCCGCCCAGAGAGTTTAATTTACCACAGAATTACTCCTCACTAGGTATTTAATAGGGGAAAGTCACGAAGACAATCCTATTTGCTTGCAGAATAATTGTGTTCCTAAACGGCTCGTCTGTCTTCACTAATAGATTTTGTATTGAGCAGATTTCGTGAGTTTTAAAAAGTTTTTTTATTGGTAATGGTAATACCCGAAAATACTGTCAACGCTTGATAGAAAGTTAATATGGTTAACGAAGGTTAAAACAAAGTGTTTTAAAAATCGTTCGTTAAATTAATTAGGAGCTTTATGTATTACTATCGAACGGCTCCCGGCTTCGCCTGGGGTGCAATTTTTATATATAAAAATCTTTAGGGTGCGATTTTTATATATAAGAATCTTCCCCCTATATCCCTCTTTTCATGTGTTAAAACCGAATTAAAATCTGTCTACCCATTCTCGAGTTTTTGAAGCATACACAAACCAACTAAAAATTTTTATATAAAAAGTCTAGTTGATGCCCGCGTCTTCGTCCGCGTTGAAAAAGAAAAAAGTAGCCTAACTATCCTGTGTCCTGTACGTCTAAATGTTTTATCAACCAAGTTTCATGAACGTCCGCGTTGAAAAGTAAAAAAAATATAACATCTAAGAAAATAATACGGTGGCGCCACCACAAGTTTTTATATTTTTAGGTGATCCATTGGGAACAGTATTTTTTTCTATAATATGGAAGGTACTCTCTGTCCTTTCCTGTATCCCTGACAACGAGTATGCGACAGACCTTCGCATTTTAATATTATTATGGATGTCGATAATTTTAAAGTGTTATGTTGGAATAGAGAAACTAACTTCATCACGACATGGGACCCAGCGATTTAAAAAAAATTAGAGATTTTTTTCCAAGTTGCAGAACTCTTTCAATAACATTCTCAAGTAATACATTGTTCAGGACTTACAGTGAAAAGTTCACCCAGGAAATTTTTCTAGCTAACTATATAATATGGTTTTTAACCATAATATAAGGGTTGCAAAAAATTGCTTATCACAAAATCTGTTTTCTGATGGGTTCTGAAGTACTAAAAAACTGAGTAATTACGAATAATCTAGGTCAACAACATTCCGACACTAACAAGTGTCCGTAATTGGAGGTAATATAATTGGACATTCCATTATGTCACCAAGAACTGAATCATGAATCCAGTTTGCGTAAGGGATCACAGAAGTCAACTTTGATGACATTGTTACATTTAAAAACCAGGTGGAAGTCTCGAGCTGAGCTTACTAACTAGTTAGTGGCTTTTTTTATGATAAAATTTGCTATGTATGTAAATTTATTCAATACTAGCTGGTACCCGCTACTTAGTCCGCGTTGAAAAAGAAAAAATAAATAATATAAAGTTATGTAACTACCTGTATTCTCCTTAAATGTCAATTAAATTTTATGCGAACTACTACAACTTTAAGAGTTTCAAAAATTTGGTGATTTGTGGAGGTAATAGTGCAATCAACGACATAAGTCTGCAGGATACCCAACTCCTCGGTTACTTACACCATTATAGCCTTTGGACTCAATAGAAAGTCGAGGGGGTTAGTTTATAATTTTTAATTATAGCCACGGAATACCATAATAGTTGGTTGTTATAGTTTGTAACTTATTCACCCATTGTATTTTGTTAGGTCCTCTAATTACATAAATCGATTGGATACACAAATATATTATGAAAGGTCTGTCCCTTATTGACATGAACGCTACGCTAACTTTCGAACTAATAACGACGTAAAACCACTAACTCATTGTAAGTTGAACGAACTTGTAACAATGTTCCTCTTATAGTTAAACCACTGCTTAATGTTTATATAACCACTTGAGGCTAGGTTGCATCCAATTTTGGAACATTCGTGTACTTAGATAACTAACCCAAGTGTGCAGGGGTGAGCTCGCTCCATCGTAGGCCTCATCTTCGCTACACAGCTGAATGTTGGCCAAGAGCAAACACATTTCTAATCAATACTAATAATAAATCTGTAAGGGTCGGTCATGGAGTAAGTTACTTTGTTTTCAGAGATATCGTGTTTATAGGCTCTATACATGATACTGAAACTAAATTGACCATTTTACAATTTTTTTCTGTATGTATGTATGTTCCCCCATAACTCTCAAACGAATCAAGTGATTTTCATGAAACTTGGTAGATAAATATTTAGACGTACGGGACATAGGATAGGCTACTTTTTCTTTTTCAACGTGGACGAAGTCGCGGGAAGACAGCTAGTAAAAATAATAAAGATCTGAACTTGAATAACTTAACGAAGGGATTTCACTAACTTCCACATGGTCGATTGATTATGTGAAATTGGATAGGTTTACCTACTGTTACTTGGGTGGTTGGTATTTCCATGACATCCTGCGGCATCGAGTAGTCTGCGGAACAACCAACTCCTCAGTAACTTACAGTAACTAGATATGGCGTGTTTGGGATCAATAGAAAATCGGTGGTTATAGTTTTTAATTGTAGCTTGTAATATCGCTGCTTAAAAACTAAAGGGCCACAAATCAAAATTACAGTTTTTACAGGAGAGCTAATTGAAAACAATTAAATTCTTTTTTATCTATTTTTCTTATTAGATATAGTTATATCAAATATATATGCATATTATACATCGTTAGAAGCGTATTTTTAAGTAACATTAAATGTTTTAAGTACTTTTATAATAAACTGAACACTAGAGGAGATATAAGCTACTTTTGAATATATAAAAAATGATCAAAATATACAAAATATGGAATAAAACAACCACAAGTCTTTTTGCAACATACAATATGAAGGATTGTGATTGTATTTTTTCAATAAAAACATTTTTGAATTTTTTTGTTTTATGGCCCTTTAGTTTTTAAGCAGCGATATGTAAAGGATACTCTGTGGTTTTTGGTACAGTAAATAGTTATTAAACGAACGAAGTAAATAACATTGTTGAAACAACTTATTTTATATTCAGCCAGTACACCCACATTATTTTCCCTATTAATATTTATGATTTAAGAAAGGATAACAATGCGAACTAGTGCGTGAGAGAGAAAGAGATAGGGCGCTTTTGATTAACATAACCCCCATTGAGTCGCAAATAATCGCAAATGTATACAGTGTGGCTTGTACAGCGAGTTAAATTCATTTGTTTACCAAATTCCTTTATTGACGAATAGTTGGTAGTGTATTGAACCTTCTGTACCGTTATTGATCTTAGTGAGTGTTAACAATACTAACATTATAAATGTGAAAGTAACTCTGTCTGTTACCTTTTCACACCTTGACTACTTCAAACTTTGCATACACATAATCAGGGATACAGGAAAGGACATAGTTAGAGTACCTTTTATCCAGAAAAAAGTAGTGCTCCCGAGGGAACACAAGATGATATGCATGATGAATGCCACAAGACTGAAAGTGCACTCAAAATGAAAAGCGTCAGTCTCAAGCGGACCGTCAGTCTGTCTGCCGAACTTAACATAAAAAAATACAAACTAAATGAAGAATTATTTTAATTCTGTATTTATATAGTTAACCTTTCATTAACAAATCGCTTGTATGTTTAAAAATGTTTCCGTGGCGTAACGTGTTACAGTATCCGTTATTAACTATAATACCTAACTATCGCAAAATTACATAAACTTCCATCAATAACGAATCAGTGTTATAATCCAGTCGCGTTTCAGTTTTTTTTTTAATGTGTACGATTTTTGATGTATAGTTACTGGCCTCACTGATCGGTGTCTGGCATGCGTAGGAGTTGCATGTTATGTGTACCGTGAATCATGATTCAAGATGGCCGCTTGACAATAAGTAATTATCCCCACTGTTTGGCCCAATAACGCAAACTACATAACTATTATAAAATCTTTTTTGTTAAGTTTTTAAAATGCGTGTGACATCATCGTACCTATATAGTTCATTTTAGGCTCGACGTCACAGGCAAACGTCATTCGATATATTGTAGACTATGAGACTAGCTCGTAGGGTAGAGTAAATTTTTTTGTACTTTTTTTGTTTTTTTTTTTTGTTTATCAGTTTGAATCGTTAAGGCGTGAAAACGTAACAAACATACTTTTAAAATAACAATATTAATAGTTTTTGCTTGGCTCGTGCTCGCGACTTCGTTAATCCCTCGGGAACAGTAGGTAGGTACTGTTTTTTTTTTTCCGGATGAAAAGTGCGATTTGCAGTCATAAACTGGGGATAGTTAGTTTCGATGCAAGAGTGTTGGGGATGTTGAAAGAATAAAGTATAAAAAAACAAAGTTTCGATCGGGAATGAACTCTCTCTTGACACACAGAGAAAACAGGTTTAAGGGAGGTTAAGGATTACTGCTGCCAAAAGGAATAAATGGAGTTTGAATATTTTGAATTGTAAAAATGAATTATTCATACTTAAAATTATTACAAACTAATTAGTGTAAAAAAAATTAAGCAAAAATTCGCAAATTATCAAAAAAAAATTTTACTTTTGTACTTGAAGTTTAAGGGCCTCTTTCACCAACTACAAGTAACGTGTTGATTAGTTACTTTTAAAAATCATTTTCTGTTTTATTGAATTATGCACTCGGTTTACTGCATCATTCGATAGGCGATTTTTTTTTTATTATTTTCTTTTTATTGTTTTTGACTTTTACTGTACAAACAAAGGTATATCAGCTTTATTATTCCCGGTTACCGGTGACTTTAAATGACAGATAGCCTACTTGACAGTCGGTGAAAGAGGCGCTAAGTCTTAATGACATGATTTAAACCTATGATGTGATGTCAATAACTCGAAAATATTTTTTCCAAGCATAACTAAAATCTAACGTAAATTTTGAAAAGATGCCATCCAGCAAACCACCCTAAAGTAGTTAGTTAGTTAGTTACAACTGTGTCTCATATAGACAGAAATCACGATTCACGACATAACGAGACATAATAATCTCTATTATTATAGCTCTAGTTCTATGAAGTCATAGAAAAATGATGACTTTAATGCGATCCAATCCGACCATACATTTTGACTATAATTTGTCTCGAAATTGTTTTCCAAGAGGCCCACTAGTGCATTACCTTTGTCCGAGGTCGCAGACTGGGTGTTACATCATTGAATTCGCGAGAATAACTACTGTACGTTTAACGACCTAAGTATAACCGACAGATATTTTAAAATCGCTTTTAATGTTACGCATTTAGGTGTTCATTTTCAATGTCTTAATTAAGGAGGGATTGAATGGATCCAGTGACTTTTAGTTCGGCCGGCCGTTGTGACATCTACCGGGTACATTCATAGTCTGAAAAGAATCTGTAACTAGTCTTTCTTCTTCCTCATCAATACTAATAATAAATCTGTAAGGGTCGGTCATGGAGTAATTTACTTTGTTTTCAGAAATATCGTGTTTATAGGCTCTATACATGATACTGAAACTAAATTGACGATTTTTAGAATTTTTTTCTGTATGTATGTATGTTCGTCGATAACTCTTAAACGAATTAGTTAACTGATTTACATGAAACTTGGTAGATAAACATTTAGACGTACGGGACACAGGATAGGCTACTTCTTTCCTTTTTAACGCGGACGAAGTCGCGGGCGCCAGCTAACTAGTTGTTTATATAAAATTCTGTTGACTAATTCTTCTCCAAAGTAACTATTTCTTTAATGTAACTAGGGCGATGAAAACCAAAAGAACTATAGTTTGTTTTTTAATCTCAGAGACAAAAATGACATTACATTTGACATGCATTACATACATTTCATGTCATTTCATGGTATCATTATATGCAAACTTGACATTTGCATGTGTCATTTTTGTCTCTGAGATTAAAAAACAGACCGTAAGACATTGAGGTATTTCGGGGGACGCTGCTTATTTGAAGTATAACATCATCACTATACACAAATATAACATCACTAGCTTTTGCCCGCGATTTCGTCCGTGTCCCTCAGATACCCTATGTCCTTTCTTTACCCAAGTACCGACCAACGTGTATGAAAAATTTCATGATGATCTATTTCTGTTGAGTTAGTTATGACGTGAAGGCGTTACAAACATCGCACTTATAAAGTACCAACTACTGAAGGGGGAGCATACATTGAATTGGTTTATTACATTTAATAAAATTGCATATTTAATTTGAGTCAATATTTAATTATGTAATTTATTGGGCATCCAGAATAACGTTGACAAATACAATACAAAAATGTTATCGCAAGAATCAAAATACACATAATGCCTTCGTGTTCCTGTGAAGCGAATCGTTCAATCCAATTGGCAATGGTTGTGCAAGTCATGGAAAACGTTTTTGTAACATTGTATGCAAAAATGGGTATAAGCTTTCGGAATGAACTCTTATCACTCAATGCAGCCATGTGTGTGTGTGTGTGTGTGTACAGAACACGACATGGCTCGGATTGTTTCAAAATTTTCTAACAGGCCAATCAGTGTCATTGAGTGAAAATCATGTTCTCTGTGCTTTGTCACTAAAAATAACTGCTCTAACTATAACTAACTAGCTGGTGCTCGCGACTTCGTCCGCGTTTTATGTCTGATATAACCTATATGTCTTATTCTGATGTAACTAAGCTATATTATTGTAAAGTTTCATTGAAATCCATTGAGTAGTTTTTGCGTGAAAGAGTAACAAACGTCCATACATACAAACTTTCGCATTTATGATATTAGTAAGGATAAGGATTATAAAAATCAAGTTTGTTCTACTGATGAACCAAGGTTGTCCTGAGAATTAGCAAGTTGCCGAAGTAGCAAGGTCACATTTGTAAGCGGATAACCGATGGGGTGGAGACGTAAAGGTATAATTCCAACAAGTAGGTGAAGAGTTCTCGAATGGAGGTCACGAATTGGCCAGGTGAGGTGGACAGACCTGACCTGAAATGCTTCGCAGGAAGCGGATTCCAGCAGTATAGAGACACAGGCTGATGATAATGACGATTGTTCTACTGAAAAATTTGAATGCTTGTATTTTTAAACCTAGCGGTTTAATTGATTGATTCATTGATAATCACTATCAAAAATAAGCAAATTATGCAGGAGAGCTATTTTAGTGTCGTTTTAGGAATGAAGGGAGTGGAATTTTCGTTTAGTGTCGATAGATTAACAGCGCCCTCTAGCTAGGTCAATGACTAGAAATTATAATTTAGGAATCGAAGCAATAATTTTAATTAGTGCCCAGGAAATAAATTCCGTTAAAAACAAATTTTCGACGGTAAAGGTATAATAATAATGGAATAAAGTATGGAATGATTACTTTTATTTTATTATTATTATTATTTATAATAATAGATGAGAACGAAATACTCGACACACACACACACACTCAACGGGAAAATTCGGCGTACAATTTAATAACGTTTTAGGGATAACGTATTCTAAAAATACTCGTGTGTAATTGTTAGGTACACGACAACAAAAGCTGTTCAGTATCCTCTTTATTGGCTTGGCTGGCTCCCTTTGGTGTATTATTGTTGAATATGACTATTTTTATGCTCTAGCTGTCCTATTTTGAATGTACAATATTTGCGCTAATCCGGAGGCAAACGAACGCGTCTCGGAAACAGGTTTGTGAACCCTGACATTATGAGTAGGTTTGTTATGTTACGAGTATAATATAGTCAACCCCGTAACTTTGAATTTCTGTTTAACTTTGAACTAATACAAGGTCTGAAAGGATGGATGTGTATGGATATTTGTTTCTCTTTCACGCAAAAACAGCTCAACGGATGTGGATAAAATTTGGCAAATAGATACTTAGTTTATTAACTGGATTAACATATAATATATAGGTTACATATACTTGGAAAGTGTTAGGTTGTCTGCCGAGTACTGGAAAAAAGTTGGGTGCTATAGCGCTACTGTAGCCGTGGCAGTGCGACCATCGTCACAACAGTAAGGCCGGTTTCAGTGCTCTCCTGAGGGCCTAGTGCGAGTTTTACTCTATCAAACTCGTCGATATCACGCGTAAATGTCAATTTGTATGGGAATGCAGCAGCGCCACCTGGTGGCTAACGTGTAGCGCTGCTTCATTCTCATGCAAATTGACATTTACGCGTTCGACGAGTTTGATAGAGTTAAACTCGCACTAGGCCCTCTGATGACGGTCAGTCCTGACGATACGCACGACCGACCGCGGTAGCAATACGCGTGCGTACGGTCAGGCGAGCTGTAACGTAGTTTTACTTATTTTATAAATTACTATAAAAATAAAAAAAAATAAGTAACGCTACGTTACATAGCTCTGTAGCGACTTGTGAATTTTCATACAAATAACAAGCGCGACCGACGTACGCACCGACCGTCAGGAGAGCACTGAAACCGGCCTAAAGATGTCAAGATATTATGTTGTCATGTAGTTATTATATTTTTCAACAAGGACAAAGTCGCGGTCACCAGCTAGTAAGTGAGTGCATTGTAATATTTGTCTGTAAGGGTAGAAACATTAAAAAAGTAGGTATTCTAAGTTATCCAGGCTGCCTGTAGTTACGTGAATTGTTTGAATATTGAATTTTCATCTGAACTATACTGCATGTTTTGTTATTTTTTTTTTTCTTTTTATTCGTTCGGCCTCTGTTTCCAGAACAAGTGTTCGTTAGATTGCATGTGGTTTTTTTTTAATGTAGGGGTCAACAACAGGCTAACATGCCACTCGATGGTACATAACTTGGTGGCAACCGTTGTCTATTTATAAAGTGGTGATTCTGACTTCTCAATTGGGCGGATTAGCAATTGAATAGAAAGAAAATATAAATAAAATTTATTATCGACACTGTTTAATAACAGTAAAAACCAAAATCTTTTTAAAGTTCGAATGAATAGGATTCTTCTTCATGAACTCTCATCGTCGGCCTCGTCTTTGCTGCACGGCTAGATGCTGGCAAAGAGCAAACACATGAATAATAATAAAAAAATACCTCATTTAAGTATAATATTAAAAGGAAGTATAGATTTAAAGTGTCCAGACGAAAGGAGAGTCCATAAAAAGCATTTTTATCCATTCGATTGATGGCTGACCATTAAATTTGTTTTCTTACTACAGTTGTTACTTTAACTGTGCAATCGAATGCAATAGCAGCGTTCACGTTACGACACTCAGACTAGACTGAAATTACAATAAAATTAAAAGAGAACGTGACCATTTTAGTACTAAATAAAATATAATTATCTGAAAAAAAAAAAAACACTAACTATCACGGGTTAGTGAACTTTGTAATACAGTTATTGGAATAAATATTACGAGTTGATGACAAACTCATGAGAACTCGATTAACTACACCTATGTTTTTTTATATATGAAACTACCGACGAGCCGCCGGCTTCGCATGGAAATTGTAATCGCAAAACCTTCCTCTTTTATTGCTCTTTCCATTAGTTAAGACCTTATCAAAATCCGTTGGGTGGTTTAGAAAAATTTAGGGAAGAAACAGACAGAAGCGGACAGCGACCTTACAAAATGAAAATACCATCAAAAACATAAAATTATGAATAATAATATATATTTTCAAAGGAATCAAAACTTGAACATTTTGCACTGGTACTCTCGGACCCTAAAAGGGTATTTTCAAAATTGTATATTCCGGTTTTATAGTTCCCTAAAATATTTCTTTGTTAAATGTTTCCAGGGTGATGTTGAATTTCAACTTTTTGTGCAATTGGGAGAGTTAGTATACAAATATAACCTGGAATAATGTGACTGAGAAATAGTTAAAAAAAAAACATAATATATCTAGTTATTTAAAAAATAAAAGTAAAAAAAATAATAATAAAGAAAGTGGTTCCGAAGATATAAATAAACTTGCAAAATATGTTCCCTCTCACTTTATATAAAGAGCTTATAAAATAAAATAAAATTTAAATATATGTATTAAAATAATATAACTATATCAAGTTTTTGAAGCGTACACAAACCACTTGGCATTTATTATATATTTTATTTATTTATTTTAAGGTTAATAATATAATATATGTAAAATAATAACACTAATTAATGTTATTTGTATATATTAAGTATAGTGTTGTATAATGAAGATTTAAGTACCTAATAATAATAATAATATATTTTTTCTCTATTTCAGGTAAATAGTTTCTGCCTTGAATCAGCGACAAATTGACGTGAGTAAAAAGCGAATGGATTTTTACGTTTGACCGCTTCTTACCTTCTTACAAAATTAAATGTTATGAATTGTTAATTATATACGCCTCTCTAGTCTCAATGGCAAATAGACTTCGTTTACCTAATTAGAATTAAATAGTTAGAAACGCTCAAATATAACCGAAAAGGATTAAATTGAATCGCAATAGAATAGAAAAGGATAAGTAGTGGCAGTAGTTAGGGCACACTGCGTGTCGCAGTCATTACAGGAGACTACCGTGACGACACGTTTGGTCTAGCTAGTGGCTAGTAACTAGCTGTTAACCAAACGGTCGCGGGTTCGAATCCCGCTAGCGGCAAATGTTTATGTGTTAACATTTTACTTTTGTACCTGAGTCATGGATGTTTTGTATTTATAATGTGCATATATTTACAAAAAAAAGTAATCTATATAATATATCAACTGTCTGATATAGTTGCTTAGTGTGAAACGTGTGAAGATTTATTTATTTATTTATTTATATATAGCTGCTTCAAAACTAAAGGGCCACAAATAAAAATTACACTTTTTACAGGAGAGAGCTAATCGAAAAAAAATTATTTTTGTCTATTTTTTTTTTCTTATTATATATATTTCAAATATATACATATTATACATCGTTAGAAGCATGTTTTTAAGTAGCATTGAATGTTTTAAGTACTTTTATAATAAACTGAATACTAGAAGAGATATGAGCATATATATATATATATATAAGTTACTTTTGAATATATAAAAAATGATCAAAATATATTAAATATGGAATAAAACAACCATAAATCTTTTTGCAACATACAATATGATGGATTACGATTGTATTTTCGCAATAAAACATTTTTTGTTTTTTTTTTTTGTTTTATGACCCTTTAGTTTTTAAGCAGCGATATGTTTGCATATTATTTGAAGTAAATATGCATGTATGTATTATAATGTTATATGCACTTATATCTTTGCGTAATTGCAAGCAATCGATAACAACATACCATAATAACAGCTTTATAATCCATACAGTTGGGCAACGAATGTACTTGCACAAGAGCAACGCGGGGAAGCGGGTGGCGCGGGCCGCCACAGCGAACTCACACAGTCTGCATTTCCAACTTTCAAGGCTGGCGCGTACATGTTTTTGAGTTGAATGAGCGGTGGCGGATTTTCCATATTGTGACAACCCTAGCACATCCTCACGTGAGTGGCGGCCGGCGTCGCCCGACATCAAAGGCGTTGCCCAACTGTATGGCTTGTAAAGCTGTGCCATAATGTGCTGTTGTGTTTCTGTGACTGGATAAGGAATGCCAGAGCCCATTACCACATCTCACCCTGTATGCTTTATTCTTGCAGCAGCGTATTTGCAGCACCTGTGGCATAGCTTAGGTATGTTATCCACTTACCATCAAGAGTGGACCGTGTCAGTCTGTCTGTCGACCTTAACATTAAAAAAAAGTTAGAAAAAGAACGCGGCAAAACAACGTTTACAGGGTCAGCTAGTCAATCAATATCAATACTCAATATACTAATAATAAATCTGTAAGGGTTGGTCATGGAGTAAGTTACTTTGTTTTCAGAGATATCGAGTTTTTAGGCTCTATACATGATACTGAAACTGAATTGACGATTTTTAGAATTTTTTTCTGTATGTATGTATGTATGTATGTATGTATGTATGTATGTATGTATGTATGTAAGTTCCTTCATAACTATTAAACGAATTAACGAAATTTCATGAAACTTGGTAGATAAAAATTTAGACGTAAAGGACACAGGATAGGCTACTTTTCTACTACTACTACTTTCTACTACTACTAAGTCGCAGGCGCCAGCTAGTAAAAATCCTGCTCGTGGTTACTGTTTTATTGTACGATAAAATATATTTCGGATCAGGAGTGGTACAATGGTAGTATGGTATGTATGGTATGACCAGACGGTGAAGGTGTGGGCGTTTAGAACGGTCATGATTGTCAGGATTGAGATTGGGTGTAGCCATTATTATTATTATGAGGAATAAGACTGTAAACTGTTAAATCTTAATTTATTTACAGACACACAAGATAATGCGCAATAAGCGAACAATTAAATTGGTAATACAATAATTTAAAGGATAATAAATAATAATTGGGCAGAGTAACGGCCCTTAGAGCGGAATGCCGATAGGCATAGTAACCACCATGGGTTATATCAGCCAATAGAGGCTGTAAGGAAGTAAACCGACTGGTTCGTCGGGAGCATGAGCTCACTGAGTCTAAGCCGAAACTAGACTGAGGATACGGAGCGAAGCTCCGTCCTTTTATAGGCGATCTCAGTGCACGCACACATGTACCAACAACCCAATCCATTGCGCACACGCGTATACAAGTTAAATGTGGGTAGTTTCATATTTGCAATGACCCACTAGATAATAAGGTGCGCAAAGTGTTTACAAACCAAAAATAGGGTAGATTACATGTTACCCATTAACTTAATCACTAGTTAATAACTAGGTTACATAAGCAAAGTATCAATTAAATGTAACAAACAATAGCAAGAACGCGACACATATTGTAGCAGGTACACAAGGATGGCCCATGGCACCCATCTCCGACACGACCATCCTGACATTTCACACGTCCTCGTGTGATATTACTGAAATAGAAAAATAAACACGCAAAGTAGATGCTCTCAGTCTCGGCCAACCTGGCCACATAAGTAGGAGAGAAGTGAAGTTAATAACGTACTTCATACAAACTCGTAAAATTTCAAATCATAATTCAAATCAAATAATTCATTATAATTCAAATCTAAAATTTGAAATTAATTCGGTATCCAGATAATTAAGTTATATCATCACTGATTCAAAACTTTCTTAAAAATCATTAAGTTATAACATTACTAACTCAACACTTTCTTAGTAAAAGAATAAAAAAAAAATCAAATTTAAAATAATTCTCAAAATCAAAATCAAAGGTTCATTATAAGGGTAACAGCTCATCTTACTTGTGTTACAACGCAAAACAAAGTTAAAGGAAAAATTTAAAATGATAAAGATTCATTAGAATAATTTATCAAAATAACAATGAAAAACTCCTGAAGTCAGTCTCAAAAATGTCCCGAAAATTTAAATTCACTCAAACGAGTTATAATACGAACGCAGGCGTCAAACATAGACAACCCACATAAGATTCAAAGGTTATCTCATAGAAGCCAAGTTAGAAATTCTCATAGGAGTCAAGGTAGACATCCTCAAAGAACTCTAATAGGCATTCTCATAGCAAAACATGTCATAGCACGAACGCAGCAGGCGTCAACATAGACAACCCACATGAGAGTCAATGGTTACCTCATAGGAGCCAAGTTAGACATTCTCATAGGAGTCAATATAGACATCCTCATAGAAGTCCAATAGGCATCCTCATAGGAAACAACTAGACATCCCTTCGTAGCTACGGTATGTCTTAAATGATATTGTCAAAAAAAATAATAAAAATGTAAAAAATAATAGAAACAGGACATTCAGTCATTTTTCTCATACTATAATGAGCATACTTTTAATTTCGTTTGGGCACGCCCAATAACATCACAATAACTAGCCATTTGTACTTTAAGGCCAATTCGAAACAAAACAAAAGTCTTTCCCGAATTTCACATTAAAATTTTAAGATAAAATTTCTCTCAACTATAATGGGCATAATTTTAATTTAAATTCTATTACTGGTTTGTTCACATAAGGACAAATTCTCACTAAAAATTATCTTGTTAACCATTGTTGTTAACCATTAGTCAGTTGTGTCAAATCAACACATTTTGTTTTGTATCTTGACTGTACTAATCAAAGAAAGAATACGTTTCGAAACAAATAACACGAAACAATAACTGGTAGGTAGATAAAAACTAAAATAATAATAAAAATAATAATAATATCAGACAGAATAAAATTAAGTAATCCTCTATGTAAATACAACTGATGTAAATACAAGTGATAAATAGAAACAATACCTGTTAGGTAGGTCAAACTAAAATAATAAAATAATCTCAAACAAAATAAAATTTAAATTAAGTAGGCAATCTTCTACTATGTAAATACAACTGATAAAATATCAGAGTACTATAAACTGCGTGTATATGAAAAGTGAATCCAAAAATAAAAAAAATTAAGGACATTGTCATTATTTACATTAATCGGAACCACTGGCACTATCAATATCCAACCAGGGAGGAACTCCCTGCTCAGGCATTTTTTTAATGCAATTGTAAGTGAACTCAACAAATTCAGCAAATACCTATCACCATTTAGTACCTCAATTAATCGAAAGAGTCTTCTAACTCGTATAAAAGTGACAACCGGTCAACGATATTACTAGAAGTAACTACTGAGTGTAAATAACAACTGTTATTACAGGAGTTACAGTTAGTAGGTCTCAATACTAATCGTACTTCTAGCTACGTTTAGGTACTTTTTGTACTTAAAATCTTAACGTTTAACTTTAAAATCTTGAGATAACTTTTCTCACAAAGAATAAGTAGGTAGGTAGATCAATAAAAATCTCAATTAAATAACTCTCTATGTAGCAACCGATAGGATTTTTAGTGTATTGTAAACTGCATAATTTATCAAGTTATTTCTAGACTTGAGTCTCACTCAAACTATCGGCTGGCTCTCTCTCTAAAGAAAGCAATCAACCACAGAAATAAAATGAAATGAAATCGACTCACAAGAGTGCATCAATACGTCCACTCAGACGAACTTCACAGGCATCACGCGTCTGGCAGCCGGCCGTGTGCCCGACGCACGGTCGCTGGATGGAGCACTCATAGTCGCTTGTCACAGCAGGGCAGCGAGGAGCCACGTTGACCGCGTTCCCGCAGCGGTAGCAGACGATCTTGTCCGATGCTTTCGACTCGGATAGAACTGGTTGCTATCCTGATGGTTATCCTGGTTGCTATTAAGTGTAAAGCATAGTTATGTGAATCACACAAAATAAAATTAAAGTTTTTACTGGCAAAACAATGTAGATTAGAACTTTAGTCTTAACGCAATTAGTTGCATGAACTCATACACGTCAAAGCGTGAAAGAAATAGGGATTCCATTTGTGTCCTTTTACATTTGCTAAGGGCAATAATAAAGGATCTACCATGCAGGGGTTATAATCAGACCAAATAGATCGCATGGCGCGTAGTGGGAGACTCCTCAAAGGTTTCGATTAATTTGGAAATATTACGAGCATGGTAATCAAATACCATAAATAAAGATCAATAAAGAATAAGGAATAATCAATAAAGAAATGATCTCAGTTGACATTCCATGACAATCTGACATCCCGGGGAATATCCCAGTTGACATTGGTAATCCCAGGTAACAATTTAATAAAATGAAAAAATGAAAATATTTGACATCAAAATGTCAATCGACAACCTGACAATAGACATCAATCTCAGATCGAAATCGGATCCCATATCGACATCGGATCCCAGATCCCAGATCGACACCGGAACCGATCCCACTTCTGATTTCGGATCAGGAGTGGTACAATGGTAGTATGGTATGTATGGTATGACCAGACGGTGAAGGTGTGGGCGTTTAGAACGGTCATGATTGTCAGGATTGAGATTGGGTGTAGCCATTATTATTATTATGAGGAATAAGACTGTAAACTGTTAAATCTTAATTTATTTACAGACACACAAGATAATGCGCAATAAGCGAACAATTAAATTGGTAATACAATAATTTAAAGGATAATAAATAATAATTGGGCAGAGTAACGGCCCTTAGAGCGGAATGCCGATAGGCATAGTAACCACCATGGGTTATATCAGCCAATAGAGGCTGTAAGGAAGTAAACCGACTGGTTCGTCGGGAGCATGAGCTCACTGAGTCTAAGCCGAAACTAGACTGAGGATACGGAGCGAAGCTCCGTCCTTTTATAGGCGATCTCAGTGCACGCACACATGTACCAACAACCCAATCCATTGCGCACACGCGTATACAAGTTAAATGTGGGTAGTTTCATATTTGCAATGACCCACTAGATAATAAGGTGCGCAAAGTGTTTACAAACCAAAAATAGGGTAGATTACATGTTACCCATTAACTTAATCACTAGTTAATAACTAGGTTACATAAGCAAAGTATCAATTAAATGTAACAAACAATAGCAAGAACGCGACACATATTGTAGCAGGTACACAAGGATGGCCCATGGCACCCATCTCCGACATATATATATTTTTTTTACTACATAAAGAAAATATTTTTGTCAGTGTTTATTTAATTTTGAAATTAATTGTTTCAGTCGTGAAGCGAACAAAAAATATTTCACAGAGCACAAATATTATTGCTGCTTCATTATTATTTATTTTCATACAGACCGCGAATTGTTATTACCGACTAATGTAATGTAATACTGTACAAATACTCAATAAGCACGCCATTTAAAATCGATGTGTTTCGTATACGTTGAAATGGAAATGATTATATTCATGTTTTCATTTCATCGCGAATATGTTTCCATAAATGAATTAATCAACGTTAAGTTTAATAATTTGTTTTGTAAAATGACTTCCACATAATTTAATAGGTAACTTATTTTGAGGTTATATTTTTTCACTAGCTGGCGCCCGCGACTTCGTCCGCGTTGAAAAAAAAAGTAGTCTATCCTGTGTCCTGTACGTTTAAACGTTTACCTACCAAGTTTCATGAAAATCAGTTAATTCGTTTAAGAGTTATGGAGGAACATACATATATTAGTACAATAACCTGAGCCTACACTTACATATTTATTAAGGTCGACAGACAGGCTTGTCCACTTGATAGTAGGTGGCTACCGTCGCCTCTAAAACAACGCCATATGTGCCGCAATTGCGCTGTCAACCATAGAAGGATTAAGGATAAGATATAAGGAAGGAATTTCTGGCATCCCACAACAGCACATATGCTAATATTTCACGGTGGTATCACTTATGTAAAAGGGTGGTCACTGCCCCCAGACGGGCTTCCCAAATGACTGTGAAACGCAGTGAGCCCTGCCATAACTATTATAATTAACTTAGAGGAGTCTCTCCTGTAAGCTGGTAGTGGAATTTATTTTTATTCGCTCGTATTATAAATTTATAATATACTATGTAAGGAAAGAGTCACAGGAACATATTATCTATGGAATTTGTCTGTAATTCTTTTTTATTTTCCTACTAGCTGGCGCCCGCGACTTCGTCCGCGTTGAAAAAGGAAAAGTAGCCTATACTGTGTCCCGTACGTCTAAATGTTTATCAACCAAGTTTCATGTAAATCAGTTAATTCGTTTAAGAGTTATAGAGGAATATACATACATACAGAAAAATTTTTTAAAAATCGCCAATTTAGATTCAGTATCATGTATAGAGCCTATAAACACGATATCTCTGAAAACAAAGTAACTTACTCCATCACCAACCCTTACAGATTTATTATTAGTATTGATTGATATACTCTAATCTTAAATAAAACATATGCAACTTGTATTAGCAAAAAAAAAATGTCTAAAGTAGCTCTGGTATCTTGGTATCTGTAGCGTCGCTGATTTAGCGTAAACTCCTGAACAGAAATAAATCGTCCGATAAAGGCTAGTTAGTACACTTCATTTGCCACAATTAACCAAGTTCAGTCCAAACAGTGTTAAATGTAACAAGCGTCCTTTAACTTCGAAGTTAACCGTTCGCCAAGAGTTGCGCCACACAGTTGTAGATTCTTGTAAAGTTATAACAAGAAAACGGACGTCCATAACTGGTATTAAACGTTGTTCGAAGCAAATTGCATTTTCTCGCTTGGCTAATAGATTACATTTTTGCTTGAACATTTTTTATTAAAGAGGAACAATGCAGTCTCGCTGCGGTATTTGGCGTATATTATGATTAGATCAAGTCGACTTATCACGTCTAATTTGTGGATAATTTTGAACTTTCATAGTTCATCTTGGCAAAATCTATTTCTGACCTGTGCTGTAAATGCAGGGTACAAAAATTATAAGTCGGCTTAACTTTTTTCCCACTCGCTCCACTATTTAATTCCCAGCGGCTCCAATAATAAAATTAAATATTAGTTAAAAATATAAATTATTCCCACGGACTCCAAAAATTTACTTGCTACTTTAAAGACTAAATGCAAGACTAAATTTTTACATGTACTATTTTTAAAAATTTATTTTGAATATTGAATATCGCCTAATTTATGCATGTAATTAAAAATAATCACTACAAATGCAGTCCTCCGATTACGTTTTTAAACGCGTAAACATTTCAAACGATGCGTCTATATCCAGTCGCGTTGTCTAAACACAAGCGTTTGGTTAAACAAGCCAGCTAAGAGCCAACACAAATTTCGAACGGATACGCGTATTAGCGCTCTTTCACACTAGTCGATTGCGTTTACGCAACGTTTATCAATTTTATTAGTAAAATATAGTTATAGCTAACCCACCTGTATTGGCTGTATTAGCTTTTGCTCGCGATTTCTCTCGTCTTAACATGTATGTTTGCCGCGTGTATAAGCAGCATTCGATCAATAAAATAAACTCTAGAATGTAAAACATAATGGCGGACTTTCTTAGAGTTCAGTCTATCACCTATGCGGATAGTTAAATAATTTTCAAATAGAATACTAGTTTTGGAATCTATTTTTTAAAATATTCGGATTTACTTCAATTTTTGGAATTTGCATATTATTGGCGTTGGAACGGCCGCCAACGAAATTGTGATGAAAATATTACGCGCGGTTTTAAGGTTCACGTGTGGTACACACTTTACAACAATGTGGTAGGTAATACGTAGGACGGTTTTTAATGACAAACCATTAGTGGGGTCCTAAGGTGGTCTAGAGTATACACTGAGGACAATTTATCTTGGAACCTACACTGTTTCAACCAACAGCTTGTAAGTAATACTTCCAAGTTTAAGCGCCTCTTTCACAAACGTCAAGTAGGCCAAACTAAAAAATTTAGTCACCGGTAATCGGGGATATACCTTTGTTTGTACAGTAAACGTCCCAAACATTAAATAGAAAATAATTAAAAAAAATCGGCATAAGTCAATATAACAGAAAATGATTTCTAAAAGTAACTAATCAACACTTTACATGTAGTTTGTGAAAGAGGCCCTAATTGCTCTAATTTGACCTTTAAAAAAATATAACCAAAACTCACAATAAAACTTATGAGACTAACGGATTTTTTTTTTGCCTAATTAATGCAGTGTTCACTATGCATTTTTTTTGTATTGCTATTCTTTAATGGCCTTTAACTGCTGATGCTTAGACCAAACTGTTGGCCTTATAAAAAGGCTCTATGGGCGGATCTATGGTCTTCTAATGGACTCTTAGCTAAGAGCTAAGGGAAGCTAAGGTTATTGTCACAGGATAATAGTGGATGGGCACTCTGTGGGGGTATTCCTATATCTAGAGCTCTATGTGAGACGCCTAATAACCTACTCAGCAGTAATATTATGTGGATTGCTGATAATAATCGATAAGGTATTTAGATAAGGTATTTAGATACACTGTCACTATCAGTGACAGTGTATCTAAATACCTTTTTTCGCCTCGGCCTAAAAATATTTTGAAGGTTTGATTGACAATTAGATTAGAATTTATATTATATCCATAATAAATATAAAACCCTCCTAAAGAAATTCTCGAAAAAAAAATCGAGTTAATGGACAACTCGCCCGCCCGCCCGACGGGCGAATTGTCATGTTATCTAAATTCATTCTTCACCAATTAGCGTTCCATTAGTAGTTAGTATTCTACCTTCGAGATCGGAACGGTTCTCCCTTGGAGGTGTTTTGTTTCTCCCGTCGAATATAAAAAAAAAAAAATGATTCTTCGCCAAGAGCCATTAGTAGCCTATCAGAACCGTATAACGGGTGTCGCACCTCGCAAGACGAATGTCGTTATAAAAAGCTCGCGTGAGTGTGTGTCCGTTTGCCCTCGATGAGTTTATTTTAAGCTGCGGCATTTGCTCTCTCCCTCCCGCACTCACGAATTGTTTTACTCTGTGATCGAATTGCAAGAGTTGATAGGTAAACTTTTAACAGTAACATGCTTCACAGTGAGCCAAAAAGAATCAACCCTTCTAAACTAACTTCTAAACGCACTAACTCTGTTAATTTTAATTTTAACAAAAAAGGTAAAATAACATTTTTATGTAAAACTAAATTATTTACAACATTTTGTCTGAAACTTTTTTTCTAAATCTTACCATTTTTGGGATTTTTTGCCAAAATATGGAATTTCAAACATTTAAGATTACATCACAGTGTTAAATTAACAAAAACTTATAAATTGTTATATTTTTATAAACTGTTATTTTATAATTATCTATATTAATCAATTAATAATAAAGACAAAATATTTGTATGTGTATTTTTGTTTGTAATTATAACTAATAAACTCAAAAACTGCTGGCCCAATTTCAAAAATTCTTTCACCCATAGAAAGCTTATCACAACATAGGTTAAATTTTATAAAGTTACGCGGACGAAGTCGCGTGAAACAACAAGTAACTTATAAAAACACAAAAACTTTGTTTACATAAAATCTCATGCTCATATGTCGTAAGAATAGAGTAGGTGTAATAATAATAATAATAATAATAATAATAGTTTTTTTATAATGTTTATTGTAAGTATAATAATTATGTTGTAAAAAAATTTAGGATTAAGAATAAAAATAAATATATTATGTAAATAAAAATAATTTATTTCCAAACGATTAAATTACAATGGCCATAACTAAGTTATAAATAAGTTAAGTTTAGGTAACTATAGGCAGATATATTACAATGAAATGGTATGTCTGAACAGCATCTAGCTACTTGTCATAAAACGTTACGTACATACATACACAGATATCATCATCGGGAAGCTGAAACAATGTTATCTCTAAACTAAATTGACTGCAAGGTTCCTTACACGTCCTTACGACATAATTGCTTCATTCAAGAGGATACATTGCAAAGGTCAACGTTGGCAAAGTTATTAGCGCTCTCGGTGGAAACATTTTCAACTGCAAAACCGCTTTGTACTAACTAAATGGGGGTGGTACATAAACCGCTTTGAGTATTTAAAATTTTATTGCACTAAGCGCCTCTTTCACCAACTGTCAAGTAAGCTAACTGTCATCATTAAAAGTCACCGGTGACCGGGGATAATGGAGCTGATAACTATAAGCCCTTTGTTTGTACGGTAAAAGTCTCAAACATTGAAAAAAAAATTAAAAAAAAATCGCCTATCAAATGATGCAGTAAACCTAGTGTATCAATAACTACTAATAATAAATCTGTAAGGGTTGGTCATGGAGTAAGTTACTTTGTTTTCAGAGATATCGTGTTTACAGGCTCTATACATGATACTGAAACTAAATTGACCATTTTTACAATTTTTTTCTGTATGTATGTATGTATGTATGTTCCTTTATAACTCTTAAACGAATTAACTAATTTTCATGAAACTTGGTATATAAACATTTAGATGTACGGGACACAGGATAGGCT
This sequence comes from Synanthedon formicaeformis, assembly GCA_945859745.1. Classification (NCBI taxonomy): domain Eukaryota; kingdom Metazoa; phylum Arthropoda; class Insecta; order Lepidoptera; family Sesiidae; genus Synanthedon; species Synanthedon formicaeformis. Next base: position 2,371,017 of record OX243977.1, read on the forward strand.
ACTTTTTTCTTTTTTAACGCGGACGAAGTCGCGGGCGCCAGCTAGTAATTCAATAAAACAGAAAATGATTTCTAAAAGTAACTAATCAACACTTGTACTTGGTGAAAGAGGCCCTAAATGTAGCGCGTTTTATTTTATTATCTGAAATAAGTTTTTTTTTTTTTGAAATTTTTTTTGCAATCCAATCGATAATACGTACTAATGTGTGATAATGAAGCCTGAATTATGACTCGTTAGCATGAGAGCTGAGCTAATACTATTATTGTTTATACACTAGCAGAGCACTGTGGCATTCCTTGTGATACATCGAGTGGACCTTCAGCCAATCTGTCGCCGACCTTAACATTTCAAATTAATTAATTAACGGTTTTTTATGTGATTTTCATTAAAAAAAATTTCGCAAGATTTGTCTACACTGTCAAATAAAATAATAGTAATAATATTACTCCAACACCGTTCGACTGATAACCGTGAAAGTTGACACGTGTGAGCATTCTTTGTGGACAACATTTTTATATGAAACTGAGGGTTTGTATTTATAAAAAAACATTATATTTCAATTATCTATTTCGTTTAAATTAAAATTGGTCAATTAATTGTACGGGTATATTGTCATTATAAAGTGAAATTGTAGCAGTACGGGTATGAATGAAACTTAATTACCTATTTTAAAACCAGCGTAGATATTTTATGACATAGAATATGTGTGTGTAGATTGCAATGTGGGTAAATTCAAAGATTTAAATAAAAGATGCGCCTTTGCCACACTTCAGGTGGCCAAAAATGTGTCATCGTTGGGACGAGTGAGCTCACTCTTCCCGCCTTAGTCGCTTATAGAGAAACAGTGAGCGGTTCCGTTGCATACACATCTTTTATTTTGCTAATTAGGTTCGTTTACCTTTAAAAATGCATTCCTGTGCCTTCAGAAAGTGTTCTCATCATACAAGAAACGAACGAACGTGTGAAAAGTTAAGCACACAGACATATTATTGCGTGGACAGTTTTCAGAAGCACAGGGCGTCATCTGTGATTTAAATCTTTGGGTAAATTAGTTATTTCATGAACAACCGACGACGCGACGGTCGCAGGTAATAATCAATTAAAAATTTCCGTTAATTTTCACGATAAAAACCCCGACATATAATAAACTATGTAGCCTAATCTACAATCAACAGCGCTATCTCAAGTATTGACATTGGGTGACTCCGTTAACTAGATATGAATGGGTAGCAGTTTGCGGTGGCGCTTATTCAATTGTGTTGTGGTGGGTGACACGCGAAGTCACAACGTAATGTAATATAGTGTGAAGCTTTGTTTATTATTGTTTGCTGCTATTTCATCGTTTTCCAACAATAGAATAGACACAGTGTCATTTTCTATATGACATAGACATATAGAGACTTCGAATGTGTATATAGTTTGTGAGCTGAGCAGGTCAAACGGGCATTTTCTCGTACAGTGGCAAAGAAAACTTGTGGTTCCAAAGGGTTTGACACTAGAGATTCCTCCAAACTGATAATCGAATCCCAAAAAAGAATTTTATGTCAAGGAAATTGTATCGATTTTCGGATATCAGAACGGCGAGGAAGGAACGCAAGGAGTCTTCGTTTCAACATCCATAATTGGGACTCAACGTCTTTCCGGCTATAGAATCTGACTCAAGGTATGAACTTTTTTATATGAGTTAACTCATATTATGACAAAATGTTTTTAAGATATAAAAGAACTAATTTTTTTAGGTTAAGATCGACTCTATCAGTCACTTGCTGACGGTCCACTTGCACCATACAAGTGGACTGTCAGCCTGTGCCCAGACACTGTCCAGAAGTAATAAATTTAAAAAAAAGTAATTGATTTCTATTAAGTATTATTAGGTACTCCATTATCAGGATTCAATAAATAATAGGAGACATTCAGGGGGATCTTATTTATAGAATCACTAGCTGTTGCCCGCGACTTCGCCCGCGTAACTTTGTAAATTATTATATTAAAACCTTCCTCGAGAACCACTCTATCCATTGGTGAAAACAGCAAGAAAATCGGTGCACTAGTTTTTGAGTTTATCGCGAGTTTGTTTTATAATATACTATCTGGCGCCCGCGACTTCGTCCGCGTTGAAAAAGAAAAAGTAGCCTATCCTGTGTCCCGTACGTCTAAATGTTTATCTAACAAGTTTCATGAAAATCAGTTAACTCCTTTAAGAGTTATGGAGGAACATACATACATACATACATACATACATACATACATACATACATACAGAAAAAAATTCTAAAAATGGTCAATTTAGTTTCAGTATCATGTATAAGGCCTAGAAATACGATATCTCTGAAAACAAAGTAACTTACTCCATGACCAACTATTGGTCATGGAGTAAGTTAGTATTGATTGTAAGGAATGAGACCCAACATTGAACTGAGCTTCTCAAATGGACATTAAAAAGTTGCATCCATTTAAAACGCCTACGTTTGGATTGTTAAGGCGATACTAAGAGCCAAAACGGGATATTCAGAGGCTAACTCCTCTTTCATAAATCAACATAAATTTCCGAAAAAAATATATGCTTTTTATTGATATTTTATCTATATAAGGTACAAATAATACTGGTCAAACTGTTTAACTACTATGTGAAAAAAAAATCTAAATGGAAGTCGTTTTTGGCTGAAAACTTGTATCTTCTTTTAAACGATAAGGAATATTTACATGATTCTTTTTTTTAAATTTTCGTATGGATTAGACCTATATACTGTACAATTAATGACCTAATATAATAGTTTTTCAAGTCATTATCCATATTTATCTTATTTTACCTAAACAAAGATTTAGCGGGTCCGTGCGCGGGCGACGGGCGGCAGTGTAGCGCTGAACGTCGTACGGGGAGGTTGTGCGTCTCGTCGCAGCGCCAGCTTCGAATAGTTTTTATCATTGAGCAGGTGATAAACAGATACGACACTGTTTTGAAGTGAAGTTAATAGTTTGTTGTGCAGACATTTTTAATAATTTGGACAGCTTTATTATAATATTGTATACATTTTTATATTGTAAATCAATATTTACATATATACAATATAAACAAATTTACGTTTTAAATAAAATCTTTATAAAATTATTTGTAAATGGATTTCCTCACCATAAAAACTATATTTTTACAAAACTTACACATTCCTTACGAATTTAGTCTTCAAATACCCTAAAAGCTTTCCAAATGATTCTAAAGATTTCCCCACAACACACATAGTTTTTCAGGTCTAAGTCACAATAGATCTTGGAATAGGCCTACCGGGGAAACCACGTAAAAAAAACGCGCTAAATACACACTACCTCACTGGTGGCGTGGAAACATGTGCATATTATGAATATGGATGAACAAAAACTTTGTAAGCAAAGATCACAATAAATGAATTTCAATTTCTGATTTGTGTTTTCATATTTAGTATTAAAATAAGCTTTTTTGATAAATTTATTACATACCTATATATTTTTTATATTTTACGCTATATCCCCGCTGATTAAGAACCGATTTTAATCATTTATTTTGTTAAAATGTTAATGTTAATCTCGACAACTCCCTTAAAAAGAACTCCCTGAGAATTATTCAATTTTACTTCTAATTTTTAATATCCAATATAAAATTAACATGGAATCCATAATTATGTTTTTTGATAAAACCGGTCATTACTATCTGCTAAATATGTCATAGTTGGTTTCAGTAAATATTAGCTGTCTATTTACACGCCATATGATATAAAACTAGAATTGTAAATAGAATTGTAATATACTATTAAAATATATAAATAAATAAAAGTTAACCATTTTTTTGCTGACGCACCTCAAAAATGCTTTGTGAAGTTAGGCATAATATGTTCAATATCAAATGTTACCACTCTACTTTATTTAGTCTTTGACTCGTTTCACGCGATCTCTAAGTACGGGTGGTGCGGGGGCTACATCTTCGCTCCGCCTACTCGCGCAAAATCCATCGGCTCTTAGAATCACCTTAATAACATTTCGCTGTTCAGGCCAAGCTGGCTGGTCACGCACCGTGTCTATAAATTATGCACACTACTTCCTAGCAGCCAGCGCAGTTGAGCATTTATTTATCGGTGCACCACTGAATACACCGCTTTCGAATAGCACGTTTAAAAATCTGCCTATATACGGGTGAAATACTGTTTCTATGCAACATTAATCACTAGCCCGGTACCCGAAATAGGTCAGGAATCTAACATTTTTCCAGGATAAAAAGTATCCTATAGTTTAATCCAAATTAAACAGTCAATACATCAGTGAAAACCGCATTCAAATCAATCAAGCCCTTTCTGAGATTAGCGTGAACAAATTGTGTTTTTTATCCTTGGTAGTAACCACAAAGTGTACCCTACAAATTGTTTTGTTTATTTTGAACAAAAAGAAAACACACACACACACACACAGTTAGACACACGTTTTTATTATAATGTATAGTTGTTAGATTGGTTGCATAAAATTCAAACCAGTTAGTTATCTTCTCTCATATCTCTCATATTATCTATAGGTACTTGACTCCTGACTATCAACGCAGAGCCAAATCAACAGAGTCTAAAAAGCTGAAATTTTGAACATATTTTTTGTTTTATAACGTAAGCAACTGCTATATATTAATACTGTGATAATCAAAATTCAAAACCCATCAAGCGCTTATATGTATGTCGCGTAATAGGCATAGCAAATTTGCCATTTGTTCATTACAAATTCATTAATGTGCCACACAATACGTTTCGTTACCATAACTGCCGGAAAGATAACGACTTTAACTAGCTCATACGAGAGAACTCATGAAGCCCTAATTCTGTCTCCAATCAAATTGATTGAGTGCGCTAAACGAGCCGTAGAAACGATCTAACTATAAGCTGGGGATACACATGTCCGTAGCTTGCACACTAGCATACCAGGGGCCCTAGCCAAGAGCAAACGTACTACAGTCGTAAACTCTACGCTCAGACTACGATACGCTGGGAGAAAAGCTTTGTGATTGGTCAAAATTTTATGTGGGCGTTACGACAACCAATCACCGGGCTTTATTTCTTTCGTAGCGTAGCCTGAGCGTAGCGTTTACGACTGTACGTTTGCTCTTGCTTGGCTAGGGCCCCAGCTCCTTGCACGTGCCAGCTACTGTCATACGAGTATGTATACGCTAAGCACACGTTCTCACGAGAGCTTTTTCGACGCTTTAACGCGTGTTATTTCTGACGTTTCGAATAGACCATATGACTTCTAGGCTGTGTGTTCAAACGCGGGCGCTTTTTTTACGTCTGGCATTTTTTGGCGACTGGGTTGCATTTTTTTTTTTTTTTTTTTCAATTTACGTATAAACTTTATTCGGTTTTATTATATAAGTATATAAAAACCCCTAAAATCAAAATCCGTGTCAGACAGACGCGGAAAACAACTTCAAATTATACTATGTTAATTATACTACACTTATTATTAACTCTTACAGAGAGAAAACTAATTTATTTCTTAATTACATCGTCCTACCGCAATCTGACCGCTCTGCTAGTATTTAGTGTAAACAAATAAGTTACTAGTAAATTCTTATCGTAAACAATTATTGTAAACTTGGCAACTGAATAATAGTAGTGAGGCCATTTATTTGTTTAACATAATTACAATGGATGGTTTATTTATAATGTGCAATGTTTCGGCGTTTCGTTTTATGCAGTTCATTTGGTTTTTCGACCGTGAAAGTCACTACTGGGAATATTTTTACGTGAAGTAACTAATATGTTGATGTATAAAACAGATGTTTTCTTTTACTATTAAGAATGGGTATAAAGCAAACAAAATTTGTAATTTCACCCGCGTGTCCCCTTGGACGTGACAGTGACACAAAATACGTAGAACTACGCACAACATGCGACGGAAGATAGCGCATCTCGCTCAATAAAAATGGTATAAGTGCCAAAAGTATTAAATATTAATTATTCGTAAACTACAATGTCAAATGAAAAATTGTTACATACAGCCTTAAATAATATGTGAAGTGAAATTACTGATACACTTTTAGCTTTGTAATGTGTGTCATTTTGAAAATAAAACTAAAATCGATGGAAATGAGAGCTCACTTGGTGATTTTTTTCTATCGAGAAAATTTCATTATATTATGTTTTCTGTTACAGACGTCACTTTCATTTATAATGTATTTATCTATTTTAAAAAAATTAATTAAATTAGACTTTGTTTACTTAGATAAAATTCAAATCTAGGATTGAATATTTCTCTTTATGCCCGCTCTTAAGTGACTAATTACCTAACACTTAAAGGGACTAACTAAAGCTTTGTGCTGCTACATCAGCTGGAATGAGTTGCAAAGATATTGAATAATTTAATAATATACTCTAATTAATTAATAATGTTCCAAAAGAACATTTTCATAATGTTCTTTATTCTCCAAAAGAACATCTTCATCTTCATATATCCTAACTAAATGTTATAAATGCGATAGTGCAGTTGTTTATAACTACCGTTTTATTACACCTTAATTTTGCGATCATAGTGTAAAGATACATCAGATGTATAGAAAGGGACACTATGTACTTTTCATTCGGAAAAAAGGTACCTCAACTGCTTTCAAGAGACGAAATCGCAAACAAAAGCAAAAGCAATCTTAAAAATCTTAAAAATTTTGAAATTTAGTTTTTAAAATTGTGTTTCGGTCTTTGATTAGTGGATGCCAGGGTCTAAAACCCACCTATATAACTTGAGTTGATAAAGAAGATAAAGATAAAGAGATTGATGTTTGATAACTTACTTACTTGCATTATGATCTCTGTGTTTCATGTGCTTTAGGCGAAGAGTTATTATTATTATCTATCTTTCAGTTTACTAAGTGTATTTAAATATTAAAATTATCACTTCCGATTGCTAAGTCTAGGTCACAAAACATATAACATCACCGTCACCGATTACTTCCAGTTGTGTAGGTACATATTTTATCCTCGAGTTTTATATAACTCTTCATTCATAAATATAAAGACGTTGTTCGTGTCTTTGAAATATAGTGTTTCTTGTGGGTCTTCTAAATAAGTTGTGGTAATGTTATGTAAATAATAATTGTTTACCGGAAGCATATTTCTTTTTGCTACATTTATATCCCATTAGCGTTTACAGTACTCTTCCCGTGTTTATGGTACGCAGCCATTGTTTTATGGGAAAACATATTCAAATTATAAACGTAATTACTGACTACCACACGCGAAGGTAGTACCACAGTGTTTACTACGTAAATAGAAATACTCGCCATATTATTTTAGCGTAAACCACAAATGGAAAAGATATTTTTCATTAACTTCAAGCCATGCACGAATGAAATGCACTTTCATTCGCTATATTATTGTACACTAGCGGCTGCCCGCGACTTCGTCCGCGTTGAAAAAGAAAAATGAGTAAGTAATTTATATTCTGACATCTTTATCGCAATGACTACGGTGACGCCCGCCAAGGCGACAGTGGCGTAATATTTTTTAAATTTTTACACGATCCCATGGGAACACAACATTTTTTCAGGATAAATAGTGTCTTATATGTTAATCTAGATAATAAACTATCTGTGTGCCAAATTTCATCCAAATCAGTTTAGTAGTTTTCACTTGAAATAGTTACAAACATCCATACATACATCCGTCCATCCACACAAACTTCCGCATTTATAATGTTGAGTAGTATTAGAGGCTTCTGCCCGCAACTTCCTTAGTTTTTCTGTATAAAACTTAGTCCTATGTTCTCTTATATACTCCTGACAACGTGTATGCAAAATATCATAATGATCGGTTGAGTAGTTAAGGCGTGAAAGCGTAACAAACGTACAACCAAACTCACTTTATAATATTAGACGATTGTAATGGCATAATGTTTGTTAATAATAGTCACATCCATTTACAATATATACGATACTATTATCGAGCCGTCAAGAAATTTTTATTGTAACCCTCAAACACGCGAGTGCGAAAATAGCTCAGCCCCGGGTCAAGGCGAATCCTTGGAATACACCTTGCCTTCCTCCATGGGGGACGCATCGACGGAGTTTTGAATGCGGGAAATTATATTCAAAAGTGCATGTTTTATTCTATATCTGTATATATATATATATGTATCTGTATATCAATCAATACTAATAATAAATCTGTAAGGGTTGGTCATGGAGTAAGTTGCTTTGTTTTCAGAGATATCGTGTTTATAGGCTCTATACATGATACTGAAACTAAATTGACCATTTTTAAAAAAATTTTCTGTATGTATGTATGTATGTATGTTTCTCCATAACTCTTAAACGAATTAACTGATTTTCATGAAACTTTATAGATTAACATTTAGACGTACAGGACACAGGAACAGGATAGGCTACATTTGTTTTTTCAACGTGGACGAAGTCGCGGACGCCAGCTAGTATAAAATAGTATATAGTATAGAAAAACACAAAGTGCGTCTGTAGTTATATTACATTTTTTTTTCATAAAAAACTTTGTTACGGAAGTCGGAAAAATAGTTTTTAGAACTTTTATCTGTGTGTTTGTGCACGCAAATCTCAGTAACGGTTTAACCGATCTGAATACGGTTTTCACTGATGTGTTAATGATAATATAACCTGCATTAAACTATATGATAGTTTTTAATTTTTATAGTTACTAGAAAAAGGTTAGGTTCCTGTGGGGATTTTCAAAAAACTAACTGCAGCCGGTACGAAGTTGCGGGCACTAGCTAGTCAGTAATAAATTCGAAATGATATTTCTCATATCATTGTGCAAGATAAAGATGATTTAGTTTTGTTCTGGGACCATCAAACTACTACAACATGGAACACGCGTGCCATACAAAACACTACGAATTTTATGGAACATTTAAAAGTGACATATGCGTAGAGCATAAACTGTCATTTATAACAAAACAAACATAATAATAAGTACGCAATTTAAAGAAAATGTGACTTTACGTCAACCCATTAGAGTTTAAAATTAAATAGTAGAAGTTGATCGTTACTACCTTTTACCACTGACGCGTGAAGGCAAGAGTCCGCCATGATTCTGTCAAAGGCGTTCTTTTTATGTTCCCCTCTGGTGGCACTTGTGACGCAAATTCCATTGTAGTATTTCGATGTCTGGGACAGAAAAATATTGGATGACTTTTGAAGTAGTTGCGTGCACTAAAGTGGAGAAAATAAAATGTCGACCGTAAATTCTCGTAGTGAATTTTAAAGTTGTCCAGGGACGGTGGTTGGAGTCCCTGTGGTATATTTATTTGTGTTGTGGCGATATATTGTACATCTATATACCTATGTCTACTCGTAGTATGAGTTCTGTTTGCTCTTTCGCTTCATATGCCTGTGTAGAATTTTCTATGCTATACCTATAATAGAATTATCAATACTAATAATAAATCTGTAAGGGTTGGTCATGGAGTAAGTTACTTTGTTTTCAGAGACATCGTGTTTATGGGCTCTATACATGATACTCAAACTAAATTTACCATTTTTACAATTTTTTTCTGTATGTATGTATGTATGTTCCTCCATAACTCTTAAACGAATTAACTGATTTTCTTGAAACTTGGTAGATAAACATTTAGACATACAGGACACAGGAACAGGATAGGGTACTTTTGCTTTTTCAACGTAGACGAAGTCGCGGACGCCAGCTAGTATTAAATAAAAGATTGGAAACTCGCGACGCAAGTAGAATGAAGTCTCACGATCCATTCAAATAGTTAGTTAAGTACGTCAAAGACTAAAGGAACATTAAAGGCCAATCTCAATAGAGAAATCACATGGTTCAGAAATTGAACCCAGAAAAAACTGCACTGCAAAGTGCTGCCAACAAGAGTAAGGGTGGTACAATGAAATGAACATAACGGGAAATGGTCAAATCCAGAAGAGGCAATTCATGATAATTGCGGACTTTTTTGTATTGTAGAGCTATAAAAGAGAAACAATCCCAACCTAATATGTAGAAGTTACATTGTTTTGTTATAATAATATCTCAAACGGATTGGGCAGCGTTATAAAATGTGGGATTAATATAACACAATTACATTGGATACCTAAAACAAGCAATAAAGTTACTCGTATTGAATAATGTTAATTCAACGAAAATTTAGCATTAACTAATGTCTACACATTCGTCAGGAACAGTTTTGCCTCTGACCGTTGTTCAACTCAAAACTATTGCACCAATTTAATTAAAACTTGGTTAATTATAGCCGGAGCCACTCCTAAATGACACTTCTCACGCTACGTTGAACAGTTGATTCCACGATCGTAAACTGAAAAAGCCCTTGAACCGAAAGTATTAAAATTAACCACAGCATTTATCCGCTGCATAGATACAAATTATAAATAGTCCTGGGGTAGGTCGACGTTACGTAATACATAGGTAACCGCGTGCCTTGTGCAAACCTTCCGATTAACCTATAAAACCATTCGTCGTACAACCCTTTAATTAAAAGAGGCCTACGGTATATTGAAAATGTTCGATCTCATTTTCAGGTCATCTCTTTTCATATCTGGCAACGTACGTTGTGCGCGTGCCAATTTTCGATCGGGCCGAAATTAGATAATGGATTTTTCATAGTGCGCCCTTAAACAGCTTAGGGCACCGTGTGAGAACTGTTACGGCCGAAGCGACGACTACGTGGGTGTTGGTGTGTGCATTTCGGTTGTAAGGTGTGGGGTAACCTTGATGGTGCAGCTGAGTCGCCCGGCCCCGCGTCTGCCCGGGCTTGAAGTTCGATTTTCACTTGGAAATCCGCGCGCCTTGCTTCGCCCGGGTGGGCGTGGCCTGCAGGCCGGTCAATAGCACGGCATCGCGCCACTCGCTCGCACACGCCGACCCCCCATAAGCGGCTCCCTCTCCCCCCGGGGATGATTGAAACGTCTGATGCCGCAGGCGCCCCGCGCGCCCCCTCGCCAAGGACGTTCAGTGAATCCGTCCCCCTCTGCCGCGGGAGCACGTGTCTCCGCTACTACTTCATATAATGTGTGTCCTGGTGTCGTGCGATAATTCACAACCAATTATGAGTCAAGTGCCTGATAAATTAGGTGACAAAATTGGTGCCTGAAAGGAAATTCGGTAGTCGCTTTTAGCGATGCGCATTCGAGGACAATTAGGTGCCCCCGTGAAGTGATATGGAGATAAGTAGTTTATCTGTCGTCACCTCTTCGTGTTTTCCGTCCCGTGTACTCTCTCTTGCTCCAGCTTCTGTTTTATCTTCAGGTGGGTAATCTTGGCCTATGGTATTTTACAATTTGCAAGCCTCTTCTAGCCGTTCCATTTCACAGTACCTCCACATTCGTCGCCTGACCGTCGCCGTAAGTCTAGACACATGATAATTATTCTAGAGAGCTATGGCGGCGGATGTGTTCGGTTCAGATGTGTCTTGGCCGAATTCGTATTGGAATCGATCGGATCTGTAACGACTGTAACGTAATATCTCCACCATTGTCTGCGATAAAAGCTAAAACATTCTCGGTAACGTGATCCTACTATGCTTTGTATCCATACTAATCATTAATTGAAGTTACAAAAGTAAACGTTTCTTCACGTATTACGTAAACCTTCACGCGGTCGATATTCAGTCAGTAGTAAAGTACACTTTTTGTATATGTAAGTATATTGAAGTCATTGTCATACAATATTGTTACAATTAGTTTAAAATTCAATTTGAAATAGTTGAATTCGTGGACCTAGTGACAAAAATTGTAATATTAAAATGCTTATATAGTAACTGACACGTGTTTTATTAACATAGTTTTTACATGACTGTGCTGGGCAGATCTATTCAAATGTGTCAAGTCGTGAGGTCACTATGACATCATCTCTCGCCTTAACTGGTTGGCGTTTACGATGCGGCCAATAATTATAGAAAGAGAGAGGAACATTGAAGGCTTCCACAAACAGCCTAAACTTACAATGAATGTTTGATATTATTGAGCGATAGTATGTTAAAGGATTCCCGAACAACCGCGATTTATTCAAGGATTATGTCGAGTACAAATAGGCCGCCCTATTAGGAACAAATTACATCAAACGAGCCGCCTCGCCACCGCTGTAGTAGGTATCGAGTTATCGCCAGTATCGCGAAATTGCAGTATCTATAATAGCAATTTCGACCTACTGTTTTAAAAGTTAGATAGTACTTATTGGAGGTAGGATCACAATCGACCACAAAATCTAGGTAGGTACTTAAAGATAGAGAGAAGCGATTCGATAAATCGTAGATTTCCGGACATATTTGTTATCTCTTTTTTTATGGAGAAGTGGACAGGCTGCTGTTGGTTCACTTGATGATTGGTTACTACCGTCGTCTATTGACATGAGCCACAGATGCTGCAAAGTCCACTGCCGACCTTAGTAAGGATAAAAAAGAATAGAGAAATTGGCACTAGCATTCCTAACTCACTAAAATACAACAGCACACATGTTTTTATTGTCAAAATTATCGTCAGAAGGGCTGATCAATATTTATGAGGGCGAAACACAGATTTTCTTGCCTGAAAATTTTAAACGATTTACATATTTTTTAAGATATTCCTTTATGCCTTGTGTATTATCTTCTGTGAACTTTTTTTAAAAGCTAAATAGCATTCTTGAAATAATATGTCTATTTGAACTTCTACATTGAGTCCCGCGGTGATACCATCACATCACACAGCGTTGACAATTTACGTAACCAACAAAAATGTAGAGCGATAAAACGCCTACCATTGCGGTCACATTATTGTAACAGAGACGTGTGTTGGATCGGCTCAATGACGACAGTTTTAATTACGTTTGTGTCAACTTACGCTGTTTTTAATGGACGCATTTCAAGTACTAGTATAGGACATGGACAGGTATAATAATGTCACTACTCTGGCATGCAGTTTTAATTCGATTAATTCCACAATTAAACCAGGTTTTATTGTGTTCATTTATTTTCTTAAAACATGGTAGTAGGTAAGGTGTTACAAAAGGAACATCATGTTTCGCCTTTTTATCGCAAGCATACAAAAATTCATTTAACACTACAATACTTATGTTCACCTACTGCGTTCTCATTCGGGATTATAATTAGTATTGCAGGAATCTTCACAAAAACACTAGACTAAGTTGGCTCAGATGATTCAGGCAAAGTTACCTCGTCGCTTTCATGGCTATAGTCACTGATCTAAAAATATACTTATATAGTCTTTGTCTATAGTGTAAATTCAGGTAACTGAATGATTTTCTGGTACATTGATTGTGTTACGCGACGAGTGGATTAATAAGATAAGTTTTTTTGTCTCTTTACCTATCTTTTATTGTTGCATAGAAAATTCTCTAGATTGGTGAGACAGTTGGTGAAGTTCTTATTCATTGAAGTTCTTATTACCTTTGACTGATATATAAACATTCATAATAGAGTTCTTGGGGTCATTCTCCTATCCTCCGTATTTATTATATCCTACCCTTTATTATATTATGCTTAGAATTTACAAACACCTAGTTAAAGATTGTTGAAGATTTTTGAATGATATTTGGTCGTATTTTTTTTTTAATATTAATAAGATATTAAATTTATAGAAAACGTGCAAAAATAGAACAGGTTCAGTTCCAGTCAGTTCGAATCCAGTTGATCTTTTCGATTGACCCTTCCAGTTCTCGAAGAAAAGAAAGTCTTCATTTTGCACTGTGACAATCGCTTTGACGTGGACCAACGTGTTTATTTTTGGTGTTCACTTGTGTAACAATGAAGTCATCACAATAAGTCACAGCTCTGGGTACGGAATTATCATTACGAGTGAATCATTTCCTCCAACAGAGTTGATTTCTGCATAAACATGTATTTTAAATAGGATTTTAATTGAGTTTCGTAAATGCATAATCGCTGTGATTGCAACAGCAGCTTAATAATTGTTTTTTGGAATATAATGTGGGCAATTTAAATTTAATGGATATTGGTGAATTTGTATGTTTGTCCATTCAACCGACTGTGCAATGATTTAATGATAAACTGTCATTATCGAGACAACTATATCATGATATCTGAAAACTAGCTGGTTGCCGGCAAAACGCAACGCGCTGTAGTTCATTTTTTGATAATCCCACAGGAACCTACAGGTATAAAAGGTATCCTATAGTTTAATCATCTTAATACATAAGTGAAAACCGCACTCAAATCGGAAAATACAGTTTCTGTATTTTTTATACTCAATTTTTGTATTTTGATTGCAATGAATGAACTCGAAAAACTACTGGACCGATTTTTAAAATTCTTTCACCTGAAGATACGTAAGGCTACATTTTATAAAGTTACGCGGACGAAGTCGCGCACAACAGCTAGTATTTTTTTATAAATCTCTACTGCCTAGAATTGAAAATATATTCTAAAAGAATAACATAATGTCTTCCGTTGACACATTTTGTTCATGAACCGCTCTTTTATATTGTTTTATAACGGGGTTATGCTTCCACTTAAAACGAGTTATGTTTTGGCAGTGAATAGCCTCTTTTAAGCATCTCCCGTAGAACTCATGGTTCAAATGCAAATGACTTTCCTGTTTCCCTTGTAACGCCAATAAAATTCTTGGCACCCCAATCTCTACGCCGACTCCTTTTGGGACTTGACATGACATTATAGAAGATTTCTAAAACTGATTGTTACATTTTTTTTTGTGTCAAATAGGACATAAAATTTTCTTATTAATTAAATATTAGGTATGTATAATGGACGAAATACACGATCAGTCCATCGCGTCAAATTGACTGACGTGAAGCCAAAATTTGACCGTGAATGGTTGATGTCAAACACTGGATTTTAAATCGCGCCGTTGCGTCACGTCAGTTCATCGCGCCAACTGATCGTGAGTGTAGAAACCAAGTAGAAACCAAGGAGGATAGAATACATTTCTATCCTCCTTGGTAGAAACACTACGCCGTGGCATCTTGCCGCACTTCCGAATCAGAGCTCATGTCAACGTCACTCGACCCGGTCAAACGCATAAATGACAGAAAATTGGACTGACCGTGTGTGGGCACAATGTTTGGCGTGGCTCCATTTGATTTAAGTCATTTGGAGTCACGTCAAATGATTGATCGCTTATTGATCGTGTATTTCATCCATAAGATCTACTTGCGCCATCAATTGAATAAATTCAGAACTCAATTTGTGAAAAATGAAAATTGGTCCCAAAACTGTACAAGACTTAAAAGAGGTTATGGTGTTGCCACGTTTAATCTGGTTAATCACGTCTTAAATGCTGCTACAAAACCATCACACCAATTTTCTTATTATATAAGTTAACTAGCTGGCGCCCGCGACTTCGCCCGCGTTACTTTGTAAATTATATACCAAAACCTTCCTCAAAAACCACTCTATCCATTGGTGAAAACAACATGAAAATCGGTGCACTGGTTTGGAGTTTATCGCGAACAAACAAACAAGACAGACGCGGCGGAGGATTTTGTTTTATAATATGTAGTGACTACAATTTTTTTTTTTATTATAAATGTTACTCATTTTATTTTTGTCGGCATAGTAAACACATGAATTTAAAAAAAATGTGTTTTAGAACATACCAGTGTGGAGATGGGAATGCACACGTATAATTTCGAACTCAATACTTTGGTATTACACAGTGCTCAAAACACCATGAACCAAATCACTTGCTCGTCCCTTCTTGATCTAGATATTGGGGTTAAAATTACACCTTATAAATCCCAAAGTAATTGCTTAATAGACGGTCACGAGGGGTCAGGTCGAAAAAGACACATTAATTAACGGCACAAGCCTTAAGGATCCCGGGTAAATATTTGCAGGAACGAACGGCGCCTAATTCGTCGACGTGCGGAATTCATTAAAGTGATACTGCTCCAAAAAGTAGCAGGAAAATAAGACGTGTTCTTATACATTTTAAGCTAGAAAATCATCTAGAAATATACCAGCGGCCCGCTCCCGGGTTCGCCCGGGATGCATTTTTTTATATATACTTACACAAACCTTCCTCGCGTATCCCTCTTTCCGTGAGTGAAAACCTCATTAAAATCGGTTGGGTAGAAATATTTATAAAAGAGTTAGCGAGAAACAGATATGACGGATTTATATAATATGTGGAGATAAAGTTTTAATAAAAGAATTAACAGGGGACGCTACCAGCGTTTTTCCATACAAATGTAATCCCCTGTTTTCTCCTTGGATAATTCTTCTAGAGCAAAAATTTTTTGTTATAAAATCTAGATCTGCTAAAGCTATGCCCCACTATTATTTCTTTTTTTCCACCAACTAATTACATGAGAAAATATGACTTCTCAAAAATCGTAATAAATGGCCTTTTTATGTCACCCTTGAAAGACTTAATTTTGAGACGTAATAAAGAAAGGCGTAATTTGAAAGACTATTAAGATAAAACAAAATAATAGGGACATAGATTCATTCTTCTCGAAAATATTTGTGTAAAAATTATTCGATAGCCTCAATTTTTAGAGGAGAAAACAGGGGAATACGAAACCCCATTTTAGTCAAAAATTTTGTACGTATATTGGTCTGAGTTGCATTTGTCCCCATCACACAATAGTTTCTTCAAATACCTATTTTTCAAATTCTGCTGTACCCGCGTCCCCTCTTAATGGTTATGGTTACTGTGAGTCAACCGTAACAGATAGATAATAATATATGCCATCGCGGAGAAATCTTTAAGATTTTTACAAGAACTACAATTCTGTATTATATCATTTTTATGTATATCTTAAGGTTTAGCCTACGTATTAGGCCATGTAAATTTATATTTCGGCGACTTGGTTATACATAAAAAAATCATTGAAATATTATCTAACTAATGGTGAAAACTCGTTACTTGAAAATCGAAATTCGTTGCGTTTTTCAGGAGGTTTTAGCGGTCGGTACTAAATTAGGTATACATTCATGTTTTTTTTTTTTTTACTTAAAATGTTTCAAAGTTGCCCAAAAAAAATCTGATAACGCTGCTCTACGCCAACCTTTAATCAAGATCTCGATTTCACGTACACAAATCGTGTTGGAATTCCACGTCATCATAAATATAAATACGTATGTAAACGCAAAAAAAAATATTATGTAGGTGTAAGTACATTACAAAATGAATGATGTTTGAACAAAACGGTTTGAGTATTTATATATAATACTTAAGTATGTATAAATAAAAATATAAAAAAAAAAATGTGTCAAAATAAATAACAGTATTAGAGAAGGCCTTGGGTTTCTTTTAAAAATCATGTACCTACACAATAAATATTTTAATGCCTGTTTGCTCACAGTATCATAATTATTGTGTGGCGACAGTTAAGTCACAAAACACCCAAGATTCCGCATAAGCGACGGCGCTGATAATATAATTTTTTATTAATAATGTACAAATACAGCCAGGGTTATATTTGTTCGTGTTATGACGTCACGCGCGCGTTAATATCTCTCCAGAGAGGAGTTTGGCTAATAAATAACATGTAAACTGCTAAGTAACTATGAAACTAATAAAATATTATACAGTGTGGGTACTGTGGGTACATAATCAATCATCAATCATCAATCAATACTAATAATAAATCTGTAAGTGTAGGTATTGTATGTATATGTATGTTCCTCCATAACTCTTAAACGAATTAACTAATTTTTATGAAACTTGGTGGATAAATATTTAGACGTACAGGACATAGGATAGGCTACTTTTTTTTATTTTTCAACGCGGACGAAGTCGCGAGCGCCAGCTAGTAATATTAATAAAATAGCGACCCGCTACCGTGTTCGTCCGGGGTGCAATATTTATACTCGTATTATACTACTTAGCTGGTACCCGCGACTTGGTCCGCGTAGTAAAATATCAATATATCAATACTAATAATAAATCTGTAAGGGTTGGCCATGGAGTAATTTACTTTGTTTTCAGATATCGTGTTTATAGGCTCTATACATGATACTGAAACTAAATTGACCATTTTTACAATTTTTTTCTGTATGTATGAATGTTCCTCCATAACTCTTAAACGAATTAACTGATTTTCATGAAACTTGGTATATAAACATTTAGACGTGCAGGACACAGGATAGGCTACTTTTTTTATTTTCAACGCGGACGAAGTCGCGGGCGCCAGCTAGTAAATAAATAAAAACATTATTAGTTAACGCCTTTACCTGTTGTTGCTATAGCACTTCGGTCGGGCGTTAGTTTTTTTTTAATTTATTTTAGCTCATCCCTCTGGAGCAGTACTTTTTTTCTGGATAAGTACTTGCTTGTATCCCTGACAACGTGCACCCAAAAAAATGTTGCTTAACCGATCGCTAATTTTTGCTCGGTTAATGAAAAAACTGTTATTTTTAACCGACTCTCATTTAATATTAACGAAATCCACTCTGTTAAAAATACTCGAGTCTATACCGTTAAAGTAAATTTGCTACAAATAACCGTGCTATACGTTATTAATAACTGACGAAAAGTGTTAAATTTCGCATTGACCGTGTAAGCGGTTAAAGTACTAAAACAGTCGATTGTTTTTTGTCGCCCGTAACGTTAATATTAAGCGTCATGAAACGGTTAAAACAAGCGACTTCTTATGTCTAACCTGTCATTGTAGGACAATAATGTACTTTGTGATACAATTTTATTAACTTTATTTTACTTTTATTATTTATTATTATAGCGGCTATAATAATAAATAATAAAAGTAAAAGACACCTGAAAAAAAAAATTGGTGCTTTTGTCCGGTGTTTCCCCATTTAGGTACGACAATTTTGTTCCAGCAATCTACCCTACTATTTATTACTTGCTCTGAAAGGTTAATAAAGTGACGTAATGTTTGTTAATATAGCGAAAAACTACTTAGTACATTTTAATCGTTTAGATCGTTGATTTTCAATGATTACTCCGTTGTTTTTAATATCAGCGAATAAACTTTGCTGATATTAATTGATCGAACTGTTAATTTTAACCGAATACTCCGTTGTTTTTAATATCAGCGAATAAACTGCTGATTTTAATTGATCGAACTGTTAATTTTAACCGAATACTCCGTTGTTTTTAATATCAGCGAATAAACTTTGCTGATTTTAATCGATCAAACTGTTAATTTTAACCGAATACTCCGTTGTTTTTAATATCAGCGAATAAACTTTGCTGATTTTAATCGATCAAACTGTTAATTTTAACCGAATACTCCGTTGTTTTTAATATCAGCGAATAAACTGCTGATTTTAATCGATCGAACTGTTAATTTTAACCGAATACTCCGTTGTTTTTAATATCAGCGAATAGACTTTGCTGATTTTAATCGATCAAACTGTTAATTTTAACCGAATACTCCGTTGTTTTTAATATCAGCGAATAAACTTTGCTGATTTTAATCGATCGAACTGTTAATTTTAACCGAATACTCCGTTGTTTTTAATATCAGCGAATAAACTTTGGTGATTTTAATCGATCAAACTGTTAATTTTAACCGAATACTCCGTTGTTTTTAATATCAGCGAATAAACTTTGCTGATTTTAATCGATCAAACTGTTAATTTTAACCGAATACTCCGTTGTTTTTAATATCAGCGAATAAACTGCTGATTTTAATCGATCGAACTGTTAATTTTAACCGAATACTCCGTTGTTTTTAATATCAGCGAATAAACTTTGCTGATTTTAATCGATCAAACTGTTAATTTTAACCGAATACTCCGTTGTTTTTAATATCAGCGAATAAACTTTGCTGATTTTAATCGATCAAACTGTTAATTTTAACCGAATACTCCGTTGTTTTTAATATCAGCGAATAAACTTTGCTGATTTTAATCGATCGAACTGTTAATTTTAACCGAATACTCCGTTGTTTTCAACGGAGTGGTTTTCGGTACTCCTTTAATAATAACGGAGGAAGTTTGTTAAAATCATTGTATTGCTTTGCACAGCGTAGGCAGTCATGAGTCGTTCCGTTATTCTGATCAGAGTTGCCAGATCTCCTGATTTTTCGGGGAATTTACTAATTTTCCCAGATTTGAACTGAAAGTCTACTGATTTTTTTCAAATACTAGTTTTACTTCACAACATGATTAGTAATAAAAAAGCCTGAGTGAAATGAAACTATCATGATATAATATCAAATTATCATGGTTAGGTTGGCACTACGAAAATGTCATCGTAAAATGAACTTTACATGATGGACGCATACTTGAATATAGAAATTTGAATCTTGCTCCACAGTCAGCTTTAGCGAAATTGAAATTGCTAAAATTTCAATATTAGCCCAATCGAATTAGATCAAAAAAGGGGCTGACATGGAAAAAATTTCAAGTAGCAATTTTCCTTCTGAATTCGTTGGTGGGGGTCACTGGCAGTCTACATTTCGGTTTTCGGGATCCTCGCATTATTGCGTCATCCGCTATCTTGAACTTAAGGGTGAATTTTGTTTACTGAATAACTCGTCTATTTTTAATTTTACACGAAAAATGGTAAAGACCGAAGTTGTTTGAAATTATATTTCCTATTAATTTCCTATTCCTAATTCCTATAAAATTCCTATTAAAATTTTGGTCCATTTTTCCTAGGATCAATATTTTTCGATTTAGATTCGATATAGGATTGAAGGGGGTGAGTTTTGTTTATTGAATAAATCAATCCTAATTCCACTGGTCTATATAGCCCTGAAATGTTAGGCAAGCAAGCATGACAGTAAAATGTATCTCAAGGACATTGTTTTATTTAACAAAATTGCATCTACTAATTATCTGCATCTGTTTTTTTTTGTCGCATTCTCTAATTTTATAAAAATGGATCTGGCAACACTGGTTCCGCTTCCATTGTAAGTCTGTCGTGTGGTGTGCTAATATTGCAATTCTCTAATCTCTTGTCATTGTGATTTTTTATTTGTTGTTATATCATTTGAACTTTCCGTATATATTATAAAGTACTTTGTGAATATTGTGTAAATTATATTTTGTAACTAATTTATCTCTAACAACTTATACGTATCAGACATGTGTGATTCAGAGGTGCGACTCTTATTATCCGAATGGGATTTAGAAGAATACATCCCTGTATTTGAACGTAAGTATACCAACAGCATTCAATTTTGTAACTTTCTTATTATATCTACCTTATAACCAAGTCATTAAATTTTCTTTTAGGCAATAAAATTAACACGCTTTCCATGGCTTTATTGCAATCACGGGAGATATCGGAGCTCATACCAGAAATAGGCCCACGTGCCATATTTCTAAAAAACTTAAAAGAGGGGAAAGATGTGAGTTTCTCATTAAGTGAAATTTTTAATGTTGCCTCAGCATCATCAATAATTTTGGCATCAAAACAAAATACAAGCCAAAATAATAAAATTGACACTAACGAATCAAAGTTAGTAAGCAACGAAGAAAAGGTATTTTTTTAAAGACAACATTCAATGAGCATGAAATTCGTTTGTGTAAGTTCAGCTATGAAGCAAATTCATAGCTGAACTTACCCAAACGAATTTCATTAGGTATGCACAGATTTTTGTAATGTTTTTTTTTTTTACTTGTAATAACTAAATTGATTGGAATGAAAAGTATTTTGTTGATTCTACACAGATATACACCTACAATAAAAGGTTGAAGTGTGTTTATAAATTTAAATGTGTTACATTTATGTCACTCCAATATTTTTCAATTCAAACACCTAGTTGTTAATATCTAAGTGTACTAACTATTTACATTTTACATTTTTTCAGAACCTAGAGACACTATTGAACTCTACTCTGACAGGGAAAGTGCTGCTGGCTATTGAAAAAGATGAGCCACTAACAAACCCTCAACGTCTGAATTTAGTGAAAATTATAGGCAATAATATATTACAAAGTTCCCCCGCAGACCACGTAAAAGCATCAACATATGTTGAATGGGCTCAATCTATTTGTAAATTTTTTAAAAAGGAGAGCCCCAGCGTTTATTTTCATAATAAATATATGGTAACTCCTAGAGGGGTAATAAATAGATGCTGTGATAAACTACCGGATCAGATAGGAAATTTAAAAAGAAAGTATCGCCAAAGTGGCATTATTCCTAAAAAAGTTAGAAATTCCAGATCTAGCTCCTGCTCATCAACTACAACTTTATCCCTTACACCTAGCGCAAGTGAATATGATGAAACAGATGAAAATTTGACATGGTTAAAAAATTCGAGTGACCCGTGGATGACTGTTGAAGAGAAGTGGCAGTCTACAACTAAGGCTCGATTTGGCAAACTGCCCATAGAACAGTATTTTCAACAGTATCCTGCTCTACAGAAACCTCATGGGTATTCTTTAGTAAGTTTTTTTTATCATTAAGGCATGAAATCTACTTCATATCTTATCTGAAAATTTCAATGGTGACAAGTATTAACTTTTTACTCAATGAATCTTAAACTAAAGAAGACATACGGGCAGGCATTGTATATCCATTTTACTTATTGTGAATACTAATTAACTATACAATTAATTTTTATTTGTCCACAGTTAAAATCGGACTTTGATTTTCTATACGCTGAAAAAACTGCAAACCTAACCGACACTTTCCCACTGGTAAAAGAAAAGATATTTGGTCTCGCAGCACGAAAAAACTCAAAGGATAAATATATACAGACATTACTGAGTTTAAGTAAATGTAAGCATGAATGTTATATAAAGAATTATTTATAATTAAGATGATAATACAATATCATTTAATATTCCCATAAGAATCTGAATTCCATTGTTTGGAATATTCAACTAAAAATGAATCCAGAAATATACCTCGTATTAATTTTTTTAGCATATTTTCACTTTTTATTTTGTTGTTTTAGCTGCAGAAGAAATATCAAATTTAGCAGGAATTCTACTCATTCCATCACTGCTGTCAGTTTCCACAGTCCATATTAAGCATTCCACAAAAAAGGTATGGCGGACTTCAAAAGCAGAAGTTCGCGAAGGCTTCGTTCAACATGTAACAAGTGAACCCGTTATGTGGAGTGACATATCTGCGCGACGTACAAAGTTCTCCGATTATAATTTGACTTTGCAACCTTTTATTATAATAGTAGGACCTTCTTTAGGTGAGATACATTCGTTTTTTGTAGTTATTAACAATATTACATATAAACTTCCCACAATTTTATCTGCAGTTGATGCATGTTTTAAAATAATTTGGGCTGTCAATGCCCAGTATCCACTGGAATGTCATAGCACATGGATGTTTATCCAGCGAGCTCTTTATAAATTGGAAACACCACACGACAAAGCTAGTACATCAGCTAATATTTTGCTATCAGAACTGGGTTTGGAGTGACATAAATGTAACACATTTAAATTTATAAACACACTTCAACCTTTTATTGTAGGTGTATAGCTGTGTAGCACACAAGCAGATCTTGTAGTAATCAATAAAATATTGTTCATTCCAATCAATTTAGTTATTACAAGTAAAAAAAAAAAACAAAAACCTGTGCATAATCTAGTTCAGCTATGAATTTGCTTCATAGCTGAACTTACACAAACGAATTTCATGCTCATTGAATGTTGTCTTTAAAAAAATACCTTTTCTTCGTTGCTTACTAACTTTGATTCGTTAGTGTCAATTTTATAATTCTGCTTTCAGAATTAGGTGTCTAAATTGATTCATAACAAAATGGTTCAATGCTTCTTATGTGGATTTGTGTTTGATGATTTTAAATATCTTAAGCATCACTTTGACTTTATGCATAGTGACTATAATTTTTTAAATTACAAATGTGTAGAAGGAGACTGTAATCGATCATATCAGTTGCTTAGTTCTTTTAAAAGACACACACTAAGAGAGCATGCTTCTAAAAGTGTCCCTATACTTAATGATAATATTGATATTGGCAATATTATACATTCTCACAGTAGTAATACATCCCCTGTTCCTCTTGAAGGAAATAGTTTAGAAAATCCACTCATGTCTTACACTGAAACTGATGCAGTAAGTAAGGCATTGTAAGTGACCTCTAATGAAATTGATAACATAATTTTACTGTTGTCTTTAGAGTGTGAGAAGAGTATTGTAAGAGTTAGTTGGGCTGGTATGTCCTCTTTACACTATGAAAAAAGAACAGTCTTAATAACTGAGGTCTGCAATGACAATTACTCATACAGATTTCTTCTCGTCGACAAAATATTTATATACAATTCTAATAGAATAATTTTTTCTGGTGAAGTGTTAGAATCTTTGGAATTTGATGAACATTACTATGCATATAAAGTTTTTATGCCTTCTGTGACTAGACATGTGATATTCTTTGAGTCTTTACTATCTCCTATTCCAAACCATATAAATGTATTAAGAAATGGCGAACAGTGCGTTGTATTACGAAGCTCTGTAATTTTTCTGTATAGTATTACCATTATATTACTAGAGATTCGATTATTTCTCAATGTAAATTGCGTAAGTTAATGTAAATATGTTAAGAATTATTGATTAAAGATAATGTAAACTTTTAATATTAAGACAATTTAGAATGATGAAATACCTACCCTGTTCTAAAGATTTCGGAACAGTAAATTAGTTTTTGTTAAAAGTTACCTCGTGATTTTTAGTTTTATATGTCAACTGAAACAGTTGTTGTATATAAATATTGCAAGACTGTATTTTAAATACGTGCTCGTATGTACATCGATTTATTCTTATAGGTGTAAAGAAACACAATAATAACTAAAATTATAAGTATGTATAACTTTCATAATTTCCGTTTCTATTATAAATTAGTTTGTATTTAAGTAGAAAATGTCTATTTCTTTTTAAGTTTTTTTACAATTTTGTAAATTTACTATAATGACTTTTAATCATTGGTGAAACCTTATAATTATATTTTGTACATTCCTACTAACTTCTTTGATTTACTTACCTCCTTATTTATTAGATCAGTTAGTGTGTGATGTCTGAATCATCAGGATTATACTTTGTATCTTTGTTTTGTAGCAGTTTTATTCATTAGTGGTGCTTCTTAGTTATAATCCTAAAATATTAAGTCCAGCAGCGCACTTGAAGCACCTGTAGAGTTGCTTGTGTTATAGGCGACGGTAGCCTAGCCACCTATCATCAAGTTTTGATGGTAGGTGGCTACTGCAACCGAGTAAAATGGCTAATACTACCTAGTATCTCAGCTACTGTAACCGAGTAAGACGGCTAGTACTACCGAGTATATCGGCTACTACAACCGAGTGCGACGGCTAGTACTACCGAGTATATCGGCTACTGCAACCGAGTAAGATGGCTAATACTACCGAGTATATCGGCTACTGCAACCGAGTAAGATGGCTAATACTACCGAGTATATCGGCTACTACAACCGAGTAAGATGGCTAATACTACCGAGTATATCGGCTACTGCAACCGAGTAAGATGGCTAATACTACCGAGTATATCGGCTACTACAACCGAGTAAGATGGCTAATACTACCGAGTATATCGGCTACTACAACCGAGTGATACGGCTAATACTACCGAGTGTCTCGGCTACTGTAACCGACTGAGAATGCTAATTCTACAGAGTGTCTCGGCTACTGCAACCGAGTAAGACGGCTAATACTACCGAGTATATCGGCTACTACAACCGAGTGATACGGCTAATACTACCGAGTGTCTCGGCTACTGTAACCGACTGAGAATGCTAATTCTACAGAGTGTCTCGGCTACTGTAACCTACTGAGACTGCTAATTTTACAGAGTGTCTCAGCTGCTCCAACCGAGTAAAACTGCTAATTCTAATGAATAACTCGGCTACCACAACAGAATAGCGTTAGGTTAATTACAGCAACAACCACTCGGTTATTATAGTGGTTAACCGAATTGCTCGGTTGATTTTAGATAATTTCGATTAACCGATTTAGCTCCGTTAATATTAATCAAAAACTCGGCATGCGCTATAATAACAAACACAATCGGTTAATTGTAGCAAAAAATCAGTTAATTTTAACACAGTATTTTTTTGGGTGTGCATGCATAATTTCATGATTTTCGGTTGAGTAGTTAAAGCGTGAAAAGGTAACATACAGACAGAGTTACTTTCACATTTATAATTTTAGTGTGGATTTTAGTATATGGACCTTTCCCATTTATCGCTCGCCATATTATGTGAAGACCGAATTAAAATCGGTCTACCCATTCTCAGGTATTTGAAGCGTATGTACACAAAACCAACTTGACATTTTTATATATAAAAAAGATCTGAAAATAACTTTGTAGGTATGTCTGTTACTATTTCAAGCCTTAACTAGTTACACAACTGATTGGGCCTTGTCAGAGATATACAGAAAAGGACATAAAGGTACATTTTTTATCCAGAAAATCGTTCTGTCCCCCAGGAATAATCTAAAATATGATGTCAATATTTACTTATGTATTTTTTAAAAGCATGCGAATACGCAGGCGCCAGCTAGTTCTAAAATAAAGTGGATATTCAATACTTTAAGTATGTAAATACTATTTTTCATTAACTTAATTTTCTTCTGTACTATAATTTAAAAATGCGAAAATGTAAAAGTTTAGAGTATGAACTGTTACATCAGTAAAAGTAGGCTTAATAAACCTCACTTTGCTCCATTTCCTTTCATTGAGGTTTGCCTTGTGTCCGCGTAACCATACACGTGTGTTTTTTTATAAGATTTTTATTAGTCATTTTGGGTACGAACGAATGTGAAATCTAGATAACTAGGTAGTTAGATAGTTATCTATGATTGCGTCATTAATAAACCTGCGGCCATATAGTTATCATTTTAACAGTATTTTTTTAAATTAATATGGCTGCTTCCAATTTGAACCATTTATGAGGTATTTTTTAAATTGTTTCAGGTCGTCACCTGCAACATAATACGGAGCCATACGCCGCGGCGGAAAGACGGGTGCGACACGCACTCGTGGTAGGTACTTTATATATATTTTTAATGTTAATGTCATTAGCCACGTTGACACGGTCAGAGTACGTACCTACTCGTACGAGTCAATTTCATATGAGTGCGGTAATAGGACACGGTCCTAGTGCGCTCGAATCGGACGAAATCGTACGAGTGAGCTCGTAATACCCGGTCGCCATTATACGAGTAGCGTCCGAGTATACATGTATATGTATACGAGTTTGCTCGGTCAGAGTACACACGCACCGATGTACTCGTACGAGTCAATTTCATACTAGTGCGATAATAGGACGCGGTCCTAGTGCGCTCGAATCGGACGAGTGAGCTCGAAATACCCGGTCGCCATTATACGAGTAGCGTCCGAGTATACATATATGATCTATTCTTTTTCTATTGATCAAAAACGTAAACAAATATAGCGCCGCCGTGGTCACTGGACTGTTTTAAAGATGGGATTTGTACATTAGGCATTATCAAAGAGAGTTGACTCAGTGATTAACTCTCATTTAGAATTTGTTCGTATTGTTTGTTTAGTTCTATATCGCGAATTGTTTGTTTACCTTTTTGATCAATGAAAAAAGAATACAATATATACGAATTTGCTCGGTCAGAGTACACACGCACCGATGTACTCGTACGAGTCAATTTCATACTAGGTCCTAATGCGCTCGAATCGTACGAGTGAGCTCGAAATACCCGGTTGCCATTATACGAGTATTTATACGAGTTTACTCGCTCAGAGTACACACGGACCGATGTACTCTTACGAGTAAATTTCATACGAGTGAGGTAATAGGACGCGGCCCTAGTGCGCTCGAATCGGACGAAATCGTACGAGTGAGCTCGTAATACCCGGTTGCCATTATACGAGTAGCGTCCGAGTATTTATACGAGTGCGCCCGGTCCGAGTGCACTCTGACCGTGTTCAACGTGGCTTTAAAGTCTGAAGGTCCACTTGATGGTAAATGTGGCCCACCATCAAGTTGTATAATGTGGTGAACCGCTGCTATTGGCTTTCTACGACTGTGGATATCCAGAGAGTACCTAAGCGGTTTATATCTAGGCTCATATGGCGCGAATATGAGGACAGGATATAGGCAATGATATAGGATACAATATAGGGTTAAGTTTTTATTCTACTAACAAAGTATATCGTTGGTCGTCCCACATTCTTTGGATTTTAGGGTTTCGTATATGATGATTTTTTAATCGTATAATGATATTTTTTTATGTAAAAGTCGACCGACAGGCTGTCACAATTCACTTGATGTTAGATATTGTTATGTTACAGCGAAAGGAGAAAATACTAAAAAAAGAAATCATACTAGAATACGTCTATTACATTATTCTGTCTTGATTTTTTTCAGACACAGATTTCGTTTTGAAATTTTCATTAAATTTTTCTTTAGCGCCGTCTTTTGAGTGAGCTTCAAATAACTTGCGGAACTCTGTTCCATATTGCATAGTGTTTTTTAACTTCTGTAGTAATAATACAGTGTTAATTTTAATAAACAAAAATGTCTAATCTATATCACTAGCTATAGTTATATGATTTACTGTGCTTCTATTAGTTCGAGTCTAACTTGAAGGGGGCTTTTAGCTTACTACAAGAATTTAAAATTTAAGGCGAGCGAAGCCTCAGAACGCAAACTATATTTTATAATTGAAGGAACTAAATTGATCGACTTCGACGAAGAAATGAAAAACGATCGTCATTTTATATCCAATTAAGTGCGAAAAAATCAAATAGCCCCGAAAACGTTCCTCACAAAATTAATGTTGTAAAAACACGACCTCGATTCGAGTGAAAAATCGATACTCGAGTGGTGCGGTTTACAACTGCTGTGGCCGAGTCGGAGAAAGAGTTGATTGAAATCTATAATATTACTAAAATTACCTACATAATAAATAATAATGATACTATTAAAAAATCCTTAAAAGTAAAATAATCCTTTTGTTTAAACTCTGTCTAGTGTCTGAGACAAATTACTGGTTACACTATAGATAGGAGTAGGAGTTAGCTCGAATTATGTAGGAGTTAAACAATAAAATCAAATTTAACGTGAGAGTAGCCAGTGTTTAAGCTGGAACCATAAAATAAGTTAATACTGGTTTAGTGAGAATAAACATATTGATTACCTAATTATTACGAGTAATGTATACGAGTAAGTACGAGTTACGTTCTGCAGTGGAAAACTGCTTTTAAACTTACTTACAGAAAATTGTTTTCTTATTTAATTATTGCAAACATTTGACATTCGTTGCAAATAAAAAAAAATACGGGTACCAGTAAAAAACAAAAAAATTTGAATTTTGTTAAAAAATTCTGAAAAAAAATAGGTAAAAATATACAATGAAAAAAAAATCCTATTAATTTAATTATCAATATTGCGCGGACATCCACAATCTAGTCCGCGACGGTGTATGTTAACCACCAAATCCGATATTTCAGATGTAATAATTTTATTACTGATGTTAATACTAAAGATTAGAATGCAAAAGTTTGTATGTAATGGATAAGATAAGTAATAGCAGCATGCATATATATGCGCTTAATCAATTTAATGGACAACTTAGTCAATTCACCCATGCGAAGCCGAGCCGGCTAGTGTCCCTACATACTATACATGTATGAATAAAATGTATTATAATATATCTGAATGCGCATAATTGAATTTGCGTGAACCTTGCCCCAGCTTTAGCACCGCGCGTGACATGCATTAAGCAAGGCCTCTCGGTATACTTGTGTCGATTATAAACGGATTACGTCTTCATCTAGCGTTACATGTAACCCTACTGTCAACCCTTCCCCCGTTACTGAACAAAAGTGAGGTGATGCGGCACAATATTGAGGTTTACGAAAGATTAAAATTGAGAGAAGCATAGATACATGTTGTTTTTTAATATATAAAATTCGTCAGGCATCCTCCCTCCACTTGGGAGTATCTCGAGGATCCCACGGGATCCTAGGATTATTCTTTTTGGCGACTCCTATACTCATAGGATTCAGCTGATAGTCCACTTTGTGCGCGCATTTGACAGCCGAGCTTTATTATTAAGGGTGGCTTACCGTTGCCTAAGGAATTGATGGTGGAATGCGGGGGAGAGGGGTCAACGAGGACAGTCGACGAGGGAAAGTGCGTAAATGTCATCTCTCCTCCTAAAAAAGGGATCCTGGGCAACCCGGGGGGTAGACCCAGATCCTGCTTATTCGCCGGAAGTGTTACCGATGTCCGGGTCAGCGAAGGGGGTCTTTGGGCTACCGTGCCGGCTGAGCCCCCACTTATCCGGTGCGTGCTGGCTGGGCATGCTCCCGGGTAAATCAGGCCCCCGAAGACTGCCCCACACGGGGTCGAAAAAGCCTGTATACGTCGCTGTGTAACATAGATTGTGGTATAAC
Organism: Synanthedon formicaeformis; assembly: GCA_945859745.1. Classification (NCBI taxonomy): domain Eukaryota; kingdom Metazoa; phylum Arthropoda; class Insecta; order Lepidoptera; family Sesiidae; genus Synanthedon; species Synanthedon formicaeformis. The sequence continues at coordinate 2,401,275 of OX243977.1, forward strand.
TATATATATTTACATATTTTAAAAAGGATTTTTAGAATAATTTTAGTGGTTCCGAAGATTATACCTCTATGTGATATTGTGTAGAAGTATAAATTCAGTTTTGATTCATTCAAAGTGACTGTCGTGTATATTGTATTGTATACCCAGTGGCACTCAGGTCGGCGGAGATTGATGAAGAATGTGGATTGTAATTGGATTGTGTGGTCGGAGGCTTAACCGATTTGCTGGCATGCGATCGTATTGCGAAGGCACTGCGAGCCGGCTTGTATTTTATTCACGTGGAACTTTGATGCAGAAAAGAATTATAATACACTGGCTGTTGCACGCGACTTCGACCGCTCAACTTTACAAAATATAAGCCTATGTTACTCGCTGATAACGTAGCTTTCTATAGGTGAAAAGATTTTCAAAATCGGTCCAGTAGTTTTTGAGTTTATTCATTACAAACAAAAAAAAATGCAAATCTTTCCAGAAATAAATTGCACACGTGCGAAGCCAGGAACGGGTCGCTAGTTTAGTATATAATTGGCATTTAATTAAAACAATGCGGTGGTCGATCACGTGATCGGCCTCGTTGCTTTGATAATTTGTCACAAATACATACATCTTTTACCGTTAGTATTAAAATTTTGTTATAATAATATCATTTTTTACTTAATAATTAGGCATATGAAGTGTGTTTGGCGGCACTCCGCGGTTACACTACACGTTGAAGTAATGTTTGCCACCTACGCGTTTTAGCCAACAACTAAAACAACACTTATAATTTAGCAGTTCGGAGTCAACACGCAAATGCCAAAACGTTTTCCAAGTTTACAACTTTGTTTTCGATCAAGTAATTTCATATAAATGTGCCACTTAACACTGAACATATTTAGAGTTCATAATATAAAGCAAGCGTACAATACTCGTGCAAAAGATATCATAAGCTCAAAAAATAATTTACCTACATTTTTTTTATTTTATAGTACTAATCATACAAATAGGATAAATGTTAAAGTTTGCTAGTTTTTTTTTTTTTTTTTAATTACAAAGGGTGGCAAATTGACGGTCCTTCTGATGGTAGATGGTTACCGTCGCCTAATGACTATAAGGACACAAGCTACACAGAAACAGGAAAACTCTCACTCCGCCGTCATCGATGATGAATTGATGACATTCTATCACACGCCTGATAAAAAGAATTTTTGACATTTGTTTTGTTTTTTTGGTCGTCTTTGAAATGACTATGTAGTGAGTAAAAATATTTAGGTTTTAACTTTTTTATTTATTATTTATTAACTCATTTTGTACTGTTACTTTTCTTTTATTTTAGTCATATTCTTGTATAGAACTTTGATTGTTTTTTATTACAATAATTATCATCGCAGGATGCACGCCGAACCTGCAGGATTTTTTTACGGCTCGCTTTATATGTAGGTTATATTGTAGCTAAGTTGGGAACACCCCAGAAGGGAGATTTTTCAAAAGTTCACGTATCACATAAAAACATTACCATTGTAAACCTCAAAATGGGTTACACAATTTACTACCCATAATTTACTATTTAATGGGTAAATTTCACACAAATTTACCCATTAAATAGTTAGAACCCACAAAGAATATAAAAGTTGTTGTAAATACTTACTTAACTCGTGTAAAATTTATATTGAAATTTCACACGGTTCGCGTGAACTTTGCATTTGCTTGAACTTGTACGCTAGATTAAAAGGTGTTATATTACTTAGAAGAAGCTATTAAAGTTCCTCTGATATATTATGGATAGCTTTCGGATGTTTCTACGTTCTAAGTAGAAACACGTTCGTTGGATTCCGAATGGTAATGCTTACTGAATTTCATATGACCGATGTTATCTTTGTCTCTTTATACATAGTCTATAATAATAGTCTAGTTATACTAATATTATAAATAGGGAAGATTTGTATGTTTGTAATAAATAAACTCATAAACTACTGTGTCGACATTAAAAATTCTTTCACTCATAGAAAGCTATATATATTATCAACGAGTAACATAGTTACTTTATTCATGTTAATGTGTTTGTTTTTTGAAAATCCCTCTGGACCTAACATTTTTCCAGGATAAAAAGTGTCCTATACGTTAATCCTTATATACCTACCTATATGAATTAAAAATATATATTTATAGAACAAGTGTATAATTAACAATTGTGGAATAAAAATTAATTCAAAAGAAAAAAGAAGCCATGTACTATATTTTTTAAAAATTTCATTAGATTTTGTTCCTTAAAAGAATGCGTCAATAAGGTTTTTATTCGCGTGTTAGTGTAGATATTTTGTAACTTTAAAAGATGAAGCCTCAAGGCGAATAAAATGAACATCTCCTGTAGTTACTGTACTGTACGTCTCTCTCGTTAAGTTTAACCGTGGCAAGTGGCCCTCGGACGGCTAGCAAGATAATTAAGAGCATATATATATACGTAAAAAAGACTCGTTGCCAAAAAAAAACAGCTTTAAAATTAAGGGCATCCTGTATGAGCGAGTGAAGTTAGTAATATTTAGGTGTTTGGGATAATTTGTTGTCTAAACTTAACTATTATAATGCGAATAACCGAATAGAGAATGCGATGCAACACAGCCTTCGAGAGGCTTGTTGTTGTTATGCCACAATTGTTGATTTGCCACAGAAAAATTATGTGTTGTTTTGCTACACAATTTTTTGAGTTAAATTTAATAAATTTATTTTGGACACTTATTCAACACGCGAAAATAATAAAAAGAAACGCCAGAAATTCCAATATTTTTTAAAAAAACTTATGGTAGTTATTGGCAAGGCATTTTTAATAATAATAATAATAATCATAATCATAATTTATTTCAGACATAGAAATTTTAAATGTAAATTATTATAAAATGCTATCTAGGATGTTTTCATTAAAAAAAACATTATTGGCTTTTAGTCAGTAATTTCAAGAATCAAACCCGCGAAATTGTCACAAGTTCTGCCTGCATATATATGTTAGAAATTATTTGTACTATATGTGAAATTAATTTCAGTATGTGTTTTTTTTTAATGTATTGCTACGACCAATAACTAAGAAGTAGTAATTATGGAATTAGTAACTTTATAACAAAAACAAATTACATAATATGTTCCCGTTTACTTTTAAACAAAATTGGAACTGTTTACGTCTCCCAAGAGGTATTTTATGCTTCAAGCACGAATAAAATTAATTTTCGCTTTCTCCTCAATACAAAGTGTAAGTAAAAAATGTACAGTCGCCACCAAAAGATTCAATGATAATTTTTTTTACAGCAATAGTTCTTATTTTTTTTAAATTGACGTTTATTGTAATAAAATTAACGTTCTATCATCAGAATCAATTGGTTTAATGTTTAAACTTCGACGATTATAATACCTATAGTACATCAATTAATCAACTACGTACGCAATAAATTTGGAGTAATTACATATCTACAATTTGTACATCTATTTCGTTTAATTATGTCTGTGAGTTGAACAAAGTGAATTGAAGTCTCAATGTCAGTGGGTCCTTTCAATGTCCTTCTCTTTCATTAATCAGTCTTTAAAAGTAAGTCGTATTTGTAAAGACATTACTTACAATGTAAATAGATTTTTTAAAGTGTGTAAAAATATTGTTCATTAACCAAAAACTTCACACTGCGTGTGTGCGAGACGACTACTAAAAATATATTTGAATTTAAAGTTGGCTTTTCGCACATTTCATACAAAATGAAATCGTGCGAGATGACAACTAAATCGTAACGGCACATCGCGTCGGCGGCGTACATACCTGTTTAGTAGTAACACACTGCATTATGCAGTCATTGACTGCGTATAAAAACTCGTCTGGTGGCAATACAATGGAAGCAATACCTTAAGGAGGTCTTCGTAAAATATAAATATTTTAAAAAAATCGTACTCAAATACCACCACGTGTGCAGTTTAGTCTAGACTAGACCCTATCAGCTCTGAATTGCAACTCAATTGCAGCCTATATGGTGTTGTTTGCTTGACTTGTGTTTAACGAAAACAGTAGTCACCTACCATCTAACCTTACATCTTACATCAAAAAGAATGCCATGACAATAAAATAAACTTTATTTCTCGAAGTGATTTTTATCTGAGGGCTTTAAAAAAAAAACAATTTTACTATTCGACTGTACAAAGGGTTACAAATAAACTTGACGTCACGGTACACCGCGCCGTTGGTTCGTCGACCTTCCATTGGTTTATCGCGTGGTGATGATTTTTTACATTGCTAACGAGTGAACACCATTTCACTTGGTAGCCGACGTTAAGGTGCTTGGAGTCGTCAATGATGTTGGCCGTCTGAGTGGGGTGTAGCCCGCAACACCCGCCCCGCATACCGGAATTAGTATATCTCGATATTTTTGAATGAATTTGCTGATTGATTTACATATGCTAAGTTGTGTTTAAAGTACAACATATTCTGAATTTTTTGGGTGTGAATATCTTCAATCGCCGTACATACCCACCTAGGAGCAGCAGGGAATTCAAGCCAAAAACAATGTTAGTTAATATTTTTTAAAAAATAGAAGTTTTGGTGTTAAGGAAATAAAAATACAAAATGTCATGTTCTTTGGTCTAGCCATAAACGAAAATTAGGCTTAAAAAGGTACCCATTTGACGTCACAAAGAGCCTTAATATCGATGATGAATATTTTAACACCGTAACTGCTTTTGTTATAAAATAAGAATAAGTTTAAATGATCCTATCAGTTATAGCAAAAGTCCCCAAAATTGCACCCAAGCGAAACTGCTGAGACGCGTCAGTCTAATCTAAAAAAATCAAGCTTTTGCCGTTGAAATATGATCCCAGAGCACTTAACAAAGTACCTCCTACTATAGCTTTTTAACGCATTAGATATAACACATTAGATAGAAAGTCTCCTTTAGACATCTGCGAAGATCGTATCAAATACAAAAAATATACAAATAAATAGTATCAGATTAAGGACAAGATGAGGTTAAGAGAAAGGACTCTGACGTGACACTCACCGGCACGCCAACGCAAAAAAAAAAGAAAGAAAGAAAAGAAATTTTTTTGAGCCAATACAAAATACAAATAGCACATGCAATACAAAAACAAAAACAAGAGAAATCAGACAACAGTGTGTAATAACATAAATAAATGAAAATAAATGAAATAAAGCACATGCACTAATATTTCTTACTACCGTACATGGACTTCACCCGGCTTCCCAATTGAATGGACTGCAATGTACTCTGTCATTGTTGCCTCTGACCTTATAAGGTTTTCCAACCAGAATTCCGCCCGCCACTAAAAAATAGTAAGATGACATAATTTATAATCATGGTTGTTTTGGGTGCGTAACATCAGAGTGGACCAGAATAACATCAGAATAAGGAGAAATTTAAGAAATAAAATTGACCTTTTGTATGTTCCTTTAAATTTTTTTTTATGGAATCCTGAGCTAGCTATAATTTTTAAGTATATTATGAGACCAAGATTTTGCTTTAACTTGATAGTATATCTAGCTAGACACTCGTACTAAATTTTCAAAGGTATATCACGAATAATTTCTGATTCCGTTCACGTTTTACGCTACAACACTTTTATCTTGAGATATGGACGTATAAAAAGATGACATAAAGCCCCTACGAGCCTTTATGACGCGTATAAACTGGCGCAGTTACCGTTAATATGAAATACGTGGTTTAGTTAAACATTTCGGATTAGTTTTTTTTTATTGTCATAAAAACCGGTAAACATTTGCTTTATTAAAGCTGGAAACACAGGGAAGGTATGCAAACGAGTTAGTGACCCAGATAGGAAGAAATCATAAAGGTGAGAGATTAGGGGAAACCATATACTCGATCGCGCATACAAAATCGCAGGAAAATTTAAACAGTTTTTGTCCCTTGGAGTTTATTGGAGTACTCAGGCCCTAAGCCTGGAAAGTTTGAAAACTCCTGCTCTATCCTGTAAGGGTACGGCTGCCCTCAAACAGCTTAGATTTTACATGTACTTAAAGGGCGACGGTCGCCAACTACAATCAAAATAACCATGATATCTGCAGTCAAAAATCGTGGAACAAAGAATAAAATTGTGCCTAAATATTTCTTGATGCTTTGCTCACACATAGAATAGAATGATTAAAATACTGGCAGGCCATAATGACACGAAAGCAGCTATTCGTAATTCGAATCACGACGGCGGAATACTGCGGCAACCCACGTCCCTGCACCGGCGAATGAATCAGTTCGCTCGGGTACCTGACTTGCCTAGTAAAATGACATACTTAAAACGTGTTTTATAGTTTTCGCTCGCCACTTCCACGACAGGATATTGACTGCGATAAACTCATACTTATATTATGGAATGTTTCTGTTAACCTTATCCTTATTTGTCTACACACTTTCTGATATGAACGATTAGAAATGGAAGGCCGTTAAAATTAACTCAGTTTTAATTCAGCGCTGGTCTGAAACTTTTGGTTTCAAGAAACTGATTTCCACGCCTCGTTTTAAAGAAGATTTATAAAATTATCGGAAAAATTACACAATCACACAATAAAAATCGTTGGGTTCTTTAGAAGAAGTCAGTGAAGAAGCAGACCCACTTTGTTTTGCAATATGTGTAGAAAGTAGAAATACATTTTGTTACTGCAGCAGTTTTGATACAATTTCATAATAAGGAAAAAAATGAAGCATTGAAGCAGATTTTATGTTTTACTATCTGTTGCAATCGATTTCGCCCGCGTAACTTTATAAAACATAGCCTATGTTACTCGCTGAAACGGTAGCTTTCTATAGGTGAAAGAATTTTTAAAATCGATCTACTAATTTTTGAGTTTATTCATTACAACCCTACTCTCACCTACCTGCAAACCTTCTCTCTTTACAATATTAAAAATTAAAAATCGAGTGTCGAATTTGATTTTTTATGTTTTTTAGTGAAACTGAAGTAGTTTGTCTAAATGAAATCGATACAAAATAAAAGCTGACTGTGCGATGTTCGCGATTCACCCGCATACAACGATGCCTAGTCAACTATGTTCGTATTCAGGGCACGGGTCACGAGATAGGCTGATTAGCGGGGACACTATAAGCTCTACCTTCGACGATCGTGGGTTGAATACGCGAACCCCTGCGGGCTGATTGTGACCTGTTAATGCGGTTGGCGATTCAACAAAATCTAAATGAAATAGTGAAATAAATATATATAGGAAACATTTTTAGCCTTGTTTACCGTAAAGCTCGTCAGACAAGCTGACGGTTCAATTGATGGTAAATGGCTACCGTCGCTTTTAATTCAAGCTAGGATTAAGTACACCTACCATCAAGTAGACCGTCAGCCTGTCTGTCGACCTTAACATAAAAGAAACAGTCGGCTCCCCACTCTCTTCTGTCAAATTGATAGATTTATAATAATCCCAATTGTTGCTATGTTTTGTTATTGTTTATGTTTTGAGTGAATATATAATATAAATAAGTTAAATAGTAACTAATATCTGAATACACATACTAAACCGACGGATTGTTAATTGAAACAGATTGCGCTAAATAATTTATAACTAAGCAAGTAAATTTTAATTACATAAATGTACTTCCTCGTGTTTCGCGTCTCGCATCATTCAAGTTGAATAATATCCACTTATAGCTTGAATGTCGGCTGTGTAGTGTTGTTCAGAGTCTCAACTAGTGCCGTTAACAACGACGCGTTAATAACGAATTCGTACTGCTAACACTCTGTACTATCGACATAATACTACAGCGGATATAGCCATCTATAGCTTTTTACATTATATTATTATAGTATGATTATATTCTTACCGAGAGAAAAAAAAATTGTCTTCGTTTATTAGTTCAAAACATTAAAAAACATTATTAATCTACGTCTTATCGGCTTAACTAGCTGGCGCCCGCGACTTCGTCTGCGTTGAAAAAGAAAAAATTAGCCTATCCTGTGTCCTCTACATCTAAATGTTTATTTACCAAGTTTCATGAAAATCAATTAATTCGTTTAAGAGTTATGGAGGAACATACATACATACAATACCTACACTTGCAGATTTATTATTAGTATTGTCGGCTTAATAATAAATAATCACGTTGCTAACCTAGACAGAACACAGAACGTTCGATATGTGCGATCAAACAAGTTCAATTATACTTACGCTAAATGCACTTTTTACAACTTTACAGACACTTCTCTGCATTTTTTTTTGTAATCAATCATGCACTTTTTTATAAGTCTGTAAAAATATGTTATTAAAGGTGATGATTAATTATTATTCTTTGTCTTTCTTATTTTAAAGTTTTATACAAAAACGACACTACAGTCAACTGATTTATACCTACATAGAGGTTTTTCAACGGAGAAAAGTTGACGTTAATTAACAGCCGTTACTTTGTGTTTTACATCACTATTCTCAACCGCGCACGCGAAATGAATATCTTGTCATTAGCTCGTGTTTCAAACAAAAAGCGTAGTCGTTTAATTATCCGAATACCTACGTGAATAAATTATTATGCGGAACTGCTCCCTTCATTTCGGTCTGCAACTGCATATTGCATTTTACAAAATGCCCAGCCATGTTTTTAAGTTATGTAATTATCGTCTTTCGAATTCTGTATTGATGATTTCAATGTAAACAGAAGTCGTTTTAGACGAAAGTGAATAGAATACCTACTATAATAAAATTTCTAATAATACGTTTCCTCCCATATTTTTATCATTGTATTCGTACAAAATCCTTGTTTGTAACGATATTCTATAACTATGTATTATACCTAGTTATTTTTAGGGACTTTATTAATAAACATAACTGATGCTTAAAAGAGCAGTTATAAAAATTTACATATATTTTTTAATTAATAATGATTAGCCCATTATTGAAATTCTACTATGGGGGTGGGGAAAAAATACTCATATTTTTAAATTGTGTCAATTTAAAGCTCGTCAAAAGAAACAAACTCTTCCATATTAAATATGGTATGAGCGTTGGTTAAAAATGTTTCAAATCTTCAAATACAAAGTACAACACGTTTACTTAGAGAGGTATGGGTTTTAAGCGTAGTTCTAAAACTGGTGTTCCTCTATTATTTGAGCGCCTCCCATGCCCCGCTTCCTGAATGCCAGCCCGTTCCCCGGACGTGACGTCAGTTATACGTAGCGCAACAATGCACCCATCGCCGTCAAAGGTTGTTATAATACATGACGCTTTGCTTCAAGAAATTAACAGTTTTTAAACGAAAAATGAGATTTTTAGACCAGTTTCCAAAGATTTAAATCGAGAGATGCGGCATTACTAGCGAAAGTGTGTTACAAAATACAACATACATACATAAAGACAAAAGTATAAAATACATATACCTTTGTCTAAACACACTTTTAAACACAGACAATACATTTCTTACTTCAAACGTGACTGTGTCGATAGCGACGCTCTCAACAAGCGACCGTCACTCACTGTAGCTGGCGTGCAACTGTAGTTGGGTTGAGCGCCTGCGCCCAACCCATTATTAAGCATTTTCGGTGTGTTTTTAGTATGGCGCGAGGAGATTACGCCGCATCTTTTGATTTAAATCTTTGCCAGTTTCCACCTCACAAAGAGATGTCTGAATACGTTAGCGAGAGTCTACAATAGACTTTTTTTAAAAAAGATACAAACAAGCTATGATTAAAAAATTATAAACCAACCCCCGACATTCTATCGATACCATTAATTCTAATGAGTCCAAACACGCTATATATATCTGCTGTAAGTTGCCGAAGAGTTGGGTGTCCCGCAGACTACTTGATGCTGCACCATCAGGTCAAGGTTACAATGTTTTGAAAATACCACCGAAGTAACAGACTCGTTTTTGCGTCGGGCGTCGAGGGTTATCAAGTAATAGAAATGTATAATGTTTGTCAAATCTTAAATAAAATAAATTATATATACCTACGCGCCGGAATTCATTCATGATTTTGTCATAGAAGCTTATTTATATTGTAATTATCATAATGATCAACATTTTGGGATGGGAATATTTCAACCACTTAACTGTGAGCAGATAGTAAATATTATCTTAGATCGTAACTCAGGCGAAGGGGTTGAAGTTATCGAGCCTATAAAATCGTAAATCATTTTGATCGGTGAGGGTCTGTAAAATACTTCCAATTTTGGTGTTTCCATAATATAATAATAAAAATTCGCCTATCGAAGGATGCAGTAAGCCGAGTGCATAATTTAATAAAACATAAAATTATTTCTAAAAGTAACTAATCAACACTTTACTTGTAGTTGGTGAAATAGGCCCTTAGTATGATTAACAGCCGAACATTATGTCTAAATGCCTTTAAGCAAGTTGCGAAAATGCCTTTAAAGCCAGGTGCGGCCGTGATAGAAACGAAATAGTCACGCGAACCTTTGCGCCTCATAACACCCATTCCACCATTTATTTATCTAAATGCTCTCCTTATACATACTCTTGTACGCATTTTTTTCATAAATTATATTATTCTGCTTACGTATATATATATATAAAAATGTTTGGATAAAACTAAAATGTTTATGTTTCACTTGCGTAAACGTTTTTACACGTCTCGTGGCACGATCGCGTGTGTAGAATTTAAATGACTATCGATTAGGGCTTAAATAAAAGCACGTGTGCTGTTGTATGTTTCAATGTATGAGTGATACAAAATTCCTGGTCAAAGTATTCTCTTCCGCTTAGATCTTCTCCAGCGATAAATCATAGAGATAGCTTATTTTTTTCTTGCACTTTGTTGAGTCAGGGTCCGAAGCGCGCTTCAAATTGTAAAATGCATAAAGACGCATTTAAAGTTGCTTATCTGGGACACAATAGATACGAAACTCTTGCAACTTATAACAAGATGGACAAGATTCGCCTGAAAGTGACGAGTTGAATATACGAATAGGTATCAGCGCAGAGATTTCCCGACTCCAGAAATAATAATGAATATCATATTTACGCATACCACATAGCGACTTTATTTGATATTTTTGATATTTGGGTAATCCGTTAATAAATCATAAGTCAGTCATGTTTTAAACTATTAAACGCAATCGGTACCAAACTTGGCACTCGAAAATACCACGTCCTGGATTATTAATTACAGCAGAGTACCGAGGGCACGGTTAGTACGTATGCCATTAAAGAGACCCTATAGGTATTAAAATATGTCCCCTAAAGTTGCGAGTTTATAGAGGCGAGATTTTCAACTTTTCGTCCTACAACATCATTCAAGTGTACAAGTGGGTCGTCCCATCAGAGAAACTTGGCACCGGCCTGCAAATAATCTTGATTGAAAGTGCCTAATCGGCCCCAGTGAACGATTAATCTATGTGTGCGGCGTGTTTTGTAATCAAAGAGTAATGATTCGATTTTACAGAAAGCGTTCACTTTGAATTCGGGTAATGTAATTACGACGATTGGAGGGTAACAATCGATGTTATTGGCAGCTACCATCGTTAGCGACCGGGTAATTAGGGGACCTCTAGTGGCGTTCAAAAGCTTTCAAAGGTCGCGCACCTCCTTCGTTTGAGTTGTCTTATTTTAAATTTCATTTGCATGTACAAAACGTTAAATACACATGATATAACCCATATAAAAATAAAAATAATTAATAAAGAAATTTACTCTAGAGGCTATATGAAAATTATATACTATGGTCTGCAACGCACTTGCAGCACCTGTGGCGTTGCTTGTGTTATAGACGACAGTTGCCACCTACCATCAAGTAGACCGTCAGTCTGTCTGCCAATTATAGCATTAAAATTTTAATCTTAAAATACCTCATCAAAATATTAAATCTATTTTTGCTATTTGAATAGCTAAAAGTTCCGCATTCGTATTGTCACTATATCGATTGTCCATGCAATATCAGCATATGTGTCGACCTCGTTAATCTGGAACTGTCCACGGTCGCATCATACCATCTTATCTGCGGTCGAAATCTTCCAAGGGCGACCCTTGAAACTATGTCGACCAAGTTTGCCGCACAAGCATCTCCAAGATACAAATCAATACAATAAAGTAAAAGTCCACGGGGACCGACATAGATGGCCACTCGGCCGACCTAATTGCCAGCCGTTGAACGACTCTCAACCCGGATGCTGTTGGCAACACTCACCGGGGGGTTGGGGTGCGGGGGGAGGGTTGACTCATACAACACCCCCCCCCCCTCCGTCTCTTTCCCCGTTCCGAGGGTTAATGACGACCACGTCCTCCAGATATTGTTTAGTGTTAGTTTTGTGGTGCCATTAATTAATTTTATATCGAGGTTGGATGGATGATCGTAACAGTTTCGGTACGCAAAAATATGTGCTCACAATTTATTTGCAATAAATTTATACCAGTGGGATACTCGTTTAGATTGTGTCATTTTTCTTAATAGTAACAAACTGTACTCCAATGATTCTGTTTACGTATTGTTTTTTCGTGATTACTTATACTACTAGATATATTAATATTTTATATCTACTACTAGAGAAACTGTAATAGGTACGAGTATCACGGATTTAACAATAACCCTGCGACATATATATTTACATTCATCGAAAACATCATCTCAGTCGCAAGACGAACACTGCTGGACATAGGCCTCTCTCAAAATTTTCCAATAGGACCGGTCAGAAGCAGCTGAGATCTCCACCTAAGAGCGCTTGTAGACGTCCGTTTTTACACCGGATAACGGACCGTCAATAAACGGATATACTTGTATTGGTCGCCGGATCGGTGCGTGTACACACATTCATTATAAACCATACACAACCGCGTATCCGGCAAAAAACACGGTCCGTTATCCGGTGTAAAAACGGACGTCTACAAGCGCGCCCACAAGTTCACCCACAAGCGCTCTTATGGGTGAACGTCCTGCACTGCGCTTGCTGGTCGGTGGTCTCCTCTCGAGAACCTTCCGGCCTGACAGGCCGACGGCTCTCCATACTATGTGTCATGCCCACTACCACTTTAACGTACTGATTATGTCTCTAACTTTCGTACGTCTACGGGTCTCCTCATTTCTCATTAGATCTCGTATTGTTACCCCGATCGTAACCGTATCCATAGCTCGTTGGACATATAGGTATATTAGAAACCAATAAAATAGTGTATAAAAATTTAAAAAGGAAATGGAACGGAACATGAAATTAATAAATCAAAAGCCATAAATTCATCCGAATACGACGTCGGAAAAGCATAACAATTGTGTTATTCAACGACTGTCATATGTTTATTGGGAGCCGACACACGAATGAATTATGCATGGCCCCGCGATAAAGTTGAGACGACTCCATTATATCTATAGGATGGCGGGCACTTGCGTTTTGATTTTTTAATACCACTTTATTTAATCCCTGTGTACACAATACTTGGTAGGTGACTCAATTTACATTAAAGTAAGTTCACCGGTGAAATTCAGTTTTCATAGTGTACCTATTCATTGCACATTGTCCCGTAGCAAAAGAGACGTATCTTTGAAGGCATCTTAAACGAGTAGTTTAGACCGCGCATTCTATCCTCAAACAGAAATAATTTATTATTATTAATCAACATTAGCAAAGTAAACAGAGCCTTATGTGCTAGACTAGACAACAGAAGTTTACAAAGAGTAGTGCCACACAAACCTTATGATTCAATCCCAGCATTTGCTTTTCTCTCGATTTTATTAGCTCTCAGTCTGAATCGACCATTAGTTTTCAGTAGCGTCGATGTTCCCCAAAAAGAAATTTTCTTTCGTCACACCCTTCAACCCTTTACCTCTCATAAATATTAAACGTCAACAAAAGAAAAGTATAACGCAACCATTTCCACCCCAACGAGTAGGTGTGAACTCCCTTGTTTAATTATGCACCGTTCAACAATAAAGTGCAGCGGACGGGAAGTTTTATAGTGCCGTAAATAAAGCCTCGGCCCACGACTGCTTCTGTGTCCGATATCCAAGTAGGCAGTGTTTATGGTCTGATGCTATTAGAATTATATCGCTTTTAGGTAGGCTCGATAGAACATTTTATTTAGGTGCTTATAGATAAATACTTAGCGTGGCTTCTTTTGGTCCAGTTTTCAAATAGACGTTCCTCTCTTCAACGTATTTGTACACCCATCAAACCATCAATCTATGTTTTTTCAATTATTTTCTGTGGCTAAAAGTATGTACATGTAACAAGTAGTTGCATACTCCTTACGGATTAGTTTACAGACTCTTTTTTGGTACAGCATTGCTCATATTCAATGTTTGGTCGTTTATTCTTGGCTCAGTGCTTATTAGTTTACAATTGAGTAGCTTTTCCCTATGCCTAAGTCACACGACTGTCAGCTACAAACCTGAAAGAATAAGTTCTTAAATTTTTCATAGCAGTTGACTAGCTGACCTTAACTCGCTCTTTGCCACCGAAATGCAACATTTCACAGTGGCATTCCTAAACTCTGCCTACCGCAGGTTGCTCAGCACACAGAACTCGAGATTACTTGCGCACCGAAATACATTTCACAGTGCCCTTCCTAAATTCTACTTACGATTGGTTACTAGGAAAAAAAATTAAACAAATACGCATTCTCTGTAAGGCTATCCTGTTGACTTGATATAGGCGGTTCATGTGGGTTTGTCTTGTTGCAGAGCTAGAGGGTTGTGGGGCGTGGTGCGGGCGGCGGCCGCGAGCCCGGCACCATGGCAACGGTGGAGGGGCGGCCGGCGCAATATGGCGTCTCCCTACGGCAGCTGCGCGAGCTCATGGAGACGCGTGGTGCCGAGGGGCTGGCCAAGATCAACGCGCTCGGCGGGCCACAGGAGCTGTGCAAGAAGCTTTACACATCACCCACAGATGGTATGTATTTATTGATTTCTTTTTTTACATTAAACTACGGATTCTAGTTCCACTTGGTGCATCATCGAAGTGTCAAACTGTTCGTTGAAATACACTTCGAACGGTATAGTAGAATAGGGTTAGTAGTGTATGGGGAGAACAAGCACACAGATTGAGAAGATACTAGTGATCAAAGTCTTATCAGTTAATTTAGAGTCAAGCTTGCATTTGTCATGCAATAGAAACATGAGCCACATTCAGGTCTTGTAAACAGGTTTCATAATGCAGATATTCGTGGCACTAAAGCGTAGCCTACAGAAACAGCGATAGGAAAGCAAAGCAATGCAAGCAGAATAGCAATGTGGGCTGGTTGTGGGAATGGACGTTTAGAGATATACTAAACCTAACGGACCGAGTGAACGTTTCGGTAATAAGACGTAACGAACCTGAGGGGGTATATAACTATTTAGCAAAACTGAGTGGTGATCAGATACTAGTAGACGTAAACTGCCTACGGCGTGTTCAATGTGAACCGACTTTAGTCTAGATTTCAGGGAAGTGTTATGTGGTGCAATGGCAATTGTATGTACTCTATCTCATCCTAACTCTATGTTCTTTGAGTATAAATATAGTACGTCTTTAAAGTAATTCAACACGATCGTTAATTTGATCACCCTTTTACACTTAGGTACGTACCGTAGAAGATCCATAAAATTTACATGAGGTCGCGCGACAATGTTCATGGAAATCTCTTGTTTAAAGTTTGACTTGTTTACACAATGCGGCCTTCTTGTGTCTCGGCCTTGGCGTGCTCCTGTCAAGAAATGATACAAAATTAACGCGTCAACGTACGTTACCTACGTCACGGTTAACCGTAAAATTATAAATGACTCAATGACGACACGAAGAACAATCCTATTGTAGTAATTAACAATACGCGAAAACAATGTTTACAAAATTGAGGTAGCTCTTCATGGCGTTTCTGCTCGTAATGTACCTACACGAGTGTTTTGTTTTTTGCCCCCAATAAGCCTAGATTTTAATGCTCACGTTTTCTAGTTTGGATATTCTCATCTATCTATAACCATAGAACTAAAAAACATAACGTGCAACCCACAAAATATGGTCTTAATATAAATAGTAATTGCCCACAATCGTATTATGTGATTGACGTGTTTGAATAATAAACGATCAACGCAATGCTCTCATAGTTTACAAGCAGCAGTCGAAATAGTTTCAGAACAACACTGGCGTTTAACCCCAATTCTCTCCTATATTGGTGTGTTGATGTTTATTAGTCTAAGTAATTTGACAAACTGTCTAAAGAGCCGTTTAGTCTACTGTGTATATATCCGTTTAGATTAGACAAACCCTCCTGATGTAATCATAGATTGGGCTAGCACTAATTAGTGTTTGAATAAAACCTAACATAACTGATAGACAAATAACTATACATATATTAGGTACATCAAATAAGTAACAGTGCAATACAGAAAAAGAAATTGTCCAAGACTAAAATATACTATTCAAGAATTTCATTTTTATATCCTCCAAAGTAGCTAAACATTGTTTCGACATCTTATAGATAGAGTTACTAGGAAACAGTAAATAATACATTATTCTTCTTATACACGTATTTTTACGTATAAAATAGAAAATACAATATTGTCACGTATCGATATAATAATTGTTTCACGGCAAATTAATTGTATATTATTAACAATCAATTACGAAAGCGTTCAGTGTTTCAAATACTCCGTTGTTTCATTATTAATGCGACCAATGTCTTCCGCAAAGACAATGCCTCCCTATAAATTCCGGGAGCAACGCCCTTTCCACAACTAGACATGTAAGCAATAATTGTGTTGAAATAAATACGAGTACACATAATTGTACCGATGAAGTGGCCTTGTACTGTGAATTCTAAAAGAAAACTTTTGTCCTAGAACCAACTACTTTACCTACAGAGCAGAATTAGCAATATGAAGGTCCTAGTAATGGCCTGATAAAATTCTGAGAACCAGTGACCTTTGATTTTTGTTTTGACGAAATAATTAGTCTAATAATACAGATAAATTAAAAATATATATTAGTTAATTAATGTTCTATCTAATCTAAACTAATGTTATAATGTGAGTTAGCATGTATGTAATTGTGAATACGCGTTGTCAGGGTATAGAGAAAAAGTTCAATTCACCCAGAAAAATCTAAAAATAAAAATTACAATACAAATAAACATTGAATTAATGTTTTAAAAGAGTCGTGGACGAAGTCGCGAGCAGAAGCTAGTAATTTATAAAGAACTAGCTGGCGTCCGCGATTTCGTCCGCGTTGAAAAAGAAAAAAGTAACCTATCCTGTGTCCTGTACGTCTAAATGTTTATCTACCAAGTTTCATTAAAATCAGTTGACTCGTTTAAGAGTTATGGACGAACATACATACATACATACATACATACATACAATACCTACACTTACAGATTTATTATTAGTATTGATGTCATTTTAACAACTCCATTGACTAGAGCGAAACGGCATTCGAAATAAATCCCTATTCACAAATTATCTTGATAAATTTCCAAATTAACGTTTACACTCGCAATCCGTTCGGTAACATTTGCTCATAAATATCCCCCATCTTCCACCACAACCCCAACTCAAGTAACCGCAATCGACGCGAATCTGACGTGGATAAATCCCAGGGAGAGCGATACGCGGAACGTGCGCCACCTCTGGATACCGCTGGGAAACCTTTGACTTAACAAATCTTGCCTTTGGTATATTTTTGCATGTTTCTTTTCCTCGGTTCAAGTTAAAAAACAATCAAGCTGATTTTAAGATGTTAAACTTCTTTTCTCATAACATTATAACTATTTTCTCATAACTTCTCATTAAACAAATGTAAGGTAACTACTTCTTAAAGTTTTTTTTAATTATAAAATAGATGTTTGGTGCAACAATTGCCAAGGTAACCAAATCGGTTTACATGCCAACTGGATTATATATTGCTGTTGACCAATAATATTATATGAATGTTGTTTCCATACTTTTGGAGTGGCTAGATATCGTACAAATAATACCTTAAAATTCAGGAAATGTCATCACAGAAATCGCAAAAAAGCTTTAAGCTTTTTTTGATTTTAAGCTCTTTTAAATGTTCAAGCAATACAAATGAATAATTTGTCCGTGATAATTGCATATAATGGATCAATTAAAAAACGTTGACTACAGAGCAAAAGCTCCAAATATTTAGTGTCAACGATGACGAAGCGAGTGTTAGTGGAAATACAAATATTCGTGAAATATTGCCTGCAAAAATAGCAAATGTGGGGTAGTTGAACGTTTATTGGAGATCGACACTATCTCCCCATCGGCGTTGGTCGGACAGCGGGAAATGTTGCTGATACGTATCTGTGTTGAACAATGCCTATTTATTTTGCACATATACAAACGATCGTGCATGTATGGTCTAGCAATATTGTAGAAAGTAACACAGGCGTTATTTTGTATCAGTTGGATTGGAAAAGTTGTTTACTTCATAATGGTTAGGGAGCCCACGATGCTAAATGTGTAGTCACTCGAGCGTCGTGGGGACCTATTGGACTTTGAAGATTGGATGGTAAGAAGAAAAAAAGTTTATATGAAGTTTTTCATTTCAGCGGTGGGGTGTATTTTATAAAATCCTTCATATAAACGTCAGATTAAGAATCAGCACGATCAGGAATTTAGGCTGAACCGTCTGTATGAAAATCTGACGCGCTCGAGTATTACATAATGAGAATCGTCAAAAATATTTTTTGCATTTTCAAAAAGCTGCCACGAGCTTGCGTTACATCCGAATCGTCTGAATTTTAAATGGGAGCTTAGTTTAGGTTCACTTAACATCCCCTCTGAAAATCTGACGCGCTCGAGTTGTATTTAAAATTTTACCCCCCACCCCCGCCAACCCCACCAACCAAATCGTCAGATTATTAAAATGCACACTTTTCAGCATGTAATTAATCTACCATAGCTTAATCTGACGCGCTCGAGTGACTCCAGAAATCCCCTCTTGGGCTCCCCAACCATAAATGATTGTAGAAAATTCAAACATTTTGTTTCATTTCTGGTTCAAATTAACAGGTTTGTGTTGAAGTGACTTTCATTATGGGAAAACAACTTAAATTTCACAACTTTATAATAATCGTCACGAACCATGCAAAATGAAAGAGGTCTTGAAAAGGCTGCTGAAGCAAACAAGTCAAAATGAGACATTTCGTTTACAATCGAGCAAAGACAATCTCGGCAGAATGCCCTCCGGGTAGACGGAAAATTAGCATTTTCAGACTAAATCGTCGCTTGCGGTTTTAAGAACATGACAACTTCAACGAACTCGCATCGCTACTGCTCCAAATTAAAGCTTATATAATGGTCTACCACACGGTAGATAAATATTTTATTAAGATTGACTTGAGTACAGAGTTAGAACCCAAGAACCATAATAATCTGTCACTAATACGAAATACGGTATCTACAGAAACTAGTACAGGATAAGTATAGGATCCCTTAATTGTAAAAAAAATATAATATTAACACAACGTTTTTAATATAATATATTACCATGAAAATGGCGTGTAATCGCTTCACATAACAATCCGCGTACTCACCGCTCATCAAAAAGTAATTAACGAAAGCTAAAATACATTGTGACTCACACATGTCAACGAGAATACAAATCCATTTTCTTGTTCATTGTCCACTTAATCATATCTATACATATAAATAAAAATAAAATCGTAAACGTGCCGTGTCTGTGTAAAAAGAAAAATAAAACAATTTGTACAATAAATTAATTATAGAGGTAAAAAAAAAATAGTTTTTAGAATTTTTGTCTGTCTGTTTGTGCACGCTAATCTCAGAAACGGGTTAACAGATTTGGATGAAATTTGGCACATAGATATAGTTAGTATTAACATATGTGTCGTTCATTGTAAAAGTGGTGTAACTCCCTATTTTTAAAACCATATTTTCTTGCCTAATGGTATCACATTTAGTCATAACTTTCAATATAAAAGTGAAGTAACTCCAATAGTTGCATTAAAATCCCATAGATGAAAACAATGAATGAATGCTTATATTTTTTTTTCCTACACTATAATTCGCAAAAACCTCGTTATTCTAAAATTCAGTTACAAGGAGATAGCTCACTTTTACAATGAGCGACACATATATAGCATAAGATACTTTTTAACCTGGAAAATTTAATAACAAACCTTTTTTTAAGTCACATGGAAGGGTCACTAATGTTCAGGATCACTAATCCTGAACATCTCAAAATTCCTAAGTCATATTCAAGCGATATAATTATTCAGCATCAACCGAATGTGACGAAAGATGAATAAAAAATTTTAATTAGCTTTCTTTTGGCTAGATGTATTGGTAATACGAAAAATGTGACCTTTCCAGAAATTTCGATTAACTCCGATGACCTTTGAATCGACAAATAAGCTTCAGCAATTTGCTCAAGTCAAGTGTTTCGTCGACCTCTACGTTCGATGCTTTCTTGAACTGGTAATTTTAGACCGCTTTTGTATTCAATATCATTTATTAATCGGATATCATGATCCAATTCGGTTGAAGATTTATTAGTTTATTTTAATCCTCAGAAAAAAGTTGACCTCGAAAAGAGATTATCTCGAATTGACCGTTTCTGTGGGTTGTTTTTTAAGCGATAACGATATTGCTGAACAAATTTTAAATATTACTTTTTATAAGAATTTAGTATACCTAGATACCGGACTGTTTCTGTTTTTGAAGTAGAAATATCCACCTCTTGTGTGTGGGTGATCTCTGCGGTTGGGTTAGGAAGAAAATAAGCTGAGCCTAAGGTGGAAACATAAGCTAAAAATGTGCATTGTTTAATGAAGAATTTACAAGAAACAGACAACACAATTGCTTTGAAAAAAAAAATTTTATACTTAAACATGTGAAAGATAAATTCTGTTACTTTGATTACTTTTTATACTATAATAAATTTTAATTTAAAAAATAACGTTTCAATTTGATAGTAGATCATGCTCCAAAATATCTAAATTTGTTTTGAATTGGCAGACGCTGATTATCTTGACGGCATTTTGTATATGTTCATCCCTAATTCATCATTTAAAAAATAATTTTAGTTACATTAAGCGCCTGTTTCTCAAACGTCAAGTCAAAAATGTCATTTAAAGTCACCGGTAACCGGGGAAAATGGAGCTGATATACCTTTGTTTGTACGATAAACGTCCTAAACATTAAATCAAAAATAATTAAAAAAAATCGGCTATCTAATGATAAACATAAACCAGTAAACCGAGTGCATAATTCAATATAACAGAAAATGATTTCTAAAAGTAACTAATC
This sequence comes from Synanthedon formicaeformis, assembly GCA_945859745.1. NCBI lineage: Eukaryota > Metazoa > Arthropoda > Insecta > Lepidoptera > Sesiidae > Synanthedon > Synanthedon formicaeformis. Next base: position 2,422,438 of record OX243977.1, read on the forward strand.
AACACTTTAAATGTAGTTTGTGAAAGAGGCCCTAATTGTAATTACATTTACTTGCGAACTTTTTAATAAAAGAAGCACAACCAACGGTTCGCTGAACTAGGATCGATAAGCGGAAGGCCTATTCGTTTAAAATCCAAGATACAATGAAATATTAATGTTACCAAATCGATAGCCAGTTTGAATCTTCCTGTTGTGAATGTGTCGAAATATAAAACCGAAAAAGCTTCTGAATAAACAAATTATGCACTAAATGTATTTTATAAATTAAAACTAGCCTGGCGCCCGCGACTTCGTCGGCGTTGAAAAAGAAAAAGTAGCCTATCCTGTGTCCAAGTTACATATACGTCTAAATGTTTATCTACCAAGTTTCATGAAAATCAGTTAATTCGTTTAAGAGTTATGGAAGAACATACATACTTACATACATACATACAGAAAAAAATTCTAAAAATGGTCAATTTAGTTTCAGTATCATGTATAGAGCCTATAAACAAGATATCTCTGAAAAACAAAGTAACTTACTCCATGACCAACCCTTACAGATTTATTATTTGTATTGATACGTTATCAAAAAAGAGGAAACGCCTGCGAAGTAAAGAAAAGAAAGAATATGGCAAAACTATGAAACAAAACGTACATAAAGATAATATTTTTTATGCGAACAGTCTTATTTCACATTGGGGCCGACATGCAAAATTTCATTCACCATTAATCCGCCTAGTGAACGGGCAACAAGCGAACGGTTCATATTTAATACGGATCATCGTAAAAGCCAAAGTGTCAATAACCGATACAGTTTGGTATATCGACGAATCCATATCGACATAATATGAGCACATAATAAATATATTCAAATTGATGCGGTATCGTAAAAAGCAATTACCATCAACTAGTTGGAATGAATTTATCGCTTAATTATATCGATTTAGCATTATAAATTAAATGATCTTTTTATTTCAGCCATTGATCGAATGGTTTAGCTTTCAGTCTAGGTTCGATTTCCGCCATGCCAAACTTTGAAAATTGACCTTTCATAGTTGACTCTGGAACTTCAAATGGCTCTTGCAAGTAGTGGCAGGGCGTTTTACAGTCATTTGGGCAGACCGTGAAATAAAAGAACGTGTGAGCTCTTGAGTTTCGGTGAGCGAGTAGAGATGCCAGGTGGTTACAGAAGACCACCATGTCGTGTCGATCAACTTTTATTACAATTTTAACATTTCGCATAATTAATAAGAAAAAAAACACTTGTTACTGAATATCAATCAGGCCGTTGTGACCATCGAAATAATATATCTCTGCATTCAAGTTCGCTGGTTCTGACAAATGCTGCATAACCTTTTTAGTTGGCCCCGCGTCGTGAAACGTTCAAACTGGCTTTCCAAGCTTTCGCTCGTCACAAATTTAAACCGTAACTTGTCTCGATAGAGTTGATATTCGTTCGGTTTAAGAGTCCCATTTCTAGTTGACAGATTACCCCCCTGTCACCCGCTCAACGAGTAACGCTTTACTGGCTGTACGTACAACGAAAAATGATCCCTCTACTCTTTGGAAAGAAAATAACGTCTTTATTATGCGCCAAATGTCTTATTACTTGTTTTTCCACTAACTTTAACAATTCATTTTCTCCGTACTTCACCGTAGTTTATTTAGATTATTATAGTAAAATATCGGGTAATTTCAATTTTAAGAAATTTGCATAACTGAAAAAAAAATCACTGTTTATCCTAATGTTTATTTTAATATTAACAGTGGTGTTAAATTTGATTTCTGAAAAATGTTAAATAAAAATCAGATAAAAGGAGTACGCTTTACCTGTGTTTACGATCAATTTATCAAAGCTTCTAATTAGAGCAGTCATTGTCGTGTACAAATTAGTTGGAGACATTACCGAAGCCATTATCCCGGAGTGAGCCCTTCGGTGAACCCCTTATAAATTATTTACCCTACATTCAAAGATGATTAAAGATGATTAGGTATTGTATTGAACTAACTTATCCTAGAATTCTAGAACTTATTTTAGGATCTAGTGTTGTTGAATTAAAAAAAAATACACCTAAATAGATTAGATTGTCTGGTGTTAACAATCCTGTCTTCAGTAACAATGAGAACTGAGCGAGGGTTGCTAGACCCGATTTCCTCTATCCGTTCCTATTCCTAAATCGGAATCATTAAGGTCCTAATCCTATCTTTAACTGAGGCGTTGCTTGTGTTAATATGTAAGCTACGGTAGATAAAGTGGACGGTTAGCCTGTTTGTCGACCTCAACAAAAATCCAAAGCGTGCCTTTCGTATAGAGCTATATCGTCACTCTTAAATTTATGACGACCTTGTACCACAATTGCATCAAGCGTTTTATGAATGAAATTCAATCTGCAGTTACATTCAACGCTATGACATCATCGCTATAACGTTTCTAGAGATGAGTAAGCTGATTACCTACTCAAGAAGCAAATCGCTACTCAAACTACCGTACTCGTACGTGTGTCACGCGTTGAGGTCGAGTTCAATCTGATCGGGGTGCGACCGCTGTCCGATGACGTCACTCCCGCTTCTCCCATATAATTACCCTCGTGGTACATCTGCAGTTGACAGCTCACACTAATGATGCTCTTGCCATGTCGATCACAAAACGTGACCTATACCTACTGTGCTATACGCTTTTGTTTTACCCTTGTGTTGAGTTCCTCGCTCAGGTTTTTTTTACGACTACCCCGTGCCACAGAAAGACGTGGTACCATAGAAAATATGTACAAAAAGTTTGAAGAATCGGGGCTCATCATTAATTATATTCATTGTGAAGGTTTCAACATGAACAGTTTTGTGCTTCTGTTGTATTTAGAAGAATAACGTCTAATTAAGTATATCAGTTGATTCCTAAGAGAATGAACTTAGGTCTCAAAGTTCATGGGCACTTTGAAACTTTGAACCTTTTTTAGAGTTTAATTCGCGAATGTTTCTTCACTATATTTAAATCAACCAATGGCCCTGATACTATTTCTTTAATATCGCACATGTCAATATTGATCGTATTGCGTTTGAAACTCAACTCAACATGAAGAAAATAAAATATAATCAATCAATCATCAATCAATACTAATAATAAATCTGTAAGTGTAGGTATTGTATGTATGTATGTCTTAAACGAATTTTAACTGATTTTCATGAAACTTGGTACTCGTAAATAAACATTTAGACGTACGGGACACGGGATAGGCTATTTTTTTTCTTTTTCAACGCGGATGAAGTCGCGGGCGCCAGCTAGTTTACAAAATAAAATACATTTAAAATTATTATTTATATTTAATGAATTAATAAAACAAAACCAAAGGTTTGGTTTGTCTGTGGGAACACGAGTGTTCAATATTATTTCAATTAAAACATTATAAAAATTGTTATTGCATAATAGAGAATAAATCATCAACAGTACATCATAGATTACAACGACAAGCTACAGAGTTTCAGATTTTTTTTATCATAAACTCATATTTGAGTTGAGCTAAATAGACTAGTTTCCTATTTATAATTACGTAATAACTAATCCAAATAGAACAAAATGAACACAAATACTCAATGTTCAGGAAAGTACACATTGGCGATTGTTTATAAATAACAGAATTGTTATTGTAACATGATAGTGCAACAAAGCGAAATATAGGAGTTGCTAAGGCTAATAACAATGTTATATTACGAGTAACAACAAACTAACGGATTAACCCATTTGAGAGTTGTTTTAAACCGTTTACACCTATAATTGTACGAGTATAAATTCAATACGAGAATGCATGCCTCATTAGGCACTTACTCACACTGCATTTGGTTGACGTCACTGATTAGTAATAAGACGACGTAATCGAAGTAACAGGCAGATTTGTTTAAGTAATGGATGTCTCGTCCATTGCTTGTCAATTGAGTGAGTGTATCGAGTGTGTGCCTTTTCAACGCAGCAATGAATGATACGAGCTAGGAAGTGTTGACGTCACACGTGAACAGTCATTGTAATCAATACGAAACATGTTCAACGATAACGAAGCAAATTGATTTTAGTATTATGCTATTTTAAATTTACATATATACTTGTTTAAAATTGAATGATAATAGTGGCTAAAATTCTCACTAAACATATTTATATGGAGGTTGGCGCGCAGTCTGACGATCAAATAAGATGGTGGACGGCTACCATCGCCTCAACAACACAATCAACGCCTGCTGCAAGTGCGCTTATGATAAAGGATAATGTATAAGGAGGGGATAGGAAAGTGGGCCTTTTTTTTAACGTTGGGAAATCCTCTTTCGGGGTTATGCCGGATTCCTACCGGCTAAAACCCAGCGACTTTCTATCTATCGCGGCCGCTGATGGGCGGGGTCGTGGGGACGTTGTAACACGACTTCGGTGCTCCGCCACGGCTATCCAACGCGGGGAGGTCTGTGCTCCCTGTCAGTACCACGGCGTACCCGAAAGTGGAGGTACGCCGCCCTACTCGGGGGACCTTACGAAGGAAGGGCGGCAGTCTCCCAGTGAAGTGGGCCCTGGTATCCTGCAATGAGCCATCATTGAAAAATCAGACATGCTAATATTTCACGACATTCTGTTCTGTAATGTGATTATACTGCTGAAAGAAGAGCAGCACAATTTATGACTGCGAAACGCAGTGAACTCTGCCACTACTAAAATTATTAATATTTATAAATTTTTCATATTAAGTATAAATTATTAATTTGAAGAAAAAACATGGAAAGATAAAATTAGTGAGGTGTGAAAAACAGGGCTTCCTTTTAATGGTCATCTTTTTGAGATATTCTACATTATACTTAGTTATACAAAATATTTTCTTTACACGATACATGCGCCCCGACAATCCGACATATCTTTATAATTATACTCGGCAACTTTGTCATTGTCTATTTGTTTAAGTGTCGGCACAGAAATGTTCTCATGCATAAATAATTCAACATTATGTGCAAATAAACCGCCAATGTTGACCAGAAAACGCGAAAACAATGTCACAAAATACCGTTCTAAGAATCGCTCATTTAACGCGCATAGTGCAATTAAAATTTTATCGGACTCGTAAACATGTCGCATACATGGTTTAATTTATGGTGAACTCTGACATTGTTGCCACTTCGCACCGTTCGACGATTGGGTTTCGTGTCTATTCTCATTGATGTGGGTAACTTGTAAATTTTCATTCGTCTGAAACGTGGTTTTCTTCAAAGAGAACCGTCGTCTTACACATCGTGTGTAAGTCCTTTTGTAATATAATAGTATTTTTTTTAGTGATTTTAATTATATCTAACTAAGGAACAGCTGTTGTATGGAGTACCTTTCTAATGAACCAGTCAGTCATTTCACTAACCTGGCCAATTAAGTCACATTCCCAACCTGTAGTTGCATTTTAGTGATCAAATAGATATACTCGTACATATTTTAAATAGTGATCCTGAGTCACTAAAGCATGTTTCTTTTTTTACCTATACTGCTTTTTTAGTTATATTAATTAAATCTAGGTAACGGACAGTTTTGTAGATTACCTCTTCAATGAAAATGAAACGTAACAGTTTAAAATGCGCATATATGATGATCATAAATCTGTCGGTCTACCGACAAGCCCGCTAACAAAATTATAAAAATCTAACTCAGGTAAGTACTAACATATTTCGCGAGATGTAGCATTGATAACTCAAAACTATCTGTTCGGCTTGTGTGCCAACAGAAATATTTTTGAAAAGTTTAAAACATGCAAACCAAACTTGTATCTATTTATCAATAACTCAATGAATTTGGATCAAATTAGGCACACAGCTAGTTTATAACCTGAATTAACATATAGGATGCTTTTTATGCTGGAAAAATATTAGGTTCCCGAGGGATCGTATAAAATCTTTATAAATAAAAATGAATCCCTAAATGTTTTGCTAAGCGCAAAACTCGAGAACGGCTGGACCGATTTTAATTCTGTCTTCACTCATGGATAGAGGGATAATCAGGGAAGGTTTTTTACGAAAAAAATGCACCCCGGGGTGAAGCCGGGAGCGGGTCGCTAGTATTATATAAAAAAAATTGAGCGCTATCGTCGTCAACAGCGACAAAGATCTCGGGCCAACGCCCGAGATCTTTGTCGCTGTTGACACACGTAATTTTTCTCAGGTGTTTCCAACGAGGATGAAGTCGCGGGCACCAGTTAGTTTAATATATTATTATATTGTGTGTACTGAATAGTGGACGGGTCTTAGCAAATATACGAGTAATTTATGCTTCGGCGGCGGACAAGGCGCCGGCTTTGTTGCGGCCTCGTTTTTCGCCCTCGAATCAATTTCCACGATGACGTCACCGCCGCCCCCTGAGCCACCCCCGACCGCCATACCCTCTCCCGGGATAACGGCTATTTCCGCTTCTTACTTGTATGTATATGGCACTGTCTTCCATATACAAGTTTATGGCGATGTCCTAATTTTTTTATTTTATTTCAAATGCACAATCCTAATATTTCTTCAGCCTCGTTTAGCAAAATTACACATTTACAAAGTTATTCAAGTACAAAATATAATAAAATATTGAATTGACAAAATGAAATTCGAACTCCGGATACCTATTACTAGGAATTGTGAAGGACTTTCAGAAATTTAAGTAATCTGGGAACCGAAACGGATTAAATGTACTATATGTAGACATTCGTTTTAACCATTACAAGGCCACATCAAAGGGATCAAAGTAACAATGCGGTGTATATATATCTTTTCACTTGCTCGAGATTTATAAAACGCAAATAAAACCCCATTTCCTCATCGTGATCGCACATGATCAATAATAATTATACAAGATTCTTTAACACATTTGTATCTCAACTATAAAATAAAAATTACATGTTCGATTGAATTCAAGTAAAATTAACCCAGTAAGTAAGTTTCAAGTAATTTATAATCAAATACTATTGAGCAAGAATGTGGTAGCAAGTTACAAGCAGTTAATTATATTAATTCGTAATATTTGGCGGTGGACTGACGACTTGATATAAATTACATGAGGCATTTGTATGCAAACGGTTACCGACCATATACCGTTGAATTAATTCTATATATGAGTATACCAGCTGGCGCCCGTGACTTCGTCCGCGTTGAAAAAGAAAAAGTAGTCTATCCTGTGTCCCGTACGTCTAAATGTTTATTTACAAAGTTTCATGAAAATCGGTTAATTCGTTTAAGAGTTATGGAGGAACATACATACATACATACATACAGAAAATAATTCTAAAAATCGTCAATTTAGTTTCAGTATTATGTATAGAGCCTATAAACACGATATTTCTGAAAACAAAGTAAGTTACTCCATGACCAACCCTTACAGATTTATTATTAGTATTGATATTGATGACAGTAGAAGGAAGATAGGTAATGAAAAAGACACCCTAGTAACTGCAAGTTCATTTAGTTTCATTTCAGAAATGCTTACAGCGCACATAAATTATTGGCCAGTCGAAGTTATTGACGCAACTAAAACCTTTCTACATAACGCTGAGAAACAAACCAGGTACGAAGCGGTTATGATTGAAACTATGGTATTTTCGTACCTTTTCATATTATAATGCTAAGATTAAAATAAACTTGAGTTGAACGATAGACGTACGATCGGCTAAAACAAATAACCAAATACCCAGGGAATGTTACACAAGAGCGAGTACGTTATTGAGGTGCTACATCATTTTATTTACCGCTTTTACAGGTTAATGCGGTAAGCTACGGTAAACTGTTGGAAACAATCGATCTATTTTTACCTTGTTTATATGTCGAGTAGATATGAAACCGGCTCTAACGCAAGCATTCAACGTACCTCTCTTCGTCTATATATACTTACTTACTATTTATATCGCCAGCTGCATATATATCCCTAATTTACTTCGCGAATATGAACCCAACCACTTCCACAGTCGCATCAAATATTCAATAGTAGCGATCGAAGTATTCGTTTCGCATTCTACTAATCTACAGACAATACCTGGTTACATAACGTTCTGATGTCACCCGGAGCGCAACCATGAATATGTAACATTAATTCAAATCACCTCGTGAATTGAAAAAAAAAATATGTTGTATATTTTATGTATGAACACGTATACCTGTAACCTGAAAAGTGTTAAAAGCAGTATTTGTATAATCAATTAGCGCTAATGTGACCACTGACCACCTACGGTGATCCGCGGCACCTGAATGTACCAACGGTACATCTGCTTCGGACCGAAGATCATTAGTCACATGATTTCTGATGTTCCCAGACACATAGAAACGGATTCCGAGACATGTTTCGCGACGTTCAGAAATAGCACGGAGCGGTACTATGCGATCTCCCTGTGGGATGCCACCTCTATGTTGCGTCCCGCTCTTTCTTACAACCTGGACATATACCTTTCCTGTTCTAATGCGCTCAGTTCATTGTTTCGACGTAAAGCTCCGTTGGCCGGTGGACTGAAATAGGTCGGGAGCGATGGTTCACGGTATCGAAAGCCACTGCGAGGTCACTGTCGAAGAATAACCGCTGTCTAAATTGTTATATTTACTCAGATATCCACACCAATATTTCAAATATAAACTAGACGTTTTAATATGTAAAAGATAAATAAAAATCGGATTTACGAGTTGTGATTACTGCTGTTAATTGAGTTTATTAGCCGAGCAAATTGTATTACATCATCATTTTATATTGCGGCATGTTATTCTTCGGAAATGGGTTGGATTGGACCTCCCACTGAATTGATTGGCGGAATCCCTGATCTCATTACATTCTTAACCCCCGACGCCCGGCGCAAAAATGGGGTTTTATAAGTTGATGTGTGTGTGAGTATCTTTCCTGTGGCATCGCAATTCTAAACGGATGGACCCATTTTGATTGTGTGTTTGTTTTTGTTGTTTGAAAGTTGACATGGTCAGGATTGTTCAGGCGTTTGAAGACTACAGTCCATTTCCTAGTTATCCAAGGGATTTCACTAATAACTTTCTTGTGTTCGTTACTGTTGCTTCGGCGGTATTTCTATGACACAGCAACCTTGACCTGATGCTGCAGCATCGAGTAGTCTGCGGGACACCCAACTCTTCAGCAACTTACAGCACATATAACGTGTTTATGATTTTTTTTATTATAGCTAGCACTTTTGAAATATTTGCAGTTTTACTTTTACTCTATATCAACCTTTCGCCCGTAACTTGCACTAACACGAGAGAAATACTTCCGATTATATTTTTAACAGAATTAAATTAAGGCAGTTATATCTCGGTACACGAGGCGCCTGTTCCATTTGTTTGGCGATAGCATCGCCCTCATGGCTTCCATTTACATTTTTTCCTTGTAATATTTTTCTCAATAACTTGAGACGCCGCCGCCTCGCCTCGCGAAATTGAAAAAACCTTGCGGCCTCCGAAGTCACATTCCTTTATTTACAACATTAATTACATTGAAGCTTGTAGGTCGTCGTACTTTTAAATATATTATTTAAAAAGGGCCGTGTGTCATCGTCGCGTCTAATTTGGCACTCTAAATAAATAAAAAAATCATCAATTTCAATAAGATTTTAATATTCACATAGTATAAAACAAAATCGCTTCATGCGCTCTGTTTACGCTTAGATCTTACAACGCAACGGATTTTATTGAGGTTTTCACTTATAAAAAGAGCGTTAAACGAGGAAGGTTTATTAAATATAATTTGCAAAAAAAAAATTTCACTCGTGCGAAGCCGTGAGCGGGTCGCTAGTGTAATTACGTAATACATGTGCGATGCATAGCTAGCCGACGACAATTATACAGTTAGTTACTGGCATAACAATTAATTGTTGGAATAATAAACGTCATTGGTGTTTATTAATACAAATATTTTATGGTTAGGGAGCCCACGATGCTAAATGTGTAGTCACTCGAGCGTCGTGGGGACTTATTGGACTTTGAAGATTGGATGGTAAGAAGAAAAAAAGCGATCTACAGGGTGAGCGTATACAGGCGTTCAAAATTTTGTAGGCGCTGTATTTTAAAAAATCATCCATATAATCGTCAGATTAAAAATCAGGATCAGGACTTTAGGCTGAACCGTCTGTATGAAAATCTGACGCGCTCGAGTATTACAAAATGAGAATCGTCAAAAATATTTTTTGCATTTACAAAAAGCTGCCACGAGCTTGCGTTACATCCGAATCGTCTGAATTTTAAATGGGAGCTTAGTTTAGGTTCACTTAACATCCCCTCTGAAAATCTGACGCGCTCGAGTTGTATTTAAAATTTTACCCCCACCCCCGCCAACCCCACCAACCAAATCGTCAGATTATTAAAATGCACACTTTTCAGCATGTACTTAATCTACCATAGCTTAATCTGACGCGCTCGAGTGACTCCAGAAATCCCCTCTTGGGCTCCCCAACCATTACTGTCGATGTCTCGTATTTTCGGTCAAGGTCCATTAAGAACATTCTCCAAGGACGCCGAGTCTAGAGGTCGTGTTATTAAAATATAAAACAAATGTAGATCAGTAAAACACGTTAAGGCTAGGATTTATCAGAAAAGAATTATTTTCGCCTAAATTGACTCTTAGAGTAAAATTAAAAGTTAGGTAAAAATACAATGCCTTGATAAGACTACGTATATTTGAAAAAGTTTGAATCGAGCAGTATATTATACAAAAAAATATATTATAATGTTCAGATAAAAATAAATAGTAAATTAGGTACTGCCTAATAAACCTGGCGTCACAGTAATAATAATTTTCAGCTACATTTGTTTTTAAGCTTAATTAATTTACTTAAGCGCCTGTTTCACAAACGTCAAGTAGGCCAAACTGTCATTTAAAGTCACCGGTAACCGGGGATAATGGAGCTGATATACCTTTGTTTGTACGGTAAACTTCCCAAACATTAAATAGAAAATAATTAAAAAAAAATCGGCTATCGAATGATGCAGTAAACCGAGTGCATAATTCAATATAACAGAAAATGATTTCTAAAAGTAACTAATCAACACTTTACTTGTAGTTTGTGAAAGAGGCCCTGAGTCTTAATCGGCTACTTGTTGCTTTTTTCATATTTTATATACAAAATTTAAGAATTTGCAAAGATTTGTTGTGCAATATCCTTATTGGGTTGCGTTAATTTTGGTAAATTGGTAAAAAATCGGCCTGAGGTTTAGCCTTGTCTTTTAATATAGCGTATTAAAAAATGTAGAATTCTCCCTTTGGTAGGTGAAAAGCCGTTTCATTTGATTTCTGTAAATTAAGTGATTCTCATGAATTTTGATGAATGCCGATTCTCGGTCACACAGGACTCTTGGCGTACGCCGTGGGCTCGCGCTAAACTTTTTGACTTCGTTTTATCGCTCTCATGAATCTCTGATAAGTCATGACTTTCCCGTCGTGTTTTTGTCGATTTATTCATGACTTAATTAAATAAATAATTCACGTCCTTGCCGTAACACTACTGGAACAGAGTTATTGTTTAACTAACCCGGCGCCCGCAGCAACTCGTGCGCGCTGTAGTTCGTTTTTTGAAATCCTACAGAAACCTAACATTTCTTCGGGATAAAAAGTATCCTATAGGATCATCAATACATAAGTGAAAACCGTATTCAAATCGGTTAAACCGTTTCTGAGATTAGCGTGCACAAACCATCGAAATACTACAATGGAATTTGCGTCACAAGTGCCAAAGGGGAACATAAAAAGAACGCCTTTGACAGAATCATGGCGGACTCTTGCCTTCACGCGTCAATGGTAAAAGGTAGTAACGTTCCACTTCTACTATTTCATTTTTAACTCTAATGAATTGACGTAAAGTCACATTTTCTTTAAATTACGTACTTATTATTATGTTTGTTTTGTTTTAAATGACAGTTCATGCTCTACGCATATGTCACTTTTAAATGTTCCATAAAATTCGTTGTGTTTTGTATGGCACGCGTGTTCCATGTTGTAGTAATTTCATGGCACAAACAGACAAAAATTCTAAAATGTATGTTTACATGTGTGGAAATTGTTTTTGTTTTTTAATATTTAGTGTACAGACACGGCTCGTTTCTATCATATGTGTATAGATTTTAAATAAAAGAGAAAAAAAATCCCGATGTAAACCTATCAAAGTCAACTGAACAGAACGTTGCCAAAGTTTCAGTTCTTTCAGGCGTACGTACATATACGTGGATCTAGTACAAGCCGGTAGCCTCGCCCGCCCTTTGGCAGTCGCTGTTGCCAGTGTAGGTTGGCCAGCGTAAGCGGACACCCAACAGTTCATTGGCACCCGTTTGTGAAACGGATATTATGAACCACCGCGGGGGGAGTGGCGGATCAAACACCCCTGGCCCCCTGATTAGTTGGCACACAAGCGCGTCTCTGTTTCGATTAATGTTTTGTTACTCCTCACTACATACAGTACCTACATATATATTCATGTAAGTATGCGTACGGCCACCTACCTACGTACGCAGTGCCAAAATTTTCCAACGTTTGATACTTTAATTATGCATCTGCAAGATTCTGTCATCGTTACACGACCAGTGACGTCATTGGCTCTCATAAAACATTATCTTAACAAACTATGAAACAAAATAGCTTCGAGCTGTCTGTCCCTCTGTATGTATGTGCGCTTAGATCTTTTAAACTAAGCAATGGATTTTAACGCGGTTTTCACTAATGAAAAGGGCATTAAAAGAGGAAGGTTTTTATATATAATTTGTAGAAAAAATTGCACCCCGCAAAGGTCGCTAGTGAGTATATAGTATACTAGACCCGCAACTTCGTACGCGCGGTTTTCGTACGCTCGTTGTTTCGTTATTATTTTTTTGCTTGTATGAGAAACAAACACAAAATGTTCTCTAAACGTGTAATATTTATAAATTTATTAATTTAACCCTTCAGTTAAAAATACAGTATAGGACTTTCGTGACACCGCGCCATCTTGTGCCGAGCTAATTAAGTAAGAGTTATTGCCTCGCCATACACACACACTCAGGGATTGCGGTTAATAGAACGTCAACACGTCGCTTGATATCTGTTAGACTTAATCAGCTATAAGTTTTTTTTCTTATTTAAATTCGCCTTCTACACATTTCCCTATACATACAGTAGAAATATCTTCACCAATTTCTATCAGAATAATTGAGATTTGTTGCAGCGACTACATCCAAAATTACTGTCTATCTTAGCTTTTCTTTATTAATATCATAAAGCTAAAAAGCTTTGTATTTTTGTTTGTAATGAATAAATTCAAAAACCACTTGATCGATTTTAAAAATTCTTTCAAAAACCTTTAATTCTTTCAATCGCATTAAGATGTGTCGTGTTCTGAAGAATGTTTTAAAAGTTAACATAATTTTTTTTTATTCCTATTTATGCAATTCCATCTAAAGAAATCGACTGGCACAAAATTAACTAGGCCATAACAGTAAAAAAATATAGGGGATCGATTTGTCCGTGGAGCGGCCTTTATTAGCCAGGTTAGTGGCTGGCCGGCCCTCGTAAAATTACACCAAAATGGCGGAAAAAAATCTACTTTGAAGACCATTATTATGGACCGCCAACAAAATTGTGTTGTTATAAAAGTGACTTTATCTGTATTAAAATATAATTGAGTGATATTTTTTCCCTCGTTATGTAAAAATACCAATAGATAGTCCATTTCGCTATGTAAATACACCAATAGATAGCAAAATTTTGGAAAGCTACTCATTAGACATAATAATGAATCATTCCATGAAATTCAGTAATTTGAAGTTCAATAGAAACCTTTTTGTTTATTAATTAACACTGGAGCGCCAAAAATGCTCGATGATTTTTACGAGTCAAAATTTATAAATATGGGCTTTTAAGTAAAAATATCCACGTTTCGCGCAATCAGGTTTTCATACCAAGAAAATTTTATTTTTTATGTTATTAAAATGCGAAACATGGTCTTTAACTTTGGGCATCGATGAAAGCTTAACAAGCTTCAAGCTCTGCGGTATTGAACTAGTAATTAAGAGATGCTTAGATAAACAAGAGACCAATATAACCCGGCGGATTAGTAGGTTAAAGTGGCAATGGGCAAGTAGTACACCTTATAGTATGGAGTGGCACAGCCGCTGAAGCCGAAAATTCTTTCCCGAACACCCACAAGACGTCTACCACAAGATTGAAGTGATGATCTAATAAGGTCTGAGGGTCGATCCAGGCTTCTTATGAACAGTACTACGGGAAAATCGAGAAACCTATGGCGTGCTACAGCCAAGATGAAGCACAGCTAATGCTGTAACGTTCCTTTGAGAATATCACCTAAACAAGAGTACACCGAAGTAACTACACATTTAGACGCCAATAATCACAGAACCATAAATCAACGCCTTAGAAACAACGGTAAACAACTAAAATTACCAACCACACGTGCAGAGTTATAAATTGAATTCGCGATCAAAGCCCTTACTAGAAATGTTTATGTGGCCGACGCGTGACCAGCGGTGACGGTGACGCCATACGACGTCAAAATCTGACTACATGACGGTGGAGTTTTGGATTCATCAGACGTGTCGCGAATTTGAGGGATAACAATTAAAATGCTATAGGTATCTATATATATATACGCGTGACGTTAATGTTTTATACATAGAATAGACCGCGGGATGCGACGACGTAACGTAACGATATTGTTCACTCTGTAACTATGAGCTGATATGAAATCTTTTTTTAGAGTGGAAACATTGAGACAATGTTCGTTGTTTGAGAATGTTATGTGATTATATGTAATATATTATGTTATTTTTTACATGCTATGTGTAATGTTGTAGTGACGTTTATTTTTTATATTATTTTATATAAAGAATGACAAAGCAGGCCACTTTTTGTAGGTGGGCTACCGTGTAGCCTAATTAACACAAGCAACTCTATGGGAAACTGTATGTTACGCTGCTGGCGAGAATATTTTTTAATCCGACTTGTCTTTACAAAGTTTATCCCGAGATAAGCAAAAACCTATTCAGCTTTATTATATTAGTAGGTATAGATAAGTAAAAATAACTTATGACTCCACCCACGTACCCCTAGTAGGATTTCTAGACCATGGCGAAACTTTTAATAAAAAATAACTGTCTATCGATAGAACAAATGAGGTATTTAATTAAAAAAGAAGCACAAAAGTCACTAAATTTTAGTGTGATTTTGGATCTTGTTTTTTTTTGCGCAAATGTTACCTACTCTGGGAGAAATTTTGCTCAATTTCAGTCTTAATTCAGATTCAGCGTTCAGTCTCTTCCTGTATTTCGTGTTTAATGTGACCGGGTGTGAAAACACTCACATAAGTAAGTTGTAATGAAAGGCAACTAGAGAATTCACCGCTTTACGTGAAAAGCTCTGGATATTCTTAGCTTCAAGACAAGCTTGATACGCTAAGCTCCTGCAGCTAAGATTTCGCCATTACCTAACTTTTGTCGCGTACCCCCTACAATTAAGATTTACTCCAAGTGGTACCCGTACCCCCACTTTTAAACAAACCACTGGATGTAGGCAAAGATTTAAATCGAGAGATGCGGCATTACTAGCGAAAGTGTGTTACAAAATACAACATGCATTATACTAAAGACAAAAGTATAAAATACATATACCTTTGTCTAAACACACTTTTAAACACAGACAACACATTCCTTACTTCAAAGGTGACTGTGACGATAGCGACGCTCTCAACAAGCGACCGTCACTCACTGTAGCTGGCGTGCAACTGTAGTTGGGTTGAGCGCCTGCGCCCAACCCATTGTTAAGAAATTTCGGTGTGTTTTTAGTATGGCGCGAGGAGATTACGCCGCATCTTTCGATTTAAATCTTTGAATGTAGGTATATTCTTGATAAATTTTTAATTCGCCGACTCCAGATGAGAATCTCGATTTTCTTCTTTAAATGTATTGGTTCGATTCGATTCGCTCATGCAGTTCGCTTAATGGTATTTAGCCGAATGGAATCATCTTAGCATGAATTCTATTCTTTTGTTCGAACAACTAGCAATGATCGTGAATGGTGAATGAATCGTGAGTTGCATATGTCGCAGATGCTCCCTTCATTTAGCACAGTTTCAAATAACTTTCGTTCCAATTCATAAGTATCTCAATTCTCAACACAAATATTTATCTATACTATATTTTACATTTTACATTATACATTATTTCACGTTATGAAGAGGAGATTTGTATTTTTGTTTTTGTTTTTAATAAACAAACTAAAAAAGCATTAAAGCATTAACCTTCCGCTGGAATGTCAGTGCTGGCCATCAAACTACTACAACATGGAACCCGCGTGCCATACAAAACACTAAGAATTTTATGGAACATTTCAAAGTGACATATGCGTAGAGCATGAACTGTCATTTAAAACAAAACAAACATAATAATAAGTACGTAATTTAAAGAAAATGTGACTTTACGTCAACCCATTAGAGTTTAAAATGAAATAGTAGAAGTTGATCGTTACTACCTTTTACCATTGACGCGTGAAGGCAAGAGTCCGCCATGATTCTGTCATAGGCGTTCTTTTTATGTGCCGCTTTGGAATTTGTGACGCAAATTCCATTGTAGTATTTCGATGGTGCTGGCCAATAAAATGTTGATTATCGACCTTTTTGTGACTTTGGTATTTGCTGTTACTGTTATGTTACTAATCTTACTATAGGAGCTTTTGCCCGAAACTTCGTCCGCGCCCCTCATATATTTTTTGTTGAATTTTTTAATTTTTCTTTTATATCCCTCAGAAACAGTTTCATTTTTCTGGATGAAACATTCCCTATGTCTATGATAGGTACATCATTTGATGATAGGTTTGACGACACGTTTGGTCTAGTGGCTAGTAACCCTAGCTGTTAACCAAACGGTCGCGGGTTCGAATCCCGCTAGGGGCAAATGTTTTATGTGAACATTTTACCTTTGTACCTGAGTCATGGATGTTTTGTATTTATAATATGTATGTATTTACAAAAAAAAAAAGTAATCTATGTATTATATCAACTGTCTGGTATCCATAATACAAGCATTACTTGCTTACTTTGGAACTAGATGGTGCTGTGTGGAATGTGTGAAGATATTTATTATTTATTATTATACATCTAAGAAGGTAAGCTTTGATGATGTAAGTAATGCGAACTGTCCATAAAACTATTTATTAACTCGAATATCCTCCAATCTAAAAACAACGTATTGCAAAATGAACTTCCAACTAACCGCAAATTGTAATCTAAACTGAATTAGTTTGTGAACGTTAACCCTTAGAAATAGAAACATCGCTGATCATATCCGATTTGGAAACTTTGACCCCTTTACTTATCTCCTAAGTTACAAGGTGGACCGACTTGAGCTTATCACACAACTTTGTCCACAGCTTAAGCTTTAAGTAAGTTAACAATATTGATGTTAAATATATTCATGTCTCCTTGTTTTCTGTCTGCATTCTTATTTATATAACTTTTAGTTTACTGTATGTATGGATGTATATTAGTTTGACATCGTCGTTGTCAAACCAAAATCTGCTATTGGCATAAAGATACTGGAAAAAATACATTAAGGTTTATTTTAAAATGCATTTTATTGTAACTTACTTAAGGTGTTAAGTTATTATTATTAGTAAACCTTACGCATTATAATACTAAACTAAACTTATTTGTTTTTTAACATGAAAATTTAATAGTTTATTTATTATTTTAATAATAGAGTAAATTTTACACATAACAGATTCTAGCTGTTGCAAATAGCATATTATATTAGAGGTCGAAGTTCGACAAATAGAGCTCATAAGCACTTAGAAAAGTGTGTATATGCAGAGCACTATGTGGAACCAGGATTTATAAAACTTTTTCCAAATTAGGTCCAGAGAATTGCCATGTTTAAAGCTCAACTCGAGTTCAAACTTAACTGTATTTAGCCAGGCAACACGAATCGCTCCAAAACCAAATATAATCCAACGAGTCTGCCCACAATCGTTCCAATCGAAATTAAGTCTTACCTATAAACACACAAGGTGTACTTTCCCCGGTCTATTGTTTCAGGATCGCGGAAGCTTAAGCCGTCTAAATATAATATTACGTTCTACATCCGTATTGTACTAGTGTTACGTAAACTCTAATGCAATGTGTATAGGGTTCGAAATTGAATTGGATTATGTTAACAGTTACTAATGCCCCCGCCCGGTGAAATGGAGAATGTTTTAAGTGGTTTAATTTTGTGCTTGACTTCTCGAAAACGGAACAAAATGTTTTCGGGAATTTAAAAACACGTTTATAGAAAGTTATTCCTGGCATATAATATAATTTCTGTCCTGTTTTTGGCTTCTCTTGGTGAAAAAAAAAATAATATAATTATAATAATAAATTAACCCCTTCGACTTTCTATCGAGCCCAAACACTCTATATCTGCTGTAAGTTGCTGAGGAGTTGGGTGTCCCACAGACTACTCGAGGCTGCAGTATCAGGTCATGAAAACGTCATGGAAATACCACCGAAGTAACAGTATATTACCAAATTTCAAATCATTCGAACATGACTGTGGAAGTTAGTGAAGTTCGTTAATTAGGAAATGGGGTGATGGTCTTTAAACGCCTGAACAGAACACACATCTTCATAAATTATAGATAAGAAAGAACAATCAGCTTTTTTTAAAAAAAGCTAGATTATCTTTCATCAAGAAAAACAACACTGTCCGAGACATACCAACGAAGTCGCTGACAAAATCTAGTTAAGTATAGGTATAAAATTTAAAACAGACCTTATACTCAAGTACGTACATATTCTTCTAATCTACGTAAATGATCTAAAATCATACCAATGTCTCAAGATTGTTGCGAGTCTTGAAATAGTGAGTCTAGTGAGTAGTCGTTTCGCTACAAGTAAGATTTATGTTTTATGCACACAATTTTGATCAGTATATCAAATATGTTAAGGCACTAGATCCAAACTGAAGTCTCTAAACGATCAAGATATGGCTGAAGGCAGCTCCTTACGTATCGTATATTCTTGTGTATCGAGCGTGGATATCTTTGTACGGAAAATATCTAATATCTGATGAATTTTCAATTTAAAATAAGCGGTAACTTATAACTTTAAAATAGGATTCAGATTACATTTGAGTCTACATATACAATTTTGAACATTTTTTAAGGATGCCTTTAAGTATGTCTAAACTAAAAGTTATAATTTAGCAGTTGCACAGCTGACTGACTTTTGCTATTGTAAATGTGAAAGTAACTATGTCTGTCTGTTTGTCTGTTACCTTTTCACGCCTCGACTACTCAAGCAACTCAAAGATATCGGAAAGGACGTAGGGTACGCTTCATCCAGGAAAAAAGCACTGTTCCCAAGAGATATACTAACGTCTGACATAAGTGTAATAGCAATAAAGATGCAGGTGTATTATACTGCTTATGTTGCGTCAATGCGGACGAAGTCGCGATCAACAGCTAGTATAAAAATAAAAAAGAAATTCATTTCAATGTTGTCACTGGAGTTCGCATATATCTCGGAAAGGCTTTTTTTGCCGGTCCAATAACGATAGTTTTCACAACTGCTCGGGTTCAGTGGCCGAGTAATCCTATTTGGCTCACTCTTCAATTTCGCTGCCGTTGTCGGATGCGGAGAAGCATTTCCCATTTTATTTTTATAGTTTACCAAACGTAATATATTGTTACGTAACTTAAGTGAAGTACAGGCTGTTGCCTACACAATTTTGAACGGGTACTGCTCTGAAATAAATGCCGAATCTATTGTGGTTTATGTTCGCTTTACCTTACTCTGGTATGGGAAAAAACATGATTAAGTTTTAATAAAAATTTTTGATACTGTTAGTATTAGCAACAGTCTATTTATGACTAAAACTGAAGTAATACATCAACTAAAAGCTAAAAATGAAAAATGATATAAACTTTCTAATACACAAGTAAAAACTGCTATAAAAAGTTGAAAAAGGTAGCTGTAAGCTGTGGCTACTAATATACATATGATATCCATTTACAATAAGGTCTTAAATATTATTTTGTCGTGTTCAGCCCCATCCAAAATGTTGTACGGGTCATAATTGTTTTCAGAATAGTCTTTATTCAAAATTTTACATACTCCATGTTAATAACTTAGTTATCCATTTTTAGTAATACCCTATCTACAACACTAAATTGTGCCCAAAAATTCGATTGTTTCAGGATAAGCAAGCCAGATAATAGGTTCCGTAAAGGTTCGATTTTATGGTGGAAAATGTTGGGAACGCGAACCCTTTTTTTTACCTAACTCATTCTTATAATAGTTGTCCGTTAAGATTTTCTCACGAAAGAGGCGACAGCAAATTGCGAACTAAAGGAAAGGTAGCAACAAAATCTTCTATAAAATTGTGAAGATTTCGGAACCAAAGGTTTCATTATTATCTAAAGATGTTCCCGTTTTGAAGTTAATCAGATTTATGCAAAGTATAAATTAAAGTTATATTATTATAATAGCTGATGGCGCCCGTGATTTCGTCCGCGTTGTTTTCAACGCGGACGAAATCAGACTCTTTTTAGAAAAAGTAGCCTATCCTATGTCTTGTACGTCTAAATGTTTATCTACCAAGTTTCATGAAAATCAGTTAATTCGTTTAAGAGTTATTGAGGAACATACATACATACATACAGATAAAAATTCTAAAAATGGTCAATTTAGTTTCAGTATCATGTATAGAGCCTATAAACACGATATCTCTGAAAACAAAGTAACTTACTCCATGACCAACACTTACAGATTTATTATTACTTTGATTAAATCTTCTAACCTGCTTATTAATTTTTGATTTACTTTACCCAGTAAGTTTCATATTGATGTACTTAAAATAAAATTGTGTTTCAAATACTTCGTCACAATTTCATTGTCCATTACCAGGATTCATAATATCTATTTCTAATATGCTATACTATACCGTGTATGCTATACCTATTATATTATGTTATCTACTTCAGTATGTACTTTCAAAATATCAAATAACATGTCTACTTTCAAAATGAAATCGTATTTCACGGCCATTGTAGCGTCGTCCCTAAGCAAAATGGGTTGACCTTTTTGCGCGATTTGTTTATCTGATAGGTTAATGCGGTATACTCGTAAACTCGTATCTTGTTGACTATAAGTCCACGACAGCTTTACTTCGATATGTATGTTTCCTATCATACTCCATTTAGTTTCCTTTAAAAAAACATTAATAATATAACTGCTGTATGTATTAAATAGGTGTCTAGCAAGAAATTAATAAACAGGTATGTCCTGAATAGTAGGTAAATTAAAAATAGGTGTTTAAATTAGTAGACGTGAGAGTATGTACGCATATATACATATATATAATATATTATATACATAATATACGTATAAAATATTGTCATACATTATGTTTTTTTCGTACTTGCCAGCTTTTGGTCCTTGAAAGCGACACCGATTTTTCAGCAACCATACTTAACTGTTTGTTTAACTCATTTTTTTTAGTTATTTGAACTGTATATAATAAGTTTTGTTTATCCTAAAAACGATTACCACAGAGTTCCAGAGAAGTGAGTACGCCTTTACATTCAGAGAGGTGAAACATTGAAAAACCTGTCTAACATTTCATCTTTTTTTTTCATTATTGTGTAAAAAAATTAAAAAAAATCTTTGTAGTGGCTTGCCATTCCATCTTACTTCTACGAGCTATTATAGATATAATCTTGGTTCTCCCTTAGAATTGCACACTACAGATTCTGTCCCGCAGAGAATCGTCAAACATAGCTCTTTAACTTTTCATAGATTTATAAATATAAAGATTTTTGAAAATTTGCAATAAATTACCGGAACCATAAATTTACAATT
Source organism: Synanthedon formicaeformis (assembly GCA_945859745.1). Classification (NCBI taxonomy): domain Eukaryota; kingdom Metazoa; phylum Arthropoda; class Insecta; order Lepidoptera; family Sesiidae; genus Synanthedon; species Synanthedon formicaeformis. The sequence continues at coordinate 2,444,256 of OX243977.1, forward strand.
TGTGTTGTAGAACTTTTTGTTTCCGCCACAGTGAAACGAAATGAACCAGCGTTTCGTGTTCTACAAACCGTGAGCGTCAATGAATGCGCCAGTACATTGCTTTTCCTGTAATAACATATTGGTTAATTGATCATATCCTTTTCATGGGTTGACTACGCTCTCTCAATGCACTAAAAACCTAACACTAACTGGCGAACTAAAATTACAAATGTATTAAACAATGATGGTAATAAAAAAAGTAAACCTAGGTTCATAAAAATAATGGTTAGGGAGCCCACGATGCTAAATGTGTAGTCACTCGAGCGTCGTGGGGACCTATTGGACTTTGAAGATTGGATTGTAAGAAGAAAAAAAGGTTATATGAAGTTTTTCATTTCAGCGGTGGGGTGTATTTTAAAAAATCCTTCATATAAACGTCAGATTAAGAATCAGCACGATCAGGAATTTAGGCTGAACCGTCTGTATGAAAATCTGACGCGCTCGAGTATTACAAAATGAGAATCGTCAAAAATATTTTTTGCATTTTCAAAAAGCTGCCACGAGCTTGCGTTACATTCGAATCGTCTGAATTTTAAATGGGAGCTTAGTTTAGGTTCACTTAACATCCCCTCTGAAAATCTGACGCGCTTGAGTTGTATTTAAAATTTTACCCCCACCCCCACCAACCCCACCAAACAAACCGTCAGATTAATACATATCCGTTATCGGAGACACGTGGGGTGTATACATTGGCAATATCTGACGCGCTCGAGTAAATCCAAAAATCCCCTCTTGGGCTCCCCTACCATAACAAATAATTTTAAAAATGCAAGATTTAAAAACATGTTTTCATCTTAACAAGATATGAATTTAATATGTCTATCACATCATTGTTTGCAATAATACCCTTGACATTTTACTGGTTATTTGTTTTATCGTGTTATTATGACAATTTTGTAATAAAAATAGCTTTTATCATATAAATGTGTCATGTAATTAGCGTACTCCAAAAGTAGGTAAGTAAGTTTACTGTTAATATTTTTGGGAAGGTCCCAGCGAACTGGAAGGTCAAACAAATTTGAACCTTTGTCAAATTAAGACTTTCCAATCTCAAGAAAAGAATTCACATTGATTAATTACCATAGAAATAATTTTCTATTTAGAATTAAAATTCTATTAGAAATATCTGTCTAATAAAAATTAATTAAATTTTATACACTATTTCGTTAGTAAATTTGTAGTATTCAGGGACAGACAGTATATTACTCAGGAGTATCTTTGAATTATTACAATTTTTCAGCTAAACTCTAAGCTTCCAAAGTCTTCAGGGAATGACGAATTTCATGCTGGTTAAGCGCTTGCCGCATGATCAAAATCCCCAAAAGTAACATTCATAGGCGATATTTCTATAACAAAATGATCATACTTACAAGTAAAGTGCAAGATTTTTTAAAAATCGTTTAAATAACGTATTTTTCACATCAGTCCGTCAGCGTCACTGAGCGTGACGATCACGCGTGTTTAGTGTTTTTCCCAAAAATGCCCAACGTGCCTAAAAAAATTTACTTCAACATTAAATGCCACTGAGCGTGACGGCGCGAGTTCAGTATTTTTCCCCCATACTAAAAGAAATTTTCACTTTAAAAATCGCAGAGAAACTTCAATAAGTAGCCACATATTTAATGAGAACTAAATTTTAATAAAATGTCTATTTTATTAAATCGTAATTCTATGCATGCACAAGGCCACGAACGCCTAATGAGAGTCCATAGTTAATAAATAACCATGAATGAATGGAAATAGCTCCACAATACCCATACGACATATATTTTCATAAAAGTTATTATTTAATAAAAATAGAACACAAAGTTGTCCTTCGCACAGGACAAGGAATTAATTAGTTTAACACGTTTCTTCCATTAAAAAAAACCACGTTGTATTGTCATTACTTGTGTACGTACGAACGACAAAAGCGGTCTCCATAGTTTCGATAGCGCTGACTGGCCTCGAAATCACGAAGGTCGCTCGTTCGTATAGCTGGGGGTCATGGACGTTTCTTATATTGGACCATCAACACATCACGTTACATAACTAATACGCCGTTTCGTGTTTTGCAATGATAATAAATTTAGTGTACCTATTCTTTTATCGTCTTTATAGCGCCTAATTAGTATCGCGGGTCGACACTGGATTCCAGTTGCTTCTGAAATTGCGGAGGAGTTACAACAGTAGATGCCTTCAATTATGTCTTCCCTGTCGATAATAGTCCCCAGTAATAAAAGAAAATTGTAAAACGTTAATAATTTTTTGATAGATTTTAATATTTTACTAATACCTACTATCAAGATATTTTAGTGGTACCATGTTTGTATGGTACTTTTTATATGTCTACTTCGCTTGATAATCTGTTTAGGATGTACATACTATAGATTGAGTACACGCCGATTCAAGCGTCATTAATATCGCTCACCGTAAAGACTAGCAATTTTATAGGTTTGTTCAAACATTGGCGCCAACAACTAATCGTTTGGCGCCAACAACGAATCGGATTACTTGCGCTTGCGTATTTTAATTTTATTACACACGTAATTTTATACATATATTTGTGCGCGTTCGTGTTTGTACGGTCGCAGGAGGCACCCTCATTTGAGCGTAAAGTCGTTACGCCGATTTATCGCCAATAAACTGCTTTTGATTCTCGTTTCAAACGTAAAGTGTAGCTGAATAAATTGTTTATACGTAAACTCGATCGATAAAAATGTTGACGCAAGAATATCTGCTTTGTTAATGCAAATAAATTCGGCATTTCGATCGCGGGATGTGCATTTTTTTTTTTTTTCATTTTATTTGTAACGACTTGTGTACCCAACTGTGGTAATAATAATTAGGTAGGTACATCCGAGCACAAAAAAAAAACACGAGATTAATGTTGCCTCTACAAATTAGTAAAAAGTTTTGATGTCTAATTGAAAATGTGACAAACGAAAAGCAAAAGTTGGTGACCTAACTAAAGTTCATAATATTTATTTAGCGAAAAATTCTTTATTTTTTAAATGCAAAATTTAAATTTATTTTCTATTTGTTAATCTAAATAAATAGATCTCTCCGCATTTGCATAACATTTAGCTCTCCTCTTTGAAAGCAACAACAGTTATCTTCTGTACAAATAAGGTACAAATATAATACGAGTATTATTGTTAACTTCCCACTTTTGATTCTAGGTTTTTTTTTTTATTATAACAATTCTATAGATTCTAAAAATAAAGATTTTTTCAAAATCTTGAAAATTTATTATTCCTGCTTAAAAATGGCTTGTTGTTTTGCCACAGTTGTTGATTTGCCACAGAAAAATTATGTGTTGTTTTGCCACACTTCAATTTTTATGAGTTAAATTTAATAAATTTATTTTGGATATATTTTATTCGTGTATTGACCTCTAACACGATGACCAAGTGCCATAAATAGTCTTAAATTTTATTTCAGTTATGAACTAATAATAATAATTTTATGTAGGTACCATATAGTATACTACGAAATAATAAATACATATATTGAATGATCGTAAGATCTTTCAATGTGTATGATTTACGATTATCGAAACTACATTTCGAACACGTTCAATGAAATTACCTTGTATTGTCTAGATGCGATGTATAACTATAAAAATGTTAGTGTCTGCAAACATCACGTATTAAGTACGAGTATAATTAGACATAAAACATTTTGCAGTAGGTACTTAAAGATAACTGTGAAGTTACAAGTTTGATAAATTTTAAGTCTATGGTTTCTCGTAACAATTTTAATTTTCAAATACTTTTAGCAACGAAATTTTACATAACTTTAAGGCATTAAAACGTCTTAGGTAAAATTGATATAAGTCTCTACTTAAGTATACTCAGAGTACTAAGAGTATGGATTTTTTAGTATTAGCTTTTATTATGGATATAACGTTACCAAAAGAGTCATACATTTTGCTTTTGCATGTCTTAGGCTTTCTCATGTCTATATCCGACACCAAAATTAAACTAATATAAAGCTTAACGTATACAATTAAATACCGACACGTCTCCGGCTTTGCACGGATGCAATTTACTCTAAAAATTAAATACACAAATCTTCCTCGTTTATCGCTCTTTCCATTAGTGAAAACCATATCAAAATCGGTTGAGTGGTTTAGAAGAAATCAGCGGAGAAACTGAGAGAAGCAGCTACTTCTAATTTTTAGCCCATAGCTTTCTATTGCATGAGATCGTGCGCATCCAACGCTTCCCGTGATCCTCTCCATATCATTCCTTCAATTAAAAGGGCGCAATGTATATTGTCCTTAATGAGTAAGGGTTTGCTGCCCATGTTTCTATATTCTTCTCCGGTCAGGCAGCGCAAATGGCATCCTAGAATGTTGTTTTATTATAAAAACGACTGAATATACGCTATGGTTTTTTTCTTTGTTGCGAATCTTGTCTTTTCATTGAGACACCTTCAAATGAAGTTTTCATAGAACGCTCAGTGTATACAAATAGAAGGCCAATAGTAACGCCACACGTTTCTGATATATAGGCGAGTTGTATATCATTAACTGACACAAAATTAAAAACTTCTCTAGTCTAGGCTAGTCTATAGATGTCAATGCTAGGCTAGCGTTGTCGTTTTTCAGAATTCATTAAGAGATCTTTTATTATTTACAAAGGTTGCGTTGCGACCCCGTCAAAGGCGAATGCAGAATTTAAAAGTTTAATAATTATACGCGAATCGCGAGTATAAATACTTAATGATGTTATTAGTACATATAAACCGGTTTCGTTAACATATTACGTAAGCCACACCCGTCGGTACACGGTAGACAGGTAAACGTTATTTATGTTACGTGCAAGAACGTGAGTCACACGACTCGTACACTCGACCAAATATTAAGCAGAAAATAGTAAAAAAAAAATTACGAGAAAAATGAGTGCGGACAATGACCAAAATGACCATTCATGTCAATCAACAAGCTATAATTAAAAATTATAAACTAACAACACCCCCCACTTTCTATTGAACCCAAGATTTGAACCAAAGATCTATATGTGCTGTAAGTTGCTAAGGTCAAGGTTACAAACCATGTCATGGAAATACCACCGAAGTAACAGTAGTTACTTAAATAATTTTAACATCAATCGAACATGTAAAAGTTAGTGAACTCACTCCGGTTTAGCTGAACTTAATAAGTATCTATTTTATATGTTCGAAGGTTCATATAATATAGGCGAGCTCTTCTATATTGTATTTTTTTTCATTGATCAAAAAGGTAAACAAACAATTCACGATATAGAACTAAACAAACAATACGAACAAATTCTAAATGAGTTAATCACTGAGAACTCTCTTTGATAATGCCTAATGTACAAATCCCATCTTTAAAACAGTCCAGTGACCATGGCGACGCTTTATTTTTATTTACGTTTTTGATCAATAGAAAAAGAATAGATCACAAGAAGAAAGTTTTATAAGAAAATCCGAAAATACGAGCAATGCGGAAATCGGAAAGCATTCAGAGGTGCTAAAACTGTACGGGACTCGAAAACGCATCTTATTCGCTGAGCTTCGATCACTTCTTATATAAATTACTATAGCTGTTGCATGCTAATAATATAGCTCTCTATAGATGAAAAAAATTTCAAAATCGGTCCACTAGTTTTTTAAGTTTATTCATAAACATAAGAACAATTCTCTCTTTATAATACTCAGTATAGATGACATAATAATGTCAATAAAAATTGTACTCACAGTACATCCAATTATTTATTGATTTCTACTATATATTAAGAAATTAATTAAAAATGTACTCTATTTGTAACCAGGTACAGAGTTTTTTTTTACATAAACGTTTGACGTTTATCAAAAGCTGTTAAAAGTTAAACCCTTTTCTAAACGAATGTCAGCGTTAACTTCTGTTTGTTCTATTTTAAAAGTCATTAAACGCCCCTTTTAATGCAAAATGAGGGTTTAAATTATATGCTGTTTCGTATTAATTGGGGTACACAAAGTGAATACGACCTAACACTGTTCGGGTCGTAATGTATTATCGAGTAATGTTGGGTTGTCCACAGTATGATTAATAAAACAACTGGAGATTTTATTAATTGAACACATATTAAGTATAGTTTCATTGTAGTTTAGTAGTTTAGTTTAAGGAGTAAATAGAGTATAGTTAAAATAAATTCAATGTGTTTTGTTATTTTAATATTGTTGATTCAAGAAAAGTGATTGAGTTTGTTGTGATACTGCATTTATTTTGAAATCGGATTACCAATAGAGAAAAATTGAATACTTCTCTACTGAAAAATGAAATAAATTGCTCTCCTCCGCCTTTGTCTATTTCTCCGCTAACTTTGTCTAAACTACATACCGGATGTTGATACGGTTTTCACCAATGGAAAAAGCGATAAACTAGGATGGTTTGTGTAGTGAAAATTTCCCGAAATAAATGCATGAAAATAAGTCAAAATAGTACGTACACCTACTGTAAAAATTGTTTAAAGGTGCCTTATCGAAAGTTTAATTTTTTTTAGAAATTAGAAAATAAACTGACGAACTCATAAACTGCATCAAAGTTCAGGATTACTTTGAAATGATTTTTTTTTAATAAGTATGCAAACTTTTTAGATTAAATTATATAAATATGGAGAGACTGGCTCTTGATCTTAAAAAAAAGCAAAATTTAAAAATAGAACTGCAGTAAAACAAATGAATATAGCCGGGAAAAGAAAATTTACTCGTAGTATCAGATTTGCGTGTTATTTAAAGCAAAGTTTTAAATTGATTCGCATTGATTTTTTATTCTTTTGTCAATTGAATTATTGTTACCAATACCAGCAGAATTGTTGGGTTAGTTTTTTAACTCATCGAGAGTTTTTGAACCATAATATGGATACTTCGTCCGAACAAGCGGCTCAAATTGTAGCACTGGTGCGGGAGGGCCTGGATCAACGAACGATTGGTAGAAATTTAAATTTAAACCAGTCTACGGTTTCTAGAATATACAGAAGGTTTGTGGAGACAGGTTCTTACAGAAGGAGACGTGGTACAGGCAGGACTCGAGCAACCACCGGTCGTGATGACCGATTTATTGTTACAACTTCCCTGCGAAATCGTTTCCTCACGTCAATTAACATCAAAACAGGAGCTTAATGAAGTGCGTGGAGTAAATGTGAGTGCACGAACAATAAGAAGAAGGTTAAAGGAAGCGGATAACATCCCTTTTAGACCAGCAAATGGTCCAAATTTGTCTGTAGCTCACAGACAAGTTCGCTTAAGATTTGCGCGTGATCACCTAAATTGGACAGAAGAGTAATGGGCCTCCGTATTGTTCACGGACGAGTGTAGGATATGATTATATGGTGCAGATGGTCGCAGAAGAGTCTATCGTCGACGTGGGGAGCGATATGCTCAAAGTTGCATTGAGGAGCGTGTTCCTTTTGGAGGCGGTTCGTGTATGGTCTGGGGTGGCATATCGATGAACGGGCGAACAGAACTTGTGTTCATAGACATAGTTCGTCAAAACGGTAATAGAGGGGGTTTGACTGCACATCGCTACATAACAGAGATCTTAGAAGATCACGTGGTGCCTTACATGGGATTCATAGGCGAAAATTTTACTTTAATGCAGGATAATGCCCGGCCGCACGCTGCTGCACAAGTTCGACAATATTGCGAAGAGGTTGGGATACGTACAATGAATTGGCCAGCACGCAGCCCGGATCTTAATCCCATTGAGCATGTTTGGGACAATTTAAAAAGAGCTGTATATGCGAGAAATCCTGTGCCCACGACAGTGGCAGCACTAAGAACAGCACTTTCAGAAGAATGGGACAATATTCCGCAAGATCTTTTAATAACCCTAATAAAATCTATGCGGAACCGATTAGAATCCGTAATAAGGGCACGTGGGGGTAATACACCCTATTAAAACATAAATAAACCCTTGCATAAAGTTTGTGTCTATTGTTAAAACCAATTTTTTTATTAAACCAATTTTCCTTAAATTTCTGTTTTTTCTTCAAAAAAGTCTTAAGGTCCTTTCCAGTACACAAACTTAAACTTAAGGATACGCTGTTTTAAAGTTCACGAACCAATGTAGAGGTTTCAATTTAAATCTGTATAGAAAGTTTGCATACTTGGCTAAAATATTTATTTCAAAGTCGTCTATTACTTTGATGCAGTTTATGAGTCCGTCAGTGTATTATAGCTTAATAAATACTAAAAATTATACACTGTAACTTTGTTTTATGACAGAAAAATACATATATAGCCACAAATTGCGATATTAATGATTGCTCATGCATAGCGTCGAATTTCGCGGTCACATTATGAAGGTTTTATTGTTTGCGATTCTCGGGAATCGTTCATTGCTATAAAATTTTTATATTCCACGTTTACTCGGTCTACTTATACTTACCCGTGCGTGTTACTACAAAGGTTCTAGAGCTAGACGATCTATTATGAATGGGGTAGGAATGCTTCTGTGGCAGAGTTTGACATAAATTTTACGATTACCTACGGCTTTTAACGTAGCGTTGTTGTATAGACTCGCATACAAGTAATATTTGTATAACTTACGTCACACTAGAGACACGCTCCCGGCTTCGTACGTGTGCATTTTTTTCTGTAAATTACTCGTTACTGCAAAAAATCTTGCTCGTTTAATCATATTAGAAACTGTATGAAAATCCGTTTAAAAGTTTTTGAGATTGAGATTTTTGATTAAAAGTATTTAAGACAGACGCAGCGGGGACTTTGTTTTTAAAAGCATTACTTTTCTTGATTCTTCGCTATTCGTCATATTAAACCGTCAAACCGTTGACGTTTTAACGTTGTGTTTCGGTGAGTGAGTGAGGTATGCCAGAGCCCATTTCCCTATCCCTTCCCAATCTATCATCCTTAATACAGTAGTAATGGTAGTCAGTGCATTTGCAGCACATATGCTGTTGCTTGTATTATAGGCGACAATAGCCACCTACGAGTACCATCAAGTGGACGATGAGTCAGTCTGTCGATCTTAATTATTATAAAATAAAATAGTAATAGGACAAGATCCAGATTAATTTATAATTTTTAATTATAGCTTATTTTATTAATTGATAATTTTGATGTTTGTCTCCAGGTCTTAGCGGTTCGAAAGCGGACCTGCAGCACAGGCGGGAAGTGTTCGGCTCGAACTTGATCCCGCCAAAACCGCCCAAAACTTTCCTCACTCTCGTTTGGGAGGCGCTGCAGGACGTTACACTCATCATTCTGGAGGTGGCCGCGGTAGTTTCACTTGGACTCAGTCTTTACAAACCGCCCGAAGAGGAAAGCGACATAGGTGAGTTACCTTAGTGAGTTACTTAAGTATACAGACAATGTATAAGGGTCAGTTTGAGTTACCTTACTTACGCATAGAGCGACAAAGAATAAGGGTCAGCACACACCGGAACGCGAAGCGACGCTCACTTTTTAAGATATATAGCACTTATTTACTACACTAAAAGGTTGAGTTCGTCTCATGAATGAAGTCCCAAGGCAAACAGCGGAACCAAATAATAAATTTGTTACCTCAGTGAGCAAAACTAAAAAATATAAAAATAATAATAAAATTAAAGCTATTTTTAAGTAGAATTTGGGGGACTTAAAACCATTAGACGTCGGTAAAATTCCTTCGCACGATGACAGCGCCTCGTCTAGGAGACTTCTTTTATGAAAAGGAGTCTATGATACACGTAATTCAATTATTCATGTAAAGTGGCGCGCTTCGCAGCTTGAAGCCGCCTACATCACTCGCGTACTAGCTGAGCTGTAAACCTTTTTACATGGAGAATAGAGGTAAGGAGACCCAACTCTATACATGAGAAAGTGTCCGTCGAATACGCTCAATTTGGCGGCGCTGTGGTAGCACTGGTGAATTCATATTATTGGTTGGTTTCGTAGTTCATGAAATAACCGTAAATAAAATGCTACTACTAGAACGCCATGCCCAATGCTACTTCAGCGCCTCCTATTTAATGGTGGTCGATGGAACTTTCTAATGTATAGTTGGGCCTCCTTACCTCTATTCTCCGTGCCTTTTTATGCAGTAAATAAGATCGCGCGTCGCGGTCCGGTGTGAACAAACCTTAAGTTGCAGATAAAAATTTTGTTAGGTGATTATTATTCGATTAATTAAATCGTAAATGTACAATAAGATATTATCAAGTAACTTACCTGTAAACTTTTGGTGAAAGAATCCAAGAATTGTTAGAAATGCATTGTTCATAAATGCTATAAGCAAAGTGGCTTTTATTGGAAAATTGCGATGATGTCATAATTATAAATTTTAAAGTAGTTTTTGCTGTTTTGATCTTGTCTATTAAAAAGAGTCGAAAGTTAAATAATTTGACAAAATGATGACGATTTCATTACGCATCAGTCGGGATGACACGCCATCGGTGATGTTATCATACACATCGCTTATTTCAATTTAATAACTGGCTGACATAATATCAAGTGTAACTGTTCGTGTTAAATGTTTTTGCGTCATCGAATATGATTCATTTGTATTATAATTATGCATCATTAAATAATAGAACGTCATCATATTTTATAATTTTTGTGTAATTTTCAATTTGGAACGTAGATGGAAGAAAAAATAAAGATACAGCACATTCTTACACTACATAAAACTAAATACCTAAATATGTACTCATCCCCCACAAATACAATTCCAATATATAGATCACTTGTAATAATAGAGTTGATTTTTTTTTTAAATTATGCCACCAAAAACTGCGTCCGTGTTTTTAACGTATCAAGACGTGTATGCAAGACAGTGTCCTTAAAGCGACTGAATGATACTAAGTTCCGTGGACTCAGTATACAAAATTTCTGCACGTATATTGAGTCTTTCTTTTTGCTTCCATCTACGATCTGGAAATACTTTTTTTTTAATCAAGAGCATAGATTTTTTTACTATGTAGGATACGTCGATAGGATAGTGTGTGACAAAGATTAATATATTTTTTTCTCTTTTCAATAACAATGTGGAAAATAGACGACATCGGTAAGACATTAACTAAATGAAGGCAACACACACCACACCGTGTTTTTAGTTATCACGTACTCAAGTATATGGATTTTTTTTTTAAATAATTACAAGGTCGTCTAAATAAATGCGATGTGCAACTTAAATCGATACTTTAACGTTTTGAATAATTCGTTCTCATGTCTGTCAAAGTGGTTGACCATTGTGGAATTGTTTCGTCAAATCAAATTCATCAATTTTTCCAGCTTCTGAAAGAAATGTGCTTTTGAAAAAAAACATTCCAAACTGGTTCGCCTCTTTGTAAAATGTGTGGTTTAAAAATAGAGCAGTTTTGAAAAACATTTCTAAACTGCATTTTATTGTTTTAGTTGCCAATTCTTGAGTACGAAGAAGTGATTTTTTATATACTCGTATATAGAAAGCATGCGATGTCTCCGAATGTCTGTCCGCTTGTGTGTTTGTTTAGTTATAAATACCCAATCGATTTCTGTCTTCAGTTTTGTAATGCATTGGTGCGTTTTACTGGCAAAAATTCCTATAGTTACCACTGTATAACAAAATTTTGGAGATGACGGAAGATTTTGATAACAAAAGCACCAACGCACTATTTATTTGCCTATTTTTCAAAAAAAATTTTTATTAAACTAATATACTTACATAAATTTTATGCTATATTTTTTGTTTTACATAAATAATAAATGGATAGCAATAATAAAATTTAAAATATATATATATATATATATATATATATATATTTAAATTTCGCCCCCTAAACAACCAAACGTCGTCACGTGGTCTATATGACGTCATATTACTCATACAAGAACTGTCAAAACTGGAAATTATAATCACCAAATACAACAATGTACATACATAGTTTAGTGAAGATCATTACGATGTAAGTTTATTATAAATATGATAAAAATATATTTATATGATGAAAAAATGTTGTGTTCCTTTTGAAGTTACGTTATTTTTAATTTTAATGGTATGTTTTGTTTGAGTAATATGACGTCATACAGACCACGTGACAATGTATGGGTGTTTAGGCGACATAATTTAAATGTGATATTTTTTTTCTATGTTATCATTGTTATCCGATTATTATTTATGCAAATTTAAAAAAAATACATATAGCATGAAGTTGATTAATAAATTAAGTTTTAACACTTTATGAAAAATGGGTAAAATATTCTGTATTTCTCGAATTTAATAAACACTAGAAATAAACACTAAAAAAAAAATCGAATGTGTGTGCCCTATCTATCCTGTCTTTTATATGTCTATGATAAATATCTTATCTATTCTAAATCAATTCACTTAAAATGTAATTAGTTGTCTATGTACATTAAAACTATAAACTATAAATGAGATATTCTATCATCTTATGAGCTATTCTATAGTTACTCTATAGTTCACCCTTCTTAGATCATTAGCTAGTTCTCTTCCATAAGTGTTTACCTTTTCTACGTGTGTACCTAAATATCCTAAAATCAAATTATGTTAACACTTAAAATTTCAATTACGTATCTAATTTTAAAATAATATAATTTATAAAGTTTAATTCAGGGAACACGGGCTCATTAAATTTTACTTTCAAATCAGTACAGTAGTCATGCTACTTGCAACAGATTTTTTTTAATATAATCTAATTATATATTATTACTAGCTAGTGCCCGTGACTTCGTCCGCGTTGAAAAATAAAAAATAAAAAATATAAGCAATACAACTCTAGTTTTTATAATACTTTGGCCAGGAGTTAGTTTTTTTTAAAATTTATTTTAGATGATCCCTCGGGAACATCAAACTACTACAACATGGAACTCGCGTGCCATACAAAACACAACGAATTTTATGGAACATTTAAAAGTGACATATGCGTAAAGCATGAACTTTCATTTATAACAAAACAAACATAATAATAAGTACGTAATTTAAAGAAAATGTGACTTTACGTCAACCCATTAGAGTTTAAAATGAAATAGTAGAAGTTAATCGTTACTACCTTTTACCATTGACGCGTGAAGGCAAGAGTCCGCCATGATTCTGTCAAAGGCGTTCTTTTTATGTTCCCCTCTGGCACTTGTGACGCAAATTCCATTGTAGTATTTCGATGCTCGGGAAAATTATTTTTTCTGCATGAAAGGTATCCTATTTCCTTTCTTGTATAAATGACAATGTGTATGCAAAATTTCATGATGATGATAAGGCGTGAAAAGGTAACAGACAGACATATAGCGTTACTTTCACATTTATAATTAGTATTAGTAAGGATTATTGAATAGTTCCAAGTCTGTTCTTTATCATCAATTGACTGATAGTTACTCGTAACTGCTTAAAAACCTCATAAATCGGATTATTTATTTACTGCAAAGGATTATCATAATTAAAACTAAAACAGTGATTCCCTAACAATAAGTTTGATTTGACATAAATCGGATTTATTATCTATTGTATTTAGAAACTAATGTATAATGTAATGTGATATGATTGAAATCGCTCTATAAATAGCGAATCATTTGATTGGATAGATTACAATCGGCCAGATTACACATTCAGTGAACTGTGCCGGAATTCGTGCCGATAATGTTGGATTAGCGTTTGTATTGTAATATACGTCCTACGAAATACATATTAGACCTTTATTTAATTGTTTGAACCCCAATAGAAAATAGGTTTTTTTTTTTTGTTATTCAAAATTCAAAATTAAAAAATATTTTATTAAAAAATTGGAACATAAAATTTCTCTTTTTGAATGTCTGAAACTACATGCAAGCTTCGGAATGTGTTAGCGCTGGAAGAAGAAGCTGCGAAGAAACTCCCAACAACACGTCCTAATTTTTTTTTAAATATTGCTTACAAAAGGGGAGAAGTAAATTTTCATTTTTACTAAATCAAAAATTGTCTATTTCAACGAAATATTTTTTTTATGTAACACATAAAGCATTATTTTATGTAACCCTAGCTTTCCAGAGGTCTGGAATTTAACCTCTAGAATAGGACCTCTAAGGAAAAGTGCTTTTTTTAACAAGCACTTCGGGCAGCACTTTTTCCTTTGAGGAAAGTTATGATAATATACCTTCCTAATAAGTAATTAAGGCGTGAAAGAGTAACAAACTAACACTCATTTTACCATTTATAATATCTTAAATCTATTTAAATCTAATCCCTGGCCAATGAAAAAAAAAATAAGTGTCTTTTGTATGGCACCGCACTTAGTTTATTTATTAAAAACAAAAATACAAATTATTTCTTAATTCACAAAAGACACGAAATTTTTGTGTTAATAAAATTAACCAAAACTCATTTAGTGCCCGAAACGTAGAAAACTAAATTTCATTCCCTTTAAATGAAATACTAACAGCATAAATAAAAAAGTTAATTGGTTTCCGTTTTGCTATTTTCAGGACACATAGACGAAGAGGAAGGCCACTATCAGTGGATCGAGGGTCTTGCGATATTAATTTCTGTAATAGTCGTTGTAATAGTAACAGCGTTTAACGATTACACAAAAGAAAGGCAATTCAGGTGAGTTGAATATATTTATGACTAGTTTTTGCCCTTGTATGTGTTATGTATGTTGTATAATGTTATATGTGTTGTTTTCTTAACTATATAAATATAAAGTTTCATTGACCAAATATCATCATAAAGGTTCGCATTTATTATTATATATAACTAGCTAATGTCTGCGACTTCGTCCGCTTCGAAAACTGAAAAAAGTGGCGTGCATTTTTTTAAAATATTTTTAGACTATCCCTCGGGAATCTAACATTTTTGGAGGATAAAAAATATCCCCTATGGTTATCAAAGTAATAAACTATCTGTATGCCTTAATTTCACCCAAATACGTCAGTAGTTATTACGTGAATGAGTAACAATAACATTATACATCTATCACATTTATAATATTACTAGGATTATATAGTATAATTGTCATATTAATTATGCTATCGTATTTTCTCATTAACTACAAATTAAGGGCCTAATATTGGTACTCTGACCGGCCGCCATTTTGGTTGTGTTCCAATAAAGACTGTAGTAGCCTCATCGTAGGAAAAGTCCCATGAAATTAGAACATCGTTGTCAAGACTGGCAAACATTCATTACAAGACTTGTAAAAATTTGGACGTCAACTATAAAATGGACCGCTTCCTGTAATGGGCTGGTTTCCTGATAACGAAATCATCCTGATTATCTCGTCGACCAGAGAACTACCTATATGTAACTTTTTAGCATCTGTCTCCGTCTCTGCCCAGTTAAACTGGTTATATATTTTATAAAACTTGTATAAAATATAATTTCTGGACATTTAGGAATTTTGTGTTTATGAGGATTTTAATGAGACTCCGGTATATAGAGCTGGACCACTTTATCTCCGTGATGCTTTCTTAAAGAATAATTCGGTTTCAATGTTATTTTAAATACACTTTAGTTCGTCTCATAGTATGTAATTCTCTTCTTCATATGTATATGGTGCCATATCCTACCGGAAGTTGGCGAACAATATCTTTATTTTGATCATTGCTCTGAACAAAGATCATGCGCCAATTAAGAACCACTATCGGAGGATTTTAAGCCAACACGTTTTACGTCTGCCTGTCCTACGATGCCCTCAATAAGTAAATAAGCCCTTAATAAGTCTTAATTAAGTAGTTCCTTTCCATATTGAGTCCTTGCAAGGATTGGAACCCGGGACGTTTGCATCAGTGTTTCTTTTTTATTTCCTCCGGGTGTCCACCACCCACGTGAGCGGCATATTTTCCTTCTGATTATAATTTCTATTACTATTTTCTATTATTCTATATGCTAATTTCTATTATTATATATTACATTACTATTGTTATAGTTGTGTGCCTTATTTATTTAACACTTGTATGGGGAAATAATTCCGTTACCCCTTGCATTACAAAGGTCCTTGTTAGTTACTCAGGCATGAGAGTGTTAAAAACCTCAAATGGTTATGTAACTGTAATAAATTTAACTTATTCCAGAGGTCTCCAGTCTCGGATAGAGGGCGAACACAAGTTCGCAGTTATCCGAAGTAACGAAGTGAAGCAAGTACCGATAAGCGATATAGTTGTCGGCGACATTTGTCAGATCAAGTACGGCGACTTGCTGCCTGCCGATGGTCTTCTGCTGCAGAGTAATGACCTCAAGGTAATCTTTACACTAATTTTGCCTTAAAATTGCCTTGTGTTACCTATACTTACCTTTTCTAATCTACGAAATACACGATCAATCCATCGCGTCAAATTGACTGACGTGAAGCTAAAATTTGATCGTGAATGGTAAAAACTGATGGCTTGATGTCAAACACTGGATTTCAAATCGTGCCGTTGCGTCACGTCAGTTCATCGCGCCAACTGATCGTGAGTGTAGAAACCAAGGAGGATAGAATACATTTCTATCCTCCTTGGTAGAAACACTACGCCGTGGCATCTTGCCGCGCTTCCGAATCAGAGCTCATGTCAACGTCACTCGACCCGGTCAAACGCATAAATGACAGAAAATTGGACTGACCGTGTGTGGGCACGATGTTAGGCGTCACTCCATTTGATTTAAGTCGTTTGGAATCACGTCAAATGATTGATCGTGTATTTCGTCCATAAAGTTTTTGTTTATGCTGTTTGAAAAATAAATAAATAAATACATTCTGGCCCAATTAAAATCCAACAGGACGGAGCGACAGCCGTAAATTCGTCTATAGCCTAGTTTCTAAAAGCGTTTGTCTTTTGTATTTAGTCTGGCCACCAAGATCGCTTGATTAGACGGAGCCGGACTTTACCTGTGGATTTTTTTTAAGTCCAAAATCTATGTCAACAAGCCACGGTCTGTTGTAGAACTCGATGCCATTATTCTACGAGAAATAGCCGCTGCCACAATAGCCCCCAACAATTCGTGAAATGATATAAAATGCTAAAAAATGAGCTCATCAAGTCGTAGACTCTTAATACCCTTTGAAACTAAAGCTCTAAGCAGACTGATAACTGACATACGTTTGAAATGAAATTTAGGCATGACTGATAAAATTCGCCCTTTTCTTACCCCGACTGTACAAATATGCAAGCACAAAATGTTTTTGTTTTCTCTGGCTGCTCTAATTTCTCTGAAAGATCGACTTAACCGTGTGTTACGGTAAAGCATCGAATTTGTTTACATCTCCCAAAAGCAGACCATACACAAAACAGATTTGAAGCGCGAACGCAGTATTTATCGCCTGTTAATTTTTTTTTATTATTATAATTCAATGAGGTTAAAATCAAAAGGGTCAATATTTGCTCGGCCGCCGAGTTTTATCTTTGTGTGTTCTAATAATAAAATGTTCAGGTGGTAATAAATTATATATTTGCCCTTTTATCAGATTTTGTATTGGCCATACTATTCGTGCGTCATTAGATAAATAGTTGTACGTGGATTATAATCAGACGCGATCGGCGTCGATAAGGAAATTTATTGGGTTATCGAGGGACCGCCTCCCGTATGCGGTAAATTATGAAATGATAATAGGTTGGTTTAATTAATGTCGTGGTCATATAAAAATTGCTAATTAGGAGTGTATTTCTTTTTTATTTTTGGCCATTTTGACATATTACATGAGGCTAGGTGGAGCCCGCAATGTCCGGGCCTCGCGTCTTGCGAGGGGAAAGGGTAGCATATCTTAACGTTCATAGACGACGCAAGGAAACACCGCATGTGTTTAGTGGGTAGAAATCCTACATAACCCATCGATCTCCCCATGGTCGGTGGGGATCTGGTTCGCAGATTTTCCCACAGAAAAATAAAGGGCGGCCCTCCCTAGGGGTTGTTCCAAACTGTTCTACTATATGTTCTACGATAGAACAGTTTGGACAAAAAAATTCCAACTAGTTCTACTGCACAGTATGACAGAAGAAGCATATATATATATAACCAAAGATTTAAATCGAGAGATGCGGCATTACTAGCGAAAGTGTGTTACATAATACAACATACATTAAACTAAAGACCAGAGTATAAAATACATATACTTTTGTCTAAACACACTTTTAAACACAGACAACACATTCCTTACTTCAAACGTGGCTGTGACGTTAGCGACGCTCTCAACAAGCGACCGTCACTCACTGTAGCTGGCGTGCAATTGTATTTGGGTTGAGCGCCTGCGCCCAACCCATTGTTAACAATTTTCGGTGTGTTTTTAGTATGGTAACAATTTTCGGTGTGTTTTTAGTATGGCGCGAGGAGATTACGCCACATCTTTCGATTTAAATCTTTGTATATAACATTTCTCGGACTTGCGCTTCTTACGTAATATTTTATCTGTATTTAGTCAAGGATCAATTGAAATGTCTTTATGTCAAAATTTCTTATGAACATAACTCAAAAGTAAGACACTAATCCGTAAGAGTAATGACGTCGCGTATTTTGTGAAGAGGAAAAATATTTCTATTTTATGTTAATGTCAGTAGACAGGCTAAAAGTCCACTCGATGGTAGGTGGCTACCGTAGCCTATAACACAAGCAAAAGACACAGGTGCTGCTAGTCCTTGTTTAAACATGCTATTTATTCCTTGTTTAAACAATTTGAGTAACCTCACCTAAGCTTGCGTAACACCCTCAAAAGATAGTAAGCGCGACATGCGTCAGTTAGATTCACTAGATTACAATTTACAAACAAATTTACTGATAGCAACGAAGTGAAATGATAAAGAATGCGGATAAATGTTATCTTTTACAAGGATTTTTTTTTAATAATTGTGCACCTTATCTCCCTCCACAAGTAACGGCACGTGACTTTGTTTGACTTTGGGGTGATTTTAGCGCCACGTTTTCAACACAATTCTATAGCTTTCTGCAAAGCTTCCAATCTTGCTAAACATTCAGTAACTGTGCATACATCTCAGTGTCGTATATATGATTTTTTTTATATATGTATATTCCTCTTCACAGAATTCCCAACGCCATTACTCTTGCGGATTAGTGTCCTAGTTTTGAGTTATGTTAATAATAAATTTTTACATAAGAGGCAATTGCAGTTGATCCCTTTCCAAAGCCAGATATAATTTTACGTAAAAACTCCTTCAATCATGTAAGAGCACTCGGAAGTCCGAGAAATCTTATGTGCTCTTTACACGGGGCTAAAAGGGTGGGTGGTCAAAAATCAAAATAAAAAATTGAATGCCCCCTAACATAATTGTAACGTTGATAACGTTAGTATCAAAATCAAAATAGACGATTTTATAAAATCAAATCGTTTGTGGCTAACCATTGCCTAATAAACGCAATCAACACCGTGATAGAATAGTTCCTAAGGCAGAAAAAATTAGGTTGAAAAAAAAAAAATTATCAGCTGTGGTACATATTGATGTATGTAGACGAAGAAAAATGTAATGACTGTTGAATGAATGTATGGAAATTTTCAGGTTGATGAGTCGTCGCTCACAGGTGAATCGGACCATGTTAAAAAGGGTGAATCTTTTGATCCCATGGTGCTATCCGGGACTCATGTCATGGAAGGTTAGTACCGACACTTTTCTTTTTACTTTTGCAAAGTCGGAAAATGGCTTGAATTTCTCTGTCTTCGGACAGTTGTTGTGACAATAACTGACAAATATTTTTTTTAAAGGAATACACTTAAATCGAGTATTATTGCTATGAATATGCTTCATATCGCTGCTTAAAAACTAAAGGGCCATAAAAAATAAAATAAAAAAAAAAGTTTTTATTGCAAAAATACAATCACAATCCTTCATATTGTATGTTGCAAAAAGAAGAATGTTAAAAAGGTTGTTTTATTCCATATTTAGTATATTTTGATCATTTTTTATATATTCAAAAGTAACTTATATGCTTATATCTCTTCTAGTATGTAGTTTATTATTGAAGTACTTAAAAAAATTATTGCTACTTAAAAATACGCTTCTAACGATGTATAATATGCATATATTTGATGTATATATCTAATAAGAAAAAAAATGACAAAAAAATTTTTTTTTTTTCAATTAGCTCTCCTGTAAAAAGTGTAATTTTGATTTGTGGCCCTTTAGTTTTTAAGCAGCGATATGTTGAATTTCATGCTCCATTTATATAATTTTATACGTGAATTTAATTAATGTCTCATTAAGGTCTACCGGACACAGGCTTTAATTTTCCAAAAAGACCGGTCGGTAGCAGTCTGGATCCACGTCCTAAAAAAATTAAAATTTTACTATACTGATTTGATAAAAACCAAGCTCTTAGTTGGTAGTGTCTTCTTTTTATATACAGTTTTTTTTTATATATTACCTTTAAAAAGTATAAAATGTTACTGTACTAATTTAATAAAAACCAAGCTCCTTAGTACGTCCTTTTCATATATTTTTTATTTAGTACCCAATTAAGGTGTAAAAGAATTAGGTTGACACAGAAAATGTTAATACAAACACATGCATATATATGATCAACCATTAAAAATCATTCTTACTAGTTGTTGCACGCGTCTTCGTCCGCGTAAATCTAAAAAATGTAGCCTATATTACTCGCTGATAATGTAGATTTCTATAGGTGAAGGAATTTTCGAAATCGGTCCAGTAGTTTTCGAGTTTATTCATTACAAACATACAACCAATCAAATCTTTCATCTTTATATAATACTAGCTGGGGCCCGCGACTACGTCCGCGTTGAAATAAAGAGTAGCCTATCCTGTGTCCCGTACGTCTAAATGCTTATCTACCAAGTTTCATGAAAATCAGTTGATTCGTTTAAGAGTTATGAAGGAACATACATACTTACATACATACAGAAAAAAATTCTAAAAATGGTCAATTTAGTTTCAGTATGATGTATAGAGCCTATAAACACGATATCTCTGAAAACAAAGTAACTTACTCCACGACCAACCCTTACAGATTTATTATTAGTATATTGATATATATTGTGACACGATACTTTACAGGTTCTGGTAAAATGTTGGTGACGGCTGTGGGTGTGAACTCTCAAGCTGGCATCATCTTCACACTCCTCGGGGCGGCGGTCGATAAGCAGGAGAAGGAGATCAAGCAGATGAAGAAAGGTCAGTCAAAGGCCTCTGTACTACATATATAAACACTAGATTTCAGTAGTGATTTTGTCGATAAAACCCCCCTCTGTCCACTCTTAGTACTCGTGTGCTCGATTTGATATTTTTGACTTATTTTTTTCTCATGTCATGCAATTGTTATATATCCTTGAGGTATTTCCATATCAAAAATTAATATTTATAAATAGCGTGTAACACTAGTAACAATCTTCTTTGGGGTTAAATAATGTGTAACGCTATCTCACAATATTCTTTGGGGTTAATTAGCATGTAACGCTAATCTCATAATCTTATTTGAGGTTAATTAGCGTGTAACACTAATGTCACAATCTATTTTGGGGTTAATTAGCGTGTAAAAGTCTCACAATCTTCTTTGGGTTTTGGTAATTAACTTGTAACTCTAGTCTCATGATATATTTTAGGGTTAAATAATCTGCAACGCTAGTCTCCAATCTTCTTTTGGGGTTAAATAATGTGTAACGGTATCTCACAATCTTCTTTGGGGTAAAATACTGTGTAATGGTATCTCACAATCTTCTTTGGGGTTAATTAGCGTGTAACGATAGTGCCACAATCTTCTTTGGGGTTAATTAACGTGTAACGCTAATCTCACAATCTACTTTAGGATTAATTAGCGTGTAACGCCAGTGTCACAATCTATTTTGGGATTAATTAGCGTGTAAAGTTAGTCTCACAGTCTTCTTTGGGGTTAATTTAATCTTCTTTAAGTTAAACATTTAAAAACAAGCTATCAAGTAATCAGATCAAATCGAGCACATTGTTTAGCAATTTTATACCCCGCAAAATTATCAAGTGATTGTTGTCATACATAAAACATTGCTCATTTAGTTACTCATTCAGTTGCTTGAAAAATTTAACTTATGCTTGCCGTTATTATACATTTTTGTTTGTGTTAATTTTGTAGATTATTTTTCCTATCACATGGGAATACAATTTGAGACTCTCGGATACTGTTTTATCGGCATTAGTGCTGTTTTGTTTCGGCATTGTAGTGTAAAACTAAAGAGCCATATTTCGCATTTGATTATTAGCTTTTCTAAATGAGCATTGTTTGATTTATGCTTGATCGCATATTTAGTGTACCCAATGAAGTATGATCTACCCTCCCAATATATATCATAGTAAACACCGCACCCCCCCCCCCCCCCTCAAATAACCTCAATATTAGTGGGGGTTATAAAAAGTGGGGGAAATTTGTAATTTCTAAAACTAAATTTATTTATTGCTAATTTGATTAAGGTTCCTGAAAAAGAAATGTATTTATTGTCATTTTGCATTTGTCACAGAGGTTTCTTAAACTTAATTTGACTTAATTTGTGATCTAAATCAGTGCCATTAAATTTTTTTGGGACTAGTTATACTTTTGGAATTTAATACGTTATCAATGTTTTCTGCTAATTTCTTTGAAGTGAAGCCTTTTACGAATTTCCCCCAAACGAGATTTATTTATTGATGATAAATGAAGTTTATCTTTATCATGTTTATAATAGACTTATTATTATTATTAAACGTCGTCCGTAAATGTCCATGTGCTTTAAAACTAATAGCTTGTCATGTCTTGTGGGAAGCATGGTATACCGAGTAGTCTAGTCCCAATAGGTACATATATAAATACTTCATAATCCTCAATAATAAAATGCTCAATAGATGCCATTACAGTAAAAAATTAAAGCGAAATAATGTAATTGCAATTTAGACGCTATACCGACGCCATTTTGTAAGAGGTCCGATTTGACGTTGCATCCAAAATGGAAGCATATTTTGAATCGTTCCCTAAGGAAGTCTATGTCGAAACGGACCTCTTAAGAAGTGAAAATTACAAGTTTAAATAAGCATTTGTGACTTTTCCAACAAAGACGACTCGCAAATGCTTAGGCCCTTCGCACATTACGATACTCGAAGACGACTTACAAGTATCGGGGTTGAGTTTTCTGGGAATATCAAAATGGCCGCGAAGCAAAAATGGAATGTACTAAATTTAAGCAAGAAATTTCTACCTTTTTTATTATAACTCTTGCGAGAGGACAAGTTATATTTCTGTTAATATAAGGATGAGTCCAGTATTTTTTTCGAAGTCGTTTTTTGTTTCTATAAAATAGAAAGACCGCAAGTACTTCTTCATCACTTGAGTCAATTGTAATAAAAATGATTAAAGACGTCAAAATGTTGTATCAATTCAATCAATCAATGGAAAGGTTCAATCAATTTCCAGTCGCGTAATATATATACGAATCTAGAGTACGAATGAGTATCATAATGTGCGAAGGGCCTTATAGATACGAACCCCATAGATTTAGCGCCACAACATAATAGTGTGATCAATGACATCCATTTTTTTTTCTCCACCCCCTGACTCCCGGCTCGCTGCACGTCCACAACCATGTCTCCGGTGAAAATTAAAAAAAAAAATTAAAAAAAAAACATACACATTGAAACTGCATCGTGTAACTGTCGTTGACCGCATGATGTATAAAAAATACTTCGTTGTCATTAATGTGTATGCTTGTACGATATATTTATCGAACGATAAATGCGAACGACGAATATGGAAATTTGAACCGAATTAGAAGCGAAAAAGCAACAGAAAAAGGGAGCCCAACAACGCAAAAGCCTGACAGGTAAGTCTTCCTTTGCTAACCCCGCTTAAAATTGAAGCCTAATTTACACATTTCGACAAAATCTAGTCTTTCAACGGTCGCGACACTGTGTCGCTCAGAGTTTACACTAAATCATTCGAGTCATACAGAGTTTACACTGAGTCATACAGAGTTTACACTGAGTCATACAGAGTTTACACTGAGTCACTCAGAGTTTTCACTGAGTCACTCTGGGTTTACACTAAATGGCTCAGTTTATTCACTGAGTTTGCACTGAGTAGCTCATAGTTTACACTGAGTCACTCAGAGTTTACACTGAGTAGATCAGAGATCACACCGAGTATCTCATAGTTTACACTGGAGTCAATCAATGTTAACCCTGAGCGATTCAGTGTTTGAACACAGATTTAATCAAAATTAACACTGAGAACACGAAATTTAACGTGAGTAAAGGCCACTTTTCACTGCGAGATATAATTTAAATAATATAATTATATCTCAAAATTTATAATATAAATTAATATCGCTCACCGTACTATACAGAAATGTAATATATTTTACATCTCGAACTATAATACTTTTCACCAAATCGACCAATCGAATATTCTCAAGATATATTTCGACTCAGACCTTTTAATATCAGTGTGCAGTCTGATCGCGTAAGATAATTTATGATTTGGGATATAATATATATAATATATTATATTTCACAGTGAAAATGCAGTTTTTTATTGGAAATTCGTACAGAAATACAACACAAAAGTTGCATTGGAATATTAATACTTATAATGAGTTAATTATACAAAATTTACACTGAGTAACTATATTGAGTACGTATCTAAGTGTAAATCGGGCAAAACCTTCCCCGTACACTCAAGGTCAGTTATTCATACATATATTATATATTAATATATTATTTGTAAAGTTAACGCCACCGCTTACTTGTAGGGTAGCTTAAATGCTTACTTGTTAAGTAAAGTTCAAAATCCTGCCCTTCAGTGTACTTTTTTAAAACAATAAAGTTTTCATATATATATATAATTTTATACCAACGCCTCTAAATAGTTTTTAGTAATGCTCTCTAGTCTAGTTGAATAAGTATCACAAATTTTTGTAGTGAATTTTTCAATATAGAATATAGAATTTTTAATATAGAAAGCACAGGACTTGTTCAATCCCTCTTTTCTAGTCTAGACTTTTGAAAACTACTATAATATTTTAAACTTAACACATTTCACATAATTTATAAGCAGCTTTTTTGGTTTTATTATATCTATTCTATAAGTCACCGTAGAATAACTTTTACTGAGATTTTTTTTAGTATATTTTGGTTTTAACTGTATTTTTTTTTTTTTTAATAAATGACCAGTTATTTTGTGTACATAACAAATTGTGGTAAGTTTAATCTGATACTAAATGATGTACTAATTTTCTCTTAAATATAGTCATGGTTATTGGGATCGTGTTAACCTTCAAAAAGAAATTCGTAATCTTATGTTTTTTATAGAATGCAGTTCACGAATTTTAACATTTCTACTTTATAATATAAAATTATTTATTCGAGCGTCACATAAAAAGTATAGAATAAAAAAAAATTTTCTGTCACAAAAGTAACATCTCAGTATTGTAAGTGAAAGTTTCAAAACTTGATAAAAAATATTTATTTGATATTTTTATTATTGCATTTATAACATCCCCGAGCCACTGGTCACATGAGATAAAAACATATACATATTTTAACACACACACACACACACACGCGCGCGCGAATCTGAAACGCTTTTTAAAAATAAATGTTAGTATTTTTTTATTTTTTTTATTAAAAAAATTTAAATATTATTTATAATAATTTTGATGTGATCTCTCACATCTTTTGGGAGGACATTCAGTATAATATAATGAACAATCCTCGATCAAATATACTGGCAAAATATACTTTGCCTTAAGAAATGATTTCCATTTTCTGTTACTTAAAATTTTTTTTTCCTAATCTATACTCGTACTAATATTATAAAGAGGAAAGATTTTTGTTTGTTTATTCGCATTGAATAGGCTCCTAAACTACTGGACCGATTTGAAAAATTCTTTCACTGTTGAAGCTTAAATTATCAGCGATTAACATGGGCTGTATATAATTTTATAAAGTTACGCGGACGAAGTCGCGTGCAACAGCTAGTAAAATATAAAATTGTTGCGTCGTATTTTGTTTAGCGCCGTAGCGTATTACAATGAAATTTGAACTATATTACAAGCGTTTGAAGGTACAAAATAGTATGAAATAATTTGCCCCATTTTTGTCACTGTTGTCACTTTGGAGAAGTGGTGGTGGGTGATACGAGGGTGACAGTGTGTGATATATATGCGCGGCAGGTGACGAGGATGCGACACTGCCAGCGTCGGGCAACAGCCACGGCGCGAACCACGCGCGTTCCGACAACCACGTAGCTCCGTCCACCGACAAACCGGCGCCCGAGTCCAGCCACAAGAAGGAGAAGTCCGTTCTGCAAGCGAAACTCACCAAGTTGGCTATACAGGTGGGCAACACAAATAACAAACTATTGTCTATTCTTTGTGCAACACCTAGAATCTAGAATGTGCAAAATTTACTCCATTTTCAAAATAACAAACTATTGTCTATGTGCAAAATCTAGAATGTGCAAAATTTACTCCATTTTCAAAATCACAAACTATTGTCTATTCTTTGTGCAACACGTAGAATCTAGAATGTGCAAAATTTACTCCATTTACAAAATAACAAACTATTGTCTATTCTTTGTGCAACACCTAGAATATGTCATGTGCAAAATTTACTTCATTTTCAAAATAAACTATTAAATTTTCATGTTCCAAAGACAGCTAAGTTTAATATGTATCAAATAAATAATACACTTTTTTTTTTTTTTAAATTAACCATCTAAAAAAAATTATTCAGGTAAACTTTTGTCAATATAGCGAACTTTGGTCAATACTTTTTTTTGCACATAGCAATAGTAAAAGTTGGTCGTTATTACCTTTTACCATTGACGCGCGAAGGCAAGATTCCGCCATTATTTCGTTTTAGGCGTATTTATTGTAGTACATTGATGAATAAAATATGAATAAAGGTACTTATTTTCAGATTGGTTACGCGGGCTCAACGATTGCGGTGCTAACTGTTATCATCCTAGTTATACAATTCTGCGTACACACATTTGTGATTGAGAAGTTGCCATGGCAAACGAAGTACATCAATAATCTGGTGAAACATCTGATCATCGGCGTCACCGTTCTGGTGGTGGCTGTGCCTGAAGGTCTACCGCTCGCCGTCACCCTCTCGCTGGCTTACTCCGTTAAGGTACGACTGTGACGGATTTATTCAGTTTCTCATACAAAAATGTCTTAAAATTCATTCTTGTCAAACAATTTTCAAAATATTTTTTTTATAAAATATCAAATAATTACCCCCTCGAAAGAATTTAAAAAAAAATATTTTCAGTATGTTATTGGCGAAATCATATTTTAAATTAATACAATTGTCATCAAAATATTTTGAAAAAAATAGAATCGAAAAAATTTAAAACAAAAAAAAATAAAATTCAGAAATTTTACGGTATATATGCAATGCTCTTATTAAATGAAACTATTTTCTTCACATTATTTCTTTTATATTATTTGTGATTTTAAATTTTGTTTTCGATACTAATAGCGACGTCCTATGCCGCATTGATTTTACATAATTAATGATTACAGTTTATGAATTATTCGTCAATGTTGTATTGTATTGTTAGATTTTGGTATAATAAATTTTGGTTGCTTTTGGTCAAGAAGGCATTAAATGACTACCTTAACCTTGTTTTACATCTATTATTATGTACACACACCGATTTAGTGTTTACATTTTACTGACTATATATTGATTAATGTATAAGATGTCTCGTGTTTTAAAGGTTTTAAGCGTTAATTTCGTGATTAAATTGTTTGCAGAAAATGATGAAAGACAACAATCTTGTGAGACATTTGGACGCGTGCGAGACGATGGGCAACGCGACCGCCATCTGCTCCGACAAGACCGGAACTCTGACCACAAATCGGATGACAGTGGTCCAGTCTTACATCTGCGAGAAACTGTGCAAAGTGACGCCGAACTTCAGAGACATACCCGCGGAGGTCGGCGAGACGATTATCGAAGGCGTTTCCGTCAACAGTGCATTCACGTCTAGGATTATGGTGAGCCTTTGAAACAAGTCTTCTTCTATATATATATGAAAATACATATTGATAAAATTATTTATCCCATAACTTACTTGCTCCCTTGTGATTGAGACCTATTAAGGCGAGAAAAAAGCATTATGTTCTTTGCTGGTGCAATTAACGTGACACTCTTTTATATATATAATAGTAGTTTGAAAATCTGCTATGTACAAAAAGTGTACTTTTGTCATATTGACAGAAAAAAATAAAACGAAGTTTTCTTTTAGAGAAAAGTTTTTTTTTTAAACTTAAGTTTATTTTACGTAAAGTCATTTATATTTTAAATATGAAAATTTAATTAGCTTATTTATTATTAAGATAATTGAGTAAATTTTGCAATTAACAAATTTTTGTTCATATTTTATCAAGAGGTTTTCTGTTATACGATAGATGTCAGTGAACTATTCACTAAAGTCAAATTGGAACCTCAAATGAGAGTTGGACTACGACTCTATCTGATTATATTATCTGATCTGATTATCTGATTATATGATAATCAGTACGAATGTGGAAGATAGCCAATATATAACATGAGGACCTAAGAACCTAGACAATTAAGACAATTTTCAATTATTTTCAGCAAGGACAAGACCCGACCGCTCCTCCGATGCAAGTCGGCAACAAGACAGAGTGCGCCCTGCTCGGATTCGTAGTGGCGCTGGGCCAGAGCTACGAGGCCGTCCGCGAGAGACATCCGGAGGAGTCTTTCACGCGCGTATTCACCTTCAACTCGGTCAGGAAGAGCATGTCCACCGTGATACCTTACAAGGGCGGCTACAGACTCTACACGAAGGGAGCCTCCGAGATCATTATGAAGAAGTGCGCCTTCATTTACGGACACGAAGGCAGACTGGAGAAGTTCACGCGCGATATGCAAGAGCGTCTAGTTAGACAGGTGATCGAGCCGATGGCGTGCGACGGGTTACGCACGATCTCGGTGGCGTACCGCGACTTCGTACCGGGCAAGGCGGAGATAAATCAGGTGCACATCGATCAGGAGCCGAACTGGGACGACGAGGACAACATTGTGAACAATCTGACGTGTCTGTGTGTAGTCGGCATCGAGGATCCGGTCAGGCCCGAGGTAAGTACCATTTCACTTGCAAATAAAATATGTACAATACGCGGCATTTATTTTGGCACTTGGGAAACAAGAGTGAGATATTAGTTTGAAACTGATGTAAAGAAAGGCCTTTAGTTAGAACTAGCTGGTGCCCGCGACTTCATCCGCGTTGAAAAAGCAAAAAGTAGCCTATCCTATGTCTTGTACGTCTAAATGTTTATCTACCAAGTTTAATGAAAATCAGTTAATTCGTTTAAGAGTTATGGAGGAACATACATACTTACATACATACAGAAAAAAATTCTAAAAATGGTCAATTTAGTTTCAGTATCATGTATAGAGCCTATAAACACGATATCTCTGAAAACAAAGTAACTTACTCCATCACCAACCCTTACAGATTTATTATTAGTATTAGAATAATAAACGATTATCCTCTCTAGATTGATTAGAATCTCTAAAATCTTATAACAATGTATGTTGGGTTAAATTGTGTTTTTTTTTTTATATACAGAGTTTAACGCCACCCTTTATACAATACTTGCTAATGTTTATTATCGTTATAATATTTGAATGAATCATCTACAGGTACCGGAGGCGATAAGGAAATGTCAAAAGGCCGGTATCACGGTGCGCATGGTGACCGGAGACAACGTGAACACTGCCAGGTCCATTGCAGTCAAATGCGGCATCCTAAAACCTTCCGACGACTTCCTTATCCTCGAAGGGAAAGAGTTCAACATGCGGATTCGGGATGCGAATGGAGAGGTATTCATTTTTGAAAAGAATATTACTATAAGATCTCGAAGGACCAATAAACATATTATTGGTCCTTCGAGCTATTATCGGAAATGTTACTGTATGTATAGCTTCAATCGAGGTTATTCTAAACAGGATAAAAATGACATATCCGAGATATGCACAGCTCATTTTTGAAATTCTTTAAGCTATACAATTACACTCTCGATAAGAGCTCGAAGGACCAATAAACATATTAACGGTCTAAACTCTTTCTCAATGTAAATTTTCACTTCTACAACTGACATGTTTTTATTATTATATATTGCCAATTATTTGTAGTTTTTTTATTTTTAATAATTTATTTATTAATACAATATAATCAATAATTTAATTTAACATTGTTGTAAACACAAACTCATTAGAGTTTTACCGCACACCATGTTCAGATTACAGAATTATTCTATTACATACAGATACGAGTATTATTATAATTATTCTGTTTACAGAATAATAATAATAAGTAACCCTTCAGTTGACGCTCGTGTACACTTTCGACTCTTCAATTACTTTGGAATAATATCTATTTACTTATTATTATATCACATTCTATTTTGAGATATCTACAATAATAAATTAATATTGCTTGTTTATAAATAAATGTTATCTATAGTGAATTGTAATTTGGTGAATTCGTTTCAGGTCCAACAAAAACTATTAGACAAGGTGTGGCCGAAACTGCGCGTGTTGGCCCGTTCGTCGCCGACCGACAAGTACACTCTAGTCAAGGGCATGATCGAGTCGAAGGTTTTCGATACGCGCGAAGTGGTTGCCGTAACCGGTGACGGCACCAACGATGGACCCGCCCTTAAGAAGGCCGACGTTGGATTCGCTATGGTCAGTATTTGTTAGCCCTTAATTAAGATAGAGAAGCCAGGATTTATAATTGATCAGAATCAAATAATTTTTTTATTAGAGATGGGTTTCCTCTTGGCCAACATTCAGCTGTGTAGCGCAGATGAGGTCTATGATGGAGCGAGCTCACCCAGAAGATGCCTATTCACTCGAACTTTGAAAAGATTTGAGTTTTATGAGCTCGGAAATACAGACGCCGACAGCGAGTTCCAAATCTTGGGACTGAGCAAAACTGATATTTTGTGTTGCATGAAAAATTCAATGAATTTTTGTGTCGATGCAGGGTATAGCGGGCACTGACGTCGCGAAAGAGGCGTCCGACATAATACTGACGGACGACAACTTCTCGTCGATCGTGAAGGCGGTGATGTGGGGCCGCAACGTGTACGACTCGATCGCCAAGTTCCTTCAGTTCCAGCTCACCGTCAACGTCGTCGCCGTCATCGTCGCCTTCATCGGAGCGTGCGCCATTCAGGACAGCCCTCTCAAGGTGACCATACCTTTATTTTAAGGGGAGTCGACGAGGGGAGTGTGGGACTCGGATGTTTGTTACCTTAGAACTTTCTACTGGGTGAATCGATTTTGATGATTCTTTTTTTATTTGAAAGCTGGCGCTTCCCGTGTGGTCCCATTTCAATTTGGTCCAGTTCTGACAATGGCATCCATGAGAAAACAGTTTGAAGTCGGTTTTTTTTTGTTAAAAAGAGTTATTAGATAGCTGGAGTATCACTGACCTAATTCAAGTTAATGGGAATCCTACTTACTGAGAATTCTAATGGTCCCGAAGGGGGAGGGGAGTATTAAGCATATTGATATTATAATAATCTAATTACGGGCACACTAGCAAAGGTGATCAATAGAATAATAAGTAATAAAGATGTGTTTGTGCGTTTGGTTTTCAGGCTGTACAAATGTTATGGGTGAACCTAATCATGGACACGCTGGCGTCCCTCGCCCTGGCCACCGAAATGCCGACTTCGGATCTGCTCCTGCGCAAGCCCTACGGCCGCACCAAACCGCTCATCAGCCGCACCATGATGAAGAACATCCTCGGACAGGCCATCTATCAGCTTTTCATCATCTTCTCGCTATTATTCGTAGGTGAGTATCGGTGTAGGGTGACCATTCGTTCGAAGCTAAATCCAACGGTGAGTCTATACCGAAGTTAAATTGATTTTGTGTATCCGCAGGTGATAGGATTCTGAACATCCCGTCGGGCCGAGGGCAGGCGTTGGGCGCGGAGCCGACTCAGCACTTCACGATAATCTTCAACACGTTCGTGATGATGACCCTCTTCAACGAGATCAACGCGCGCAAGATCCACGGCCAGCGGAACGTGTTCGAGGGCCTCTTCACCAATCCCATCTTCTACTCCATCTGGATCGGCACTGCCTTCTCGCAGGTGAGACCATCGTGGCTATCTTCACTTTGGAAGCTGCTGCGAGAAAGCCCAACTAGGAGCAAACACATGAGTGCTCCTGTGTTTGCCTAAATACACTAAACACTGCCATTGCTGGATGTCAATGTTAACGGGCTATTAATGGTTATGTCCATGAAATTTTCCTCTGCCATGAAGTACCGCACCGATCGATTTATTATGTTAAGGTCGACAGAAAGGCGATAGCAGTTGGCAACCGTCGCCTATAACACAAGCAATGGCACAGGTGCTGCAAGTGCCGACCATGTCCATGCAAGGTCCTCTCTAAAGGCTTAATGACCATTTAAAAGGAGAAGGGTTATAAGGGGTGTTGGCGTGCCGCAGGTGATAATAATCCAGTTCGGCGGCATGGCGTTCAGCACGGCGGGTCTGTCGCTGGACCAGTGGCTTTGGTGCCTCTTCTTCGGCGCCGGGACCCTCGTTTGGGGCCAGCTCGTCACCACCGTGCCTACCCGCAAGATACCCAAGAAGTTGTCGTGAGTACCTTTCATAGCCAACACTTGAGCGGGTACACACTAGGCGTTTTGAAGCGCGCGCTTTGAGAACTATGAAGTTCTTAGAGCGAGTACACATTGATGAGCGCTTGGCGTTGCGTTAGAATTTCATAGTTCTCAGCAAAGCGCGCGCTTCAAAACGCCCAGTGTGTACCCACTCTTACAGATTTATTATTAGTACATATTGATATTCTTAAATGCAGTGGACATTTAAGAGTATTAAAGTAACTAATATCACAGCCGAAGCCAAGTGTTTTCAAAGGTCGACCTGAACTCGTTTCAGATGGGGCCGAGGTCAGCCCGACCCGGAATCGATCCAACCGGGTCCCGATTACGATCCCGATCTGGATAAGAAGCCTCGAGCCGGACAAATCCTCTGGATAAGAGGACTCACGCGTCTCCAGACACAGGTACCTCACAAAATACTAAATCCTAAGGGGTGGGGGGGTGAATTATATGTTGAAAGGGTTGGGGGGGGGGGGGTTGGAAGGAAAGGGAACGTTCTGTCCCCGGGAATGTTTGGGGCGAATGAGTTAGCAGAGATAAAGACTGTTTAATAAAATTATAATATGTAATAATTTGAAACAAAAATAATAAGGTTTAAGTAATATTTAATGAGTTAACAAATAGATAGACTGATTAATAATAATAATATGAAATAATTTGAAACAAAAATAATTGTTTGGCTCATCAGAAAATTCACTCAGTAAACAAAACCAGACCAATTTTTTTAAAACTTATACTTTGGTGAATTTGGTAATAAACCTTTTTTTTTGTAAATTGGGATAATATTCGAAAATTGAACTTTTTTATACTTTCAATCTATGAAATTGTCAGTTAAATCTATAATTTCTTCTTACCTAATGATGCAAGTTTCAACATTACAGTTAAAATTAAAATTAAAAAAAAAAAACTAATCTCCATACAATACTGATTGATCTGCTTTGTATTAAAACATTTTTTTATAATTCTGCAATTAATACAAAAATGTAATTCCAAACTTTGTGTAATTTAATAAGATTTTCTTAAATAGTCCATAAAAAGCTAGTAACTATACAATATAAAAAATAAGCAAAAATAACAAAAAAGCAAGGTATTAAAATATATATAAGTATAAGTTTTACTATCATACTAGCTTCTGCCCGCGACTTCGCCCGCGTAACTTTGTAAATTATATACCAAAACCTTTCTCGAGAACCACTCTATCCATTGGTGAAAACAGCATGAAAATCTGTGCAGTAGTTTTTGAGTTTATCGTGAACACACAGACAGACGCGGCGGAATACTTTGTTTTATAATATGTAAGGATTATTATAACAATATTTTTCTGCTAACTTGTTCGCCCAATAAAACAGTCCTGATGCATAATTATGAGTAAAAAAAATTGGCAAAAATGTCATAAATTGCATCAGAACTACAACATCAATGGGAGTATGTGTTTTGTTTCATAAAAAACGTGTTTTTTTGTTACATATTTTTTTATGAAACATGGGGATATTATATATATGTATGTTGGGAATTTATTATGTTCTTATTGCCCTTACAAATTATTGGCAAATAGTTACATTATAAATTATTATTTTAAAAATCTGAGTATTTTTAACACATATTTTAAAAAAAAATTAAAAAAATTTTGATTTTTTTTTTTTTCAATTAAAATATAATACGATTCGAACGCTCAGATTCTACAGTGTGAATGGTATTTTTTTTATGGGTACAAGATTTTTTGAAATTTCAAATAATAATTAATTATTTTTTTTTAATAAAAAAAACCTAATTGGTAAATAAAAAATAAAAAAAATAAAAAAAAAACAATTCACACACAACTTGAAAAAGGCCTTTTATATTACCACTTTTTATAAAGATTTTTAGCTCAATGAAACATTTTTAATTGGTAATATTTTGCATATTTTGGCCTTTCCACTAAGAATTACATCATGATATATAAAAAAAATGATTAAAAATATTTTTTTTTATTCATGATGAAATTCATTGAAGCTAATGTTACTGAAGTTTACTTGGAAGTTATGTTTTAAGTAGACTTTTCAGTAACTCGAAGTGTAAAAAATGATATATATATACATATTAGTTTAGGAGTGGCAGAAATATAAGTAAAAAAATTTGAGGGATAAGTGAAAAACTACAAAAATGAGGTCTACACAGCGGAAACTGTTGGGCATCCTAACGCTAAGTTAACATAATAATATTTTGTCCATTATATAAATTATTATCATATATATATATTTACTTTTATTGCATATTTGCATTTTACAAAAAAAAGACGATATATCATATCTATAATACTTTGCATCCATTCATAGACTTTGATTCGTACTAAATAGATACGCCAATATTCATTTTCAGACGACACTTATATGTATTATTTTTTCAAAAAATTTTTGATACAGTAAGCCGGATTTCACTGACCGAGAAACCATTTAAATAAATAAACCTATTAATTATTATTAAAATACGACACAAATATAATTTTTTGAAATATACTAAAATTTTAACGACTTCATTATTGTTTTTTTTTTTTAATTTTTTTTTCTCGTTTCATTTCATTCTCCTATTCTTCTGTTCTTGTTTCTGATTTTTTTTCGTTTTTTCACTCTATATTTTTTGTTTTTTATACCTACACAGAGAAACACTTTACAAAATTCTTAAATAAGTAGTTTTGCTATATTAATTTTTGGTCCATTAATAAAGTAGTTAATCTAAAATTGTTCGATCGCTCATTTTATAAAAAAAAAAATTTTAAAATATACTTATTAAAAAAAAAAACAAAAAAAACATAATTAGCAACCGAACAATGCTGTTACTAGATTTTTTTATTTTTTAAACAACTTTTTTCATTAATTTCTCTAGTACTCGATGTCACGACACTTGTAACTTTCTATATAACATAATATATAAATTTACAAACATTTTTTTACTTACTATAAAAACTACATTATATTCTATATGTATTATACATACATGTATATATATTATAGTATTTGTGTCGTGACACTTAGTACGTGCCCCGTTAGTGTTGCCACTAGTTAGTTTTTGAAAACATATACTTAAACAAAAAAATACAATGCATGATCCGCAGTACTGATATCAATATACAGTCTGACGCTTCTCCAGATTTCAATTTTTTTTTTTTTTTTTTAAATACTACTTAAAAACTACTACTTTGTCTTGAACCCAACCCTGTGCCACTCCCCCTATATTATTGGCATGCTCTTTTTTTATGTAGGCTATATGACGAATATTACTTATCCCTCTCGTAACCTCAAACAGTTACTATGACTACCCTAAATGACTATAAATTTTTTTTATTATATCGATATATTATTATTATTATTATTATTAAAGAAATCACTCAACATGAAACCACATCGCGGTATATGAATATGACTATCTCTTTTCTCTGTCTGTCTTTTATTTACTCTGAGTCATACTGACTGTTTGATTTTTTTTTTACTGTTTACATTTTTTTTGTCTTTTTTTTTTTAAAAAGAATAGTGTTTTTTTTTTTGCTTGTGAATCGCCAACCCGATACATCCTCGCTACTGATCCAAAGCAACCCAAGCTCTTGTTTGATTGAATGGGACGCCATTTTGTTTTTTTTTTATATATGTATACGTACAAAAAATAAACAGTCCCAACAAGAACGCCCCGAGACTGCGTAACTAACATGCGTCCGATAACGAACCAAGCAGTAACCTGTTAATTAATTAATAAAATTAATTTTTCATATGATTTTTCACTGTTGTGATTATTTTTTTTATTGAATTTTTTCGATCCGACTCAGTTACTGCTATCAAGTGAACGTTAATTTGAGTGTGGAGTGGATTTTAGAGAGAGAAAAATTATACGACTTAGAGAGAGATGGCATGAACATTTTTTGTGTTCGTACTAACAAAATTATTTTAACCGAATGGAAAAAATATATATTTTTCCCCTTGCCGTTATGTTGTTGTGGTCGGTGTTATTGTGTGTGTGTGATTTTTTTTTTTGGTTTTTTTTTTTTTTTTTTTTTTTTTTAGTTTTCGTTTGTGAATGTTTGTCCCATAAGCGGCTTGTAATGTCGGGGTGTGATATCAGGTGGGTTTTTTTTTTGTTACAAAGCGTCAAACTGGTCATCGAAAGATGTCATCAATCAAGTAGTTCGCCATTCGCCTAGCAAAATTGGATAGTCGCCTTCATTGTGTTTATTTGCGTTTAGGCTTGTTTGTAGTGTCCATATTATAATGTATGTAATTTAGTTGGTTATACAAACTCTTATCGGCGTCACCAAAAAAAAAAAATCGGCAGAGATCAAAAAAACCAAAAAGAGAGGTGAGTATATTTTGTGTGTGAGCAAGACAACATTCTCATGTGTTACGGATTTAACCCGAAAAAAAAATAGTATGATTGTTGTTTTACAGCTTTTCTAACGATAAGTTGTTGGGACATTTGTGGAAATAATGAAGAAATTATCGAGGGAATGAAATTTTAGTATGATTTTCATGCCAAAATTGGCATGAAACGTCAATTTCATGCCAATTTTGGTGCTCCACCTCCAATAGCTATGTGTAATATACCTTTGGATAACTGTTTTTTGAGCTGAATAAAAGTTATTATATTTTCAAATGTTTGTGCGTTGTACTAAACATTTATAATTTTAGCAATAGCCAAAAAAAAATTCTATTAAATATTTTACTATTAATAATAACAAGGCGCTATATTAAGTTTTGTTAAGCTCGAAAATTACTATCCAACGCTATATTACACATAGCCATTGGAGTGGGGTACCAGAGTTCATACATTTCCTGGCAATCTCCTTTTTTATTTAGATCTTATATATTTTTTTTATATTTTATAACTTCATTGTTACAAAATGCAGTTATTTTCACAAGTGTCCACAATAAAACTAAAGATTTTTTTCCCATCGGCTCCTCAAAATAACATAAAACTCTTTCTAATCCGTAACAAACGATGCATGATAGATGTTGTCTAGATTAAGTACCTGTTCAATGTCACTTTTGTAAAATTTATATAAAAAAAAAGGTCTAAACGCGAGCCACCACCATAAGAGGCATATGGAATTTGAAACCTAGAAATTGACAAATTAAAAACATGTATAATTAATTATTTTTTAAATAAAGCGATGTAAAAGTCGGCATACTGTGGCATATACATCATTTAGGTGTTAAATTTCGGTCGAAGATTGGTTAAGTCCCCCATTGGTCTGCACATCATTATCCCTGCGTTGCGTAGGCGTAGCTTAGTCGACAGTCGTCCCCGAAGGGTAGCTATCGGTCCGTATATATCCCTATTGCATAAATTTTTTTGGTTCATTTCTTTCCATTTTATGTTTTTTGTTCTTTCGGTTGGCACTCTTCCGAGTCATATTCGTATCACGTGACACAGGTCCATACGAGACCGCAAACAACACTCAACACACATTTCCACCGTTCCGTTTTATTATTTAAAACAATCGCGGGGCCCCTCAATCCGCGCCGGCCCACGAAAGAGGGGCCGGGGCAGAAGCGGGGCCCCCAAACGAGCTCCAAGTGTAATGTCCAACTTGTCGAATGACGTCATCACTTGTGATCGAACAACTGATGCGCGCGAGTGATTCTCGAGTGTCACCCAAGATCCATCCCACACCGATCCCGATGTGTTTATCCGGTCCCCCCCTCAAATGTCTGGCCGTGGTTGTGAGCTAGGTGAGAACACGTATTACGTACGTAGGACGGTGTCGAATGGGGCGGAGAAGCTCGCGGCGTAGAGCGATGTTGTTGGCAGCCCCGGCCCGTGCTCGAGACTGAGGTGTAGTGGCGGCCGAGGCGGCTGGCGGCACGCTGCGTTCGACGGACGCTCACGGTATAACGCACCCCTAGCGCCCCCTTAGCGACCCCCTAGCGCCCCTCTTAGCGCGGTTAGCGCGCCCCCAAACTCCAGACCGCGCGGCAACTCAACACTCTCGTCTCGGTTTCCTTTGTCTGTGCCATAGCACTTCGTCGATATAAGTGCAGGACCACAATCAATCAATAATGAATCAAGTAGCTCGCCATCTTCTGACCAAACATAGAAGTTGCTAGTGTCGGTCGGTAAAACAGCTTAATAAATAAATAAAGGTTTTTATTGCCTTGTATATAAAATGGTTTTGTGCATTTACAAGGTCCTGCACTGACGCCGACGATATGTATCATGAGAAATCATGTATCAAGAAAAAATTTTCACTGGCCCGCCTGACCGACCTATTATTATAATGTACAACTCTTTCGTATTAGTTGTATAGTTTCATTGGGAAAATTCAAACACTTTTAGTGACGCTGGAAAATAATCCCAGTGGACAAGAATTCTGCGCAATTTGGTCGTTCGGACTTTTTTAGTTGTGTGATTTTGCTACAAAATATAATAATTCAAAAATTCAAATTAACAAGCAGTAATAATAAAATTATAAAAGAAGAGTAACATCACAGTAGTCTGAGAGTTTATTCTTACAAATCTTACATTCTGATTAATTTTATAGCATTTTCACATTTGATCAATTTTTCTTTAACAAAGTGTAGAAAGAGTCAACTCGGACTATTTTCCTATTAAGTGCTTGATTTATCCCAATCAAATTTAATGACTGTCACAAATATGTTCTGTCAGGGTGCAGTGAATTCAATTGAAAATTATAACAAATCCGCTGAGCGTTGTTGACTTGTCGCGATTCACCTCTGAACTATAGTGATGTTTAAATCGTGTGTAATGAATGCATCTCGTGAGTCAGTGCCGTGTAGTTGTTTACCCCCCTTTTTACCCCCATGTAGCACAGTCTCGACATGTCGCCGCCCCCGAAAGCACCCATTATCGCTTTGTGATGTCATCTTAGAAGGGAACCCATCGGGGCCAAAAACACCACTCGTTTGAGTAGCAGTTTTCTTGCTAGCACCTTTTCGTTTTTCTCTTTTTTTCGTTTAGCGAGCATGGCGCCACTGTTAGCGAGCACCGGTCACTCCATTCGGTAACGGACACGCGCTACGACGCCTAGGAATTTAGCGCAAACACTATATATACATACATATATGAAAGTTAACGCGTACAGCTCTAAGACATTTCTGGGACAGTTTTTTTCGGTGCAGTGGCGATTCAAGCCTTAGATGAGTCGACTGAATTGTCGTCAACCTATTCCATAGACTTCTAGACTGTGAAAGATAGCGTCAGGAATTTTAAAGAGCTTTATCTCATCCTGCATTTGAGGCAACATTTGAAATGTGATTTTTTGCTGAACTTATGTTGAGCCAATGTGTTAAGAAATTGAGGCTAATAGTGTAGAGATAAAAGAAATAATTGACTTTTACTTAGGTCAAATTGTCTAAAATTTGGGATAAAGGATTATAAAAAGTAAATAAATTAATTTTAATCCCAATTTCTTAGAACGTTTAAAGAAAAAAAAGCTACTTTGATAACATTAAGCAATTATAAACTAAGTTGGCTAAAATCAAATGATGCTGTATACAGCATAAATCAATCTTGATTTGATTTTTCAATTTGCATATCTGCTTTTTGATCGTGAACTTTATATTTTTTTCATAAAATAGCTCACGTTCAAAAGGTCGCGAACATTCATATGTGTCATTATTATTATTTCAGACGTAGAACGTCCACTGCTGTAAATAGGCCTCCCCCATAAAAAAAATTCCATAATTCACACGGTTTAATTCATAGGATTAAATTATAATGAAGGACAACGTAGCCTATGTTAACATACAGGTTGATTGAAAGCAAAGTTGGAGCATAGAGGCGCCGCCGTCGCATCGTTGCCTGTTTTTTTTTTGTTGAAGCTGTACGCATTAACTCGTAACCGGGTTATATCGTGTTTGGGTCAGAGTATAATGTTTTGCATGTGTAGCGGTAGAGAAGTGTGCTACGGACCTCTGAATACAGAATCAAATATAGAGATATTTATACATTTAGTGACGTTTTGGACGTTCGGCGGTCATTTTTTAAACATCCACACCACACTCGGGTTAGGCGGATGCGATGTGAGTTATCGTTGGCGAGTTAGTTGCGCTCGGACCGCCGCGGCGTGCGGACGTGTGGCGAGGACGTGTCGTCGTGGGTTTTCGTGGCGCGGCGCTCGAGGCTGGAGGTTGTGT
Organism: Synanthedon formicaeformis; assembly: GCA_945859745.1. Classification (NCBI taxonomy): domain Eukaryota; kingdom Metazoa; phylum Arthropoda; class Insecta; order Lepidoptera; family Sesiidae; genus Synanthedon; species Synanthedon formicaeformis. The sequence continues at coordinate 2,484,932 of OX243977.1, forward strand.
TGTTGCAGCTTCGAGTGGTTCGCGCCTTCAAATCGACACTAGAAGACATGGAAGAGCGTCTGTCGGCCCACTCGGCGGCCGGACTCCGTTCCCGCCTACGGGCGCCACCGCAAGACATCGCATACATCGACGCTGACGACGTCCCCGCCGCAGCTCGCACTGAGACCACAATTTTCTGAACGACCCGCTATAATATTTTTATCGCCACGCACCCGCACAAAAACACAAAACCCCCTCTCAATCTCTCACAGCACACAATATTATAATTATATATTATATACTTTGTTATTACGATTATAATTACGACTTGTTTTTGTGTTTGTTCGGAACCGTACTTAAAAACGAACGATTTATCTTCCCCCCCCGCGAGCGAATACACCTCGTAAACTTAGCATAAGTTGTTCTATTAAGTGTTGAAACAATTTTTTTAAGCTAGGTAGTCGATAGCAATAAACTTAGTACTTTAGCGCAGGCTAGGTTCAAAGATAAATGTCCCGGACGCCGAGTTGTGCCTGTACTTTACCAACTGAGTGCAACTAGGATTTTGTACTCAAACTTTTCATAGTGTTATTTGCTATATCTTCTATAATATTTATCAACTAACTCGGCTTACTGAAATGGAGCTGTTTATTATTGTAAATAAAGGTCGATTGAAGTGATATTTTGTATTAGCTGTTACGATGTTGAGAATCAAACTTCTTCGAGAGATTATCTACCTATATTTGTAAACATTAGATTTTGAAATTTTACTATATTATCTCTATACATATTATGTAAATTTAAATAATATTTTTTCCAAGTCTCACTTAGCTTTTTGTGTAAGTAGTTTGTTACGATGTGTACGTATAAATTTTATTAGGGAGATCATTTATATTCGAATATAATTCCGACTAGGTCGTGTTTTGATTCATAGTAAATTTTGGGACCACTTTTAAGAACATTTCTCATGAACAGAACTCAGCGTTGCAGTCGACGATTAATGTCTGAATAGAATGTTTATTAATGACACACACACGAGAATAACTATATTTCTAATCTAAACAATATATAATATTTATCTAAAATCCTATATTATGTATATATATGGCTACCTAAAGTTTAATATGAGATAGACACATCGGGTCTCGTTAAGTGTTGTTCGGCGAGAATTAGTCAACGGAATCGTGTTTTCTGTCCTCGAAGAGGATAAAAAAAAAAGAAATATTACTTAATTTTGCGAATGTTACGAGTACCTATTTTACCTTTAATAAATTTTGAAGCAAATTCCATAGTTTTCATTCATAGCCAATCGCATACAGTCATAAATAATATATGGTGGGGGCCCTCAGTTTTAGAAAGATATATACGCTCTATTTCAGATGTTGACGGTAAGTTCTGTACGAGCTCGCGTACGAACTGTTTAAAACTGTTTGTAAGTATTCATTAGTAGAGAGCGTAAAAAAAAAAACAAAAAATGTTGTTTACTTGGATGATGTGTCGATAGAGCATGGGACGATGCGTGTGTTTGCACGTACAGTAATATATATAAAAATATATCTAAGTATATATCTCAAAATTAAACTTTTACCAATAATTGACGTTTATTGAACGAATAAATAAAGAAAACCTCAAAACTAATGTTAATAATACATACTAATATCAGTTTGTTCGCTCAGTAAGTCAATAGTAATCTAAATAGGCGTGCACGCGGCGGCGGCCATTTTGATTTAACGTCTCGACAAAATGGCGGCCGCGTCTAGTATGTAAGTACTAAATGTTAAAACCATTTATTATTATTGTTTTTTTTTTCTTTACGGTAGGTAATTAATGTTAATTTTTTTTTAATTCGCTTCGCATTTAAAGTGTGATCATGCTTATGTTTACAGTCTTATGCATGTATAAATCAGGTGTATATGTGAGTATGCATAGATTTTTTTTATATTATTATTCTAATTATAATGTATACTGAGTTTTTGATAATAATTTTTTTTTTTTTTCAAATTTATATGTACCCGACGAACAATCGTTTGTATAATATATTAGATATTATCAAAGACTCAGTATTGGTGTTCGATGTGTTTATTTTTTTTTTTACTTTGTCACAATAACTACAAATCTTGTAACACTTTGAAGCAGAATCTGATATATAAAGGAAATAATAATCTTAAATAAAGCCTAATCTCCACTATATATACACGAAAACTAGTAAATATAAGAGAACAAAGTTTAATTAATAGAATAAAAAAAAAAGTTTTGAATATTTTTGTTTTTATTTTTCACTTAATTGTTTTATTTTCGGTTGTGTATGTACTTATAAACATTAAGTTAACGTAATCATTTTTTTTTAATTTTTTTTTGATTTGTGTAACGATTAATTATTATTATTAAAACAATGCATACTTAACCGGCACTATTAAAGAGCGTTTAAATGAAACTCATTTTAAATAAAAGTATTAAAATAAAAATATATTACCGATATTTTATTTTACAGACCCGAAGTTTTTTTTTTGAAAAATAAAAATGGCAAAATTTATAATACATGCGTCGCGACGTAGCTCACATACCGGATACTTCAATTTTTATCATAGTAGTAGTTTCCCTACACAGTAATGGATTTATTATTTATTTATTTTACGTTATATATTATGCATAGTGCTAATATACTGGATGCCCTAAATTCCCCCGACCCATATAGTGTCATGTGACCCCTTAGCCCTATTTCTATATAGGCATATTTTGGTCCGCTAACTGAACTGCTTTGCACCCATACACTGCCATGAACCCAATCAATTTTATTAGTCGTGGGATTCGAAAACCAAAACGCGATTTAGGCCGCGATCGGGATTGTCTATAGAACGCTAGATTTGCGAAAGTCCTGTGTCGTTTTGGGGACTTTTTTTTAACTATCTTTGTATAAAAATTAATAACATTTAAGTGATGTCGATGGCTTAAAGTTAAACCTATTGTTAGGTAACAGAACAAACTTCAGATATAACCAGTCTCTACACTAATCTATAAATTAATACGTGAAAGAAAGCTTCAGATTCTTTTTGAAGAAAACTGTCGACGAAAGAGAGTGAAATTTGATATACTTAAAGTTTATATGGAGAAGGACTGGAGAAAGCATTATTTTTTTTATATATAGTATTGTTTATTGTCAATTTTTGACCAACTAGGCAATCTCTAACGTTTAACGTCAAAAATTATATAATTTACTGAATATAGATCATGTGGTTTACATGTTTCAGTAACAAACTGTGTTTTTGAGATTTGGTCTATTGAAGTTTATTCTATTATTGCTAAAGAGTTTTGACAAAGCAAAGAGTTAGCCCAAACTTTAATAACTAACTGTTTATTCTAAACTATTCTAAATTTCTATGACATCAACGCAGTCAATTTACTACGTCGATGTTCAATACCAAAATGGCGTCTGTTTGCACTCCCTAACGCCATCTAGCGTTCTCGTATTGTACAGTTTTTGGATTTGGAATGCCATAGTTTTTTTTTTTAATTTTTTTTAAATATCTTACAAAGCAGTTTGGTTTGAATAGTGAGGCTGTGTGTAGTTTAGACGCGGCACCCGGACGGCGAACTGACACGTCCGTGATGTTGTTTTCCAGCAAAAGGCGGACATATTGGCCGGCCGCAGGATATTTGTCAATAATTATTTGGCAGAGCACCGAAGGATCAGCGTACAATCCGGCGGAAGCTCCTTGCCCGCCCTCAGCCCCGTCTCGCATCAGAGCGATGACTAATAATAATAAAAAAAACCGTATTATTACGTTTTAGGTCGTAGGCGACAAGTATCCAGGTTTTGTAAAGACTTAACTGCCATTTACAATTACGGAATCAACGTGGTTCAAACGAGACCAAAAAAACACGAAGTTAAATTAACTAAAAAAAAATTTTTTTAGAAATTCACTATATATTATGAAAATGTAAAATTAAATGCAAAAGTAGATCTTTGAAACTATTGTATATTAGGCGTAAGTTGAAAATATTAGAGAACTCGCAAACATATAATATATTAGGTTTAATAATATGTAACTATGGTGCACCATTTAATGAAATGAAATATTTTAGATTTATAGCTATAAATTATATTAAAAAAAAAACCATACATACATACGTGCATATTTATAATAATCCACTATATATAGAGTCGCGGACTAAAAATATTATTTTCGATATATACATACATTACATTACATGATAATTTTGAGAATTTTTTTCTCGAAAAACACACACACAAAAAAATAATAAACTCTTTTTGTGTAAATAAAAACAAGTTCGTTTTGTGATAATTATACTAAAAAAAATACGCTGTTAAATGTTGTAATGAATTACATTTATATTGAGAAATTCATGTGCCATTTTTTATATGAAAAAAAAAAAATAACTAAAACACAAAATACGTGCTATTCAAGTGCTTTTATAAAAGTTTTTAAATGATATTTAAATTTGCTTGTTATTATAATTTTTGTTTTTTGTTTTTAATTTTAAAGGAATGCTATATTTATAATAATAATGTGTCTATCGAAGAATGTTCTAAATGTTAGTTTATATTATGACGTAATAGTAATACTATATATATATCCTATATCACTTTAAATAGTATGTTATGTCAAAAGTTTTCCCAGTAGTATCCTAGAGTTTTTCTGTGTACCCACACTTAATTGTAAATGCTCGATTTTTTTTTTATATGTAATTAATTAAATAAATATATTTGTTTTAGTGCAAAATTTAGATGCAATGGTGTTTATTTTTAGTGTCTGAAACACTGAACGCATGACTGAATTACTAGACTAGACTTACCCGCAATAATTATTTTCCCTGTTTCTATTTTTCTTTTCTATTCTTGTAAGGTCATGAATTTTTTTTTTACTTTCATAAGTTGATTACGATAAAAATTTCGCCTTGTCCCAAAGAAAGGAGGTAGTTTGCATTTGTGTTATTTTTGTATGACTACCCTCTTTAAAAGGAGCAATATGAAAATTCATGGCCTCATGTTTTCTTAAAACACCCAACACTACTTTTCACTACTATCTGGTCTTCCAAACTGGTTCCTGTTTCATTTTATTTTATTCTCAATATATTTTTCAGACATTTCAAGCAAATTTAACTATCAGCTATAAGTATACATTATATATGTTCAGGGGTTTGATAGGGATCTTTATTAATATTATATGTTCGTTAAGTATTTTATATATTATTATTATTGTTATATATTTACACAAATAAACTACTGATTCGTATATGGAAGTCGTTCAGTGCACTTCGTGTAGTTTAAACTTATTGCCTGCTACATGAATGTTAAAAAGGTAGTTTTAAAATTTTAAGAGATATTATTATTATTATGTTTAACTGCATAATAATATAATGAAAAAAAAAAACTAAATATGTGTCTTGGTGTACACCAAAAATTTAGATGTAATGGTATGAATTCTAAAGAAAACTTTTTAAATTATAATAATTACGCTTTAGTCGGCTCGTACACGCCAAATAGAGTAACTAAAAAAAAACACTAAAATGTTATGTATGAAGCATGATAATCGTAACTACCGTCGCCAACTGGTATTGTCTAATTCGTTATTACTAAAAAGCTTCTTGTCTCTTTAAAATTTAGTGAATAAAAGTGTCCTATATACTCCAAAAATTAACTTTTAATTAAACCCCACCGCATCGGAGGCTGATTTCAAAAGGTAAATGACCGTATTCGGTGGTCAAATTGTTTAATGTATCAATGTTTTGGTCAAATGTTTGTTAATGTCGGCCAAAAGTGTCGTACGGTCTAGTTCGATGTTATATTTTATGAATCTCGCTTAGCGCTTATAGTAATTATTATCAATGTAACACGAACAAACAATTTAGCATGCATCCCAATCACAAATCTCAAATGGTCACCAGCTTTTTATTTTATATAAATATGTGTGTTAAAAAAAGAGCGGTTATAAACGAATCGACATAAAAGTAGATAATTTAAATTTGTGTATAGATTAGTTTAATGTGTAACCCTAAAGAGATGTCTTTTATTTGCAATATCACAAAATCCATAGCGCTTTGTAAATTTAGCTTAGTGATCTCGAAGTAATCTGATTGGTTGGATTTTTCAAACTACCTTCAGCTGGGGTATGTATCGAAAAAAAAATACTGACTCAAATAAGTCATACAGCAACCGTGTATAAGAGCAAGAAACGGTACCTATCTTTTTAAGTGTCTTTTCATAATATTAGCCTCTGTGTTCGAGCTCATTAAGGCCTCCATTGTTAATTGCGTCAAAACTGTAATATTTCTTTTGAAATACAGGTTTTGGATGTTATTTTAATCAAATCATAAGATTAAGTAATCAACAAACAAATCCGACCCATCAGATTGTCACGAATGTAGCGAATAGAGTAGTTAATGTAATAGATTTTTACTGGTATGTGAGCGACTCCGAAGTATGTTTGCTTCACCAATGTCATTATAGAGGCATGACAACACATTTGAGTGTACAACACACTCGTATTCACACAGAAACACACACAAACACACACACGAACGCACAAAAATATTATACAAAAAGGGGGGTTTTGACATCGAAAACATACTTAAAGTATAGGACTAAATGTTCGATGTAATCAATGTATAAATTGTTTTATATTTAGTTATATTTTTAAGTATATTTTTTTTTACTTTTTTTTATAATGGATGTAACGGAGCCCTGGATGGTAATTATTTAAGTGCACACCCCATGAATGTGCTTCTTACAAGGTGTAGGATGATCCCTGCATTTTTTTAAGTTTATTATATATTTTCTTTATCTCCAAAGATCATCGCTTCAAAGCGCACTTCGTGTATTCCCCAGAGAGTACTTATTGAATTTTCACTGCTTTCGGTTCCCGACACATTTTCTAAAAATGTGTTCATTATGTTCTGTGCGTATGATGAACAGACCACGCAACCGAAGCTTGCCCACAGAATTCGTGTCGGAAACCTAAGCACCGCAAATTTGTATAACCCTTCTGTCTGCAACCTTGCGATCCCTGAAACTTTCTTTCTCTGTCGTGTCGTGATCTTTTACTTCATGTTCTGGTTTTTATTTTCTTTTCCATGAAACCCCATTGCACACGGAAGGTCATAGGTGGCGAGTTACAAGAACGGTTGATACCTGTCCCCTATAGCAAGACCTCTACGGACCAAGCTGTAAGAATTGCACAATATTGTGATGGAAGCCTGATCACATTATTGGCCTTTGTCATTTTATTTTGTTGACGTTTTTGTTTTTTTGTTTTATATGTTTCATTTTTGTACTTATATACTTACTCTATCTATATTTATACTTACAACTATTTCCCACTTTTATAACACTGTGGCCTGCGACTTTTGCTACGATCCTTCACTTGTATTCCGGTCTTTTCAAGAACGATAACGAATAGGTCTGCAAAGAATTATTTGGTCCCGCGCTATAAAATGCTACTCAAGCAGAAATCGCCTTTTGAACTTCGTTAGTCTCTGTCTTTATTATGATGCGCAAAAGGTACAAATGCTGGTCAAAAGACGTTCTCTTCTTATATTTTCAAATACGGCCGAGTTTTCGATTGTGTCGGATTTGATGACGTTCTTAAAAAGACAGGACCAATCTCATTAATTAGGTCAATGTGCATGTTTGTCAATATTTGCATGTATCCCAAGCATGTCTTGCGATTTTACATACATATCAAGTTTTCACAAACTCGTGTGCGTTTTGCTGTCCGACATTGTATCAGTGATTGAATCTCAACCTGAAATATATGGCACAGCTACTGAACGTCAAATGTCCAATGTTGGCACTGACTATATGTAACGTAACTTAACTCAAATACTATATAAATCACAATGAGTTAATGCGTATAGCTTTGAAATAAAAATAACCAGACATTTAGCGCTTCTTTCGGTTTGGGTTGTATAATTACAAAAGAAATCTATTTCTGTTTTCAATACCTGAGATGCTTTCTTTGCTCTACATTATGCATTGTCATTATCCGTTTATTGCATCAAAAACACTGGCGATGGCTGGAGTATTCCACTCCAGTGTATATTAGAAGATAGGCATATTTAGAACAGTTAATTCATCTACACCCCAAACCGTCGGATGTGGTTCGAAAAGTTGTTTTCAAAGTCCTTCTGAAATGCCCAACTAAAAGATCTTTACGTATTATCTCTGCCTATATAGTACTTGCTTATTACAGCTTATTTGCCTGCTAGATATCAGCTTGTTTATCTCTTTCGCAACATCATCACCGCATAGTAATTTTAAATAAGTCTGTCAGAAGGACCGCACCTCCTTAGTGCAGTCCTTAGTAAGTTTTTAGTAAGTTTTTTTTGCATTACATCTCTAGCACTTGTCAGTCTTTTCTTGGAGTTCATAAAACACCAGGGGTTCGTATACGCTTATCATAATTTTTAAATTCTAGATGTCATTCCAAATTAGCTTAATCACGGAGGAATTACGCGTCAAGTGTCCGGTGTAGGGTTATAAGTGGAAAGCGATCAGTGTTGCTTCAATCATTATGTGCATAATGTTAATAAAACAGAAAAGCTTTTAAACGCGAGTAGCTCACATAGTTGAGATGAATGTTCAAATACAGTCACAGAAGGACCGGAGCCTATTTTATTGCATGATTCACAAATCAATTTACACCGACACTTGTCTTGAGCACCAAGGAGACGTTTGTACAGTGACGTGGCGTGGACCAATCTAGGCGTGGGCGCAGGTGAAGGGGTCTGGCTCTTTTAGAATTCCAACCTTACCATCTTTTTATTGATACCAGCCTAGGTATATCTAGGCGTAGCCATCTCGCCCCGTAGGATATGGATAACAATTGAAACATACTCGTACCATGCGAAAGTGTCAGTCCCCCTCTAGTGCGAGGCCGTGGACGTAGGCCCACACAGCCCACGCCTGACTGCGTCACTGCGCCTGTATTCGGAGGTGAATCCACACTGAATCCATTGCATGGCATGCGCGCGTCAGCACACCCGTCATCAACGGGCGTGCTACGCGAGCCCACATCGACCCGAAAGCAATCTGTGACTGGAATTTCGAATTACCTGCTTCCTCGCCTCTTTTTTATGGCTCGGTGTGCTTTTTATTTATGTTCATCAAAATTGTCTGCCGGTTTGATGTCTCCGCTCGTTTCGCTCGGCTAATCTGACAACGTCTATTTCGGTAGTAGATTCGCTAGTTGCTAAATTAATATTTTATACCAAATTACTACACGGGTAGTTGGTCGTCGTGGCCTGTTCTGGTTGTCTGGGGTCGCAAGTCCGTAGTAACATATCACCTATCTGCATATATCCGCTTAAATTGGGGAAGATTTGTTCTTTGACCTAGCAATATTCAAATTTTAAACGAATTCTAAGAGTACTATCAAAACAGACGTTGTTTTAGACCTAACGATAAGATATTATCAAGTGCTAGTAATAACTCTCGATTACATTCAACTACTGTTTAACTCCTTTTGCTGCTGTTTTTACACCCGAAATTATTTCTTTCACACCGAAGAGTGTGTTTACATTGTTTTTTTTTAATTCCCAGTTAAGGCAAAATTAACTAGAAGATTTATATGGATGATATTATAACCATGACCTTAAGTATAGTGTATACATTGTTGCTCCCGACTAACTGAAATAACTGTGATAATTTTTTCCGTGTACCCAAGAAACGTTTTTTTTTTTTCAAGATTCTTTAGTAGATTTAGGTATATGATTTACGGCTTAGTTTAATATTTCTTATTCTTATAAATTCTTGATTGATCTACAACGCAGCAAGTGAGAGGTTTAGACAGAATTTGACATTCAATGCGTTGCTTATAGAATTGATTTCGGGAATAAGACGATGCGCGAGGCAAAAGCAATAGTTGAATGTAAAGCGACTAGCCCAGCACGCTTTATACGATACAACAAGACGTGCTAGGCTATGATGGGTGAGAGCGAGACGAGCGCAGTTTCGGAACGGAAGCACATTATAAAAAGATCTTCTTGGTTGGTTTCTCGAGTAGACAAAGATGATGAGGGTTGTCTATTGGAGAAGTGAGCCAAGAGTTGGTGCAGTGTCTGACGGTTGTGTGTTGTGGGCGGGCAGATTCGCGTGGTGAACGCGTTCCGGCAGGGGTTGGACTCGCGCGGCTCGCTGGCGGACGCGGCGCTGGCGGAAGCGCTGCGCAAGCAGACGGCGCTGTCGAAGCGGTTCTCGCATTCGTCGAGCATCGAGTACGCGGACGCCGCGCGCGAGACGCTAGCGCCTCACGACATCGACGTGGAGCGACTGTCGAGCCACAGTCACACGGAGACGGCGGTGTAACCCCTCCCCCGCCACGCCTCGCCCCGCCACTCACACACCACATGCAATAATTTAGCGTAATATCAGTATTATGGGGCCGTAACCGCTCCCTACTCGCTGCCATCGTGTGTAGTACACGTTTCGTATGAATATGATTTGGATTTAGGCCGATCCACTGCATTCGGGCATAAGTTATATATTGTTAACTAGTGTGTTTAATTATTATTCGATTGTTTTGAAAATATTTTATTATTATACGCGCGCGTCGCGTACTGTTGAAACAAATGAAATAAAAAAAATATTGTGTAATTAATAATTTTAGATTTAAGCGCAATGGAGAACGAGCGAATGGACGTGTGTTTTTTGAAAAATAAATTTTCGCATACCATCGTGTCATATTACACGGAGTGAATGCTTTGGTGCGTCGTGCGAGTTTGCGCGCGCGGGCGGGCGAGCGTCGACTCGCACGGGCGAGTCGGTGTGCGAGTCGTCGAGCCGTCCACTCGCCCCTTTTGTATAAATTTGTTTAATGTCGCGCGGCGCGTTCGCACCGAGTGGACCCAAGTGGGCCCAAATGGACCCAAGTGGACCCCATCCGCGCGCCCATCGCGCACACATGCATACGACAGATATATACATAGATACTACTACTAAATTATTACATTGAGTATTAATTAAGGTGTTTGTTATAAATTTCAATAACTTTTCATTTTGTTTTTACGACCTTCTCCCCCTAAGGCTAAGTGTATACATGTAAGTCATATCTCGAACGTAGACGCATCCAATTGTAAAGTTTGTATACAAGAACGGTCTCTATTAGGTATTCTTGTGTAAAAACCTGACTAAAAAGTAGTCCACTCGAACATCTATGAAGTGTTTAAAAATAGAAAATAAAAAAATTTGTATAGCGGAAGGTATTTCTTTGTAATGCTAGTCTCTTATGAAACAAAATACTAATTATTCAATTATTATAATGTACTTATTATTGATTATTGATAATACTTCAAGTTTATTAAAGGCAAGGATATACCTCTATTGAGCAATAGCGCGGCGCGTCGAACGGTCGCGACCTATATCTAATAGGCGACTTAGCGTCGCAGCAGTGGCATTTTCGACTTTAAACTAAGACACATAACCTACTTTATCGATTAGTGACGTACGCGAGTCGCACGAGCGACTGCGACGCCTCCCCTCAGCCTTTCCCCGCAACAGTTCATAGTAGCGGTATCGTATTGAGAGAGTTGTACCGGCACCACTCCTCTAATCCTCTATCCCTCTATCCCAATCCGCACACTAGACACGAGGAAGGACGAGTGGCGCGACAACTATTAAACAATCTTCTAATTGTAAGTAATTAGCTTCGAATCAAAATAAAGCCTTTTTAAAAAAAAAGTTAGTTAAAAAATGAACACTATTGAAGGTTCACCTGTTGAAGTTTAAAATTAGTTATGGTTTCAGTGAATAGAGACGCCACGGTATCGGTTTTCTATATTGTTGTATTTATACTTATAACTTTTGATTATTTGTTTTCTTCGATAATTATTCGTTACGTACCATGAGTTACCCAATGAAAGACATAAAGTTAGGAGTGTATAATGTATGGTGCAAGAGGTGAAAGGTTGTTGCGAAGGGTCGGGAGTTCGGTTCCCGGTTCCCGCGACACCGAAACCTTCTATACATACACTTGTTTTGACACGACAGTCTGCCACTAACCATATTAGCTGATAAGTCCCATTGTTGTATTTTTCGTCTCACAATAAATGAAAATCTATTTTATTGTTTTTAAACTTGTAGTTTTATTTGTGTACCCCCATTTGTAGTTTTATAGTAAGCAACGATAAAATAATGCTTAAAAAATTGGCTGTTTTATCTAAACTAACATTATAAAAGGGGAAAGATTTTATTGTTTGTTTGCATTGAAATAGGCTCCGAAACTAGTGGATCGATTTGAAAAATTCTTTCACTGTTGGGAAGCTACGTTATCAGGGAGTAACATAGGCTATGTTTTACAAAGTTACGCGGACGAAGTCGCGTGCAAAAATATGTTTGTCAACAAACTGTCAGTCGTAGGACTGTACGTCTGAAGTAAAAACTGTGCCATCTTTTGACTATTGATGAAGTTAAGCCTGTAATGAAACAAGAAGTACATGCTGATTCGTGTAGATGGCGCTTATTTTATAGAATTAAAGTTGACTGAGGGTGTCACACAAAGGGGCCAAATTGTGTTTTTCCCCATCCTAAAAGTGCCCAACGGAGCCTAAAGATTTCTTTTTAAAGAAAAGATTATTTATAAAACAGTCCTCCACCACGTCTGTGTTCGCGATAAACTCAAAAACTACTGCACCGATTTTCACGCTGTTTTCACCAATGAATAGAGTGGTTCTCGAGGAAGGATTTGGTATATAATTTACAAAGTTATGCGAGTGAAGTCGCGGGCAGCAGCTAGTTTGAATTAAATAAAAATGAAACCATTTATAAACATTTAAATTGAAATTTATTTTTCTTACTAAATACAGCATCATTTTCTTACCCATACAATACGTTTAGCCTAAGCTAAGTTCATCTACATATTTTAAATAATAAAAAACATATAATATAATAATTATAAAGAGGAAATATTTGTTTGCATTGAATAGGCTCCGAAACAACTGGACCAATTTTGAAAAATTCTTTCACTGTTGGGAAACTGATAATGTTATCAGCGAATAACATAACTATATTTTATAAAGTTACGCGGACGAAGTCGCGTGCAACAGCTAGTTCTAAAATATAGAAGCTGTTCAGATGACAAACGATAAATCAATGTAAAAGTAACTATCTGTCTGTCTGTCAGTTACCTTTTCACGCCTCAACTGACCAAATACTTTTTTAGTTTTTAAAATTGGCTATATTTTATGAAGTTAAGCGGAGTTTATAAAATTGGCTATATTTTATAAAGTTAAGCGGAGTTTATAAAATTGGCTATATTTTATAAAGTTAAGCGGAGTTTATAAAATTGGGTATATTTTATAAAGTTAAGCGGAGTTTATAAAATTGGCTATATTTTATAATAAGGAAATGTTTATAAAATCTTAGTCCACTTGCTATCGTATTATATAATTAGAGTAATAATCATTGTTTTAAAACATTTTATGCCTACATATAAAACATTATTAACAAGAAAAAAATAATTAGACGGAATAATATTTTCAATGTCTTGTTTTATTTTTATTACAAATATAATATCTGGTATTAGGAAAACGAACACAAACGATAGTACAAAAAAATGACACATTTGATGAGGGGTCAGAAAAAAAATCATCTTTTTACAACATTTTATTGTTATTATTCCTTTTGATAATGTGCAAATGTACGGAATGAATAATTTCATAGTATAGGAAATTAGTTCACACTCAAAGTGGATGACCTATCACACATAGACTGCACTCAAGTTGAGACTTAAACGCTAAAGATTTTAAAGTTCACATTCCTATGAGTGGAAATTTTCTTTGAAAATGGTGAAATACTACATGAATAATTTCATAGGAAACAGTTCGCATTCACTCAAGCAAGTTTAGACTTAAACGCTAAAGATTTTAAAGTTCATACTCCTGTGTGCAGCTGACGGCGCCGGTGGATGACTTCGAGCCATAAACTCCGGTGGAGTATCTGGAAATTAATGTTACAAAGTTATGACAAGTTTATATGCCATGTTACGGACCAAGTGATTGATAGGGCACTATTCATAATGACCGGAAAAAAGTAAAATCAGGTCAAAGTAATTAAATACTTATTTTATGTTATTAAAAATCGTTATGGGAAATAGATAAGATTACATAACATTAAGATACTTTTTCTGTCATAAAAAAAGTGCACAATTTTACAAAATAAAAGTTTCCTATCTTAGTATGTAATTAGTATTGATTTCTTTTTTAATTGTCCAGGCATTATAAATAATGCCATATTAATCATGGCCTATTATCATATACACGTCAGGGCATACAGAATACAGATACTCTAAGACAGGCCACTTCATAAAAAGACAATATTGAAAATGTAATTCAAAGAGTAATAGATTACAAAAAAGTATTTTACCATGAGTTATTTGAGCTATATTTCTTTTATTTCTCTATTATTATTTAAGTAGGAAGTAAAGGATGCAATTATTTTGAATCTCAAATCGAGCTTATCGATTCTTGGGAACAAATTGTATTCACTCATTCATAAGTACATAATGTGAAGCCAATAAAATTTCCTTAAACGGTTTTCAATTTAAGATTCCCAGCATCGATCTGGTAAATAGTTTAATAACTGGTAAAAGTTGCATTGACCGGAGAAGTGTGGGAACACAACCCTTTTTTGCGTTCCCACCGACTAAGGGGAGATCGGTGGGGTATGTGCGACTTCTACCCACTAAAAAACCCACGGCGTTACCTCGCGCCGTCTGCGAGCGGGGGGGTTAGGTAACGTTAACACACGCTACTTTCTCCCCCCGGCGGACGAACCCCCTCGACTCGTAGGGTCCGGGTGAGTCGGCGGACAGGGCTGCGGTGACGTGTGTACTTACTGTAGTGAGCGATGTTGTGGTGGGGCAGCGGTAAGAGGGCGCGTCTGGCGGGCGGCAGGGACGGCGGCGGTGAGGGGGGCGGCGGCGGGGGCGGCAGGGCGTCCCACAGAGGCACGTGGTCCGGGTGAGTCGCCGGACAGGGCCACGCGCATCCGTACCGTCGCGAACGCTTCTGTAACATTATATACAACAAAACAAATTTAAAGCTGGCGGGGCACCCATGTCGTGCTGATTCATCTCATGTCGTGCTGTCATCTCATGTCGTGTCGTGTCATCTCATGTTATGTCGTGTCATGTCGCGTCGCCCAATCGGCGCGTACACCTTCATATAAATAGTGTATGGCCCAAGTTGCAATTAATTGTAGGTGGTGGTGGTCCAAGTTGGACACCACAGGCATATGTGGTGCTGTTTTGTGTTTCAGTGAGTTGGTTGCCTTGATTCATCATTCCTACCTTCTTTGGAGGCGGTTCCTCCAGATCAGAGTCCTGACCCGGTTTATATCCGTCTGCGAAACTGACCCGCTTCGACGCACTGATAACGCTACTCACTCCCGCGACGAGTGCTGCATTTGACTTCCTGTAATTTAAAAAAATGTAAGAAAGCAAAAATAAATAAATAATATCGTAACCGAGCCGGGTCTGTACATTATTATTTTTTAAACAATTTATACAAGTTGTACAACGCATTCGTAGTCACGGGGTATGCTGTAATATCTGGGGGCACGATTATACCCCCAGATATTACAATTATTATAGAAAGTCCAATTCCAATATAAATGTTGATTTTATATTTTTGATAACAGTTTACACGGCCTCATTAGAACACAACACAATACCGCAATTGTGCTGAATCGATACTCACGTTACCAATATTCCTTTCTCGGGTCCATTTTCAATGTCAGGGTCTTCTGCTCTCACACCTACTTCGCCTAACTCTGAAAACAAAGTCAAACGAGCTATAAAATTAAAAATATCTACTTTTATTGAACCTAAACATGCTATAATATGTGCTGTAAGTTGCTGAGGAGTTGGGTGTTCCGCAGACCACTCGATGCTGCATCATCAGGTCGTCGGAATATCACCGAAGTGACAGTATATCAAATTTCACATCAATCGAACACGTGGAAGTTAGTGAAATCCCTTCGTCAACTGGGAAATGGACTGATGATCTTCAAACGCCTACACAGATCTTCATAAATCCAATCCAATCGTTTATTTAACTTTTGACAGATGACGCACGTGAAGTTTTACAATAATTTTCGGTAAAATGTACTAAAGAGAATACCGTACTTCATGGACGGGCACCGCCCACTTAGTGATGTGCGATTCGTAACGAATAACCACAGACTATAAAAACCGTTTTGAAATAAATCGATTAAAATAAAACAATTAAAATAGGTACTGTAATACTATTTTTAATTATAAAGAATCGTCTGTTTCTTCTCCGTATGAACTGGAATCATCATCACTCGAGTTCTCAGTAACATTAATTACCAATTCTTGGATAGATAAATTGTTAAATGCAAACAAATTAACTTAACATAAGTGGTGTATTTTAATATACAAGATAAAGTAACTTAAACACCTGTGAATGTTTATAAAATGATACAAAATGTTGAGCAAAAATAAAATATGAATGTGTTAAATCGATTAAAACTTCTTCATGAATAAAATCGATTGTTAAAAGAAATCGAATCGGTAACTCAAGGTATCACTATTTGATTAGTACTCGAGCTGTCAAAAGTTGAATAAACGACTGGAACAAGTATAAGAACGATCTAGATCAGGGGTGTCAAACTGATTTTTCTAAAGGGCCATTTATAAGATTTAGCATGTGAACAACAGGGCCACACTTAAAATTTAAAACTAAAACACATTTTAGTTAGAAAACTTTATTTATTTAGTTCAATTAAATCAATTTTCATACAAAGGTAATGAAAAGGGTAAAGTAAATTATCTTGAGCTTGAGGATCCAGACTCATGAGGTCACATGTTTTTGATAAGCTCATTGATGTCAGGTGTCATATACGAAGTAGCATCGAAATCGGTCCATCCGTTTGGAAGCTACGACACCATAGACAGACACACAGATACATCCAGGGACACTGCGTTTCACAGTCATTTGGGACCATCGTGATATGACAGCACGTGTGCTTTTGTGTTTCGGCGAGTGAGTGAGGACTGAGGAATGCCAGTGTCCATTTCCCTATCCCTTGTTCTTATATATACCAAATATTAGTCGGCTGCGAACTTGAAACACCTGTTGTGTTGCTGGTTTTATAGGCGACCGTTGCCACCTAACGTCAAGTGGACCTTTACTTTAGCCTGTCTGCTGATCTTCACATTTAAAAAAAGCAACTGAATTAATCTATACTATTATATAAAGCTGAAGTTTGTTTGTTCAGCTTTATATTGAAAAATTCGAATTGAAAATTTCTTTTTTTGTGTTCGATAGTCCATTTATCAAGGAAGGCTATAGGCTATAGAGAACGCGGACACCAGCTAGTCATACTAATAATAAATCTGTAAGTGTAGGTATTGTATGTATGTATGTTCCTCCATAACATAAACGAATTTTTATGAACTCCATAACTTAACTTAAACGTACAGGACACAGGATAGGCTTTGTACTTTTTTCCTTTTCAACGCGGACGAAGTCGCGGACGCCAGCTAGTATTTAATAATTATGACATCTCTCACCGGTCTCCTGAAGCACCTTGTTGATCCTCTCGTCCAGACTTGATATGACGGGGCGAACGTTGGTGGCGCCATCTACAGTGGCGACATCGCCGACGGACGTGACGTCACCGGTGATTTCGTTGCCGACGTTGCCGGAGAAGCAATCACCGTACTGCAGTCGATCCGACGCGCCGTACATGTCCATGTACGCTTCGTCGTAACTATAATTATGAAAAAAGTCTTAGCCAGTGATGTGTTAAACAAGATAGGATGCGCCCTTACCATACATACTACTAGTGACAAAAAAATGGTCCTCCAATTTGCACATCTAGTTACTAAAAATAATTTGTTTTCATTGCCATCTTAATACGTATTTTTATTTCTTACTGGCGTATTCTGTTATTGTAAAGTGTTCTCATTGGTTGGTTGGACATATCACTGGTAAGTAGGCATTTTTGTATCTTTCTACGCACAGAATTGGTGCCAATTTCCGATTTTGACACCGGCGCGTCGGTGTCACGTACTAGGAGCGTTAGCCTTGTCTTTACGAAGTAATATAGAAGTCATTGGTCTCAGCACGTCAGTAGTGAAATGAAAACTTAGTTTCGCAAAAAAAAAAGTTTAGGTAGTTTATTTTTTCGACGACAGATGTCGCCGTTCCGTTCCTCAACACGAACTACACTTTTCATAGTTTAAACTTTCTGATGTTGATTGTGTTTATTTTGTACTAGATGTTGCACTCTACTTCGTCCGCGTAACTTTATAAAATATAGTGTATGTTACTCGCTGATATATCATTCTATAGGTGAGTATTTTTAAAATTGGCACACTAGTTTTTGCAGTTTATTCATTACAAATAAAAATATAAACATACAAAATTACAAATCCTCTTATAATATTAGTATATGACCGATTTACTGTTTTATGCCTCATGAAAAAGTTTATTTCCTAAGTTGGCCTCTACAAGATATGAGTTTAGACTCTTATTATTAAAATAATAAGAGATAATTTCTATTGCTAGTTAATAAAACGAGACGCTTGGTGAGTTTGAAAAATAATATCTAAAAATAAATTGTAGGCAAGCGAAATTGCACACTCACCCTGTAGAATTATCGTTTCTATTCGCTATGTTCTCAATCCTGTATACGGGCTGCACTATGTTAGTGATTGGATACTGTTCGGTGTTGTCACCGGTCAAAACTATGTTCACCTCGTTAGGCTTTAAACCTGTAAAACACATACAAAGAATTGTTCAAATATTATATCGTCGTTATCACTTTTTGAGATTCCAACATTTTTACTTTAGTGAACAACAGTTCACTGCTTTATCAATCGTAAGGCAGTTCACTGCCTTATTATCTATCATAATGCAGTTCACTGCCTTATGTAGGTAATCTGCCTTATCTTAGTGCTCGTACGACCACTATTTGTCGAAATACGACCTTTTAATAAAATATGCTCTGTGCACTTTTCTGAGATTCGGACATTTTGACTTTAGTTAATAGTTCACTAACAGAAACAGGCTTAAAAACCATCCTAACCAGCTGGCTACAAGAATAACTGCTTTATCAATCATAAGGCAGTTCACTGCCTTATTATCTATCATAATGCAGTTCACTTCCAGTTCATATAGGTAATAATCTGCCTTATCTTAGTGCTCGTACGACCACTATTTGTCGAAATACGACCTTTTAATAAAATATGCTCTGTGCACTTTTCTGAGATTCGGACATTTTGACTTTAGTTAATAGTTCACTCTAACAGAAACAGGCTTAAAAACCATCCTAACCAGCTGGCTACAAGAATAACTGCTTTATCAATCATAAGGCAGTTCACTGCCTTATTATCCATCATAATGCAGTTCACTGCCTCATATAGGTAATCTGCCTTATCTTAGTGCTCGTACGACCACTATTTGTCGAAATACGACCTCTTAATAAAATATGCTCTGTGCACTTTTTTAAGATTCGGACATTTTGACTTTAGTGAATAGTTCACTAACAGAAACAGGCTTAAAAACCATCCTAACCAGCTGGCTACAAGGCTAATAACACCAGACTGTGTAATATGTTTTTTATACTATAATGTTGAATGTTTAGTTGAAAACCTCCTTTTGTTACTTATGTCATTATTTTTATAGATTTTAAAATGTAAAAAGAAAATAAATGACTTCAATTTTGACTTTTGAAAACCAGCGTTTGATTTCCTCAACATTTTGGTCCTTCGAGCCGGTTTTCGAAGTCAAAATTGAAGTCATTTATTTTCTTTTTACATTTTAAAATCTATAAAAATAATGACATGGGTAACAAAAGGAGGTTTTCAACTAAACATTCAACATATAAAGACGTCATTTCCTCACCCTGTAACTTAAACAACTATTTATAAATATAGGGAATCTTCTTTGGAAGACTTTCCAAAGAAGAATTTCCAAAAGAAGAAACGTCGTGTCGTTGTGTCCTGTTGAGCAAAGTTTACTACTGATTGAAGATTGGACTGAGGAAATAAAAAAAAAATGGCCGATTGCCTCTTACTCACCCCACCTGGAGGGTCTGGTGGCGGTCGCGGTAGAGGTCGGCTCGTCGCCCCGCCGCCAGTCACACTTGATCTCTCCCCTCGCCCCCCGCGGACCCCCCGCGCCTACCACTGTCTCTATTCTGTGCCCGACACCTTCCGGGTCATCGCTCACTGGTGCCGCGTCAACTTCCAGTACCTGTCTCGGTAAACGATGAACTTAAACCCAAGGAACATCACTAGAACAAGACTGCGGTCATGTTATACAAGTGATGGGACTACGGCGAGAAATATTTGCTTCAGTTCCATCAATTGAACTATGTAATAAATAAATAATCCTTAAATATTATAAAACAAAGTCCTCCGCCGCGTCTGTCTGTCTGTTCGCGATAAACTCAAAAACTACTGCACCGATTTTCATGCTGTTTTCACCAATGGATAGAGTGGTTCTCGAGGAAGGTATAAAATAATATCTTCACACATTCCACACAGCACCATCTAGTTTCACACTAAGCATTTTTTTTTTGTAAATAAATACACATTATAAATACAAACATCCATGATTCAGGCAAAAAGGTAAAATGTTAACATATAACATTTGCCCTTAGCAGGATTCGAACCCGCGACCGTTCGGTTAACAGCTAGGGTAGTAACCCTAGCTGTTAACCGAACGGTTTTAGTGGCTATAGTAATAGCCACTAAAACCAAACGTGTCGTCGTTATGGTACTACGGTTAACAAAGGTTGAAATGATATTAAAAACTCAAACAAGCTTCCTAATTTCTTATTATCAATATGGGGTGTTGGACTGGAAAATTTTGATTTCAAGTTCAAATTGATCGTCAGCTTGTCTGTCGACTTTAGTATTAAAAAAAACCTTTTTGAGTTTGTGACCAAATAGTTTCCCACCATACCTTATTAGCAACGTCGCTCTGATAAGCCATCGCCATTTCTTCGTACATTTCGTAGTTGTTCTCCTCGTATGGTTCGTACTTCTCGTCTATGCTCTCTCTCTTTTGGAAAACGCTCTGCGCTATGACGTCATTGAAGCTATAGTTTGAGTTTTGAGAACTCGGTCTCAAGTGGCTGTCGTCCTTTTCGTAGGCGGCTCTCTCTTTCACACTACACACGGACTCTTGGGATGAGCATTGAGAGAGATTGGACTCGTCCATTACGCTGCGGATCGGTTGAGGCCTCATCTCTTGTGGTTCCTGAAAATTAACGCCCAGATGGTCTAATCTACACATAGAATAAGTTAGTGCCCAGATGGTCTAACTAATCTACACATAGAATAAGTTAGTGCCCAGATGGTCTAACTAATCTACACATAGAATAAGTTAGTGCCCAGATGGTCTAACTAATCTACACATAGAATAAGTTAGTGCCCAGATGGTCTAACTAATCTACACATAGAATAAGTTAGTGCCCAGATGGTCTAACTAATCTACACATAGAATAAGTTAGTGCCCAGATGGTCTAACTAATCTACACATAGAACAAGTTAGCGCCTAGATGGTCTAATCTACACATAGAATTGACATAGCTTTTAGTAAATTCAGTATGAAGTTTATAACAAAAAAAATAAACAATTTTTAAAATCTTCGTCTGCCTGTCTGTTCTCAGACTTTTTCTGAGGCTAATCTCAGAAACAGTTGGACCTCTTTTGATGCTAACTATATCTGGTTTTATAAAGGGTAACAGGCTACTTTATTTTAGAAAACTGTGAATTTTACAATACCTTGAACTGTGCCTTTTCCTGTTCTTGACTGTCAACACTCAATTCACTCAACTGCTCTATATTCTCACTCGCAATCACATTATCTGCACTAATCTTCTCTTTTGGACTCATCTCTGTGACCAAACTCTTTGAGCCCTCGTTTCTCTGTTCGCTTTCATCAAACGCCTCATTCTTTTGACTCTTTTCGCTGTTTTGACTCACTTCACTCTCCTGACTCTTCTCCGTCATTCGACTCTCGTCCTTCGCAATTTCCTCACTCTCCTCTAACTCCTGTTTTATGTGTATGTCGACTAAATCGCACTGCAACTCTTTAACGTTTATAATCTCTTGAGTTTTCTTCTGCTGGCGCCTTGGCGAGAACTCTTCTATCATCTTCTTCTGATTGATCTCTTCGTCCATCTTCTCTCTTTTGATATTATTCAGAATGTTCACGTCAAACAGATCTTCGCTCTGCGACGAGTCCGTTGAGTGTCTTCTGTTTTTACGTTTCCCTCTGCTTCTGTCTCTTCTCTTCTTTCTATAATCTGTGTCAGATTCGCTATCACTTTCACTTGTCGAACTCGTAGACGATGTGTCCGAGCTGCTCGATTTAGCTTTCTTCTTTTGACTCTTCTTTTTCAATTTCAATTGTTTCTTCTTCTTCTTAGATCTCTTGCTCTTTTCTTTCTCTGTAAAGAAAATTTAATCAGAAGTAATAATAGAGGATTTTCTGAAAATAATTATCAATCAAATAAAATTTTACCTATAGAATTAAATTTTTCAAACTAAACATTTCTTAAATAAACTAACCATCTCAATTCTCTCTTATTTTCTTTCTATTTCATCAAAAAAAGAGAAAACTTGAGTGAGTCAATAAAATACTCACTGTCAGCGGCGTCATCGCTGTAACTCTTATTTTTCTTTTTTCTCTTTTTCTCCTTTAACTTCTTCAACTGCTGCTTCTTCGCACTGGCACTCTTCGCCGAGTTCAATTTCAATTTCTTATTGCTCTGAAAATAGCAAAGAACACTCGCATTATTTCAACTGTAGGTACATAAACGTTGTTTTATGCCGATGAGTTATAGAGTAGAATAAAACCTTCTTCTTTGATTTCTTCTTCTTCTTTTTCTGCGGTTCGTCGTCAGATAATGAACTAATTGTTGACGTAGACGTTGAATGCTTTCTCTTTTTTCTTCTCTCCTTACTTTTCTCCAATTTCATCTTTTTACTGAAAAATAGAAAATCTATCATTGTACTATTGTATTGTAACTGCAAGGTACAGCCGGGGTATGAAAAACCTTCGACAGTTTTCGAATTCGTTTCCTTTTGAAAATAAAGCACTATTAAGCAGACAGCTTACAAACGTTTGAAATTAAATTTTGACATGACTGATAACTGCCCGCCCTGGTGCAAGGTGACGAATCTTTTCTTACCCCGACTGTACATTGCGTTAATACAGACAAGAAAGACATTTATTAAAAAGTTCTCCAAAGAGTATATAAAAAAATTACAATAGGCTGGTTTTGAACGGTCATTATCCTTATCCCTTTACCTGATCAGCCTTACCATTATCCCTTACCTTTTCTCTCTCTCGTCCTCCGAATCCTGACTCCAGTCAGTGCTGATCTTCCTTTTCTTTTTCTTTCTTTCCGTCTCTTTCTCTCTCGCTTCGCTGTCAACCTCTATCACTTCTTTCAACTTGTTATCCGTTTTGACTGGCGTAGTGCTACGTGAATTCTCCGTAGCATTGTTTTTCTTGTCCGTCATGTCCGGCCAAATGGCTTCCATGAATCTATGTAATTTTAAATAAAATCGGATACATTAAATAAACCACTTTATGTTTAGTCCAAATACTTTTATCGTCCGACCGATATATATAAGAACTATAATTTCAAATATAAGAATGTGCGGACACACTACAACGACCTCTCTTCACGAATGCGTTCGTTCAATTGACTGTGATACATTTTCAATATCATAATACCTTTTCAATCTCATCGAATGAATCTGAATGAATGAGCAACTTTTTTTACAACGTCGCAGAGCACTTTTTACTATACTTTCCGCCTTAAATCAATCAACTTGGGTCTACATGTACTGAACAGCAGACGCTAACACACGTTTATAACAAACTATTGTTTACACAAATTCCTACGAA
This sequence comes from Synanthedon formicaeformis, assembly GCA_945859745.1. Taxonomy (NCBI): domain Eukaryota; kingdom Metazoa; phylum Arthropoda; class Insecta; order Lepidoptera; family Sesiidae; genus Synanthedon; species Synanthedon formicaeformis. The sequence goes on from OX243977.1 coordinate 2,508,824, forward strand.
ATTAGAACCATGGGACTTACGAATAAAGCCCATTGCAACACCTGTGGCTTTGCCCGTTTCATAGGCGACGGTGGCCTATGACCACCGATAGACATGTGGCGACCTCCTTTAATGACCTTTTTGGAATTTACGTTTTAGTTTCCGTGACATTCTTTTAAATGAAGAAGCACGGAAACCAGAGACTCAGAGGCAGTCGGCCTTCAACACTGTTACAGAAAGCACGCGCTTTCTCGCCACTCGTCCTCACCACAAACGCCCATCGTGCGTCATGTGAAAACGCCCATCGTGCGTCATGTGAAAACGCCCATCGTGCGTTTGTATAATTTTAAATATATGTAATTAATCATCATTATAAATATGTATCATTATAATTCATCATTTCTTTCCCACATAAAGTTAGATTTATGCATTTGCATAATAATTCGGATGTAGTCACCTATGCCAAATGAAATCCTCAATAGCTTGAATTTTATATTCACTGTAAGTATTTACAATAATTACATTTAAATTAGCCTATATATAGCCGACCAGAAAAGTGCTTTATCAGTTTCGATAACAAATTCCATTCATTTCAAAATTCGCTAAGGCTTAGATTTGAAATAGGTATTGATTACTGAATAACATAATTGTCACTTTGAATTTTCAAAGGAAAACAGACCTTATCATTCTACAACATACAAAGAATGTTCAATATAAGGGTGATAAATGTCGAGTATACATAGCAAAAGTCCGGTTGAAAAACTATAGCACAATAATCACGATTACAAATTTTGACAACTCCTTTTATACACGCACTTGACAATACAGTTTATTCTTTTTCATATTTTCAAATCTTTTCTCCATTTTTTTTTTTTCAAATCTTCTATGCCAGCGTTATTCGGAGAGGTTGTGTTGTATAGCTGTGGAGTATCGCTACAGACAGGCATCGGACCTGTCTATCGATCTTTGCATTTAAAAAAGGGTTACCCACCTTTGATACTCCCGGTCCACTTCCAGCTCGTCTTCCCTAGCTGGAGTGGGCCTACGTGGCCCACAGTGGGATTGACTGTCGTCTGCTTCCCACTCGCAAGGGGTCTCTACTGGGGGAGTATCGGTGATCCAATTGCTTTGCGATGGATACCATTTCCTCAATGGAGACGACACATCCTCGTCGATCCTAAATAATTTACATAAAATTAAATAAAAAAATAATAAAAAAAACATAGTGAGTAACTATATTTATTCTTTCATATAAACTTCTGCGCAACGAACCTTGCGCACCTTTCACTTTGAAAAAATACAAAGTCAAAATTCAAATTCAAAATTGTGTGAACTTTAATCTTGCGTCGCACATTTTTTTTTTACTTTTGCTCTTGGTTTAGTTAGGGTGTAATTTCAATCAATATTCTCTAATGTGAGGCATAATGTGAGGAAAAACTGTGCCTAGGTTTTTGATAGATATATTTAAACTTACGGATCATGTTGGTATAGGCTGTCAACAAGATCCATTTGACACATTTCCAATTCTTCATAGACAACGCCCCTGTCTTGTACGCATTTGCACGTTTTTGGATTCTCGGTGTACCACATTTTCGGTTGAACACTTGTTGCCCTGAAAAAATAAAAAATTTTTAGTTTAAGAGACCTTAAAAACCTTGAATGATCGATAGGTTAGGTTAAGAAAGACACAAAGATTTATAATACAAATTCACTTACGTGATAAACATAAAAACTAACAGGTATAAGACATAAAGTTCACATTGTAAGCATAATAATTATATATAATATCAAATAGTGAACATATAAACAATAAAAACATGAAAACTTTAAACGCCTACAAGACTTACTGAATAAAAATAAATGCTTAATACAAAATGTGGGTAGAAATCAGAAACACAACAAAATAATGCATGACAAACAGAAAAATAACATCACTATGGAAGGTAGAAAATAATGTTTTGCTTGTTTTAATATTTTTATTTTTTAAAGTTTGAGTGTTTAGTTAGTTAGATTATTATTATTATATATTTGTAAGAAGGTTTTTTAATAAGTTTTTTGAAAGTATTTAGCCTGTTTTATAGATGACACATCTTAGTTAATATCTTTGTGATCGATACATAAAATAAGTGGTAGATGTCATTCAAAAACGTCAAAATACAGGAAGCGTCACGTGACGTTAACACTGACGCGTCACACAATGGCGAAGGATCTTTCAAGTTTCACTTTAAAAAACTCACCTGTAACATTCCTTCTTATCGTGTCTAAAGAGCAACGGCTGACATATTTTCAATACAAAACTCCACGTTTGCAAGGAATCCAACAATTCCTTGGACATGTGCGCTTGTAGATCGTCCCTCTCCATAGACAAACGATAACTTGACGGAGGTCTACTCTCCGATTTGTAACCGCTCTCGGAAGACTTGACACCACTGTCGACGGACCGAAATCCGTCCGAATAATCGCTTCTCTGACTCGATATCCTAACACTGTCGTCTAAGTCTGGAGTGACGGAACTCCTCACTTCTTTTAATGGCGAAGGATCATACTCCACTAAGCCTTTCTCTTGACTATCCTCGGGCATCTCTTCCTGTTTTATCTCATTGATAATAGATTCCAAAAACGTATCGTCATTAATCTCATCCTTGGAGCTATCCAAGTCATATTCGCTGAGTTTTCGTCGTGATTTATCACTGTCATCCATTTTATTGTCATTTAAACTATCTATGGAGACCTTGTATTCGTCGTCATCGATATCAATCTCATACGCGAACGAGTCTTCAACTGGTTTCAATCTGCCGATATTAATTTTAGGACTATCCTCTTTCTCGTCTTCTTTTAACAATTCTAAATTCGAATCGAACGATTCATCTTTCGGATTTAGTATAGGAGATATTTCGTCGTTTTTCTCTGACGGTGGTAACGGTATTTTATTTTTTTCTATAACTCTTGGACTGTTACTACTTTTATCGTCATTGTCCAAAGACCAGCTGTCGCAGACTAAATAGTCGTTCAAATCCACATCTGTCTCAGATTTGTCTACCTCATGTCTCTCCCTATGCCTCTCTTTCTTGTGTCTGTCTCTTCTATACTCATATTTGTCTCTGGACTCTTTCTTGTAATATTTATCTTTATAACCTCTATCATATTTATCTGTTCTCTTTTTATAGCTATAATTGTCTGTCTTAGGGTCTTCTTTGATTCTAGTCATTTTATCATCATCTTTTGTTGTAATTTTTCTTTGAAACGGATTGTCATAACCGGGAAGCAGTTTTTGGTAATCAAATTTAAATTCTTTGCCTTCGGCTTTAGCCTTTTTGGCTTCACGGATAAGTTCGTCTACTTTCGCTTTATCTGAAAAGATAAAACTAATTACGTTTTAAATATATTCTGAATATTAGTTTGACTTTTTTACAATCTATTTACTAAGACAAAAATTAAACTAACTGGTACAAATGATGAATAAAATGAGAAAATAAATGAAATAGTCATAATACAAAGCGATATACACTACAACATTTAGAAGTAACAATCTCAGCTATAGTTTTTTAAAGGGCCCTTTTGAAAGTGCTGTAAGAAGTAAAACTCCTCTGACGAGACTCTGCACTGAGGAATTTCCGTCTGTTTGTCTGTGCGTTTGTGCACACTAATCTCAGAAACGGGTTAACCAATTTGAATGCGGTTTTCACTGTGGTATTGATGATTGCCTGGATTAAACTACAGAATATTTTTATGCTGGAAAAATGTTAAGATTCTGTGGGATTTTTAAAAAAACCAACTACAGCGCCAGCTAGTTGAAACAACAGCAGTAGATGCTATTATTTTATGGTGGTTTTGTCCACCATGAAATAATAGCATCTGGTTAATGATAATGGTCCAAATGTCTGCGAAATACAGCATGTGCCCTGTCACTACACTATGTTTAAGACGTTTTGATGAGTCGTTTTCACATTAACTACATAATATCTTGGTCTACAAATTATCTACATTATGATAATACTACTCGGAGAACTTTTCCAACAAAATTATAACCATGGGACTTACGAATAACGCAAATTTTGGCATTTCTAAGCGTCATACCAATTTTGATTTCCGATTTAGGTCCGGTCGTATCGACAGCACGTGGGACACATTTATTGGCTATGCAACACAAATACAAAACAAGGACAAAAAAAATACTGACATGCATGATGGTTTAAAAAAAGAAAAAAAACTGATTTGCAACATCACAAGTGAATTTTATATACATTACTATACTAGCGACCCGCTCCCGACTTCGCACGTGTGCAATTTTATATTGAGATCATCAAACTACTACAACATGGAACCCGCGTGCCATACAAAACACTACTAATTTTATGGAACATTTAAAAGTGACATATGCGTAGAGCATGAACTGTCATTTAAAACAAAACAAACATAATAATAAGTACGTAATTTAAAGAAAATGTGACTTTACGTCAACCCATTAGAGTTTAAAATGAAATAGTAGAAGTTGATCGTTTTACCATTGACGCGTGAAGGCAAGAGTCCGCCATGATTCTGTCAAAGGCGTTCTTTTTATATGCCGCTTTGGCATTTGTGACGCAAATTCCATTGTAGTATTTCGATGATTGAGATCAAAAATTATACTATGTTTAATGTTAGACCAATTTACAGATAGTTACAAAATTTGATCAAAATTGGTTCAGTATAGTTATCGAAGTTTATGCCGAACATACATAGTGACACGAGATTTCTATATATATTTTTACTATTTTTTTATTTTTACATAAGATCCACCAATATTTGCTCACACATATACACTTAACAAACAACTTAACGAAAAACTATAATAACAAACATGTGTGGCACCAATTATAGGTGAAAAGTGGGAATAAAATACAATAATGATACAATGTTAAAAAAATTGACATAATAAGGTAAAAGAAAACAATAAAAAATGATTAAGATATATAAGATATACACACAAAACAATACACACAGATATAGATATACACACAGAGCAATAGTTATAGATTAATAGATAAATACTATATAAAGAGTATAATATATGAAATACTTAATATTTGTGTAGATGTGAACTTTTACAATATTTTTGTTCATAAAAGTACCCGCGCTAGTGCCCGCGACTTCGTCCGCTTTGAACGATGAAAGGTACCCTATGTCCTTTCTGGTGTCCCCAGACAACGTGTATGCAAAATTTCATGGTGATCGGTTCAGTAATTTTAGTGTGAAAGCGTAACAAACAAACAAACTCACATTCAAATTTATAATATTATCAAGGATATTAGTAAGGATATATAGTATAAATAAAAGATTAACACTTACCAAGGAAATTTTTTATGGGAGGCATTGCTTTTGTTGGCATGGCCGTCATGGCACCCTCGTAAGAAGCCGTCGGGCATATGAGTCCCAGGGGAATGCCTAATTCCACAAGTTCCATTTTGCGTTTCATATCTTCAATTTCATTCAGCGTTTTCTTTTGAACTTCTTCGTACGAATCTGTAATTATTTTCAAATGTGTTTTAGAATTTATCATTGTAACGCTCATCTGTCGTTGGCGTAACATAGGCAAAAAAAAAACATACCTTGTTGTGCTTTCCGGTGAGCCCCGGGTTTGGGTGGCTTAGGTATTTTCTTTTCATCTTCGACGGGCGTTGGTTTCGGAGTAGTTTTCACACTAGTTAACTTGCCTATAAGAACTGTTGTTGCTGAGGATAAAAAAAGGTCTTTTAGAGATTTGTTTTTTTTTTTAGAGATTGTTCCCATTGGTGAGGAAGTTGTAATTTTTTTCTCAACCCCCCAGCTTTGCACTGATCTTTTTCTGTAAATCCTTACATATTATAAAACAAAGTCCTCCGCCGCATTTGTCTGTCTGTCTGTTCGCGATAAACTCAAAAACCGATTTTCATGCTGTTTTCACTAATAGATAGAGTGGTTCTCGAGGAAGGTTTTAATATATACATTAATTTACAAAGTTACGCGGGCGAAGTCGCGGACAGCAGCTAGTTATATATAAAAACATTCGTCATTTAATGCTCTTCCCATAAGTGAAAAATTACATATTTTCACCTGATACCCGGAGTGATAGTGAAAATGTAAAATATTATACAAGATCCAGTCCATATATTCTTTCTAGAACTAAGAGGTGTTTAGAAAAGGATATAATACATACTTCCACCGCTTGTGGCAACTGGTTTAGGGAGTAGACCGGGTGACTTTAAGGGTGTTTTCTTTTGAATAGAGAATGCTCTTAATCGCTTCTTAGCATTCTCTACACCCTTCAACGATGGTTGAAGCACATTACTTATAGGTGTAAAGGATCCGGACTCTGTTTGTGGTGAACATGGTGACTGAAAAGAAAGAAAAAAAGATATTAAAATTAAGTTGTTCTTCAAGCTCTATGAAGAGATAGAGACAATCGGAAGAGTCTGAAGGAGTCCTATGACAAAGGACAGTCTGACTTGCAGCATGCCAATGTCACAAGTTAAACTAAATTAAATTGATGTCACTGTATAAAAGTTATTTTTATTTATTTACTAGCAACCCGCAGCCAAACTTCACAGGATTACCCGTTAGAATAATATGAAGATTGTCTGAAATTTCATCAAAATCAGTTCAGCGGTTGTGGAGTCCATACACACACACGTCGCCTTTTATATATTAAGATTACATCTGAGACCTCTAACATCTCAATCGTTATTATTCTGAGGTGATAAGTAGTTTGCCGGGCTAGATAGTTAATAATATATAAAGCCTGTGCTAGTCTTTATATGACCTCTCAAATCTATTATTGCCAAAATCATGCAGATAGCAGGCTTTTTTTTACAACAGGAATCCATGATGGATACCCACCGGCCCAGGGACAGACCGGTGTGTTATGTCAGACTAATGCCCCGAGATGGTATTGGAGAACCGACTAAACTAAACCTCTTGGCGTCCTTCGCGTCCGCTATAAGGCGAAGTTGCGAGGTCGGACGAACACTCTTCCGCAACTCTGCCGATGCAGATAGCAGCCTAGCTTAGAGCTAGACCCGTAACAAGTATGGTTAGTTAGAAAGAAACGAAAGTCAAATCAATCTCACATTATAACCGCTGGTACTTGCAAGTGCTGGCTGTTGGCCTAACGGCTTATTTCGATCCGGCAAAGATAATTGTTTGTACTTGTCCATTTCGGCAATTAATATTTATACACATGAATTATGTTCTGTCACACGTCCATCCTCTTCATATAACTTTAAATTAACAACACTCGAGTGTTGAGTCAATTTATTTGTTAATTACGATCACTTCATTCCATTCGAATGCATTAAAAACAATCTTATTAAATTAAAAACAGATATTTAATTAATTAATATAAAATAGTAACTAGAAAATAACAAGTTGATTGCATTTGCATTTTGCATTGCAATTTGCAAGTTGATTGATTGGTTGAATGAATACGTCAACTGTCAAAATCAAGAAGACATAGAAAAATAAAACCACAGAACTCTATATCACAAACAATGACTAAAGAACAACCATAGAACGCAAAACTCATTTACTTACTTGTTCATAGAACTAGAACACTAATTGCCAAAAGAAAGAATGGAGAACACCTCGAGAACTGTGTCGAGACGAGAACACACTGAGAGCTGAGGGAGCTGAGAGCTCATTGCCTGTCAAACCACAGAATAAAGTTAGAACAAACCGTCAAAGGGTCAAAGTAAGGAGTTTAGAGATAAGGAGCGCCATCTTACATGGGTGTTAAACTGAAAAAGTGGCAACAAAATCCGATAAATATAGATGGCGCTAGTGTGAACAGCGAGAGGTGAGAGTTTGAGAGTTGGAGAGCGAAGATTATATAATATATTATGATGGAGAGTATGGAAATGGAATGAATGAGTAGTAATGAATCCGTGGTTAGTCTGTGGTTACTTGGTTAATCTCTATGACTTTAATTTAAATTTAGTTGTTTTTTTTTTTAAATTATATATGCATTAAGCAATATGCATCTTAACATTCTAAACATTAGTTATTGGATGTATGTATAATTTATTAAAAATATAAATGCAAATTGTTTACTAATTGAGACATGGTTAATTATTGTTGTGTAGAAGGTTGTGGCCGTAACAGCAAGCAAAGCAAACATTTGACATTTTATAGCATACCAAAGGAAAGGAATCGGTAATTTTGTCTTTACAGTACTATTTGTTGAGGAATTGAATGTTATATATGTTTATAAATTACTGGCTGGTTTTAAATAAACTAGATTTTAAATTGTGAAAAGAAAGAAACAGAATTATGTTCAATGAAAAATTAAGTCAAATTGAAGAGAGTTTGATTTTATAGAAGCAATAGTAATATGTTTATATTTATTTTTATAGTCAGTTTTAATATCATATATAAATTTAAAGAAAAAATGTTCACATGATTCATACTATGAACTCCTTTATCAGATCCCATAAGAAATAAAATTATAGAGAAATCCATGAATTGAACCACGATTTTTATCAATAACACTATTAAATGTATAATGAAAACAAAATAATAATTTGTTATAGCCAAATACAGTGGTTGAAAGCAGCGAACAGAGAAGACCTTTTGGAGAAAGATCAAACGAAACTCACCCACAGATTTTGTTCGCGACATTTTTCACCTGTTAGCATAAAAAATAAACATTTATGCGATGATGCAACTCCAAGCTTGTATATTTATGGAGAAAACGGTAATTATTGAACAGTTTCTGCTTAGGGTACTTTAAGAAAAAGGTTATTAGTTACATGATTATACCTTTCGGCAAATAAAATTTCCTTTCATCCAGAAAAAAGTACTGGCCAAAATGTAAAAGCAACAAGAGGTCAATTAAATCTTTTTTTCAACGCGGATGAAGTGGAGGGCACAAGCTAGTGTTTAATAATGACCTGATGTTATTGATTTCAGATGAAGAGATCGAGGTGATCAAGCACAAAAATATTGTGTGCAACAACTGTGAAAAGCTTATAGTGGGATTTCGATACAAATGTATAATTTGCAAAGATTACGACTTGTGCCAAAAATGTGAAATGATGGAGACACACAGCGAACATTATGTACTGAGGATACCTAAACCGTTGAAATTTGTAAGTATTTTAATCCGTACTAATATTATAAATGTGAAAGTTTGTATGGATGGATGATTGTTACTCTTTCATGCAAAAACTACTGAACCAATCACCATGAAATTTTGCATACACGTTGTCTGGGACACCAGAATAGACATAGGGTTTTGCAAAGCAGTCCCTTATGCTAAACTCAATTTGTTCAATCTTTATTATAATTAATATATTACTTTTTATTAGAGATCGGTTTTCTCTTTGCCAGCATCAAGCCGTGTAACAAAGATGAGGCCTATGATGAAGCGAGCTCATTTATTTCTGCATTTAAAATAAAAACTATAAACAGTGCTGCTGATGTAAAATTTTAAAGGATCACAATCCTCTGAAAATCTGCATTTGATTTTATGTTTTGCATCTAATGTTAATATTCTGCATTTGCAACAATCCTATGTTCTAATCTAGACCAATATTTTACAGCCAACTTCCAATCTAAAACCTTGCCAATAATATTCTGGCCCAAATTTTAGGAAAAAAAAGTTCATATTTACACTGGAAGGTCCATTTTCAAGTGAAACCAGTATTCACTTTCCACTTTTGAATAAATTAAAAAGTTTGAATTATTTTAAACTATATTCTATATTAAAATAGTGTTTAAAAAATTTATATTTTAAAAATATTCTCATACTAGCTGGTGCCCGCGACTTCGTCCGCGTTCTGGATAAAATGTACCCTATGTCCATTCTGGTGTCCCAGACAACGTTTATGCAAAATTTCATGGTGATCGGATCAGTAGTTTTTGCGTGAAAGCGTAACAAACAAGCTCACATTCACATTTTATAATATTAGTAAGGATTGAGATGTTGAATTATGTTTTTTTTTTTTACAGAAACAGGCTGCACATGTAAGTAAAAAATTAAAGCAAATATTCAAATCGGATGATAACGCTCTCACAATCAAGGATAACGACTCGATCAGTGGGAGCAGTGATGACGAACCGATAACCAAGTACAGAAGCAATGGCGATAACGATATACAATTGTCGGATCGTATCAAAAGTATAATTAAAAATGAAGTGAGTCGTGTGATCCACGAATGTGAAAAAATGTGTGAGCCCATAAAGAAAAATAAAAAGAGGAAAAAGAGATCCACAGAGGGAGAGGTTAATAAGAGAATGTGCGATAGGGAAATGCAAGACAGCACCGGACCTGAATTAGTTTTTGCCGATGTGAATGCAGATTTTGATATGAAATATTCTAATGCAGATATGAAAGAGAAAGACGAAGACATAGGTGTGTATTGGTGTGTATATATACTTAATAACTTGTGTACATATTATACTAAAACTAGCATCGACATGGGTTCAAAGTAAAAACTAAATCTTTAAGTTGGACCAAATTAAACATAGTTACGAAGTTTTATCAAAATGTGTTCAGTAGTTTAGGAATTCATTGGCCTCAAACAAAGTGACACATAATCCTTATATATTATAAAACAAAGTCCTCCGCCGCGTCTCTGTCTGTTTGTCTGTCTGTTCGCGATAAACTCAAAAACTACTGCACCGATTTTAATGCTGTTTTCACCAATGGATAGAGTGGTTCTCGAGGAAGGTTTTTAGTATATCATTTACAAAGTTAAGCAGGCGAAGTTTTTATATAATTATAGATATTATAAACATTATAAAGAGAATATTACATACAAATTTGTATGAATGTACAATTCGTAATGAATTAACTCAAAAACTACTGGACCGGTTTTAAAAATTCTTTAGAAAGCAACGTTATCAGCGACTAACATAGGCTGTATTTTATAATTATATATAAATTTATAAATATTATAAAGAGGAAAGATTTCTTTGTTTGTTTGTTCGTTTGCATTGAATTGGCTACGAACTACTGAACCGATTTGAAAAATTCTTTCACTGTTGGGAAGCTACGTTATCAGCGAGTAACATAGGCTATATTTTATAAAGTTACGCGTACGAAGTCGAGTGCAACAGCTAGTAAAATATGTATAAATGAGACAATTTTTAAGCACCTTAACACTCTTCAGCTAAAGTTTGTTTGTTCAAACCAGCGTTTGAACAAATAACTACTCAACTGATCAACATTTTTTTTTTACATACAGATACAACGACAACTAATGGTATCACATTTAGTCATAACTTTCAATATAAAAGTGAAGTAATCACTTCAATAGTTGCATTAAAATCCCATAGATGGAAACAATGAATGAATGCTTATATTTTTTTTCCTACACTATAATTCGCAAAAAGCTCGTTATTCTAAAATTCAGTTACAAGGAGATAGTTCACTTTTACAATGAACGAAACATAATTTTGTTTTTCTAGATGATATCATCTAGAAAAAAAAAATTGCTTTTACCAAGCAAGGGATCATCTAAAAATTAAAATTTCGATGATTCGATATAAAAACGGTTGCAGACGAAGTCGTGGACAAATGCTAGTCAGACATATAATTATAAAACTAATCAACATTAAAATAGGATAGCTTCTAGACTCGGAACTTTTGGGAAAAAATTTGTTGAATTATAAAACTAATCAACATTAAAATAGGATAGCTTCTAGACTCGGAACTTTTGGGAAAAAATTTTGTTGAATTATAAAACTAATCAACATTAAAATAGGATAGCTTCTAGACTCGGAACTTTTGGGAAAAAAAATTGTTGAATTATAAAACTAATCATTAAAATAGGATAGCTTCTAGACTCGGAACTTTTGGGAAAAAAATTTGTTGAATTATAAAACTAATCAACATTAAAATAGGATAGCTTCTAGACTCGGAACTTTTGGGAAAAATTTTTGTTGAATTATAAAACTAATCAACATTAAAATAGGATAGCTTCTAGACTCGGAACTTTTGGGAAAAAAAATTGTTGAATTATAAAACTAATCATTAAAATAGGATAGCTTCTAGACTCGGAACTTTTGGGAAAAAAATTTGTTGAATTATAAAACTAATCAACATTAAAATAGGATAGCTTCTAGACTCGGAACTTTTGGGAAAAAAATTTGTTGAGACAACAAATTTGCACTTTGAGACATGAGATGTCCCCGAACACAAACCATATACACAGTCCCAAGTAAAGTTTTCCAGTGATAATCATACAGGGCAAAGGCCAGTTATGAATAAAAATTAAATACTTGTAATTATTATTAATTGTAATTATTAATTTCAGGATCAAGATCAACTTTAAAAAGTGACACCACTGAGACAATGGACACGAAAAATGTAATGATGGCAGGAAACAAATTGTAAAAATTTGGACTTTGAACTTTATTATAAATTGTTGATTTTTCTCCTACGGTTTAACATAATATTCAAGTCGGACGCTATATCCGAACGTCAACTGAGATAAACTCGGCATGACGTCCGTACACTACTATTTTTGGCAACTGACCAACTGGGTAACCATTTTTCGTAACCATTATAGTTAAAGAAAGGGGAATTTTTCTAAATTATTTCATAACAAATTATGAAAGGTTAATTGTTTTTCGTTCTTTCATAACTAATTATAAATCAAGAGCGTTATAAACTATGTGTAACTGTGTTATTAAGTTAAAAGTGCCGTTTAGGGGTATAAGAACACGATTTATATTCGCAGACCAAGATGACTTTCAATATTACAGAGCTTCTCCAATTAAACCGTAAAACTTGCCAAAAGTCGTCACTAATTCACTCAACGTGTCAGTAATGCTCTGTCGCAGATATCTTCGCAAAAGCTCCCAAGTGTTGTTATCGTATCGCTAGTTGTCGCAGAACTAGACGCATAATGAATGACCTATATCATTAATAAAGTACTAGAAACCATTGTGTATTATACGAAAATTGCATGGTGTTGGTGAACAGTCGATACATTTTTATTGGATGTATTTTTAATTGTGTATTTTTTAAATTTATTTTAAAATAGTTGTAAATAAAAAAAAAAATGCTTATAAAACAGTCTTTTATTTCTACTTATGTAATAAGTATTGGCAGTTAATTATGTACAATTGAATAAATTAAAGTAAACTTAATCTGCTTAATATACACTAATCAGTCTTAAAAAATATAGGAATAATGGCTCCAATTCTTTGGTAGACATATTAATCTACTTCTTCAACTGTGGGTCCACCGTAACTTCCGTTGTTCTGTTGGTATTGTTGATATCCAGGCATTCCTCCAAACATCCCACCGGGCATTCCTCCAGGCATCCCACCGGGCATTACTCCAGGCATCCCACCGGGCATTCCTCCAGGCATCCCACCGGGCATTCCTCCAGGCATTCCTCCGGTATTAGCAGCCCCACCGCCGTGCATTTTAGTCATGATGGGAGAGCATATCCGCTGCACCTCGTCCAGCTTGTGCTGGTACTCGTCCTTGTCGGCGAGCGTGTTGTTGTCGAGCCAGCGCAAGGTGTCGTCGCACGTTTGGCGCGCGGTCTGCTTGTCCTGGTCGCCGAGCTTGTCGCCGGCGTCGTCCAGCGCCTGCTTGACGCCGAACAAGTAGGCCTCCAGCTGGTTGCGCGCCGCCACTCGCTCCCTCTGCCTCTCGTCCTCCTCCTTATAGCGCTCGGCCTCCGCCAACATGCGCTCGATCTCCGCCTGCGACAGCCGCCCCCTGTCGTTCTTGATCACTATGTTCTTGGTGCGGCCCGTGCTGCTCTCCTTGGCGGACACGTTCATGATCCCGTTGGCGTCCATGTCGAATGTCACGTCTATCTTGGGGACGCCGCGCGGGGCGGGCGGTATGCCCGTCAGGTCGAAGGTGCCCAGCAAGTTGTTGTCCTTGGTCATCGCCCGCTCGCCCTCGTACACTTGGATGGTGACCGCCGGTTGGTTGTCCGAGTAGGTGGTGAATGTCTGACTCTGTTTGCACGGGATCTTGGAGTTGCGCTCGATGATCTTGGTCATGACGCCGCCGGCGGTCTCGATGCCGAGCGACAGTGGCGCCACGTCGACCAACAGCACGTCTTGGATGCGAGTGTCCGTCGACCCACTCAATATGGCAGCCTGCACGGCCGCGCCGTACGCCACCGCCTCGTCGGGGTTGATGGACAGGTTCAGTTTCTTTCCGTTGAAGAAGTTCTGCAACAGGCTCTGGACCTTCGGGATGCGCGTAGAGCCGCCGACGAGCACCACGTCGTGTATTTGGCTTTTGTCCAACTTGGCGTCCCTTAAAGCCTTCTCCACCGGCTCCAAAGTGCCACGGAACAGGTCCGCGTTCAGCTCCTCGAACCGCGCTCTCGACAGCCGAGTGTAGAAGTCGATTCCTTCGTACAGCGCGTCTATTTCCACCGTCGCTTCGGTGCTCGACGAAAGAGTCCTCTTGGCGCGCTCGGCTGCGGTACGCAGACGACGCAATGCGCGCGGATTCGCTCGCAGGTCTTTCTTGTATTTGCGCTTGAACTCGTCCGCCAGGAAGTTGACCAGTCTGTTGTCGAAGTCTTCTCCGCCCAGATGAGTGTCTCCGGCGGTCGCCTTCACCTCGAACAGTGACCCTTCGTCGATGCTCAGTATGGATACGTCGAAGGTTCCTCCGCCCAAGTCGAAAATGAGCACGTTCCGCTCTCCTTTGAGGTTCTTGTCGAGGCCGTAGGCGAGTGCGGCCGCCGTGGGCTCGTTGATGATGCGAAGCACGTTCAGGCCGGCGATGGCGCCCGCATCCTTCGTCGCCTGTCTTTGAGAGTCGTTGAAGTAAGCCGGCACCGTTATCACTGCGTCGCGGACCGAGCTCCCCAAGTACGCTTCGGCAGTCTCCTTCATCTTGGTCAGCACCATGCTGCTGATCTCTTCGGGCGCGAACCGTTTCCTCTCTCCTTTGAACTCCACTTCGATCTTCGGTTTGCCGCAGTCGTTGACCACTTTAAACGGCCAGTGCTTCATGTCTTGCTGCGTCTTCGGGTCATCGTATTTGCGACCGATCAAACGTTTCGCGTCGAACACGGTGTTGTTGGGATTGAGAGCCACCTGGTTCTTCGCAGCGTCACCGATGAGGCGCTCCGTGTCCGTGAACGCGACGTACGATGGTGTTGTTCTATTTCCCTGGTCGTTGGCGATGATTTCCACATTCCCGTGTTGCCAAACTCCAACACAGGAGTAAGTAGTTCCGAGATCTATTCCAATAGCTGGCATTGTTGTCATGTTCCTT
This sequence comes from Synanthedon formicaeformis, assembly GCA_945859745.1. Classification (NCBI taxonomy): domain Eukaryota; kingdom Metazoa; phylum Arthropoda; class Insecta; order Lepidoptera; family Sesiidae; genus Synanthedon; species Synanthedon formicaeformis. Next base: position 2,524,026 of record OX243977.1, read on the forward strand.
CTCAAACTGTATGAAAAATATCTCTGCTCAGAAAACGTATGTTATATATTTCGATGTGTAAACACCGTTTTCCACTCAACTCACTTCACTCGTCTTTTCACTTTGATTGCTCAAATAAATATGGCTTCCCGCCGAAAAGCGGGGGCTTATATACCCATCTGAACGGACCAATCACGATCGAGTATTTGCCCGAATTTTCCAGACAGCCAATCGAGAAACAAGAAGCCGTTTGTTTGCTACTGATTTTAAGAGGACGCGACATCTAGTGTCGAGTGGCGATGATGCAAAATGTTGCCAAGTAGATTTTTGTGTTGCTAGATGTAAAAAATATTTTTTTTTTTTTTCAAAATGCAAAACAAGAATAATGAAAATAAACAAAATTAATGAAAAATTTAATTATGGCAAAGCCATGTTCGTGCGTGAAGTATAACCATAATTTTTGTAGCCTACTTTTATCTTTGTGTAAATATTGTAGAAAAAATAATATTCCATGTTCTATAATTGCTTGTATTCTATATTAATAAAAACCACACACATTGCATTTTCACAGATACCTTATAAATTTATAATAAACTAGCTGGTGCCCGCGACTTAGTCTGCGTTCTCTATAGCCTTTCTCGATAAATGGACTATCAAACCAAAAAATAATTTTTCAATTCGAACCTGTAGTTCCTGAAATTATCGCGTACAACCAAACATACAAATTGTTCATCTTTATAATATTAGTATAGAAATAGATTATAATTATTGCTAACTTGAACTGATACCTACAACGCCATCTAGACAATGATGATGTAAACACTAAGATAATTATTAAGAAAGTTCTATAAAATTCTAGACAAATCTAATTGAGAAGCTTCTCAACACAGAGTACAACCTTAGCGCCATCTGTCGTCTAGTAGCTACGTTCTTTTAAACGATTGGTGCGAAGCAAGCAATCACGAATCCTCCGGAATAATCGAGAATTTAGTTCCGATTGTTTTCATATTATGTACTGAATAATTTATTATATTACGCCCTTATTTCAGATAAGAGTAGGTAATAGATAGATTATATAATTATATAGGTAAATACATCTTTTTTGTTTTGTCATAAGCTACCTATATAAATTAATGACATTAATATAAATATAAAATAATAAAAAATATTACATTTAAAACATTGTTGTCCCTCTTTTCTTTCGCTAATTTAATTTTATTAATATTTTTTCTTATCTGTTTGTTGCCCTTTGGCATAATAGCAACATAATAGGATGGGCATAGGCCTCCTCCAAATATTACCATTCTTCATAATTACTATTGTCATAAGGAATAATACATACCAATAAGTATTAAAACACTAGGGCCGCTTTCACCAACTACTAGTGTTGATTAGTTACTTATAGAAATAATTTTAAGTTTTATTAAATTATGCACTCGGTTTAGTGCATCCTTCAATTGGCGAATTTTTATTATTTTCTTTTTAATGCTTGGGACTTTTACCGTACAAATAAAGGTGTATCAGCTAATTATTCCCGGTAACAGGTGACTTTAAATGACAGTTAGCCTACTTGACAGATGGTGAAAGAGGCCCTTAATATTAAGAAACCCTTTTTCATTGCCTTTGACTCATTACTTTGAAAAATAGTTAAAAATTTGAAAAAAAATAAAATAAAATCAATTTGTCATAACAGCCATATAACAGCGTACAAGATAAAAATTAAAATAGTACTTTAACTGCGTTTCGCAATCATTTGGGCAGCCCGTCTGGTAGCAATAACCACCTCTTTACACAAGACCACCAGAAAATAACAGCACGTTTGCTGTTGTTTCGGTAAGTGATTAAGGGATGCCAGAGCCCATTTCCCTATCCCCTATCCTTTCCTACTGTAGTCGACAGCGCACTTGCAGCACCTGTGGCGTTGCTTGTGAGTTGTGTTAATAGGCGACGGTAGAAAAAAGTAGCCTATCCTGTGTCCTGTACGGTACGTCTAAATCCTAATGGACCTGAGCGGGTTTATCTACCAAGTTTCATGAAAATCAATTAATTCGTTTGACATGGAGGAACATACCTACATACAATATCTACACTTACAGATTTATTATTAGTATTGATTGATGTTACCAAATTTTCAACTATGTGCACTTTGTTGTGAACTGTGTATACTTACTATTTATAATAAAAATCTCTATTAAACATAAACAACAGCTACACATCATACAACCACATATAACAGATATTGCTACTCGATAACAGATGGCGCTTAACTGTTTATGAGTAGCAGCTAATCTAGATACTTCTCGATTGGCTGTCTGGAAAATTCGGGCAAATACTCGATCGTGATTGGTCCGTTCAGATGGGTATATAAGCCCCCGCTTTTCGGCGGGAAGCCATATTTATTTGAGCAATCAAAGTGAAAAGACGAGTGAGTGAGTTGAGTGGAAAACGGTGTTTACACATCGAAATATTTAACATACGTTTACTGTTACCAGAGCAGAGATATTTTTCATAGAGTTTGAGAAGGAGCTTGACAACAATGCCAGCTATTGGAATAGATCTCGGAACTACTTACTCCTGTGTTGGAGTTTGGCAACACGGGAATGTGGAAATCATCGCCAACGACCAGGGAAATAGAACAACACCATCGTACGTCGCGTTCACGGACACGGAGCGCCTCATCGGTGACGCTGCGAAGAACCAGGTGGCTCTCAATCCCAACAACACCGTGTTCGACGCGAAACGTTTGATCGGTCGCAAATACGATGACCCGAAGACGCAGCAAGACATGAAGCACTGGCCGTTTAAAGTGGTCAACGACTGCGGCAAACCGAAGATCGAAGTGGAGTTCAAAGGAGAGAGGAAACGGTTCGCGCCCGAAGAGATCAGCAGCATGGTGCTGACCAAGATGAAGGAGACTGCCGAAGCGTACTTGGGGAGCTCGGTCCGCGACGCAGTGATAACGGTGCCGGCTTACTTCAACGACTCTCAAAGACAGGCGACGAAGGATGCGGGCGCCATCGCCGGCCTAAACGTGCTTCGCATCATCAACGAGCCCACGGCGGCCGCACTCGCCTACGGCCTCGACAAGAACCTTAAAGGAGAGCGGAACGTGCTCATTTTCGACTTGGGCGGAGGAACCTTCGACGTATCCATATTGAGCATCGACGAAGGGTCACTGTTCGAGGTGAAGGCGACCGCCGGAGACACTCATCTGGGCGGAGAAGACTTCGACAACAGACTGGTCAACTTCCTGGCGGACGAGTTCAAGCGCAAATACAAGAAAGACCTGCGAGCGAATCCGCGCGCATTGCGTCGTCTGCGTACCGCAGCCGAGCGCGCCAAGAGGACTCTTTCGTCGAGCACCGAAGCGACGGTGGAAATAGACGCGCTGTACGAAGGAATCGACTTCTACACTCGGCTGTCGAGAGCGCGGTTCGAGGAGCTGAACGCGGACCTGTTCCGTGGCACTTTGGAGCCGGTGGAGAAGGCTTTAAGGGACGCCAAGTTGGACAAAAGCCAAATACACGACGTGGTGCTCGTCGGCGGCTCTACGCGCATCCCGAAGGTCCAGAGCCTGTTGCAGAACTTCTTCAACGGAAAGAAACTGAACCTGTCCATCAACCCCGACGAGGCGGTGGCGTACGGCGCGGCCGTGCAGGCTGCCATATTGAGTGGGTCGACGGACACTCGCATCCAAGACGTGCTGTTGGTCGACGTGGCGCCACTGTCGCTCGGCATCGAGACCGCCGGCGGCGTCATGACCAAGATCATCGAGCGCAACTCCAAGATCCCGTGCAAACAGAGTCAGACGTTCACCACCTACTCGGACAACCAACCGGCGGTCACCATCCAAGTGTACGAGGGCGAGCGGGCGATGACCAAGGACAACAACTTGCTGGGCACCTTCGACCTGACGGGCATCCCGCCCGCCCCGCGCGGCGTCCCCAAGATAGACGTGACATTCGACATGGACGCCAACGGGATCATGAACGTGTCCGCCAAGGAGAGCAGCACGGGCCGCACCAAGAACATAGTGATCAAGAACGACAGGGGGCGGCTGTCGCAGGCGGAGATCGAGCGCATGTTGGCGGAGGCCGAGCGCTATAAGGAGGAGGACGAGAGGCAGAGGGAGCGAGTGGCGGCGCGCAACCAGCTGGAGGCCTACTTGTTCGGCGTCAAGCAGGCGCTGGACGACGCCGGCGACAAGCTCGGCGACCAGGACAAGCAGACCGCGCGCCAAACGTGCGACGACACCTTGCGCTGGCTCGACAACAACACGCTCGCCGACAAGGACGAGTACCAGCACAAGCTGGACGAGGTGCAGCGGATATGCTCTCCCATCATGACTAAAATGCACGGCGGTGGGGCTGCTAATACCGGAGGAATGCCCGGTGGGATGCCTGGAGGAATGCCCGGTGGGATGCCTGGAGGAATGCCCGGTGGGATGCCTGGAGGAATGCCCGGTGGGATGTTTGGAGGAATGCCCGGTGGGATGCCTGGAGGAATGCCCAGTGGGATGCCTGGAGGAATGCCCGGTGGAATGCATGGAGGAATGCCCGGTGGAATGCATGGAGGAATGCCCGGTGGGATGCCTGGAGGAATGCCCGGATATCAACAATACCAACAGAACAACGGAAGTTACGGTGGACCCACAGTTGAAGAAGTAGACTAAAGTCTAAACTAATGCTTGGATGAATGTCCGGCGGAATATCTGAAGAAATGTCCAGTGGAATTCCTGGATATCGGGAGAACACTAATTATGGCTGACCCACGGTTGAAGAAGCAGATTAAATACCTACACCAAAAGTTCCTACAACTATTTCTATAATTTTTATTGGACTGATAGTGTTAATTTTGTTAATTGTTATTTATATTTGTTAAAGATAAATAAAAGACCATGTTTTTTAAATATTCTTTTTATTTCACATATTTACAACATATACATAAGTAGATTGTAATGACAATCTTCAAGACATTCATATTCAGTCAATTTAGTTTTGAGGTCAGAAACAATTCAATCGAATGAATATGAAAGAAAGACCGATTTTTACGTTTCACCTATCTACCCACTGAGACTAGATTTCGGGTATTGCCCGTGGTCCACCTGCTGCTTTGTTCACCTGGGTGGACCACGGGCAATACCCGAATTTTTTTACACAAACAATAAATATTATAAAAAAATACTTAAAATTAGCTGCCCTCTGATAGCGGGGCAAAATAAAATCTATCCCCTTCAAAGCAAAATGTACAAAAATCAAAATGAGCACCACACTCAAAATGAACAAAACGAAAAATGTAGATGACAGTGCTTTATCACCATCAAACTACTACAACATGAAACCCGCGTGCCATACAAAAACACTACAATTTTATGGAACATTTAAAAGTGACATATGCGTAGAGCATGAACTGTCATTTAAAATAAAACAAACATAATAAGTACATAATTTAAAGAAAATGTGACTTTACGTCAACCCATTAGAGTTTAAAATGAAATAGTAGAAGTTGATCGTTACTACCTTTTACCATTGACGCGTGAAGACAAAAGTCCGCCATGATTCTGTCAAAGGCGTTCTTTTTATGTGCCGCTTTGGCATTTGTGACGCAAATTCCATTGTAGTATTTCGATGTTTATCACCCTAAGATTGAACATTATTTGTATTTTGTAGAATGAAAGGTCTGTTTTCCTTTGAAAATTCAAAGTGACAATTATGTCAATCAGTAATCAATACATATTTCAAATCTAAACCTTAGCGAATTTTGAAATGAATGGATAAAGCACTTTTCTGGTCGGCCATACAAAAAGGCTAAATTCAGACAAATCGTTAGTTTTGTTCATAACTATAATTTACAGATCTTATACTAAAACATAGACATTTCCTGTTCAGGTCAAATAATAAAAAAAAAAAAGAAATACTATCCTATTGAAGGTTCGCGGGGCAGAATGCTCTCATTTCTCGTGAGAGCATTCCGAAAAGTTTCATAAGTTATCTTCTGTCCCATATGGATTTGTATTTTCATCCACATCGAGCTCTGATACAAGTTCGCTTTCTGTAAAAGAATAAAACTTTAAATTAATATTACATACATATTATAATGGACGAAATACACGATCAGTGCATCGCGTCAAATTGACTGACGTGAAGCCAAAAAATTTGATTGTGAATGGTAAAAACTGATGGCTTGATGTCAAACACTGGATTTCAAATCGCGCCGTTGCGTCACGTCAGTTCAATGCGCCAACAGATCGTGAGTGTAGAAACCAAGGAGGATAGAATACATTTCTATCCTCCTTGGTAGAAACTACGCCGTGGCATCTTGCCGCACTTCCGAATCAGAGCTCATGTCAACGTCACTCGACCCGGTCAAACGCATAAATGACAGAAAATTGAACTGACCGTGTGTGGGCACAATTTTTGGCATGGCGCTCCAATTGATTTAAGTCGTTTGGAGCCACGTCAAATGATTGATCGTGTATTTCGTCCATTAGGTTAGGTTTAGGTCAATCCTTGTTACTAATATTATAAATGTGAATGTAAGTTTATTTGTTTGTTTGTTTGTTACGCTCTCACGCAAAAACTACTGAACCTATCACCATGAAATTTTGCATACACGTTGTCTGGGACACTAGAAAGGACATAGGGTACCTTTCATCCGGAAAAAAAGTACTGTTCCCGAGGGGATCATCTAAAATAAAGCGTCTGTCTGTTCGCGATAAACTCAAAAATTACTGCACCGATTTTCATGCTGTTTTCGCCAATGGATAGAGTGGATCTCGAGGAGGGTTTTGAAAAATTTGAAAAATTCTTTCACTGTTGGAAAGCTACGTACATTATCAACGAGTAACATACGCTATCAATCAATACTAATAATAAATCTGTAAGTGTAGATATTGTATGTATGTGTGTTCCTCCATAACTTTTAAACGAATTGACTGATTTTCATGAAACTTGGTAGATAAACATTTAGACGTACAGGACACAGGATAGGCTATGTACTTTTTTCTTTTTCAACGCGGGCAAAGGCGCATGCAATGGCTAGTCGTTAATAAAACAGAAAAATGTCATATAATATACACATACCATCATACATGTCCAGTTTCATTCTTATCCTTGATTCTTGTGTATCAACAATTAACACCATTTCCGGTGCAGCATTCACTTTGGTATCGATGTGACACCTTCTTATTTCATCGCAAGCCTCATCCATTTCCACTTTTCTCTTTCTCTTCCTCTGAAGTATCAAAGGGGTCTCCCCTGTCTCTTTGCATTGGTCGAGGACGCGACTCACTTCGTTTTGAATTACATTTTTAAATTGCTCCGACAAATTAATTTCCCCGCTGACGTTGTCGTCTTGTGATGTCTTATCGTCTGTGTTCACCGTGATTGTGTCTCCGATGGGATCCTCTTCCTTTATTAGTGATACATCCGAGTCAGGTGTGAAGATTTGTTTCAACTTTTGTTCAATATCTGTCGCCTCTTTCTGTAAAATTTAACAATACATAATGTGATATTGACGAACCCGTTGTATGATGAGTTGACACAGAAAAGGAAAACCGGGCGAAATCGCGTGCAACAGCTAGTCTATACTAATATTATAATGAGGAAAGATTTGATTGTTTGTTTGTTTGTTTGAATAGGCTCCGAAACTACTGGACCGATTTGAAAAATTCTTTTACCATTAGAAGCCGACATTATCCCTGATGAACATTAATTTTACCGCGGGAAAATGCTTCATTCTTACGGGAAAACGGGTAGTAAGAATTATCCTTCCGTACTTATCTTTTTCACATAACTTCTAAACAGCAGAACCGATTGAGTTGAAATTTTATATGAGTATTTCGATGGTTTCCTGGATGATATAAAAATGCAATTGGACCCGGTAGGTGGCGCTGCTATTGGTATGTCAACTACTAAACGGCTTGACTGATTGGGTTGAAATTTTATATGTGTATTTCCATGGTTTCACAGACACGAATTTATTATATTTTATAAAGTTACGCGGACGAAGACGCGTGCAACAGCTAGTTTATTATAAACACACTTACATATTTCAAAAGCTTCGGTATCCTCAACATATAATGTTCGCTGTGTACCTCAATCATTTCACATTTTTTACACAAATTATAATTCTCACAAGTGACACACTTGTATCTGAATCCGAGGATGACATTTTGACAGTTGTTACACAAGATAGCCGCGTCATGTTGGACACTCTCTTCTTCTTCTTCCACGTTTTGATCTGAAATTAATATTAAAATGTTATGTTATGACTATAAAACTAGTGTTTTTGCCCGCGACTTCGTCCGGCGTCCGATCGATCGCTACCAAACTTCACAGGAACACCCGCTGCACTAATCTCAAGATTGTCTGAAAGTTCAGCTGTTTTGGAGTCTATAGGAGACATAGATACACACATCAAGTTTTACATACTAAAACCTTCCTCGAGAACCACTCTATCCATTAGTGAAAACAGCGTGAAAATCGGTGCAGTAGTTTTTGAGTTTATCGCAAACAAACAGATGAACAGACAGACAGACGTGGCAGAGGACTTTGTTTTATAATATGTAAGGATAATGCAGCTGTCTGATTTATCTTTAAATTCAATCAAGCGTTTCTTATAGAATTCAAGCGTTTCTTATAGAATATTTGGACACAGGCATAACCTTCTCTTTGTCATACTACCCTATTAATTATACATACTATTCGTTTCACGCTACATCATCCCTGTAGTTTTCTTTTAATAAATTATAGCTTTTTTAAAAAAAAAAGATTTTTTAAAATCGGTCCAGTAGCTTTTGAGTTTTACTATGTACTAAATATAAAGAGAGAATACTTTATACTTGTAACGAATAAACTCAAAAAACGAATGGGCCGATTTTAAAAATTCTTCACCTATAGAAAGCTATGTTATTAGCAAGTAACATAGGCTATCAATACTAATAATAAATCTGTAAGGGTTGGTCATAGAGTAAGTTACTTTGTTTTCAGAGATATCGAGTTTATAGGCTCTATACATGATACTGAAACTAAATTGACCATTTATAGAATTTATTCTGTATGTAAGTATGTTCCTCCATAACTTAAACGAATTAACTGATTTTCATGAAACTTGGTAGATAAACATTAAGACGTATGGGACACAGGATAGGCTACTTTTCTTTTTCAACGCGGACGAAGTCGCGGGTGCCAGCTAGTATCACAATATATTAGCAGGATGCAACACAGGTTGCACTCCTGAACATGTCCTAAACACTTGCCACACTGTCATAGATTAGTTAGTATAAGTTGAGCTGTGGTTCAGATACTCTGTCACTGTCATTAAGATAAAAGTAATAAATATGGACACATTGAATAATCTTTTATTTAACAAATTCTTTAATTAAATAAAGAATATAACATGGCGCTGAGGACAGGATTGAAAATATAAGGTTAACAAAATTGTGTGTTATCCTAACAAATAAAATATCGTAAAATATTATACAGAAAAATGGCGGAAGTTCAAGGTGTAATTGGATTAAAACCCCCAACATCTTTAAAAGAACTTAACGCTGAAGAATTTAAAAAGTGGATAAGAAGGTTTGAAATTTATAGAAAAGCGTTAGGAGCTCAAGAAAAATCACAGGAAACACAAGTTGCCCTACTATTTATTACATTGTATGGGAGAAGAATGTATTGAAATATTTAGCAGTATGTTTTAAAAATTGACACTTACTGAGGACAATATTTAAGGACATATCCAATTTGTATAGGTGTATTGTGAACCATTATTACATCAACTTACCAATTTTTTCGTCACAAATAGACAATGTTCGTTCAGAAATTAGTATTTTTATGTAGATGAGTAAAGACAAGTGTTAATTTTCGGAAAATATTACTTTTTATTTTGCTGATTTTATAATTTGCCAATGATTAAAAGTTGCCAAAACAGTGGCTAAAATATTTAGCCAATAATATTTAATATTATTTTATAGCTAGTGCAATCAAAAACTTGCGATATAGCCAAAAAATGGCTAACTTGGCAACACTGAGATAGTAGATACTAACTGCATCTGCTGCAGTACAATACAAACAAATGCGCTAGACATGGGCAAGAGGGCAAGTGTACTTTAACAGCTTTAACTTCAGCTGGTTGGTCCCTCTCTCTACGTGATTGGTCATAGCAAGATAGAACATGCATGACATTTGACTTCCCCTGCCCTTCTCGCCCCCTTTGTTTTTTTACGGGCTTTAGGTTAGGTATGGTATCCTTGAATTTATTTTTAACCATTGATGTATATTAACTAAGGATATAATCACACCACACAATTAAAACAGTAAATAATGGGTACTTATTTATTTAAACTGTATGGATGGGGCAACAGTCCTGACATAAATAGAGCATTTATCGCACCAAAAAGTGTGAATGTGCTATTATTGGTGTTAGTTAGTAAATCTTGTAGAGTGTAGACCATTATTTAAAGAACTTAATATACACACACTAACATCAATTTATATTTAATAAATAGGAATATTTGTCAAAATTAATCATAAAATGTTTATATCCTTTGAATGTTTTAGATATGCAAACAGATTAATACATCCACCATGTATAATAGATATAAAATAAAGTATTTAAAAATAATTGTTTTGTCATGTATGTAATCAGAACTTCTGTCTAGTATCACTAGTAGTTCGGTTGTTTGTCCGGTTGAATGAACTAGTGCAACTTTTGAGTAGCAACAGTTCGGTTGATACAAATCACCAATCAAATGACACTCCTAAAGTTGAAATAGTTTGCATAAAAAAATTATTAAAATTAAAGGATACTACAGGGGCCCTATCTATCGAACTTCGTTATCGTTATGGCACTTTGTGCCATAACGATAACGAAGTTCGATAGATATAAATGTATGGGAAGTATCACATGATTTAGCGAAGACATATGTCAATCCCATACATTTTATTTTTAGCGAATCAAATCGCTACGGAGCGAATGCAACTTGTCTAGGGCCCCTGGTAACTTATCTTTTTATATTTAACTAACAACTATATACAAGTACAAGTTTTGTTTAAATATTGATTATTAACCTAATCAAATAATAATTGCGTGTTTATAGTATTATTAAGTGCGCTGAATTTATATATTCATGCTGAAGATTTGCTATATTTGGTTTTGTAGTGTTCTCTACGAACGTTACGCCTCAACCATATTTAACCAGATATAAACATTGTTACCTGTGTTTATAGGCTCAATTGGTGATTCAAAAACTGCTGCGTTGGAATATGTGTGGTCATAATGCAATTTTCTTCCATTAAGATTGTCAATATAAGCTTCGTCGTTTACTAAAAACAATCCCACAGTGTAGTAGACATTTTACATATTATTAACATGACAAAATATATATTTATGATTATAAATTTTAACAAAAATAACTTAATTCATTGAAACGAATCTATTTATTGGTAGGTATTAAATAGGGATGGGTATTATCTGGTAAGTCCCACTTTTTCCACTTCACCATAATCAAGGGCCTTGTGGTCTCGGCAATAAAGATGTTTGAATCCTATTATACTTTCACAGCAATGTCAGGACGCACATTTATTAAGGAGAGCTATTGTTAAGGATAACCTTTTTTCTAAGAACCATGCAATTCTAGGTTAGGTGTGCCTATATTAGATACCTATACCATAAAACATATTATACGCATGTAGAAAAAGAACACAAAAAAATTATTACCACCACTCTCCAAAGAGTTCAACGGGAAGCCACTCTTAATCTCCGACTCTTGGAACAGCGATGGATATGCTGTTATTTTTAAACGTTTCTTTGTAGTCACGAAACGAGCCTCAAAATGTTTGTGGCAGATTTGCAGATGGGCGAATTCACTTTTTCTATTCCGTAAAGATTCATCAGGAATCGATTCGAGCCATTTTTCGAGTCTTTTCTTGCACATTGGAAATTTGTGTAGCAAAGCGTCCTGTCGTAAACTTGTACATCCAGGCACACAGCACTTGTAATACATTAAGATATTAATATTCTTAGTATGCAAAGATTTTTATTTATAATAAATGCGGGAATTAATCTACGCAAGGCAACAATATAAACAAAAAACTATAGCTTGATAAAGGGAAGGGAGGTCAAACGTCATGTTCTATCTTGCTATGACCACAGACTATAAAATTTTTATGTCTAGTACATGGAGATTTACTCTGTAAGGAGCGGGAGGACTAAATAGTAGGACTAAATATAGAAATATGACATAGAACGCAAGTATAATACCTTCAAACTATTAGCATTTAAAAAGAAACTGTAATGATAGCATGTCTCGGTTGCTATTAGGATGCACTTTTTACTTACATTTTGCAGTTGCATTGAAAATGTACGACGAAGAGGACGCGTTTTTGGCTTCAGCTGCCTTTATAATTATAGAAGCAGGTTTGAAAACTAAGAAAAAACCACGGCATCGACGATTTTTGGTGTGACCAAGTTTAATCAGTAAAAATATTTATAGCACCAGCAATTTAATAAATGATTTAATAATGGACGATGTAAATCAGTTAAACCTGGAATACAGATGCAATGGAGGATTTAGTAATTACTTTCGCATGTCTGTCAAGTTCAGAATTTGAGATTTTGCTCAATTTAATAGGACCCACTATTGTGAAGAAAGACACTAAATCCACAGATTATAAAGTAATATGTCTAAAGAACTAAATCACTGATTACTGACGCGCTCGGCCGTACGGCCCATCCCCACTACGCGAAGCCGCGCGGCGTCCTTTGAAGTGGACCGGCCTCGCGTGATTCGACTGGATCCATCTTAAATTACTTATGTTCAACAAATGTTGCATAGAACAATGCATCATGTAAACAAAGACTATATAAGTATATTTGGTAGTATAGACACGGCGTAGCCCACAAAATATGGTAGTAATACAATTCGTCCACTCGAGATGAAGTGGACGAATTCGCACTTAGTTGCTCGCTAGCGCTATAGCAGTTTGGTTGCTGTTTATTTGTGTTAAAAATTGACAAAATGCCATCGTGTTGTGTGAAATTATGTAAAAATAGACCTCAAAAAGGACAAAAAGAAAAAGTATCATACGTATTTCATATAAATAGACTTAATTACAATATTTTTAACAAAATATTTAATTAATTAGCTAAACCTTTTCATATTTCAAAAGGAAGCATTTGAACCTTATAGCTGTCTCATTCTTACTTATTGTGTAGTATAAGATCGTCCTTTCGTAGAAAGAGATACATATAGATTTCAAATATACTTATCATTTCAATATGTTTGACGGTTGATCCAGGGCCGCACTTGTAATATTTTTAAATAAAAATAATAATTTTGTTTGTTTTGTGCTACATTTTTATGCTTGTGTTTAAATTGGTGCGTGAATACTTCGATTGATATTCAGTAATAATATGTTTATAATAGATTTCCTATTAACCCAATAAGAAGAGAAAAATGGACAATTTTATTACGTACTCAAATATTGGAATCCAACAAATTCAAGTGTTATATGTTCTGCGCTTTTCCATCATGATGACTTTTACACGAATCTTAAGGGATATCGGAAAATAATAAATACAGCAATACCTTCCATAAATTATGACACAGATCCATCAACACAACAACTCACAAAGCGGCAAAAGTTCAAAAAGCTTATTTTATTTGAGGGACAATAAGAGATCATAATAGTACTCGTATGTATATAATTACATAAAAAATAATAAGTTTTGAAGTAACTATAATTAAACATATTATGCTTATTTTGCACTAATTTGTTAAGAACACTGTGTTTCTTGCGGTTTCTTCTTAACAGCTGTAATCGAAACCGCGGATTATTATTAAATATTCATTTAATCACGTACTATTTGTTGTTTCATTTCTATATCAAACATCCAATTAAATTATATTACGTATTTTTAAAGTACACGCTTCCAAATGCGGCCCTGTGCCACGTAACACGTGTTGTATTACACCGAGATGTACCATCGACTAGCGGTTTGTTGCTTGTAAGCAAGTCAATATCGTTGTGCAGTATACATTGATGCGTTAGTACAGAACACTTTTAACTAGTTTTTTTTTATAAAAGCAATATACATTTGGAATTGCGTGTCAATCTCTCAGTAAGTTCGTAAGTATGATTTTAATACTACCAAAGATTTCGGGGCTTTTTGCTTGCTACGCCGCATCTATAGTTCAGATCAATGCATAATTATCATCATTATCAAATCTAGAATGAAAAAAATCTAGAATAGCATGGATAGAAAACTACCTCGCTAATAAATAATATTATTATTATTAGTGGAATAGGCTTGTTTCCACTAAGAATAAATCGGATGGCTTAGTTTCTAATGATTAACCATGATGATTAGTAAACAAAAAAACAACTTTTCTATTAAAATAATAAAAGATTAATAATATTTTTGGAAAATAAAATCGACAAAATGAGGCGTTTATCGTTTAGGTTTTTAATGAGGCGTTGGTTTAATCACGTACGTTTACCGTGAAATAACAGCATTTACATCAGCATTACGTCAGCCTGTCTGTCGACCTTAACATAAAAAAAAAGTTACATTAAACACCAATCAGAGAAGCGCATGGAAGCGTGACGTCACACCTCGCGAAACGCCATGTTGTAGCTGTCATTTTCAGCAATTATTGTTAAATTAATACAGTTCGTTTTTAGTTTAATCTTGAAAGACAGGTATAATTTGCCATAGAATCAGGATTTAACAAAGCAAACAGCAGTAATTTGCTCAAAATTGACGCCGTTTGCTTGACAAATTTTTTGCAATGAACACCGGCTTTTGTTCATCGGAATTCCGCAATGTATTTTTTTTTTTTTTTTTATTTATTAAGGTTCATAAAACTGGTATACAATTCCATGTACAAGCAAAATAAATAAATAACTAGAACATACAAATACATCAATTAATTCGGAATGTAACCTACTACATGTGAACACAACACACAAAAATAAAAACGTACTAGACAGTTACAAAAAAAAAAGCAAACAATTAACTAATAATTATAAAGTTACATATTTATGAATTGATTTCTTTGCCGAGACCGCAGAACCATAGAATAAATCAAATTCGTTTCGAATTTCATTATATGAAGAGCACATGTGATAGAGTGGACTGTGTTGACCGAGATTAGTACGACATGCAGGTGGAGCAAATGTTTTACGGTTGTGCAATCGGCTACCCAGTCGAGGTACAGAAAAGTAGAGACGTTCAAGGATATCAGGGGCATCAACAACACCATTAACAAGCTTGTAGAGAAACATAAGGTCCAGAACTCTTCTACGTTTACGCAGAGAGGCCTAATTAAAGTAAGAGATGTGATTCATACGATAGCAGTTGATTGCACTTATTGCCCTGATAAGTAAGATGATAAAGGAAGCGCTTTTTTTTTTCAAACTGCAATCCGTTTGTTTTGTTTGTTACCTACCTGAACTTGTATTAGAAGTATCCTTGACAGATGAACTTGGGGTACTACTTTTTTCTGGTTCATTCAAACACTCTGCGATTATTGACATCCTTTGTTTTTTCAACATATATGGTCGTTCCTTATAGCTGTATGTCCGTTTCCTTCTATCTTCTTGGCATTCGAACTTCTTTGGTATACAACCTGGTTTCATGCGCACTTGAGAGACTTTACCCATAATATGATACTCTGTATAATTAATCATATCGTTTGGCAACTAAAAAAAAATAAGAAGAGTATGAATTATTACATTTTATAAAATGAAAATAATATTTTAACTCAAATAAATCATAAAACCCTATTCAAGTCATAACATTTTATAGGTTATGTGTGGTATATTATGGTAGATTTTGCAAAATTAATTTCTTTTACTATACATTTATAAATAGATACACCAAGTTGTGTTTAATAATTACATCAAAATGATCTTCACAGAAATAAATTGTGGAATCAGTTGATAAAGTAAGAGCATCTTGCCTTCTTGCCATTTTTAACCACTTTCTTCGTATTTGTGTATTGTTTGGAATGTATATGAATAATTTGTTTGGCGTTTTTATCGTTGTACTTTTACATTGGGGCACCATACAGTATTTATAATACGAGGAATTCATTATTTATTAAAAAACACAATTGACTGTCATAAACAAACACGACTGTTTCGCGAGGTGTAACGTCATTCTAGACGCCATGACAGTCTTGGCCTTTTTCGCGGTCAATTTCAAGTTCATTTCTAAAAACTGAAAATACTAATGTAAAAGACCTATTTTTCTTAAAATAATATATTTTGGGGTGAAATAGATGCTAAGCTATAGTTTTAAACTAATTTCCAAATTTTGTCAACTAGCCTATTATTTATTATTCATGTAAGATTTTATGGACTCCTGTCTCCCTCTATGTATCGTATAGTATAGCTCATTCAAGAAATTACTTGAAAATGAATGAACAATGTACGTGTGTGAACTACACGCACATATTCTATATATTCTTTTTTCATTGATCAAAAAGGTAAACAAACAATTCACGATATAGAACTAAACAAACAATACGAACAAATTCTAAATGAGTTAATCACTGAGTCAACTCTCTTTGATAATGCCTAATGTACAAATTCCATCTTTAAAACAGTCCAGTGACCATGGCAATACTATATTTGTTTACGTTTTTGATCAATAAAAAAAGAATAGATCATAGAACTATATCGCTCGGACACACACATCAGCGTCACGTCACACTACCATCTTTTTTGAATATTCTACTCGACGCCAGATGGCACTAGTATCGCGTTTACAATGGCCAGCGACGCACACATTCTAGAATATGCTTGGCAACCACGTCACCCTACGTTCTTTCTCGAACATTCTACTGAACGCCAGATGGCACTGGGTTTCGTACTGGCAACATATAAATATTATGCCGGCCGGCGAATCGACATCATTGTTTGTTTGTCAAACGCTCAGACGACTCGACTCGAATCATTTCGTTGGTGATTTCCAATTGAACTGCGCATTATTTAGTTCTATTGACTTATTGAGTGACCAAAGAAAAACATTGTGAACGTTCTCAAGAGTATAATAGCGAAGCAATTTTAGTGTCAGTTTTGTTATAACAAGAAACCACAAATGTCTCTGCTACCATTTTTCTTCGGCATGGAGCACCCGCACCGGCTGCGGGACCAAGAGTTCGGAATAACTTTGACCCCGGACGACCTGCTCACGGCTGCCGTAGCACCTATGCTGTCCAGGGACTATTACAGACCTTGGCGTCAGCTAGCGGCTGCCGCGAGAGACGTCGGCTCTACAATAAAATGCGACAAGGAAAAGTTCCAAGTCAATCTGGACGTACAGCACTTCGCACCCGAAGACATCTCTGTGAAGACCGTGGACGGATATATTATAGTTGAGGGCAAGCATGAAGAGAAACAAGATGAACATGGCTACGTATCGCGTCAGTTCACTCGCCGCTACGCAATTCCGGAGGGATGTAATCCAGAAAACGTCGAATCTAAACTTTCATCGGATGGAGTTTTGTCCATTATTGCACCAAAAACGGCTCCTCAATTGAAGAATTCACGCTCTGTTCCCATTTCGCAAACTGGACCCGTCAGAAAGGAAATTAAGGATCAAACGTCTCAGCCCGCCGCCAATGGTCAGGAAAAGTAAAGATTTTCAAATACCTACCTCAAGTTCAGTTATTCCTATTTATTTTAATTAATATTACTTAATCCCTAGGTTCCTAAACGAATTGTTTATTTTAGTGCATTTAATTAAGACTGATAAGTCATGTGTCATGGTTCCTTTGAAATAAAAGGTTTTTTTTGTAATTTAACATGTTTTATTTTTTATTCCATAAGGTTAGAGAATAACTGGGAACAAAATATCAGCTTTGCTCGAGTTTTCAATATTTAATAGTACACTAAGGTCATAAACCTAGAAAAAACAACCTAGTAAATTACCTATTGGAGATAGTCAAAGGTTCAAAGAATCCTTAGGTAACTACATATTATTTACTTAATTACTTTAATTGTCTGATAAACTCAAAAACTACTGCACCGATTTTCATGTTGTTTTCACCAAAGGATAGAGTGGTTCTCGATGAAGGTTTTAGTATATTTGCGATAAACTCAAAAAATACTGCACCGATTTTCATATTGTTTTCACCAAAGGATAGTGGTTCTCGAGGAAGGTTTTAGTATATAATTTACATAATTACGCAGGCGAAGTCGCCGGCAGCAGGGACAGCTAGTATTCAATAATTTGACTTCTTTCTCTGTTGAACTTATTTTATTTTTCACTGGTTCAATATCTAGGTTATTCATCAAAAATCTTTTTAGATAAATTATCATTATTGTAATTCTTTTTTAATACAATACTCAATGTTTCCATACGCTTATACGTTTAAGTATACATTTTTGGTACCTATTTTTTTTTTATGTTAAGGCGATAGATAGGCTGACAGTCCACTTGATGGTAGGTGGCTACCGTCGCCTTCGCCTACTATAACACAAGCAATGGTAAAGGTGCTGCAAGTCAGTGCTGCAGTGCGCAGTCGACCATAGTAGGATAGTGATTGAGGGTTTTCGAGAGAGGATACTATTCTTCTTCTTCTCTTTTAAGTCTTGGTTCCATCAGATCTCACATGATTTGCCAGTGTCATTAGTATAAATAGCAATTTGTAATAGATTGAAATTAAAATCAAAAGTAGCAGATCCCGAGACTAGTCAGACAAGTCAAGGTCTATAATTTTTCTTAGTTTTCCAAAACAGGTCCGCTAAGTCCAAAGCAGTCAGGTCCGAGGATACTATTTATTGCAAGAATCTGACGAAGTAAACATCTGTCGAAATGGTACTAACTCGAATAAATTATTTCATATTAGAGACATTTCCTGTTATTGTAAGTTTACTTGTTCATTTTAAGAATTTTTTTTTAAATTTTTGTCAATAGGGAAGTGTGGTCTGGTTCAATTTATTCTAAAATAAAACAAAAGTAGTTATCACAAATTAATTTATTTCAAATCAATACATTTAGAATGCATAAATCAAATTTCTAACCTACATTTGTATGGATCCTTTGAAAATAATTTCTAATAAGTATAGGTTTATGTACAGTCGGGGTACGAAAACATTCGTTAGTTTCATAAGTCGTACTTATGGACGAAATACACGATCAGTCCATCGCGTCAAATTGACTGACGTGAAGCCATAATTTGATCGTGAATGGTAAAAACTCATGGCTTGATGTCAAACACTGGATTTCAAATCGTGCCGTTGCGTCATGTCAGTTCAATGCGCCAACTGATCGTGAGTGTAGAAACCAAGGAGGATAGAATACATTTCTATCCTCCTTGGTAGAAACACTACCCCGTGGCATCTTGCCGCGCTTCCGAATCAAGCTCATGGCTACGTCACTCGACCCGGTTAATTGGATCGGGTGACATAAAATAACAGAAAATTGGACTGACCGTGTGTGGGCCAGTGATATGTTAAACAAGTAATATAGAAGTCATTGGTGTGGGCACAATGTTTGGCGTGGCTCCATTTGATTTAAGTCGTTTTGAGTCACGTCAAATGATTGATCTTGTATTTCGTCCATTAGTTTCTTTTTAAACTAAAGCAGACAACTGACAGACGTTTCAAATGAAATTTTGGCACAACTGAAATTGCGGTATATTCCCATTTGTCACACAATGTTCGTCACAAGTGGTGGCAAATGGGTTTATTTCTCCCAGTCGCCACCACTACGATCACCAGTTGGTGGTATTTGGAAAGGATTATTCCCATTCGCCACCACTTAAACAACATTTAAATAGGTAAATACTTATTAAATCAACATAGCAGTTTTTATGTCAAAAATACCTAGGTACCTTGGTGCAAGCAATTGTAGACTAAGATGCCGAACCTTTTCTTACCTCGACTGTAAATTATCGTTAAGGTATTTAAATTACATAATAGGTTTTTCCAAATTGTGCAGATACTATTTTTTTTTTTCATTTTCAATCTAATGAGATTACAGACTATCTATATATTATATTAGTTTAAATGATTACCTATATTATATGTACAATAGTTTGTTTTGAAAAAATAATTATCTGCACATTGAGATATAGTACTGTTACTATATAGTACAGTTACTACTGTTAGTTACTCCTCGTAATACGCACGTTTTTTTATGTTGTTTTTAATAGCGTAAAGGACCAAGTTTTTACTTCCTCGACCAAGTGAATAAAAGTAGTTCCTCCCTTATCCTCGATTGTCGTGATGACATTTTCTTAATCCTAATAGTCATATTGCGATACTATGATGATAAGTCTCGCCACGGCGCTCCCAGCGAATTGTCCGCGCGTGTGCAGAGACATAGTGAGTTCCAGTTCGGCTACTTGTGGACCGTCCAGTGAGCACAGGAGTGACACAACACATATGTTGTTCATCGGTCGCATGCTGCAACAAAAATAAGGCCATAATTAATAATGAAAAAAATATCATCAATGGGGACCGTCCACTGCCAAATGAACTTAACCCATTCATTGCCGCTTTAAATAATAGTTAAATTACGCTCATGCCGCCATACATTTGGTACATAAGTATTTTTCGCCCGCCTATGGGCGGGCTCGGCAATGAATGGGTTAAAAAAGCAATTAGCCGTAGGACGTCCATTGCTGGACTAATGTATGAATTGAAATAGGCCTTCTCCATAATGTAAGGTCCTGGGTAAGGCCAGAAGCAGCCTGGATATAAAATATGTCCTATATGTTAAACCATCTGTGTGAAATTCAGTCGTCAAACATACAAACTTTCGCATTACATTATTATAAAACAATGTTCGCGATAAACTCAAAAAGTACTGCACTGATTTTCATGCTGTTTTCACCAATGGATAGAGTGGTTCTCGAGGAAGGTTTTAGTATATAATTCACAAAGTTACACAGGCGAAGTTGCGGGCAGCAGCTTGTATTACATATTAGGACTTAGTCCTAATATGTAATGCTCAGTTAGCAAATACCTATGCTTTTTTTTGAGGAGGGAAATCACAATTTACGAATTATCCTTCGCCGATGAGGGCAAGTCAGCGAGGGGGTATGTGAGACTCCCGGCGGTCCTTATAACGCCGGGACTACCCACTAAAACCCCCCATATTCTACCATCGGCGGCGAATATGAGACCCGGGATCCCCGGCCTTATCTCCGGGCCCCACAAACACCGCCATGTCCTCGCGGACCCAATCTCCTGCGGCCAAGCCACGTACAGTCGGCCGCATAAGTCGATTAACACATTCAAAAGAGCAAAACAACTGAACACTCAACTTACTTACTTAAGCTTTTTACAATCGTTTGTACGTGAAGTTTATTTTGTACTCGTCGTGAAAACGACTTGTGGCGCGTTGAGTGTTCAGTTGTTGTGCACTTTTGAATGTGTTAATCGACTTATGCGTCCGACTGTACTACTCCTGTGGCGATCCACTGGAACATCAATGGGCAACCATCCGTTGAGTGCCACAACGCATTTACTTACTCGAAACAGTTGAGTTCTGCAGGAGTGACGTTTGGAGGAGCCTGCACTCCGACGAGCCTCATCTCGAAGGTGACCACCGACGAACTCCAATCAGGACCGTGCATCGTGAAAAGATCCACCTGAAAATTAATACCAGGCTCCACTTTAATTTCTTTTACCAGTTTTAGCGATATTTGAGGCAAGGGTCGGGCGTGTCTCTGGCCTCAATAGTAAGAAAGATTACATACAAACAAATATACAAACTTTACCTCTTAATAAGTAATGAACTAATTGGAAGTATTCTTGAAGCTAAGTATTTGATTATGTGAATATAAAGTGAATCTTACACTTCCTGAGGGCATGTAGATGTGCGCGGTGAAGGTTATGAAATTGTAGCTGTAAGTGCTCGGCTGACGGAGACAATCCATGTCGGAGATCAGACATTGTCTCTGGATGCGGGTACATCGGCTGTAACAATTCAATATAATGTCCAGATTTGAGTGAATCCACATTTTTTTATGTTAAAATCGGCAGACATGCTGACGGTCCACTTGATGAGTGCTTAGGATGCTTGCCAACTCTGTTCTAGGCTTCCCGGGTTTGATTTCCGGCAGGGTCATGTCTTTTCAAAGTTTTCAAGGCTCTGTAAAAGTAGTGGCACTGCGTTTGGCAGACTTTTGGGCCTTACTTTGGATAGTCCGTCTAGTGGCAGTAACCAATAGACTATCCCCTCCCTTTCCCCCACAAGGACCACAATGAAGTAACAGCTTGTGGTGAGTGAGTATGGGATGCCAGAGCCCATTTCCCTATCCCATAATACCCTATCCCTAATCCTACTGTAGTTGTCAACGCACTTGCAGCACCTAGGGCGTTGCTTGTGTTACAGGCGACGATAGCCACTTACCATCAACTGGACCGCCTGTCTGTCGACCTAAACATAAAAAAAATGTTTCTATTGTTATTTAAAAGAGCATAGGTACTCACTGTCTCGAGTCAAGCCTGTATCCACGAGGACAGTCTATCTGGTGGCAATGGTAACTGCCCCGCGTATTCTGACACACGGAGCCTGGGTCGCGTGAGTGGGCGCAACTAGCTTCACCGGTCTCACATTCGTCGATATCTGAATATAAGGAGAGGTACTACCATAAAAGTACAATTAAAAGACAGTAGGGTAAAAATGCTGAAGTGCCGGTGGACTGGTCACACGATGAGATCGGAAAGAGACAAATGGACGAGAGATATCACATCAATGAGTGGTATCCCAGAGAAGGAAAGCGTCCTCTGCAATTTTTAAAGCTGTCTTTATCTTGAGAAGACTTGGTACTGGGCAATTCTTAAGTGATAAACGTTATTATGATATTAATATTTAAGGAAGGACCGGTCCTATTGGAAAATTATGGGGGAGGTCTATGGACGCAGCAGTCCAGCAGTGGACGTCGTGCGGCTGAGACGATGAATATGTATTATACGAACCAATACAACTCCTTCCATCTTCTGAGAGCCTATACCCTGCAGGACAGGAACACCGGTAAGTGCCTGGGACATTGACACACTCTCCGCCACATAAACGGCCGCGGTGACGTCCGGAAGACCATTCGCTGCATTCGTCTATATCAACGCACGTTCTGAAAAATATCGTTTGATTACATATTAATTACAAGCCTATTCTAATGAGCCCAAGCACGCTACATCTGCTGTAAGTTGGTGATGAGTTGAGTGTCCCGCAGACTACTTGATGCTGCAGTATCAGGTCAAGGTTACCATGCCACGGAAATACCACGGAAGTAGCAGTACAGCAAATTTCAAATCAATCGAACCTCTGGAAGTTAGTGAGAAGTGAACCTTTTTTTTACCGACGAGGGGTAAAACCTTCTATACTTAGGTACCCGGGTAAGAAGCACCGGGTTATGTGAGATTCTTACTCACTGAACCCCCCCGTTAGTCGCGCGCTGCGCCTTTCGGGAACCGTGGTACCTCCCTCCGTATTACCCGCAGTCCCTGTAGTACCATTCTTTTCGAATACGTCGTGGGTAACTGTGAGTAGGCCAATCATCGGAACCCCTTTTAGTCGCCTCATACGACAGGCAGAGGATACCGTGTCTGTATTCTTATTGACCCCAGATTACAGGGTAGTGTGAAGTGAACCTGTGAAAGTTTTAACCCCCGACGCTAGACGCAAAAGAGGGGTGTTATAAGTTTAACCTGTATATCTGTGCATCAGATCACGGATTCATATCGATTTGTTATTCGATGTACTGTTTACTTCGGTGGTAGTTATTTCGTGACATGGTAACCATGAGCTGATGCATCAGCATCAGTTGTCTGCACGATAACCAACTACTCAGCAATTTACAGCAGATATAGAGTGCTTGGATCCTTCAGCAGATATAGAATAATACCTGTTGTCTGTGTGCAGTCTGTATCCACGACGACAGTAGCAGCGGAACCCACCCCACACGTTGGAGCATTCCTGCTCACAGAGGCCCGGCTGTTCAGCGCATTCATCCACGTCCACACACAACTGCTGATTGCTTGGAGGATTGCGGAAGCCTTCGCCGCATGCGCAGCGGAATGAACCCACTGTGTTTATACATTCCGCCATACACGGCTGGAAGACAAGTCAATACGCTATAGGACTCTTCATCGACATAGATAAAGCAGTGAACTATTCACTAAGGTCAAAATGTTGGACACGGTAGATTTTGGTTTGACAACTACGATATTTATTCCGATTTTCATCTAGCTACAATATGGGCTTCTTCAAGCTTGGAGTAAAGACATTCTTGCAGGGTAAGAAGCGCACTTGTAACCCTCTTAATGTCGTTTTTAGGTGTCATTATTTGTAGATTTCTCATTATTTTGTCCGGCGTTATCCTTATTGATATTATAAATGTGAATAAGAGTTTGTTTGTTACGCTTTCACGCAAAAACTACTGAACCGATCACTATGAAATTTTGCATACGCATTGTCTGGAACACCAGAAAGGACATAGGGTACCTTTCATCGTTTAACGCAGACGAAGTCGCAGGCTCCAGCTATTATGTATATAAAAATATGAAGTTGTACTTATTACTAGTATTTATTATTTTTAACGCGGGCACCAGTTAAGTAGTATTAAATTATAGTTAGGTTTCTAAAATAGACACAATCTAACATATATTTAAATATTTTTTGCTTCCTGTACCAATAGGCACTTAAATATTACAGACATAATGTTAAAGATATGCTAAACGTAAATAGAAGCAGGTTTTTTGAAATAAATAGTAAAGTTTGAACTTACATTTCTGGCTTGCTTGCATTCGTCAATGTCCTCGCATGTATCCCGACCAACGAGTTTGTGTCCCGCAGGACACTGGCAAGCGTATCCACCGTTAAAATTCTCGCATTGTTGCTGAGGACCACATTTGTGGACGTTTGTTGCGCATTCGTCGATATCTGAAGTTAAATGTGAAATCGTCTGTCAAATAAGAGGATAAGTAAAATTGTTTAAGTAACTAATATGTATTCTTTTTTCATTGATCAAAAAGGTAAACAAACAATTCAAGATATAGAACTAAACAAACAATACGAACATATTCTAAATGAGTTAATCACTGAGTCAACTCTCTTAGATAATGCCTAATGTAAAAATACCATCTTTAGAACAGTCCAATGACAATGGCGACGCTATATTTGTTTACGTTTTTGATCAATAGAAAAAGAATAGATCATACATATTATGTGTATCTACTTAAGGTTATTGTACAATTTTTAATTATAAAAATATGAATTAATTTGCAATTTATGCATACGAGATTACAATTCATACAACTTTTTTGGACATTTCGAAGCGGGATATCTCCAAAACTGTCTGGGATAGAGAGACGGTATCTTCGGTGGATGACTATCGATAATCGAGTTCCAACTGGTAGAACCATCATTCTCGTCCCATCCCGCCCCTTTCATCCCACCTCCATACAAAACTGGATTTTTTGCGGAAAGTGATGGGGATATCCGCTCAACGGTCACAGCTACCTCGTACTTTATACTTACCGAAACATTGATTGGTCGATGCAAGAGAATAACCCCACGGACAGGACGCCTTATAGGCTACGGCATCTGACTGTCTGACGTAAGTGGGACGCAGGAGTCGAGGGCCTCGTTGGCCGAACTGCGAGCCCACTGTTATCACATTCGTGTCCTCCGCTTCAGGGGAAGTGGGTAGCACTGTAAAGCAGGAAAAGGTAGTGATAATTGTTAAGATAAATTGAAAATATGAGGATATATCATAGATTTAAATTGAAAGATGCGGCGTAATCTCCTCGCGCCATACTAAAAACACACCGAAAATTCTTAACAATGGGTTGGGCGCAGGCGCTCAACCCAACTACAGTTGCACGCCAGCTACAGTGAGTGACGGTCGCTTGTTGAGAGCGTCGCTATCGTCACAGTCACGTTTGAAGTAAGGAATGTCTGTGCTTAAAAGTGTGTTTAGACAAAGGTAAATGTATTTTATACTTTTGTCTTTAGTATAATGTATGTTGTATTTTGTAACACTTTTGCTAGGAATGCCGCATCTCTCGATTTAAATCTTTGGTATATATTGATAGGTTTTCAAACATACCTTGCGATAAAGAAGTTTTTCTGTAAGTTAATATCAATTTTACTTGTATCATTGCTTACGATGGTTGATTTCTTTGAATATCTTAGATGTAGGTAGGTGAATTTTATAAAAAAAAATTCTATTTCTTTAATTGTAACTTTTTAAAAATGTTAGTCGATAAACGGGCTGACGGTTCACCGGTAGTTGACTACAATCGCCTTATAACACAAGAAACGCCATAGTTGCTGCAAGTTCGCTGGCGACCATAGAAGGACTTAATCTTTAATGGATAAGGTGGGTCGGCTCTGGCATCTCTTAAGCCGCGTCCTCACTAGGGCCGCACGGCCACATCAGGCCGGCCGCTCGGCCAAGCCTTGTATAGTGTGTACGCGTGTAGTGTGTACAAGGCCTGGCCGAGTGGCCGGCCTGATGTGGCCGTGCGGCCCTAGTGAGGACGCGGCTTTACTCACTCATCGAAACACAACAGCACATGTACTGTTACTTAATAGTGGTCTTCTGTAATGGGGTCGTTACTGCTGCCAAACGGGCTGCCCAAATGACTGCGAAGTGTGCCTTGCCACTACTTAAGAGCGGGTATAAAGAGAAATAGCCAATCCTAGATATGAATTTTATCTAAGTAAAAAAAGTCTAATTTAATTAAATTTTTTAAATAGATAAATACATTATAAATGAAAGTGACGACTGTAACAGAAAACATAATATAATTAAATTTTCTCGATAGAAAAAAATCACCAAGTGAGCTCTCATTTCCATCGATTTTGGTTTTATTTTCAAAATGACACACATTACAAAGCTAAAAGTGTATCAGTAATTTCACTTCACATATTATCTAAGGCTGTATGTAACAATTTTTCATTTGACATTGTAGTTTACGAATAATTA
Organism: Synanthedon formicaeformis; assembly: GCA_945859745.1. Taxonomy (NCBI): domain Eukaryota; kingdom Metazoa; phylum Arthropoda; class Insecta; order Lepidoptera; family Sesiidae; genus Synanthedon; species Synanthedon formicaeformis. The sequence continues at coordinate 2,550,961 of OX243977.1, forward strand.
ATATTTAATACTTTGGCACTTATAACATTTTGATTGAGCGAGATGCGCTATCTTCCGTCGCATGTTGTGCGTAGTTCTACGTATTTTGTGTCACTGTCATGTCCAAGGGGCCACGCGGGTGAAATTACTAATTTTGTTTGCTTTATACCCATTCTTAATACTTGAAAACTTCAAAATAATTACCATAACTCGGTGTATAGTGTGAGAAATCTGTCCGACAACGTTCACCGCAAACACACCTATATCCGCCAGGAATGTTAACGCAGTCTTCGTTTGGAGCACACGTGTCTTTGTTGGTAGCGCATTCGTCGATGTCTATAACAATAAATTATATATATTTTAAACACTTATCCTTACATATTATAAAACAAAACCCCGCCGCGTCTGTCTGTCTGTCTGTTCGCGATAAACTCAAAAACTAATGCACCGATTTTAATGCTGTTCACCACCAATGGATAGAGTGTGGTTCTCGAGGTAGGTTTTAGTATATAATTTACAAAGTTATATTTAATTTAAAGATTATTTTCTTTTTTTTAGGGCACTTAAATAAAAAGCTTGTTTTTAAAAAGATTTTTTACAATTAATTTATTTTTTATTTTTCAGCTATGACTGAGGACTAAAAAAGTTTAGTTGTATTAGTTTTTCGTGTTCTCCTCAGCAAGCCCTTTCATTTGATTCCCATATTGTGGTAGTGCAGAAAAAAAACTAGTCCGCCATCTTGGATGATCCGCCATATTGGAATTAGAATGACGTAACATAGCTAAGCATGCATTGTCATCCAAAATAAGCGTGTACCAAAATACCAAATTTCAGCTCAATCGGTTAAAGATAACTGATTTAAAATTCAGTTGCAAGATTCCACCCGGACAAACATACATACATACATACATACATACATACATACATACATACATACATACATACATACATACATACATACATACATACATACATACATACATACATACATACATACATACATACATACATACATACATACATACATACATACATACATACATACATACATACATACATACATACATACATACATACATACATACATACATACATACATACATACATACATACATACATACATACATACATACATACATACATACATACATACATACATACATACATACATACATACATACATACATACATACATACATACATACATACATACATACATACATACATACATACATACATACATACATACATACATACATACATACATACATACATACATACATACATACATACATACATACATACATACATACATACATACATACATACATACATACATACATACATACATACATACATACATACATACATACATACATACATACATACATACATACATACATACATACATACATACATACATACATACATACATACATACATACATACATACATACATACATACATACATACATACATACATACATACATACATACATACATACATACATACATACATACATACATACATACATACATACATACATACATACATACATACATACATACATACATACATACATACATACATACATACATACATACATACATACATACATACATACATACATACATACATACATACATACATACATACATACATACATACATACATACATACATACATACATACATACATACATACATACATACATACATACATACATACATACATACATACATACATACATACATACATACATACATACATACATACATACATACATACATACATACATACATACATACATACATACATACATACATACATACATACATACATACATACATACATACATACATACATACATACATACATACATACATACATACATACATACATACATACATACATACATACATACATACATACATACATACATACATACATACATACATACATACATACATACATACATACATACATACATACATACATACATACATACATACATACATACATACATACATACATACATACATACATACATACATACATACATACATACATACATACATACATACATACATACATACATACATACATACATACATACATACATACATACATACATTGCAAGTTAATAAAAAGCTTGTAAAATTCTTTTTGTGTTGGATAGTCCATTTATCGAGGAAGGCTTTAGGCTATATAACATCACGATGTGACCCATTCACGCTGACGTAATCGCGGGCAACAGCTAGTCATCTATATTTTTATCTAACACTAGCTGCTGCCCGCGACTTCGCCCGCGTAACTTTGTAAATTATATACTAAAACCTTCCTCGAGAACCACTCTATCTATTGGTGAAAACAGCATGAAAATCGGTGCAGTATCGCAGTTTTTTGAGTTTATCGCGAACAGACATACAGATAGACGCGGCGGAGGACTTTGTTTTATAATATGTAACCCATAAGTACCTAAAGAATTGATGATTCAAGGAATTTCAAGGATACAATAAATTGTACTTTAACGGAATGCTTACCTATACATCTGCCGAAAGTTCTGTGGAAATTGTAGCCAAGTTCGCATGAATATGGTCTACCGAATGCTCCATAACCCCTGTATGGCCATTCTGGTGTCGAAACTGCAATATTTCCAAAGGGAATATTTTTACCAGGCTGATGGGCACATATTAATTGGGCTGCCCATGTGGCAGCAGTAACAGCATGAATACCAGACCCTCATTAGGGTCTTCTGTAAGGGGTGATTGAACCCTGGATCCCTGAGACGTTAGGCAAGCACACTTACCACTCATCCAACGGGCCGTCAACTTACCTTCTGTAGCAGGTTTTTCAGTAGTGGTACTCGTTGTAGTCCTAGCAGTAGTACTTGTAGTACTAGTTTTTGGGGTAGTAGTGTATCTAGGAGTATTCATAGCGACGCACCATCCGGTTGAATCACGTCTGAACCCAGCCATACAATTACATGTATATCCTCCGGGTCTGTTCACGCATACTTCTAAATTTGTGCATATGTGTCTCCCGTTTTCACATTCATTTATATCTGTAATGAAAACATGTTCAATTTTACGTTGTGTTTTGGAATTTTTTTAAAGACACAATTATGCAAAAATTCCGTATTGCATATTCAGCAATCTAGCCTAGGTGCTACGCCGAAATTAATGTTCGGCCAAACCCTTGGTCCCCGTACATAACTAACTTCCATAACCAGCATTGGGAGAGGACAAATAAATCCTACTCCAAAACTAATGTAAGCTTGTAAAACTTGTAAGTCATGAAAGTTTGTATTTATAATATATATGTATTTACAAAAAAAAGTAATCTATGTAGTATATCAACTGTCTGGTATCCATAATACAAGCATTGGTTGCTAAGTGGGGAACTGTGAACTGTAGATGGTGCTGTGTGGAATGTATGAAGATATAAGAATATTATAAGAAAAAGAATTGGAAAGCACAGCGTGGAACGTCCTGTGATCAGATGGACAGACGACCTAAGACCTAAAGATCTAAAGGAAGTGGCTGGATGCTAAAAACAAAAGACCGTGGGTGGTGGCGAGCCTTGGGAGAGGCCTACATCCAGCAGTGGAGAGATAATTTAAATATATATAATTAAACAAAAGCGAAAGTAACAGTTTATCTATTATAAAATTAAAAATAATTTATGAAAGAAGTATTTATAACATTTTGAATAGAAATAGATCTAAAAAAATACCTAACACACATTGCATAAATGATATTTTAATTGAAAAAAATATTTTTTGATTGATGTGTTGTCTTACCTACACATGATCCATCCGGACCGCTTTCAAATCCATTTATACACCCTTCATAAAAATTCTTTTCCTCGCTTCCTTCTTTCCCAATAACATTAGTCCATCTATCTTTAGGTATATCTACAGTGTTTATGTCATAAGTACCATCTGGATCTTTTTCTTTTTCTATCGTCTCTGGATTTGTAGGCGTTGGGATAGTAACGATAGCTGGAGTTGTAGGTCTTCTATTGGTATTTGGTCTTCTGTTACTTGGTCTTGTGGGACCTTCTGGCCTCCTCGGTATGTAAGGGGATGGTTCTGGCCTTGTAGTGTCGGGTTTTTGGGTCGTGCTTGTAGTGGTTTCAGGCCTTCTTGGAATGTATGGGGTTGGTTTTGGTTTCGGTTCATCTGGTCTAGCGGGGTAATCATCTGGTCTTGGAGGTAGTTCTGGTAATGGTGGTATAATATCGACTCTTGGAGTAGTACTTGTAGTTGTTGGTCTTCTTGGAATATACGGGGTTGATTCGGGTCTAGGTCGGTAATCGTCAGGCCTTGCAGGGTAATTATATGGTCTCGGAGGATAATCTTCCGGTTTTGGAGGCAATTCGGGTAATGGTGGTATAAAATCTGCTCTCTCAGTTGTGCTTGTAGTTGTTGGTTTTCTACTAGGGTAAGGTGAATTTGGTCTTGGGCGATAAGGTTGTTGTGGTCGAGAGGTTGTTGTGGATGTACTTGTTGTAGTCCTCCTAGTTGTTGTGCTACTTGAAGCTGGCAGTGGTTTAGGATTTGTTTCTTCTACGGGTATATCTTCACTGAAATATTTTTAATTATTGTAAAATTCATTAATTTGAAAATATTTCGTTAGTTTTAAGTAGTGGCAAAACATAATGTGTTTCGCAGTCATTTATGCGAAACACATGTATAATAAGACCACCCTGAAACAATAAATGTGTGCTTTTGTGTTTCGGTAAGAGATACTAGAGCTCATTTCCCTATCCCTTCCTTATCCCTTATCATTAACCCCAAGATCGGCAGAAGACTTGCAGCAAAAGCCCTGTGGCGTTGCTTGTGTTATATTTACCTTCAAATAGATCATCAGCCTATGTTGCATAAACAGTTAACATAATACATCTATTTTTATATTACTTTGACTTATGTATCTGATTCTAATGTTAAAACCAAAACAATTTTCAAAGAGCATTTAAATTTTCCAGGGGAATTACATTTTCCAAAAATATATCCATTTGTTAAGTTGCCTACCTATTTGTTTGCTGCATACTCCATGCATCTGCTTTTGTATATGAGGGAGGTATATGAAAATATAACTTACTCATAATATTCATACTCGTAGGCAGGCGTTGTTGTAGTGGTCGTGGCTGGAAGACTGGTAGTCGGAGGACGCCGAGTACATACAAACGAGCCCACCACATTTAAACAATACCGTCCTGAGCCACAATTATCCAACTTCAGAGAGCATTCGTCTATATCTGTTGAGAAAACAACACTCTCATTTTACGGATGACCTATTACATAACTCAAACTAATATTTCTTTTTATCCACTTGTTTATGTAGAGGAAACTAGCGGCGTTCTGTGCTTTACAACAGAATGGTCCAAGATCCCAGGCCTCACAGATATAACTTATTATCTAAAAGACGATTAAGTGTTTCTATGTACTTTGAAGGTATTAACAGATGAAATACAAGGAAACCTGGAAATTCTCTCTAGATTTCTTTAAAGCTTTATCTTTCTGTGCAAAACGAAGAAATACAGGACAAAAACTGTGGTGTGGGGAGCACACGTCTGTTCGGCAGTTTTCTCGCTCTAAGAGATACGAGTACCTATATAAATATCTTCACACATTCCCCACAGCACCACCTAGTTCCAGACTAATGCTTGTATTATGGTTACCAGACAGTTGATATACATTTTTTTCTCTCCCTTATTTACTGTAAGCTGTCGCGTTGATCGGACATTTAACAGTAGGTGTGGCACGTGTTTAGTACATGTTGAGGAGTGCAACCTGTGTTGCATCCTGCTAATGTATTGTGATATTTAGCTTATCACATCCTGGAGCATTCTACGCTTGAGTCTCCTTTTAAATGGTCTCGCATCCTTAAACGTCTGAGCCAGTATATTTTGATGGTTGGCAATCTTTTTTTATACGCTACTGTACATCCAAAAATTTCCTCACTGACTGTAGGCATTTTCAGGTCTTTATGTAGATTGTAGCTGCTCATTGGTCACATACCATGGTGCATTTGTGATATATGTACTACATAGATTTTTTGTTTTTTTTTGTAAATACATATTATATACATATTATACATATATAAATAGGTACATATTATAAATACAAAACATCCATGACTCAGGTACAAAGGTTAAATGTTAACACATAAACATTTGCCCCTAGCAGGATTTGAACCCGCGACCGTTTGGTTAACAACTAGGGTTGTCGTCGAATATATTTTCTCTCATAGCAATTTTGCAGGCGCGCAGAATGGCAGCAAAGGAGCTCCCCACGCTGACGGTTTTTTGTTCTGTATTTCTACGTTTTGAACAGAAAAACTAAGCTCTTAAGAGACAAACTGAATAGGGTTGTGATTTTCCGTGATTTGTTGTTATTTTGTGATTCTTTCACAAAATTCACCTCACCTGTACACGATGCTGTAACCGAATCCAATTCAAATCCGCTCTTGCAGCGACACTCGTGACCGCCAAAAGTGTTAATGCAGTTTTGGAATTGATCACAGAGATGCGAACCTTCGCGGCATTCGTCGATATCTGAATACAAATTAAGTTAAATTATTCAAAATATAAGTTAAGCTAAACTAACTCAGCTTATGTTCATAAAACAAGAGGAAATATAAGAATACGATTATAACACATAGTAAAATACAAAGAATGTAACCTACCTTCGCAAATAGTTCCTCCGGGTCTCACTCTAGTTCCTTCTTGACAAGTTTTTGTAGCGAGTCTTAAAAAAATAACAAATTTAATCCACTATAAAAATACTGACAAAACTTATTATTTAAGTAACTAAGTACAATTTTAAGATGTGAATTCGATGACTTAATATGACATTCTACTTTCATGGAAGCTATCAAGTAAGCTATCTTTTCTTGTAAGAAAGGGCTTCAGCTTTACTAAAATACCTCAAACATACTTTTTTTGTGTTAAGGTCGACAGGCTTAAGGTCCATTTGATGGTAGAAGACTACCGTCGCCTATAACACAAGCAGCCAGCCCTAGCCTAGCCTAGACGTTGCGTAAACGTAACGCTCAGGCTTATAACAACCAATCACCGGGCTTTATTTCTCTTGTAGCGTAGCGTTTACGCAACGTTTACGACTGTACGTTTGTTCTTGCCTAAGGCCCGGTCTTAAAAGTGCGTAGTCGACCATAATAGGATTATGGAAAGGATAGGGATGGGCTCCAGCTCTAGCATCCCTTATTATTAAAAAGAAATACGCTTGATAAAAAACAGAAAGTCGGGGTTACAAAACAGGGAGTGGAGTGGAGCTGCCTCAGTTAACCAACTGTTCCACTAAGCAACCTTCTGTTCAATCTGTTGTAAGCAACAACACTTGCTTAAGCTCTGTTTAACAGTGTTTTAAGAATGCGTATAAAGCAAACAAAATTTGTAATTTCACCCGCGTGGCCCCTTGGACATGACAGTGACACAAAATACGTAGAACTACGCACAACATGCGACGGAAGATAGCGCAACTCGCTCAATAAAGATGTCATAAGTGCCAAAAGTATTAAATATTAATTATTCGTAAACTACAATGTCAAATGAAAAATTGTTGCATAAAGCCTTAGATAATATGTGAAGTGAAATTACTGATACACTTTTAGCTTTGTAATGTGTGTCATTTTGAAAATAAAACTAAAATCAATGGAAATGAGAGCTCACTTTGTGATTTTTTTCTATCGAGAAAATTTCATTATATTATGTTTTCGGTTACAGACGTCACTTTCATTTATAATGTATTTATCTATTTAAAAAAATTAATTAAATTAGACTTTGTTTACTTAGATAAAATTCAAATCTAGGATTGGCTATTTCTCTTTATGCCCGCTCTTAAGCACTGTTGTAAGGGATGCATGAGCTTATCCACTATTATTCAAAGGTAAAAGACAGACTAACAGACAGTCAGTTACATTCACATTTATAATATTAGTATACATATCGATACCTTAATTCGCAAACCAAATAACTCCTCTGAGGCAAACTTTACAGGGGAGACTAAAAACGTTTTTTTTTGTATGATACGAGAAAAGAAAAAGACAATTTTACATTGGAAATTATGGCTCGTATTAACCGATAGACCTTTTAAAAATTAAATTCTAATTGTCATTAAGTTTCTCCCGCATCAAAAAGTCATTTTCAATCAAAAGTGAAGTTCTTCGTTTTGCGAATTTATTGATATATAAACTGAGTGTGTAAGATACATTACTTGGGAAGTGTACTAATTTTCGACTTGCAGTTGTAAGCACCAGGTAAATTTATGCATATTTCGTCTCGCTTGCATACTTCTGTACTTTCTTCGCACTCGTTGATATCTGATGGATTAATTACGATTAAATTTAATTACTTGACGTCTATTATTACAAAAACATGATGACAGAGACATAAGATATTGTATGGTAAATACCTACTCGTAGAAAAAAGACAAAAAACATAACACATATTCCACAAGAGTGTCCTAGATAGATTTATTTGATACTAGCTGGCGCCCGTGACTTCGACAAAAAGTAGCCTATCCTGTGTCCTGTACGTCTAAGCGCCTGTTTCACAAACGTCAAGTAGGCCAAACTGCCATTTAAAGTCACCGTTAACCGGGGATAATGGAGCTGATATACCTTTGCTTGTACGGTAAACGTCCCAAATATTAAATAGAAAATAATAAAAAAAAATCGGCTATCGAATGATGCAATAAACCGAGTGCATAATTCAATATAACAGAAAATGATTTCTAAAAGTAACTAATCAACACTTTACTTGTAGGTTGTGAAAGAGGCCCTTAATGTTTATCTACGAGTACCAAGTTTCATGAAAATCAGTTAATTCGTTCAAGTTATGGAGGAACTTACATAAATACAATACCCACACTTACAGATCTATTATTAGTATTGATTAAGATAATATGAAAAGCAATTATTTTATTAAACAAGAGATCGTATTCATTCAAATGATTACAAAGTCTAACCTTCACATACTCCAGTCCCGACGTTGACCTTGAACCCTGGGGAACAACGTCTGGAGACATGATCTTGACAGAAGTAACTGCCGTGCGTATTGATGCAATATTGAGATAACCTTTGACAGTCGTCCAAATGCTCTTCACACTCTTCAATATCTGTGAATTGAGGAAAATTTGTATTTTTATATATTTTATAAGTAATAAAAAGTTAAAAAATGTTTCGGAAAATATGTAAGTCACATAAATAATGCAGAGGCATTAAATACGGCCCAGATTTTTTTTTATGTAAGGCTCGACAGACAAGCTCACAGTTGGTACATTTTGTTGGCTACCGTATCTTCTTCTTCAAGCTTCTTTCTTCTCAGTCGTAGACTTCAATGCTAAGGTCGCGTATCCCTGAAAGTCCTACATTGCTCTGTGCACTATTTGCCTAAATTTTTTTCGGTTTCCAACTTCTATTAGGACGATTATAGTCACGGAGAGACCAGCACTGACAGCCAGTTACGTGGTCACACCAACAGCTTGGTGATCTCCCCTAACAACAAATTTAACGTGGTATATTCTGGTGTACTCCGGACTATTTAACCAATGTAAATGAGAAATCTTTGTTAGAATACCTTGATATCTTGTTAAAATGATATATATTGGAAGTTATATTTCTCGAATTTAATACTGGCAAGTTTTATGAAAATAAAATAGTTTAAAAAATAGAAAAGGAATTTGGTTGTCTAGGTGATATTGATTTTTTAGTTTGTGTCGTGAGAAAAATATGGATAGTAAATAATGTTTGGTTGAGAGAAGTTGGAGGAAAATAAATTGAGAAGAGATATAAAAAGCTCTTAATTATTCATCATCGAAAATACAAAATTACAAGCCCTAACAATATGATGATGATATGATAAAATAAATAAAAATTATGAATGAGATCTCCTCCTTAATTCTCCTTTTCCTCAAGGAGGAGGAGAACCATTAAGACGGCTCTTACTCATTCACCGAAGCACAACAGATTATGTCTAATGGACGCAGTATGTCTTTTCACTAATATTGTGGCCTAAGTTTAAAATAAGACTTCAATATCAATATGGATACTTTACCAACACATTCATCGTTATCTCCACCCCGGAATCCAGGAGGACAAATGTCATTTTTTGGAGATGTGACTTCAGGTTCTGTGGTCGCTCCTGGCGATGCTTCTGTGACTGGTTTGCCAGGTTTCCCAGCGCATTTGTACCCACCAATTGTGTTCTCGCAAAGGTACTTGGGGCATGGAGGTCTTGGCAGTTGACACTCGTTAATATCTAAAAATAAAAATGCAACTAACCTTATTCAATATCAAAAATCTAAACAAAAAAAAAATCTAACATTTTTCCAGGATAAAAGTAGGCTATATGTTAATCCAGGTAATAATAACACTGTGTGCCGAATTTCATACAAAATACAAATCCTTTTAAGTAGTTTTTACGTGAAGGAGTAATAAACATCCACAGATCCATCCATTTATACTCACAAACTTTAGCATTTATAATATTAGTAGGACTCATCGAAATACTACAATGGAATTTGCGTCACAAGTGCCAAAGGGGAACATAAAAAGAACGCCTTCGACAGAATCATGGCGGACTCTTGCCTTCACGCGTCAATGGTAAAAGGTAGTAACGATCAACTTCTACTATTTCATTTTAAACTCTAATGGGTTGACGTAAAGTCACATTTTCTTTAAATTACGTACTTATTATTATGTTATGTTTTTTTTTTGTTATAAATGACAGTTCATGCTCTACACATATGTCATTTTTAAATGTTCCATAAAATTCGTTGTGTTTTGTATGGCACGCGTGTTCCATGTTGTAGTAGTTTGATGGTAGGACTCATTAATGAGTCTGACCATCGATTTTAGTTAATGATATCCCCCAAATATAGCTCACTAGACAAATACGGCAGTGTTTTTATTTTTTTGATATCTTAAAAAATGACCGAGTTATAAGCGTTCAAAGTACGCGCGCCACTCAAATTTTTTAATACTACTCGCGAACGTCTATGACGTCACAAGGGCCGATTCTAGATGCGAGAAAGAGAGATTTGTATGTTTGTAATTAATTAACTCAAAAACTACTGGACCGATTTTAAAAATTCTTTCACCTATAAAAAGCTACGTTATCAGCGAATAATAGAGGCTATATTTTATAAAGTTACGCGAGCGAAGTCGCGTGCAACAGCTGGTAATATTATAAAGAGAGTAGATTTCAATTTTTGATTGTAATTAATTAACTCAAAAACTACTGGACCGATTTTAAAAATTCTTTCACCTATAATAAGCTACGTTATCAGCGAATAACATTGGGTATATTTTATAAAGTTACGCGGGCGAAGTCGCGTGCAACAGCTGGTAATATCATAAAGAGAGTAGATTTCTATTTTTGTTTGTAATTAATTAACTCAAAAACTACTGGACCGATTTTAAAAAGTTTTTCACCTATAAAAAGCTACGTTATCAGCAAATACCATAGGCTTTAATAGCCTATGTTATTGCTGATATAAAATTACGGGGACGAAGACGCGTGAAAACAGCAAGTTGATTATAAATTATAAAAATATTCTTAAAATGATTCTTGAGCGGGACTTACGACAAAGATTTCCTCAATACTTTCTGAAGTTAGCAGGTTCGGAATAAAAATACGTCAAAAATTTCAAAAATTTCAAAATGGTACAAAAAGTACAAAAAGTCCAGTGCTTATTATAGGTCAGTGGCGCCGGAGCATTTGAAAATTTAAATAATGACCGTTACTTTTGCCATATAATAATAAAAAATACTAATAATTTGTACATAATATATAGGCACTATATACAAATTCAACCATCCACACACCTTCTAAATTATTTTTCCAAGTGCCAATGGATACGAAAAGACGTAAAAAGTGGATGACCATGAAGTCCGTCACACACGTATTTTATTTTAGTGAGTGTAAGACATAGTCAATTTTCTCCCTTCAAAATATACTTACCTGCCTAGTATACTAACAAAAATACCTATTACACTCGTTATGATATGAGGATGACTTACAACCAAGTATATGCTTGCAAAGCAAAGTTGCAAGTAAAGTTGCAAACCGCAACCTAGCTGATACAACAAAACATACATTTACATTTTGTGTCATCGAGACAGTTAAAACAAATGAATGATCTGTAGTACAGAAACGTAGACAAAAAGAACTGACCCGCAAGACACCCGATAGATTAAGATATTCCGAACCCGATAACTTCAGAAAGTATTGAGGAAGCCCCGCTCAAGAATCATTTTAAGAATATTTTTATAATTTATAATCAACTTGCTGTTTTCACGCGACTTCGTCTGCGCAACTTTATAAAATAGGCTTGAGTTACTCTCTGATAACGTAGCTTTCTATAGGAGAAATTATTTTCAAAATCGGTCCAGTAGTTTTTAAGATTAATCATTATACTCGTAAACAAAAATAGAAATCTACTCTCTCTATAATGTTACCAGCTGTTGCACGCGACTTCGCCCGCGTAACTTTATAAAATATGGCCTATATTATTTGCTGATAATGTAGCTTTCTATAGGTGAAAAATTTTTTAAAATCGGTCCAGTAGTTTTTGAGTTAATTAATTACAAAATACAAATCTATCTTTTTACTATGAACTTGCGTCTAGCATCGGCCCTTGTGACGTCATCCACTTAGCACGGGCGAACTTGAAAATTTGAATAGCGACCGAAGTTTCGGTGTCTATAACTTCGGAAATACTGCATCGATTTTGATGAAACAAAAACTTTTCACATGTACATAACCATAGCTCTGATATTATGTGTGTTTTATAGTCATTTTCAAACCCATCGGTCAGACCCATTGTCAATAACTAATATTTAAATTTTTATAGTTTTTCAAACATTCTCATATCAATATATGGTTCGAATAAGTCTAGTGTCTATTATAAGAATAAGTAATTCCTTTTTTTATAAACATATTTTTAAATTATGTAGGTACATTACTCTAGTTTGAAGTTATACTACTTGTACTATTATGGTATTGGTGTACTTGCCATCGCAGACTTGATTCTCGACGTTACGTTTGAACCCTGCGGGACAGCTAAGTCCCGTGTCTCTTTTCTTGATTGGGACACATTTGTAAGAGCCAGGAGTGTTGTGACAAACAGTCCCTTCTTGTAAACAAAGGTCATCTGTAGATTCGGCACATTCGTTTATATCTGAAACAAATTAGTTACATTATAAATGTATACATACATCATCATCTTCATCATCTCATCATCATGATCATGAATAATCATGATCATGAATGAGACAGTCAGAAGTAGGCTGGACGAGGATCGATTCGCGGTCCTTATTAGGCATTACTTATAAACCTAATAAGAAAGGCCTAATAAGGGCCTCATCTTGTGGGTAAGGTCATAAGGGAAGGTTTTTATAAAATCATTTATTTTGTGAAACTTCTCCTAATATGTCATATTGCTTAAGACATCCGCAATTTTTTTAGCCCAACCTGTAGTAGCCGAACAATATACCTTGTCATGCCAATAAGGTAGATACAAAACATAAACAGATACTTACCGAATGCCAACGAATGTATGATGACGAATACATTCCTATCACCTATCTTTCTAAGCCTTATCAAGTAGCAATTTTGTGTACAAACGAGAAGCTTTCAAAATGGTAATAGAACAAATATTATCTATGTTGGAGACGATTTAAATCTTTGGTTGGAGAATACTACCTACCTAAAGATAATATTTGTTCAATATGTAATTCAGTATGTGATGGAGAATGAAGACTAGCTGGTACCCGAGAGTTCGTTCGCGTTAAAAAATAAAAAATATAATACCTGAAAAACGCCTGACATATTATCGCTGTAACCACAGTGGCGTCAAGTTTTTTATATTTGTAGTCAATATTTAGGGAACCTAGCATTTTTCCAGAATTAAAATGACCGGTGCTCATTAAGAGAGACATAATAGTATTATTTCATTTACCTTTACAAGATTTCTTATCCGCCTTTAGTCTGAATCCAGGGCGACAACTGCAAACTATTCTTTCACCTTCATCATTGCACAATTGTTCACATGACTTCGGAGTACACTTTTCTCTTGGTTTTTTTGTAGTACTTGTTGTTTTCTTTTCCGTAGTAGTCTCTATTTTTTTTTCAGTGGTAGTCGACACTTTCTTTTCTGTTGTAGTTTCTGGTGTTTCGGCTGCTTCCTGTAATGTTAATGGAGTTAAAAAATGTTAAGAGTTTATCGTACATTGGTTTAATAATAGTTTATTAGAAAGTGTCATTTCAACACGTTTTCAGCAACAGCAAGAAAAAGGCGGACAGAAGTAAATATTCTACCACAGATTTCTCATATAGTGATTCATTTAAAATGAAGAATTATGACTAAGTTATAACATTTTAACACAAAACACGCAAGACGTCTAATGTACTGCAAAAATTATACTTGTGAGAACTTGTGAGAACATAATTATCAATACGAATGCCAAAAATCATAAGTTTTTGCTGATTGGAATCGCCATCTCTGTGTCAGGTCGAGAGTTTTTCAAAGTACCCTTTTTTTTGCTTATATTGGTCTCAGATTAAAAAAAAAAACAGTGGCACTCCGGGAGTGCCGAAAGAAGTGAAAACTTGAACAATTACGTGTGTATTTTTTTAATCGTCAGGAAAGTACATACTTATATACAATGGTGTCGGTTACACAATTACAGATCGCGAGTTCAATGGTTTTTTCCCATCTCAAAAATGCTAATTTTTCACTGCAAAAAAATGTTGACGATCCTTTTTGGAATCCTTATCACAGGAATATCCTTTTTCTATTTTTATTTGAAATTACTGCTTTCTTTTATAATTTTATTGTTAACAGTGGTGTCGGTGTCGGTTACGTTACGGTTACCGGTCGCGAGTTCAATGGTTTGTTCCAATCACAAAAATTCCAAACGCCTAAAGAAGTTTTCACTTCAGCAAACCAAATTCTGTAATCTGAACTATGTTAGCGATAAGCTTTAGCGGATCTTATAGGTCCGCAAAATTGCAACTTCTACCGCATGTTCTTAAAAGTACCAACCACATCTTACCAAACAGCATGCGAAGTAAGCCTTCTTCCTCAATATTGTTGACAAGCTGAGATATTCTGTTGGGGAATTACTTCCGCAAGCGTCTTTCCCCTGGGATTCACCGCTTAAACGACCCAAGGAACATTCTTCGCAACAAGTCTGTAATTATAGAATTGAGAAGTGTAAAAATTCTTCTATTTTAATCAGTGATATGTTAAGTAAGTACTAGATTGAGCACTCCCTACGATTTCTTGCTAAATTCATGTTCTTGCTAAATTACGCGGAAGGTGCGCGGGGGTTGGCGGGGGTTGGCGCGGCAGTAGTGTCAAGGTCAATACGTCAAGTCGTAGACAACTGAATATTAATATGGCCGACCCGATAAGCACGTCGGTTTTAACAAATTAAATATTAACCTATTAAACTTTTCAATATTAATAAAACTTACCTATGGAACGTCACACCAGCAATTTTACCAATATTTTTTGTTGTATTTTTGCAATATCTTATCACACAAGACGGCATTTTTATTGGTTTTGAAAATAATAACGCGCCTAATCTCTACGAGCGCGTATGACTGACTGTGAACGGGTAGGACGTCGGAACTCCAATCACTTGGAACACTCATCGCGTCTTGAGTGTTCCATCTAGTACGTAGTACTTAACATATCACTGATTTTAATTTATATGTAGTTATTTATGCTGTTAATGTTTTAGTTTTAACATGCTGTAAAGAAACATTATTACTCAGGGAAATTAATAAATTTTAAAAGGATTAGCTACAGTCGGCAGCGCACTTGCAGCACCTGTGGCATTACTTGTTTTAGAGGCGACGGTAGCCACCAACCATTCTATGATCTATTCTTTTTCTATTGATCAAAAACGTAAACAAATATAGGGTCGCCATGGTCACTGGACTGTTTTAAAGATGGGATTTGTACATTATCAATGTACATCTTTGATAAAGATGGCATTATCAAAGAGAGTTGACTCAGTGATTAACTCATTTAGAATTTGTTCGTATTGTTTGTTTAGTTCTATATCGTGAATTGTTTGTTTATCTTTTTGATCAATGAAAAAAGAATACATCATACAGATTTTATACATATACCTGTCTACAGATTTTAACATACAAATAATACCAAACGTCTTCGTACCCATGCTATGTGAAAATGATATTGATTTCTTCTTAGCAGGGTGTAAGTACAGCGCGCTTTTATCCTAGCCAACTACGTTTAGGCACATATACCTCAAGTGGGTAGAAGTGAAAAATTAATCTGATTTCTTACCTTTCCTATATCAGTTTTTGAAACACCGCATCGTTTATCTTTAGCCAATTTCATGCCGGCAGAACAGTCATCTTTATATCTAAAAAAAGAATTACCTAATATAAATATATCAGTAAAATATCATCTACATAATTCATAAACAATGTTATATCAGTAAGTTTTTTTTTAAATGGGGCAATATCGGATCTATTTAGTTCATTCCGCGTCAAGGCCACATAGCAAGATGTCAACGCTCTTGCTTCCTAAACTTGCTAATAGTTCCCTGTATATCTGATTAATTTGAAATTACGTTATTATTTTAAAATTTTCCAAACCCAAACACAATATTTAAGAAATATTATATTATAATATGGCCAAATTTTCGCAAAGGTGATTGTTTTAACATTTATATTTTGTGCCTCAGGGTGACAATGAAAACTTCCTAAAATGTCAATTTCCGAAAACGACAACTTCCTAAAACGTTTATTCCAAAATAGACATTTTCAGAAAATAACTTACTAGGGGTGTAAATTTTTAATAATAAAGAAAACCGTACATTGAATACAAATTTTCTGGTTGTACTAGACGATGTTTTCCTTTTCAATTTAATAAGTAAAGTAATTGTCTGACAACTTGAAAAAGGGCCACGTTTCACGTTGTTAAAGGTTGTTTCACGTTTAGGCAGTGTTGCGGTTGACTTTTACGACAGTCTGTAACTTACTTAAACTCCCTTTCACAAATATTCTTTATTTCTTCTAAGCAAACGGCCTCTTCTTCCGGTGAATTGACACCATCCATCTCTTGTGATATACATGCTTGGATAGAGTCTGTATGTGTGGCAGCATTTTCTGCAATGCTGGCACATGACTCCCGCAATTCGTATTCTACTTCAGAGTCGAGTTCTGAAAAAAAAAAGAATAATTAACCATAGCTTTCCAAGCCAAAATTCCAGAAAATTTCATTAGTAGCATTTTTTTTATTGGAGATGGGTTTGCTCTTGGCCAGCATCTAGCTGTGTAGCGAATATGAGGCCTATGATGGAGCGAGCTCACCCAGAAGATGCCTATTCACTCGAATTTTGAAAAGATTTGGGTTGTATAGGCTCGGAAATACAGACGTCGGCAGGGAGTTTCAAACCTTGGCAGTGCGCATTACAGAGATTTAAATCGAGAGATGCGGCATTACTAGCGAAAGTGTGTTACAAAATACAACATACATTATACTAAAGACAAAAGTATAAAATACATATACCTTTGTCTAAACACACTTTTAGACACAGACAACACATTCCTTACTTCAAACGTGACTGTGACGATAGCGACGCTCTCAACAAGCGACCGTCACTCACTGTAGCTGGCGTGCAACTGTAATTGGGTTGAGCGCCTGCGCCCAACCCATTGTTAACAATTTGCGGTGTGTTTTAGTATGGCGCGAGGAGATTACGCCGCATCTTTCGATTTAAATCTTTGGCGCATTATATGTTTTAAAGAGCTTGGTCCGAAAAAGAGGTATTTCGACAAGATAAGATGAGATGACAAGATGAGGATGGTAACTAGCCGTACGTCTGTATGTCCAATGGAAGAAAGAGGAAGGCGGTATACATAATTATATAATTTGCAGTAAAAAATTATACCCTCTGCAAAAATTAAAACCTGAAGCATTCCATTCATTTCGTCATGGTTTTACTACTCGGTGTCACCATGGTGTCACCATCAAAATTAAATTTGTGGTTATATCTACAAAATATTATGTTAGAAGTTAGGTTAAAATAAAATTGGCTCTCAAAAAGAAACGGCATTTCCTAATCAACAGGAAAAATAACTAATGATATACGCGATGTTAAGAAAAATAATTGTAAATTTTGATCACGTTATCACCCGAAGGTTCTTAACAACGTCAACAAATTGAATCATTCTTCTGATTAGGTACATTTTCCGGTCATTGCATCTATATTTAGATAATAGCATATTCTAGGACGAACGTTAAGTACTAAATCCTGTCTGCCCCGCTTTATCGTCTAAAAAACTTCTTCGTACAATATGCTTCGAATTTTGAGGATGTTATCTCGTTGAATTATTATTATTGGTTTTCCCAGTTCATTTAAATTGTCAACGAGTAATTAGTTATTGAAATGCTAACAAAGGTTTTATTGACGCGTTGTCCTTTGAAGTAAATAGGTTTTTATTATTATCTATTATAAATTTCCGATTGCAATGCATGCAAATGTTTACATATTACCTTATTCCAATAACATATTTATTCCATACATCAACTGGCCACAAGATACCTAATTAATTTAGGTATTTATAAATATTTCTAAGATAACTTATTAATAATCTTGATGACCCGCGCCACTTACTCTTACGATACGATTTACAAGCATATTATAAAGTATATATGCAAAGCTATTGGATTTTATAAAAAAATTATAGTTTTATTAATATAGTGTATTAATATTTAGCCACCCGCTAAATATTTTTTATATTATATACACAAACTTTTCTTTCATTAGTGAAAACTGTATCAAAATTTGTTGGATGGATTAGAATAAATTAGCAGAGAAACTAACATAGGCGCAGCGACCTTATTTTATAATATCTATAGATAATATATATAGATATAGACATAGACATAGACACAGACACAGACACAGACACAGACACAGACACAGACACAGACACAGACACAGACACAGACACAGACACAGGCACAGGCACAGGCACAGGCACAGGCACAGGCACAGGCACAGGCACAGGCACAGGCACAGACACAGACACAGACACAGACACAGACACAGACACAGACACAGACACAGACACAGACACAGACACAGACACAGACACAGACATAGACATAGACAGACATAGATATTGATATTACATTTATTTATTATTATACAAGGCCTCCAACGAGGCATGCATCAAAAGAAATCGTCATCATTCTAGTTAAATAGGAAGATATGAAACAAAAAAGGAATATACAATTATATGTAACACTACCGGGGTGTGGTTCTTATAAACTGTGTGTAGTGGTCTTAGTTCAGGTTTGCTTCTATTCACGCCTATTAATAATATTGAATATTTCCTATATATTCGAATATCCAAACACCTAACAAATCGGAATTTTGTGGAATTGAAAATTTTACTATAGGTGATCGCCTACTATATACTAAGATAAAAACACTGCTACTTTTCACAACCTTTAACTAAACTAAAGTTTGGCGTCCCACCGCCAACGATGTCGAATTTGTTCTAGACTAGACCTTGAGAAGGTAAGTAGGTATGTCTAAGCGCCTCTTTCACAAACGTCAAGTAGGCGGAACTGTCATTTAAAGTCACCGGTAACCGGGGATAATGGAGCTGATATACCTTTGTTTGTACGGTAAACGTCCCAAACATTAAATAGAAAATAATAAAAAAAATTCGGCTATCGAATGATGCAGTAAACCGAGTGCATAATTCAATATAACAGAAAATGATTTCTAAAAGTAACTAATCAACACTTTACATGTAGTTTGTGAAAGAGGCTAAAGCTAACAAAAATAATTCGTGTGTACACTAATTAATGTGTCATTAATGAATGACTAAAGATATTACGTCTAACCAGGATTAAAGTTACTAATCCAATATAGAAGTAGTAGGTATCGTGTATCATTAGCCTTATTTACCAAATAAAATAAAATAAATATTCTACTATATTTATACTAATACCTCAGATTAAATAAGAGTTATGCTAATACTACTGGCTTCGCCCGAGGTGCAATTTTTATATACAAAAATATTCCCCGTTTATCCCTCTTTCCATGTGTGAAAACGGAATTAAAATCGGTCTAGCCATTCTAGAGTTTTTGAAGCATACAAAAATCAAATTCACACTTTTATAAATATAACTATCAATCCGCTCCCGGCTTCGCCCAAGGTTCAATTTGAGTTTGAAAAAAATAAATTCCTAGCTTATTTAGCTTTAATTTTCTTTTTTCTTTGCTTTAATTTTTTGCTTAATTATCCGTCTCTTCAAAAATATACCTATCGCTAAGATATGAAAAAGAATTTTATCTTTGATTATCGATATCTCAGCAACCAATGATCCACCAATCAAAAACCCTATTTTTTGGATTATAGGTAAGTACTTAGCTATAGGCTCTGCCACTATAAGTACACATTTGATATGATTCGACGAACTAACCGCTTCATTTTTGTCACCTTGAAGAAAATATTTGCACAATTGTCGCACATAAGTACGAGTATACTATTTTAATTCGAAATACAAAACTATGTACTTACCACCGTTTGTGAATTCCCCAGTTAAAACACACAACATTAAAAACACTGTGCACACACTCATGTTTTTTTCTCTTATTTTAACCAATAAATATACACTGAATATCCTCTTCAAAACTTAACCTTCACAGACAGTCATCGTTGAAGAGTTTTCAATTCGAATGAAGAACAATAAAAAAATATGTCGCACCGAGCGCTCTGTCTCGAAGGCGTCCTGGCAGTTAATGAGAAGTGTGTGGGTCAGCGAATATTGTGCCGATAAATTAATGTGCGCATGTTAAGGCCATAGGTTAGTACCGGGATAAATTATAACGAAAACAGGTTAAAATATTATACATAATAATAAAGCTTTTTTTATTTCCATAGCCTATAACAAGTTACATTTACAATATAATATATATACAAGACTTTTTTTTTTAAACCATGGACCCCTTCTGGGTAAAAGCCTCCTCCAACCCTCTCCATTTCTCCCTGTCTCTAGCCAAATGCATCCAGTCACTTCCAGCGATTGCAACAATATCGTCCACCTATCGTTTCCTTGGTCTGCCTTTAAGTCGTTTTCCTGTTGGGCCTGGCCATTTTGCTGCCTGCAATGTCCACCTTCGTTCCTGATATCGCGAAATATGGCCTGTCCACTGCCAAATATTATACATATTTATGGTTAATATCTTTGACATATTTCTTTGTTTTGAAGCTCTAAGGAGTTTTAGATCAACGTGATCCAGAGATTCCATAACATTGCCCCATTCGACGATTGACTTCCCTTTTTCTATTTTTCCCAAGTCGATGTACGTCTTGGAATAAGTAGACATACTCTTCAACAAGTCCGTTGTTACTGGGGTGGGCACAACATGGACATTCGACATAACTTTCATATGGCCCATATTCATCTTAAAGTACCGGGATAAATTATAACGGTATTTAAGGGATACCAGAGCCCATTACCCCATCCCTTCCTTATCCCTTATCCGTAATCCTTCTATGGTTGGCAGCGCACTTGTAGCGTCTATGGCATTGCTTGTGTTATAGGCGACGGTAGCCACCTACCATCAAGTGGACCGTCAGCCTGTCTGTCGACCTTAACATAAAAAAGTCAATTAAGTCCTACTCTTGCTGAGCGTTAATCAAACGCAATCATACAGTTAGACTTCAGTAAGATTGAGGTTTTGGGAGGGGATATGTAAATAGGCTCTGGCATCCCTTACTCATTAACCGAAACACAACAGCAAACGTATTATTTCACAGTGCTCTTCTGTAAAGGTGCGTACCCACTATGTTCGCGCACCAACGCGCACCTTTGCAACGTTGCAACGTTGCACGCACCAAAGCGTGTGCTCCAAGCGGTGGCGGTTTTTTAGCTAACACAAGTTGTGATGCGCGTAACGTCTACACTTGATTTGTTGCAGGTGCGTGATGCACGATTGATGCGCGTACATAGTGGGTACGCACCATAAGTGGGTGATGGTTACTACAGTTAGACGGTCTGCTCAAACGACTGTGAAACACAGCGTGCTATACCACAACTTTCCAAAATCAGACCAGAGATAACTTTGAAAAGTTCATTTTCAAAGTTGACCCCGCCAGGAATCGAAAACGGGGTCCCTTTTTTTAACGTTGGGAAATCCTCACCCGGGCAATGATAGGGGACACTGTGGGGTTATGCAGGACTCGTACCTAGTAAAACAAAACGACTTCCTATCGCGGCCGTACATGGGCAAGGTCGCAGGGACGTTATGACATGACATCAGTGCCTCGCCACGACTATCCAGCGCGGGGAGGGTCACGCTCGCTGTCGGAACCTCGGCGTACCCGACAGTGGAGGTACGCCGGCCATCTCGGGGGACCTTACGACTAGGAAGGGGCAGTTTTTCCCAAGACCACCACCAGGGTTCTGGTAAACCTGGGGACCCTAGAGTAGAGCGTTAAGGCAAGTATCCCTCTCATCCAACGGCCACAGGTACCTTTGTTATAGGCGACAAGGGTTAGCGTACTCTAGAGTCTGTGTAGGCGACGGTAGTCACCTACCACCAAGTGGACCGTCTTCAGCTTGTCTGATGACCTTCACACACACTGGTCCATAGAATACACTACTGTGACTGTACCAACAGTTGTTTCCAGTGCTTGCTATAAATCAATTTCGTGAAATAGACGCCATCCATTATAGGTCAAGTACGAGATAGATAACGTGACCTCTGGATTCCAGTAACTGTACATGACTTATAATAAATATTTCTTATAAATACGTAAATTCATTATATATATATCTACATATTTTCCACGAACGTCAATTAGGCCAAACTGACATTTAAAGTCACCGGTAATCGGGAATAATTTAGCTGATATACCTTTGTTTGTGCGGTAAACGTCCCAAACATTAAATCAAAAATAATAAAATTAAATCGCCTATCAAATGATGCAGTAAACCGAATGCATAATTCAATATAACAGAAAATGATTTCTAAAAGTAAGTAATCAACACTTTACATGTAGTTTGTGAAAGAGGCCCTTAGGGTAAGTTTAAAAAAATTTCTATAAAAGACATTATTTTTTCGCGTTCGTGCGGATATATAAAATAATGTACTCCATGTTTAATAGTACTACTCATCGTTACCCACAAAAAAGTTTGTGAGGCTACTCGTATTTATGTAACTATTTTTTAATTATGTGACAATAACCGTTTTTTGTTCAAATTTGTCAATCAATTAAAACACGGTTAAAAACGAAAGATCATGATGATATTTTATCCTCCAACTAAATAATTTTATAATCAAGGTTGATTATGTACATTTAAATGCTCCTTAAAAATATTCGACGACAGGTTTAAAAATTCTTTTTAGTTATAATATTAGTTTTTGATTATCCCGCCTATAGCCTTCCTCGATAAATGGTCTATACAACACCAAAATATTTTTTCAATTCTAACCAGTAATTCCTGAGATACCTGAGATTCCTGAGATTTGGTAGCGCGTAAAACCAAACAAGCAAACAAACTTCAGCTTTATAATATATTGGTATAGATATGGATTTCACTAAAGGAAATAACATTAAACAAGGAAGAATTTGCAGAATAAAATCCGTGCGAAGCAGGAGGCGACTCGCTATAGTATTTTAGAATAACAATGTCGAAATACCAAGTGATGACAGACGAGAAATTCAAAGAAAATCTATTTTGAGTTTATGGTACCGTAATTTTATAGTTTCTTAGTTATAAAATGGTTGAGAAATATCAATGTCTTTGATACAGTATAATGTTTCCGT
Organism: Synanthedon formicaeformis; assembly: GCA_945859745.1. Taxonomy (NCBI): domain Eukaryota; kingdom Metazoa; phylum Arthropoda; class Insecta; order Lepidoptera; family Sesiidae; genus Synanthedon; species Synanthedon formicaeformis. The sequence continues at coordinate 2,574,806 of OX243977.1, forward strand.
CTCCTACTTGCAATCACGGACTTAAAAAAGTCTTGCCTGTTTTTTTATAAAAAAAGCTTTATTCCCATTAATTCCATTATTTCGAAAATTCTATTGAATGTTTGTTACTAAATTACGCAAAAACGGATTTATATTAAATTTGACACTCGGGTAATTTATTACCTGGATTAATATATGCGATACTTTTCATCCTGAAAAAAGTTAGGTTTCTGTGGTATCGTCTAAAAATATAAAAAATTCGGCGCCACCGTCGATAAGGTTGTCAGGCGTTATCCTTACTAATATTATAAAAGCGAAAGTTTGTATGGATGTTTGTTACTCTTTCACGCAAAAACTACTGAACCACCATAAAATTTTGCATACACGTTGTCTGGGACACCAGAAAGGACATAGGGTACCTTTTATAGTTCAACGCGGACGAGGCCGCGGGCACCAGTTAGTATGCAAATATGACAACCTGTGATGGTAAAAAAATATTTAACCATTATGCCATCGAAATAATACATCTTATTATGCATCAAGCATTTATGGTGTCGAGTTTCTAAGAATCGAACGAGACGTGTCCATAACTGCTGACTGCTGAAGTTATAGGAAGAGGCAGCCCGTGTGTGGGCTTGCATACCACAGACCCTAGAACAAAGTGCAGTCTGATATCGACCATATTATTTAGGTGTTAAGGTGTATTTTTAATTGCAATAACAGCTTTCCTGTAAACTGCGTTGAAGGTGGTCTTGGAAAAATATGATATTGCTTTTTTATAAATATCTCTGAAAACAAAGTAACTTACTCCATAGCCAACTCTTACATTATTATTAGTATATAATCCAAAGCCGATTTTCAAATATCAATAGCCTTGCAATAGTAATTCATGGACAGAATTTCACAGCCAAGCTAAGTACCCATATATGCTATCGAATCTATAATTTAAAGATTTAAAAATCGGTGCAAGCATAGATTTTCGAACTTGTACAGTGCTGTGTAATAGAGAAGGACAGCATAGCATAGCAGCTAGATACATGAGCATATTTCAATAGGCAACACAATCGCGATTTATTTTTTCTCATAGATAACAATTTGTCAAAATATACTTTTCGTATGATAAACAGATGAGTGAAGGACGCTCTCTTCGGATCCTGTACTGTACTAATATGTACTATAGATCTTATTTGTAAAAGGTTTTGAAAGAACGAAATACTAGAATTAAATATTTTTTTATTTAATGTTTACTTTCTTACAGAACGATTGACTTTGCCATATATTTCTGGGAACGCATCCTTGCAATGGGCCAACGAATTTCTCACTTTGTCGTAGAGAGTGTGATCGAACATTCTTCGAAAGTCTTCGTTACTCGTGTAAGTGTCAGCGTAAAGCATTTGAAAACCTTCGTTCTTGATCACGAATTCTTCAACGCGACGAGTCGACGCCACCTGTTCACACGAACGCATGAGTCATAACCTACTATAGCCTCGTATTCACTAGAGGACAATAGTCGCGCGATACGTGTCGCTAGAGATGTCGGACGATGTTGAGCGACATCGCCCGACCTCGAACGACAAGTCTGGTAACATTGCATGACTTGTTCCTTGTCGCCGCGTCGCTTCAGTTGAAGGACAAAAGTCACCGAATATAGAGAAAACAATGTGGACGAACGATGTAGTGCTACAACTAAATTTAAATGTGGACGAAAAAGATCACGAGACATAATGTCGGGCGACGTAGGTCGACATCACCCAACGTCGCCCAACTTCGCCTGACATCTCTAGCGACATGTGTCGCGGGTAATTTGTCCCCTAGTGAATACGAGGCTTTATACTTACATACTCGTATATATAAAAATTACGTGGCACATGTTTGTCCGCGATGGACTCCTAAACTCTGAACCGATTGTGATAAAACTTCGTAAAGCTATGTGTAATTTGGTCTAACTTAAAATATTAGTTTTTTATTTTGAACCCAGGCAGTGCCGGGAGCGTGTAGCTAGTATTAAATAAATAAGAAATTAAATGTATTATCTACTAGCTACTGAAACGGGATGTTAGAGCCCATTTTCCTATCTCTTAACTTAATCCTACTGTAGTCGGTAGCGCACTTGCACAAGCTTGTGTTATAGGCGACGGTAGCCATCTACCATCAAGTGGACCTTAAAATAAAATAACACATACTTATATAAAATGCTCTGGGCCTTACAGTTTCAAAATCTTTAGCTTTGGGAACACCATAAACTCCTATGTCAACGAACATCTCCGATTCGCCAGCCGATGACACCCTCAACTGTCCAGGTTCATTGGGCAGTTTGAATGGACACAGCCAAATCGGGTAGACCTTTAATAAATTAATAAAAACAAAGGAAATTCAATACTTTACGAAAGCTACTATTCTCATCTGATTGATTGATTAATGATACTATTGATTGATGGGTTGGTTTGATCAACCCATCAATCAATCAATTAAAATTGATCAATTAAATCATAAAATTACTAGAAAAAAAAAAAACAAATAAGAGCAACAAACAATAGAAATGTATATTTTGAAACAAAAGATCTTACCTCAAATTCTTTGTGGAAGAATTCAATCGCATTTTGTAAGGTTTGTATTGGTACTAGCATGTCTTGTATGACGTGTGACCGTTCGTACAAATCTGCGATAATCTGTGGCTGAGTTAGTTTCAGCAGAGACACCTCAGGTGGCATCAACCAACCGAACAGATATCGGAATATTGGGTGATTTCCGAACGGCACAATGTCCTGAAAATAACCCATATCTACAGGTTCCATCCAAAAGGTTATCTAGGACTTATTTATTTATTTATTTATTTAAAACAGCAACAGTTCTAACCCTGTCGCTCAACTTCTAGGTCCAGTGTGCAAGCCAATTAGAGCTTAACACATAATTCACTTTGGTCATCAAACTACTACAACATGGAACACGCGTGCCATACAAAACACTACGAATTTTATGGAACATTTAAAAGTGACATATGCGTAGAGCATGAACTGTCATTTAAAACAAAACAAACATAATAATAAGTACGTAATTTAAAGAAAATGTGACTTTACGTCAACCCATTAGAGTTTAAAATGAAATAGTAGAAGTTCATCGTTACTACCTTTTACCATTGACGCGTGAAGGCAAGAGTCCGCCATGATCTGTCAAAGGCGTTCTTTTTATGTGCCGCTTTGGCATTTGTGACGCAAACTCCATGTAGTATTTCGATGACTGGTACACAAACTCAAACAAATTTAAAAAAATCGAAATAATATAATGGAAAAAAAATGTAAGCAACTAACTTTTACTAAACTTAGCGGCTCTTTCACGAACGTCAAGTAGGCTAAACCGTCACTTAAAGTCACCTGTCACCGGGAATAATTTAGCTGATATATACCTTTGTTTGTACGGTAAACGTCCCAAATATTAAATAGAAAATAATTAAAAAAAAATCGGCTATCGAATGATGCAGTAAACCGATTGCATAATTCAATAAAACAGAAAATGATTTCTAAAAGTAACTAATCAACACTTTACTTGTGGTTTGTGAAAGAGGACCTTAGATAACTTTTACTTTTTTCTTGTACCTACTTTTGATGGATATTAAATGTCATATTGAATGTCCCCCTGTATGTATATACGCTTAGGTATCTTTTAAACTACGCAACGTATTTTAAGGCGGTTTTCACTAATGGAAAGAGCGTTGAACGAGGAAACTTACGAGTAAGGAGATGGTATTGACAGGCAACACCATTTGATATAATTTTATGGTAGACGACGGTAGCCACTTTTAGTACCAAGTGAATCAATGTCTGCGATAAAAATACATACCTGCAGTTCCCAAAACAAGCTTCGGGTGTGTCTATGGTAATAGTCGCGCAGCGGAATGTATTCCACTCTGTTACCTTGTTGCGTCTTCGTCAAATGTTTTCTCGCTTGAATAAAGAACCATTCCGCGTACCACTTGCCGATTGGATTCAACTGAAAAATTATTAAATATCTTCACACATTCCACACAGCCCATCTAGTCCACAGTATAAATGCTTGTATTATGGATTACCACATAGTTGATATACTAAATATATTACTTTTTTTTTGTAAATACATACATATTATAAATACAAAGATCCATGACTCAGGATAAACATTTTCCCCTAGCGGGATTCGAACCCGCGACCGCTTGGTTCACATCTAGTCGTTACTAATCACGACCAAACCGCTGCTTAAAAACTAAAGGGCCATAAAACAAAAGAATCTAAAAATGTTTTTATTTCAAAAATACAATCACAATCCTTCATATTGTAAGACTTATGGTTGTTTTATTAAATTTTCAGTATATTTTTTTTATATATTCCAATATCTTCTCTAGTATTCCGTTTATTATAAAAGTACTTAAAAGATTTAATGCTACTTAAAAATACGCTTCCAACGATGTATAATATGCATATATTTCATATATCTAATAAGAAAAAAAATAACAGAATTTTTTTTTCTATTAGCTCTCCTGTAAAAAAATTTGATTTGTGGCCCTTTAGTTTTTAAGCAGCGAAACGTGTCGTCAAAAATTTATCATGAAAAATTGCTGAAAATGAAAAAAGTCAGTGTTCAGTGAACGAGTGGCTAAGGTGATTGATTTAACATAGTTCGAGAATCGATTACCGGCATGATCAACTACTCGTATATTTGGAAATAAATTGGCTTTGATCGGGATCTGGTCTTCTGTAAAGGAAAGTTACTTTCGCCAAACTGGCTACCCAAATTACTGTGAAACGCAATGTGCCTTGTTTATTTCTATAGTTTACCCTGCCGGGAATCGAACTCGGGACCCCTGAGTCGGAGTTATAGGGCATTCACAATTCCAACTTTTTTTCGGAGCTTGAGTGTTAAAAAAGTGTATGAGCACGTATTCGTATTGAAATTGTCAATTGAAAAACTAGTCATTCAAAAGTAACGTTTCCAGATTCAAAAAGTAACGTTTTCATTTTGAGATTTAGTCTTTCAAAACTACCTTTCCATCATCACCCACTGCATCAACCATGTCGCCAGTCATCACCACTCCACTGTCTTCGGTGAAGAGCAACGCTTCGACGAACTGATGAGGTTCCTTCTTCAAGGCCTCAGTCTTGAACTGATCCAACATCCCAGACAGGTTTGTGTGAGGGTGATATTCCAACCGGATGTACCTGTAACATATTTAATTAAAGATTTGAGTGTTATTTGCAAAGATTTAAATCGAAAGATGCGGCGTAATCTCCTCGCGCCATACTAAAAACACACCGAAAATTTTTAACAATGGGTTGGGCGCAGGCGCTCAACCCAACTACAGTTGCACGCCAGCTACAGTGAGTGACGGTCGCTTGTTGAGAGCGTCGCTATCGTCACAGTCACGTTTGAAGTAAGGAATGTGTTGTCTGTGTTTAAAAGTGTGTTTAGACAAAGGTAAATGTATTTTATACTTTTGTCTTTAGTATAATGTATGTTGTATTTTGTAACACACTTTCGCTAGTAATGCCGCATCTCTCGATTTAAATCTTTGGTTATTTGACTATTCGCATAAGGAGAGATTCTCAAAAAGACAGATTCTCATATAAGGTAGACACACACATCGGCAGGGAGTTCAGAAAAAGAGGATTGTTCCCGAGGGATAATCTAAAATAAAATAAAAAACTAACGCCTTGCCAAAGTGTAACAACAAGAGGTCAAACGTTATATTGCTTATATATTTTTTAATTTTTAAAGCGGACGAAGTCGCGGCCACCAGATAGTTATTTATTTACCTATTTGGATTACATACGGCCATTATATATCTATTATTTATATAAATTAAATACAAATAGGCCTATAGAATCATTAAAATTATTTACATTTATTTATTTATTAGGTAATTTAAAAAACTAAATAATATAAAACCAAAAAATTGAATATATTTAATATTATATTTGATATTATAATAAATATATAATAAAAAAAGTTATATTATAATTGATGCCAGAATCCCCCTTTGTAAATTGTCCCTTATTACCTTTAAACGCTGTTTTTTTTTTAAACTTTTAAAAGTTCTACGACACTAAAACAAAACATTCAAAGCAGAATTAGGTATAGTAGTTCTTACTTCTTCGCAGGTACAATTTTGATGAGCACAGACGTCAGGAAGCCGAGGGTGCCATAAGACCACGGAACCGTATAAAACAGATCTGGATTTTCGTCCTGGAAATTAACAGTATAATAATCACGAGTAGAATAATACAAATCTGGACTCTCTTTTTTAGCTACCTATATTTCTCTTATTTTATCCGCATTTACATTCTTAACACAATAATAACTCAATACAGTTCAGTTCCTAACATAGGAAAGCACAATGTACCTAGGTACAGTTCGTTAGATAAAAATAGGTACAAGGAATCAAAACAAAATCGGATTCTCAAAAAGACAGATTCTCATATAATGTAGTTTTTATTAGAGATGGGTTTGCTCTTGGCCATCATCCAGCTGTGTAGCGAAGAAGATGCCTATTTACTCGAACTTTGAAAAGATTTGAGTTATATGAGCTCAGAAATACAGACGCAAGAGTTACAAACCTTGGTGGTCCGAAAAAGAGAGATTTCGACAAGATGAGGATGGTAACCAGCCGTACGTATGTCAGTAGTCTTATAATTTTAAAATTAATAAATCCATTTACATAGAAAGTACAAGGAAGTTGCTTACCTTGCTGCACGTGACCACAGATCCATCGGCTAAAACGAGCTCATACTGCAAACACACGTGCTGGAATAAGCCGTGAACGTGAGAGGACGTTTCCACTCCGGTGCCCATGACCAGGCCTCCGACAGTCAGCTTGTCTAGCTCCGGCACTACGGGTAGTGCTACGCCAAGTGGCTCCAGAGTTCTTGACAATTGACCCATTGTTACTAGCGGCTCACATCGTACAGTCTGACAAAACAATGATATGATCTATTGTTTTTCTATTGATCAAAAAAGTAAACAAATATAGCGTCGCCATGGTCACTGGACTGTTTTAAAGATGGAATTTGTACATTAGGCATTATCAAAGAGAGTTGATTCAGTGATTAACTCATTTAGAATTTGTTCGTATTGTTTGTTTAGTTCTATATCGTGAATTGTTTGTTTACCTTTTTGATCAATGAAAAAAGAATACAATATATATTAATAGCTGTTGCATGCACGCGACTTCGTCTGCGGAACTTTATAAAATATGTTACTCGCTGATAATGTGGCCTTCTATAGGTGTAAGAATTTTCAAAATCGGTCCAGTAGTTCCTGAATTTATTCATTAAAAAATACAAATCTTCTGTCTTTATAACATTACCTAATTAGTATAAGTATAGATAGGTTCCAGATATGTTTCAAAAAATAATAAAAATATACAATTTTATTCGAATAAATTAAAACGAAATGTCTCACAGGATCACTTTTCAATCTAAACAAGGAAAAAAGTTTCTATGAAAAACTTACATACTCCTGCGGCACATTTTATTTTTTAGTTTGATTAAATATTAGCTTGTAATGTAAATTCAGAATAAAGTACTAAGAGGCAATTCATCCTAGTACATCCGCAACGACGACCTTACGACGCATAGGGACCTCAAATGATAGACGTGGATTACATTTATAAAAAAAAAAACATAATAAAAGAAATGGTTACCTACCATATTTTTGATGTCAACTTCTAAGACATCGACGAGATTGACATTAATTTTGGTGAAGGTCTTCTTGTAAATGCTGTGTCGAAACGACATGGTCTGCCAAGTGGGTCTCGCCGTGCACAAGCGTGTGCTTCGATCTCCCGACAGCCACGCCTTTACCTAAAATTATTTGATTGAACTAGTTAATTCCCCGAGACTTTTTAGAGGAGCTTACAGTTAAGAGTGGGTATAAAGCAAACAAAATTAGTAATTTCACCCGCGTGGCCCCTTGGACATGACAGTGACACAAAATACATAGAACTACGCACAACATGCGACGGAAGATAGCGCATCTCGCTCAATAAAAATGTTATAAGTACCAAAAGTATTAAATATTAATTATTCGTAAACTACAATGTCAAATGAAAAATTGTTACATACAGCCTCAGATAATATGTGAAGTGAAATTACTGATACACTTTTAGCTTTGTAATGTGTGTCATTTTGAAAATAAAACTAAAATTGATGGAAATGAGAGCTCACTTGGTGATTTTTTTCTATAGAGAAAATTTAATTATATTATGTTTTCTGTTACAGTCGTCACTTTCATTTATAATGTATTTATCTATTTAAAAAAATTAATTAAATTAGACTTTGTTTACTTAGATAAAATTCAAATCTAGGATTGGCTATTTCTCTTTATATCCGCTCTTAAGGCGAGGACCTAACAGAAAGGCGTTATTTTCGTCGCCTAAATTGACTTCAGTAAAATTAAAACTTAGATAATACAGTGCATATAATAGACTACAAAACAAGGGCAGGTTTATACAAAAAAAAAGTAAATTAGTGTCCAGAAAAAACTTCATGTCACAGTAATAAAAATTTTCAGCGTAAACTACTTTTGTTTTTAAGCTTATTAATTTAAAACTTTTAATTTTTTTAAATTGTTTTTACATTTAAAACTCAATGTGTTTGTGAATTACTATTAATTAATGAATTAAGTTATTACTAAAGTTTTAATCGACTATTTTTTTTCATATTTTACACATCATTTAAGAAAAATTTTACAATTTTAAATCTTTTGGCTATCTCCGAGAAGCTACAAAAATTTGTCGTGCAATATTGACCTTAATTCATAGGCTATTTGCGTAGGTTGCGCTTATTTTGGTAAAAATTTTGTTAATCTTTGTTTTAATTAAGATAAATCATTTATATCACCTGTCTCTGAACTTCCTTGACCTTCTTATCGTGCATCTTAGGTGCGCTGTTCAATTTGAACACTACATGGTTCCTGACGACGGACCAGACCTTCCACAGAAGAGAGACGGGAAGAAGGGCGAATACGACCACAACCCATCTGTACTCCACCAAAATGTATTCCGCTAAACTTTCAGTTTGCATTGTACACTCTTTGATGACTATTTAACTGTAAGTAAAAAATTACAAGAAGAGGGATGATTGGAAGCTGCTGGAGGAAGCAATTTTGTGTCGCAAAGACACGCCGACTGATAATAAATTTTAATTATTACCTACTTATATTATGTATAATTATTGTAAGAAAAGTTGGCAATAAGGGGTAATAAATAAATAAAATAAAAAATCAATATTTAATAAATCATTCAATCCAGGTGTGATTTTGAAGCTATCCAGGTGTTCCACAAATCTTTTTTTTTTTTTTTTTTTTTTTAACCCGACGCCCGACGCAAAAGCGGGGTGTTAAGTATAAGTTTGATGCGTGTGTCTGTCTATTGAATCGTAGCTCCATAGTTGACGTGATCGAAATGGTTCTTAGCTATAATAGTTTATAAAAATCTCTTCAGGCGTTAATATTAATATATCTTAATAACATTAAGATACTTATTAAGATTATACTAAATAGGTACTAAGAAACATTTTAAAGAAAGAATAGCGAGACATGTTTGAGTGTAAAAATTTTACTTATTACAAAATATATAAATATTATTCACGCGTAAATTTTTTTTTTATATAGAAAAAAATATTCATAATTTAAAAAGAGAACACTTGCCTGTCAAATCACTCTTCTACTGTGTGTATGAAGCTACCAAGACCACATACCGTCCGATAACGCCTATGCTGATAGAGATACTGTTTATTGAATGTTGTCTGAATGTCCAACGTCTATAGTCTATTATATTACTTACCTACATGATTTAAATTCATTCCAATCTTAATATTTTACTAAACAAATGTCAACCTCATTTGTATGTGCAAAAGATTCAGAAAAATGTTAATCATTGTATTATACAATCACTGTGTTGTTTGTTAGACCGAAAAATTACTAAGTACATAATTAGGTATAGATAAATAAATGGTAGTGTCTGAGATAATACATACCATGTTTAAGTGTTAGCAGACGAAATGGTATCGTTTATCGCCCGATTAACTTTGTAATCTGTAAAATTAAAAATTGTAACTAGGTATTAATTTCTAATTGAAATAAAATGCCTATTATAAGGCGTAATAGAAACATGCGGGTAATTAGGGATCAAATGTGGCGTAACATACTCGAGACTTTGGATTGGATTGATGACTCATTTAATAAAGGGTGGTGTGCCAAATGGAAGAATATAGAAAAAAAAAAAGTTCTGAATGTATGTGACCCCATCTTCTTTCCGACCTCCAGCAAGTTAACATATATTTTGGCCACCTGGAACTATTTTTGATAACTCTCTGACTCATTTGGCGAAGGAGAACGCGGACCTTGCTTTTTTTTTATGTTAAGGTCGACAGACAGGCTGACGGTCCACTTGATGGTAGGTGGCTACCGTCGCCTATAACTCAAGTAACGTCATAAGATAAGGTGCTTGTGCCATATTTTCGCCTCTAAACTCCATACTGCACGTACGAATTCGCAGGCACAAGTAGTCTACCAGGTGTCCCAAAACCAAAGATTTAAATCGAAGATGCGGCTCCTCGCGCCATACTAAAAACACACCGAAAATTCTTAACAATTTGGTTGGGCGCAGGCGCTCAAGTCTCAACCCAACTACAGTTGCACGCCAGCTACAGTGAGTGACGGTCGCTTGTTGAGAGCGTCGCTATCGTCACAGTCACTTTTGAAGTAAGGAATGTTCAAAAGTGTGTTTAGACAAAAGTATCATGTATTTTATACTTTTGTCTGTACTCGTAGTATAATGTATATTGTATTTTGTAAAACAGTTTCGCTAGTAATGCCGCATCTCTCGATTTAAATCTTTGCCCAAAACAATGCGACATGAAGGGAGTTTTTTTTTCTTATGTTCCTACATCATGCGATCGGCTCCTGGAGCCATCAGCAGATACTCTCTGTGCGTGAAATTGACGTGCAAGGACTGCCCTTCCAATGAAGATCCTGGCACTCATATTAAGTCCCATATGTACTGGCGCCTGAACTACTTTGTAGGGATTCGCCAAGACCTACAGCAAGATTGTTGGTGTGTCTGTCTATGTGCTTCTTGTAGTACTTTGCTCTGTGTTCTATTTCCTCCCTCACTGTTCTGACTTTCAGATATTTATGGAGTTCTGTTATTTTGATGAACCATGGAGCATTTGTTATTGTTTTAAGTCATTGACTTCTATTTTTAAGTACGTAATTTTGGTAGGATATTTTGCTGAAAGACTATAATATTTTTAAAAGTTAGTGCATTCAAAGATTTTCTAAAAATTACATCGTCGTCGGCAATAAATATAAATATTCCTGAAATTTGAATCTAAACATTTTACGTCATTCCTTTCTTTTAAGATACTATGTTACTTAAGAAGAATTATTATTTTTTGTCAATTCTTTCGATTGGCATCATAAAAGTAAGGGTGATTTTTTTTTCACATTTAAGTCGGTTCGATTCCCAGACGAAGCAAGTATTTTTTAGGAAATCTTTGAATGCAGTATTACTAACTTTTAAAAGTAACATAGTCTTCTTTAAGCAAAATATCCTATCTACGACATTTAAGCCGGAATTACATTACGAAATTAGTGGCATGAAATTAATTTCGTGACATTAGTTTTACCAACAGTTTCACGTGTAATTTAATATTTTCGTAATGCATGCATTAATTTCATGAATGCAAATCAGTTTCGTGCACTGCGCGATTTTTTGGTAAAATTAGTGTCATGCAACTAATTTCATAGTGTAGATGCGACGTGAAACTAGTGTCGCGAAAGAGCCTGGGCTGTGCGGTCGCGCTTCAAGCGTTGAAAATGGCAAACCAACGATGGAGTACAGATAAAAATATACAATTCATTAATTAAATCATTCGGAAATAGTTTTTATAGCTCTCAGGATCTTCATCTGCTAATTCTGAGACTAACTTCATTGCACCCAAATGCTTTCTTGTTAACCATCCTCGAATCCACCAACGTCTTTTTTTTATTGATAGTCTTTTTTTTTAAGTTTATTTAGAAGCATGTCTTTAGCTACATTGAACATAGAAAAATATAGCTTTGATGCTGATGGGGCCATGGTTACTGCAATACTGTGAATTTCACGACACTATTATTTTACGAAATTACTTTCGCATATATCGAAACTACTTTCGTGAAACTGAGTTCAACATGCATGCCACTAATTTCGTAATGTAATTTCGGCTTTAAGGTACTTTCCCTTCATGGTCTCGGGACGCCCTGTATATACTAATATAAAGATTTGATTGTTTGTTTTGTTTGAATTGGCTCCGAAACTACAGGACCGATTTGAAAAATTCTTTCACCTATAGAAAGCTACGTTATCAAGGAGTAACATAGGCTAAGTATATTTTATAAAGTAACGCCGTCAAGTAGGTTAAACCGTCACTTAAAGTCACCTGTCACCGGGAATAATTTAGCTAATATACCTTTGTTTGTACGGTAAACGTCCCAAACATTAAATAGAAAATAATTTTAAAAAAATCGCCTATCGAATGATGCAGTAAACCGAGTGCATAATTCAATAAAACAGAAAATGTTTTCTAAAAGTAACTAATCAACACTTTACTTGTAGATGGTGAAAGAGGCGCTGAGTCAAATAAAAAACTATACTTTAATATAAAAATTATTTAGCCGCGGAATTTGAATTTGCCGCGGATATTCAGTTTGCTTTCATTTATACTCGTAATTTATAATGCAAATATACGATGGTCAAGTGATCGTATTATATTTGTATACTTACTTTAAAATATAGTTTAAGTAATTATGTATTTACCTCCTTTGAAAAAAACATTATTAATGTGTTTATCAGTACCTAGGTTTACTCTACGTGCATTTTTATCGCTCGATTTCGGCTCATTAGTAGGTATCTACTTTTTCAAGGACGAAAACAAAGATATTTGATTGCCTCGCTGCGCTCGACTAGATACAGCCTTGAAAAATGCGGCAACTTTTAGTACGCCGAATTCGGCGTACCCGAGCTAGTCAGACTGCAAACTGTCTGTGATATGTACGTTCCGATTATTTTATTAAATTTTGGGCATGATAAAATGCCAATTTGTGTAGTGAAACTGTGTAAAAATATAATTTAACTGTGTAAAAAGTGATAAATAGTGACGATGTTTTACACACACTATAATAAAAAGTTACCGCATTTACGGAGCTATTGCTTTTAGGTAGGGCCGTATCTAGTCGAGCGTAGCGAGACCAATCATTTATCTATGGAGGAAAAGTATAAATACTTAGTTTTTATTTTAGTAAAAATAATTTACAGGTAGAATCTAACTTAGGATATTATTAAAAAAAAAGAAAATTAAAAATACAAGTCTTTATTTTAATACAATATAAAAATTAACAATCATGTTCATATTTCATAATGTCATAGATAAAAATAATAAATAAGTCGGCGAAATCTTTCCCGATGTTTTGTCAAAATTAAAGTTTACTTTTTATATTATTTGCTTGTTCATAATATGAGTGTATAATATCAACTTTTTGTTCGACATTTTGTTTTGGTACTGTTATATTTATAACTTCAGAGGTTACAGTCGAAACGATTTTCTTCAAATTAAAATTAGCTGGTATAGTGAACCTCTTCACTAAGTCATAATTATCTTTGTGTTTAAATAACACAACAATGTCTTCGTTCACCACCTTCACAAATATTTCCTCCGGCAAAAAATCATTCAATTTTATCGATATCTCGTATTGGTCGTCCGAGTTTTTTTCTGCAATTTCCAGATTCAGAGGTAACTTTTTAATTAATTTGTTTAGAAAATAAGTTGAAATAAAAGGTATTAAAAACATTGTTATGTAGTTGTTTAAAAAAAGTATGTAATATAATTTAAAATGACATAAAATGGACAGTGCTGCCAGATCAACAAACCCGCTATTTATTAGCGATAACAACACTGGAACAAGCGCTAGATTCTATAATTAATATTTTCGGTTTATATAAAAGCGCTAGATTCAGCGTTGAATTAGGTACGCGTCGGTTGCTGTGTCAAGTCCGACATCAAGTGGCTGACGGTCCATTTGACGGTAGGTGACTACCGTCGCCTTTTTAAGGTGATTCTAAGAGCCGATGGATTTTGCGCGAGTAGGCGGAGCTAAGATGTAGCCCCCGCACCACCCGTACTTAGAGATCGCGTGAAACGAGTCAAAGACTAAATAAAGTAGAGTGGTAACATTTGATATTGAACATATTATGCCTAACTTCACAAAGCATTTTTGAGGTGCGTCAGCAAAAAAATGGTTAACTTTTATTTATTTATATATTTTAATAGTATATTTTATTTACAATTCTAGTTTTATATCATATGGCGTGTAAATAGACAGCTAATATTTACTGAAACCAACTATGACATATTTAGCAGATAGTAATGACCGGTTTTATCAAAAAACATAATTATGGATTCCATGTTAATTTTATATTGGATATTAAAAATTAGAAGTAAAATTGAATAATTCTCAGGGAGTTCTTTTTAAGGGAGTTGTCGAGATTAACATTTTAACAAAATAAATGATTAAAATCGGTTCTTAATCAGCGGGGATATAGCGTAAAATATAAAAAATATATAGGTATGTAATAAATTTATCAAAAAAGCTTATTTTAATACTAAATATGAAAACACAAATTAGAAATTGAAATTCATTTATTGTGATCTTTGCTTACAAAGTTTTTGTTCATCCATATTCATAATATGCACATGTTTCCACGCCACCAGTGAGGTAGTGTGTATTTAGCGCGTTTTTTTTACGTGGTTTCCCCGGTAGGCCTATTCCACGATCTATTGTGACTTAGACCTGAAAAACTATGTGTGTTGTGGGGAAATCTTTAGAATCATTTGGAAAGCTTTTAGGGTATTTGAAGACTAAATTTGTTAGGAATGTGTAAGTTTTGTAAAAATATAGTTTTTATGGGGAGGAAATCCATTTACAAATAATTTTATAAAGATTTTATTTAAAACGTAAATTTGTTTATATTGTATATATGTAAATATTGATTTACAATATAAAAATATGTACAATATTATAATATAGCTGTCCAAATTATTAAAAATGTTTGCACAACAAACTATTAACTTCACTTCAAAACAGTGTCGTATCTGTTTATCACCTGCTCAATGATAAAAACTATTCGAAACCGGCGCTGCGACGAGACGCACAACCTCCCCGTACGACGTTCAGCGCTACACTGCCGCCCGTCGCCCGCGCACGGACCCGCTAAATCTTTGTTTAGGTAAAATAAGATAAATATGGATAATGACTTGAAAAACTATTATGTTAGGTCATTAATTGTACAGTATATAGGTCTAATCCATACCAAAATTTAAAAAAAAGAATCATGTAAATATTCCTTGTCGTTTAAAAGAAGATACAAGTTTTCAGCCAAAAACGACTTCCATTTAGATTTTTTTTTCACATAGTAGTTAAACAGTTTGACCAGTATTATTTGTACCTTATATAGATAAAATATCAATAAAAAGCATATATTTTTTTCGGAAATTTATGTTGATTTATGAAAGAGGAGTTAGCCTCTGAATATCCCGTTTTGGCTCTTAGTATCGCCTTAATAATCTGAGAACGCCACAGGTGCTGCGAGTGCACTGCCGACTACAATGTCTAGAATAGGATAAAGGGTTGGGCTGGGATAGGAAAACGGGCTCGTACACAAACACAAAAAGCACACATGCTGTTATTTCACGGTGGTTTTCTCTATTCAGAAGTCATAATAATTATATTAAAGTTGTAAAAGCTCTATATTTAGCACTAAATGTACTAAAATAGCAGTACTGGCAACACTTGATAAGGCGCGTCGTGACTCATGAATCTTCGTTCACGCAGAAAAGAAAGTACAGCTCAGACGGTTACAGAAGAAAGCTTAAAACTTACAATTAACCTTAGATACAACAACTATAAGGTTCATAATGCAATGCCACGTTAGATTTGTCCGCTCGCACGAGCGTATCAAGCCAAGCGGCGCACGCTAACATGGCGGCAGCTGGCTACCAATAGCGGTAGAAAGAAACCGCGAAGTGTGTAGATTGGTCGATGACATTTCCCACGCTTTAAAAAATTCGTCTTCTGTCTGCGCAGTAACGAATACATATTTGTAATTTTTGTGGTACATTTTTTTTGTTTCCAATTTAACAATTTTGTTGAATTGTACGCTTGTAAAGTTTTGTGGTCTTATCACTATAAGATATATAACACAAAGTATTGTTTGAATTAAAAAGGCTAGATGGCGTTTTAAAGTATTAAATTAAAGTAACCACGCTCATTAAAATGTTATAAAGTTTAAATGACCTTCGAATTACGGAATAGCATTGGAATAGCAATAGTATTATTAGTTTAGTTATTTTTTTACGAAAAGTTGTAATAATATTATGATCGATCAAAATATAGATACACTACATTATCTTTAAATAAAAAAAAGTAATTCATAACTTTTTCGTAATTATTATTAGGCAAATACTGAATAAAATTGCTTAGACTTGTAAAGCTCAAAAACTTTGAAGACATTGTTATCTATCTGTACCTAATCTGTATAGTATGTAAGCTGATTCCTATTGTTATGTGACCTTCTTAAATAGAGTGTTCGTTTGTTTTTTAATACACTGATTAAATAAAACCAATTAAATAGGTTCTTAACCTCTTCATGTTATCTTCTCTTATCAATAAATATTTTGTAGTCTACTATTGACTATACGTTACCTAAAACGTGATTTAGAAGTATTTAAACAATTTAAAAGTAAACTAACTGAAATTTGAAATTGATAAGTTTGAATATGTCGACAAATAAAATAGCAGTGGTAACCGGTGCTAATAAGGGACTTGGCTTCGCTATTGTGAAAGGCTTGTGTGAAGCAAACTATGGAAAAGTTTTTTTAACATCTCGCGACGAAGTCAGGGGAAAAGATGCGATCGATAAACTGAGAGAATCAGGGCACAATCCAACTTTTCATCAATTAGACATAATCGACGACGAGAGTATACAAAAATTTGTGAATTACATTAAAAATATAGAAAAAAAAGTTGATTTGTTGATAAACAACGCCGGAGTTTTGTTTCTTAAAGACTCCGTGGAACCCAAATCGTATCAAGCTGAACAAACTATGGTTGTGAATTTTTTCTCTCTGGTCAACTTTTGTGAAGCAATGGTTCCATTGATAAATGAAGGGGGAAATATTATTAACGTGTCCAGTTCTTCGGGTCACCTGTCTAGAATACCATCGGAGGAGTTGCGAAAAAAAATTAGTACACTCGATTTATCTTTATCGGAATTAAAGACTTTAATGGCCAGTTACTTGGATGATATAAAATTGGGAATCGATATTCCAAAGTGGGGAGAATCACCGTATGTGGTGTCAAAAGTTGGAGTCAATGCTTATACTTTTATGTTAGACCGTAAACTGCGGGGCAAAGGTGAGGCTTATGTTAAGGTTGGTAGACAGGTTGACGGTCCACTAGATGGTAGGTGGCTACCGTCTTCTATATTTATATCTATAACAGAAGCAACGCCACAGCACATGTGCTATAAATACGACTGCAGTAGGATAGGATTGATGGGCTCTGGTATCCCCTCTAGATAACTTGCTTAGCTTACCTATGGGAGCAACTAAATTCGCATTTCGCTGGATTTCGCGTCGTGAATCTTCGAAGAAGCTTAAGGGTCAGCGCCGACCGACGGTGTGGAGGCGAAGACTATAATGAGCTATCATTTGAAAATCGACTTTAGTTACTTCAGTATGTGATTGAAAGTAATATAATAAAAAAAAATACTCTCGCGTCGGTAAGCGCGGGCGAGCGGCGCGCGGTGAACCTTCAGCTAAAGAAACTAAAGTCGATTTTCAATTGATAGCGCTTTAGTCTCTTCGCCGCCACTCCGTCGGTCGGCGCTGACACTAAAACTTGCATACACTATCTATAAGGTTATTAATACAATGCAGCTGTTAGTTTTGTATCGCTTGCCGAGCATAACATGCCAAGCGGCGCACGCTAACATGGCGGCAACTGGCGACCAATAGCGGCACTGGAAAAAGCCGCGAAGTGTGTGGATTGGTCGGTCCATTCCCAGTACTACTGACCGAACTAGTCAATAGCATTTCCCACGCATGCAAGAATCGAGCTGAAATTGTATGGTAATAAGAAACGAATGAATATTTTACTCGTATTTTACCTATCTATATATGAATAAAGCGTTTTATGGAATAACATTTTGAATAAAATGAAGGTCTTCTTACTTTATCGATTGATGGTCAAAGGACCGGTTGTTAAATTGTCCTTTTTATACTAATTCACATAGGTGCCTTTACTAGGTACCTACTTGTTGATTTATAGATTGAATTTTCAGGTGTAAATGTTAATTGCGTTCATCCAGGATACGTAATGTCCGACATGACGCGTGGAGCTGGCACAATAACTCCGGAAGAAGCTGCCAAAACCCTTTTACAAGTAGCTCTACACCCTCAGGGTAGCGGGCTTTTCGTGTGGCACGAAGGATCAAAAGTTCCGTGGGATGGTCCCGACCCAAGAGGATATATTGATGGAAAACTCTGAATTTAAAAAAAAAAACGTTCATTTTAATAAACGGTGTTGATTTGTAAGTCACACTCAAACCGAACTTTAAATGTGTGTTTTATTCATAACTTAGCGATTTATGTGAATTTAGCCTTTTTTGTTTTAGTACTGCAGATTACATTCAGGCTGTTTTAGAACAGCCAAAGTAAGACATTACAAAACCTTTTACCTTCATATAAATCATAGTGCTATATATTTATTTATCACTAGCGACCGGCTCCCGGCTTCGCCCGGGGTGCATTTTTTTTTACGTAAAAATCTTCCCTGATTATCCCTCTATCCATGACTGAAGACAGAAATAAAATCGGTCCAGCCGTTCTCGAGTTTTGCGTTTAGCAACAGATTTGGGGATTCATTTTTATTTATATAGATTAGTCTATGTGCAAAAACGGCACAGCACCTAGTTAGTTAGTTTTTTCGGTAAATGGCAGATATACTGGCTAAAGATAACTTTAGTTATTATAGTCGCTATAGTAGTACAAATGAAAAATACTCTATTGTGAGGCTGATTTTCTTATTTGTATGGAAAAACCACACAGCATCTAGTTTTAGTGCAACACAGCCATTAATTAGTAATTTTTTTATGGAAACTATCTTCATACGTAGTAGATCGCTTTTCACTTTGGTCCATTTCCACAACTATGAAAAAAGAATTGTGAAAACGGCATTATTTTTTTTGTGTTCACAACTAGTTGTGAAAACAGTAAACAAATGTTTTTTTCGTAACTATCTTTCACACTGAACAGAATGGGATGTGAACTAAAAACAATATTCTGATTCAAAATAAAACAAAATATGTAAGTTATTATATTTTACAAATTGCTTGTTATCATATTTCTCTCGTAAAATATCCTCTCTTAGATACAAAGATTTATCGATCACATTCACACCGTTGGAGGGTAGATTGCACTGTTTTCCTTTCTTTTACTTGGCATCGATGATCTCTGCGGGGTGTTGCACTTGCTGTTTCGCGGGAACTCCCGTGAAGCCGGGCGGCAGGGGAAGTCCCGGGAACGAGGCGCCACCACCTGTGGCCCCGGCCCAGCCCAGTTTCTGCGATGCGCCCACTCCCATGCCGGCCCACTGATGCATCAGGGGCACGCCCACTTTGTTCACGCCGTTCGGCTGCAAGTTCATCTGGTTGAATCTCGCGAACAGCTCTTGTTGTTGTTGCGTGAGCCCGGTACCGATCTGTTGTTGTTCTTGCGGTTGTTGTTGTTGGTGGTGATGTGGCTTGCTGTAGCTGACCGAGGTCGACATGATCGCCGGGTCCATTTGGGTCCAATCACTGTACATGGCGCTGTTCGAATTGAAACCTGAAATGCAATCACATGGCCATACAGATTTAGTAAGAATTTTTTTTTTTCTAAATTCGAAAAGTCTATCGTGACGTAAGTTTTGTTGTGCTTTGGTCAAAAATTGGTCAACGATGGTGACTTCACTAAATGGCCGTCAAATAACAGCATGTGTGCTGTCGTGTTTCGGGGAGTTAGTAAGAGACGCCAGAGCCCTGGCTTGACCGTCTCGGAATCCCTTTAGTCCACTGTTACAACATTAATTTACAATGGACAAATCTAAGTGCTTGCTGACAAGTTGTTTGACCGTCTCGGAACCCCTTTAGTCCACTGTTACAACATTAATTTACAATGGACAAATCTAAGTGCTTGCTGACAAGTTGTTTGACCGTCTCGGAACCCCTTTAGTCCACTGTTACAACATTAATTTACAATGGACAAATCTAAGTATGCTGACAAGTTGTTTGACCGTCTCGGAACCCCTTTAGTCCACTGTTACAACATTAATTTACAATGGACAAATCTAAGTATGCTGACAAGTTGTTTGACCGTCTCGGAACCCCTTTAGTCCACTGTTACAACATTAATTTACAATGGACAAATCTAAGTATGCTGACAAGTTGTTTGACCGTCTCGGAACCCCTTTAGTCCACTGTTCCCAACATCAAGGCCTTGTCGTTATTAGTGCAATGAAGAGATGTAATTACCTTGTGTGTGATGTTGGATATTGGGCCGAGGCTGCATTGGGAAGGCGGTTGAACCGAAACCAGGAGGTGGGAACCGAGCATGCCGACCGCGCTCACTGTCACTGTGCACAAAAATACATTATTTTTTATTAAATAGGTTTCAAAGAAACACTCGTCAATGTCAGTTTACGTTCACCAGGCTTTAGGAAAAAAAAACATAGCCAAGATCCTGAGAAGAGAATATTGTAAATGTGAAAAGTAACTGACTGTTACCTTTACACGCCCTAACTACTCAACCGATTATCAGGAAAGGATATAGGGTACCTTTGACTTAGAAAAAAAGCACTGTTTCCGAGGAATCATCTAAAAATATTGAAAATTGTGACGATAGTGGTGGTGCCACCTTCGTCAGTGCGTTATCGCGTTAGCTCTCGACTTGACTCGCTTCACTTTCGATTCTTATAAAGAGAACCAAATAGAACTGTTACACAATAATCTAGTGTATTAATTACCCTCCAGAGACGTTGTTCTGCATCATCTCAGACTCCATCATTTCCGCGAAGGCCTTCTGCGTCTCCTTAAAAGGATCGAAGTCCAGATCGTCATCGCCGTCGCCGGCCGCGTGGGAGCCGTTACCCTCGTTGCCCCGAATACTGCTCATTCTGACATCACAACACCAAAATTAGAACTCAATCTCACATACATAAAGCATATGGGAGAGTAACTACATTTATTTAGTTCAATTCAGCCTTTGTTTATAGAAAATACCGCTTTTTTTTATGGAGGTGCGTACGCGTCCGTTCAACTTTCATTCTTTGTTTTATTTTTTTCTGGGAAAAGGATATTCACATGTGTCTCTTGTCTGGGAAAGGGATATTCACCTGTGTGTCTTGTCTGGGGCAGGGATATTCACCTTTCTCTTATCTGGGAAAGGGATATTCACCAGTGTCTCGCCTGGGAAAGGGATATTCACCTGTGTGAGGTCTGGGAAAAGGATATTCACCTCTGTCTCTTGTCCGGGAAAGGGATATTCAACAGGGTCTTTTGTCTGGGGGAAAAGGCTATTCACGTGTGTCTTGTCTGGGAAATGTATATTCACCTGTGTCTCTTGTCTGCGAAAAGATATTCACCTGTGTCTCTTGTCTGGGAAAGGGATATTCAACAGTGTCTTTTGTTTGGGAAAAGGATATTCACCTGCGTCTCTTTTCTGGGAAAAGGATATTCGTCACCAGGAAAGGGATATTCTCACCTGTTTTTGTGCTCCATTTCAAGGCGTTCCGCTGAGAGCATATTGTGTGTGGGGGGGAAGCGACGCTCGTCGGTGCGACAGAGCAATTGCCGCATCTGTTGGCCCTTGTGGAAGTCCGTGAAAAACTTATCCATATTGTCTGCCTGGTACCGCGTCTCGTTCGCCTGCTGTAATTTTATTAGTACATATTTATATTTCACATCAATCGAACGTGCGGAAGTTAGTGAAATAACCTTCATAAACTAGGAAATGGGCTTTAAGGTTTTCAAACGCTTGAACATATCTTCATAAATTATTATAGCTAAAAACTAACCCAATCATATCAGCTTTCGACCAGAGAAGAAAACTTATGAAACGCATGTCAAAGTTATAACACCCCGTTTTTGCGTTGGGCGTTAAAAATAAACACGTACTCACCGCAATCTGTGCCGAATCGAATCCGTTCGCCATTCCAGACTGTTGCATCAATTGTTGGTTGCGTAACAGGAACATTGTGTTGACGTTATTAGCACCGAGCGCATTGTTCAAACTGTTTGTGGCCATATTGTTTGCGGCCATGTTGACCATGTTGCTGCCGCCCAGTCCATTGTCTATGCGCATACCAAATGGAAGCATATTGGGATTTGGATGATAATTAGCACCTGAAAAAAATCATTTAACATGAATGAATATATATCATTTTACTGTTACCAGCGACTTCGTCCCCATCAAAATGTTATATAGCCTTAAAACCTTTCTCAATAAATGGACTATCCAAAACAAAAGGAATTTTTCAATTAGAACCAATAGTTCCTGAGATTAACACGATCAACCAAAAAAACAAACAAACTTTATTTAAATTATCCCACAGAAACAGTAATTTTTTTGGATGAAATGTACCCTATGTTCTTGCCTGTATCCCTGAGAACGTGTATGCAAAAATTTAATGTTAATAACGAAAAGCCAAACGAACTTTGTTACCTAATAATTCACTAGTTGAGTCCAATCCTATACTGGAACTTGGCATAAAATGTTTTTGTTCCACCATTGCATTGTGTCTAGCCAACATTTCATTCTGTCTCATCAACAGCTCTCGTTGATTTCTCTCTCTAAGCAACATTTCCTTCTTCTCCAAAATACTTTGACTTTCCAAAATAATTTGACTAATTGGCCTATCGTTGTTGGCTAAATAACTCATTTCTCTGTCGAGGCCGTATCCATTGGTGAGGGGCCGTTTCGGCATCATGTGATGATTGTCAACCAAGTCCGCCAACATCTCCCTGTGCCTCTGCATCATGAGCACCTCGTTGTTTGCATTGTTGAGGAAATTTCTCGAGTCATCCTCCAGGAGACTGTGATCGCTACTGTCCAGGAGATCGTGGTTCTCTAGTAAACTGTGTCTGTCCGATTCCAATTCGTCCAATTCGTTCGACAGATAGTTGTACGTGTCGAAAACTGAGCTTGACTGAGTCTGTGCCGTTTCCCGCTGAGTCGATTTTTCCACTGGCGCTTCCTGTTCGTGTGTTTCGCTATTGTTTGTGACGCTATTGTTGCCGGTTTGCTTCTGTTTCGTTTTGTTTTCCGATTTGTTTTTCTTGCTATTGCCGTTTCTGCTCTTGCCGTTGTCCGCCGTGTGTGATGTGTCCTTATTTTTATTACTATTGTGACCGGATTGTTGCGGAGACGCCTGCTGTTGTGTGGGACTGGATGATTCTGATGTGCCGTTCTCTTGTGATTTGTTAACTGTAAACACATTTATTTAATAAACTAAGTACCTATATATAATTAAAAATTATAAACTAACCCCAGATTTTCTATGGGGCCCAAACACACAACACACGCTGTAAGTTACTGATGAATTGAGTATCTGGCAGATTATTTGAATACAAGGTTACCATCATGTCATGAAAATGTAACAGTATATACTTAATTTCAAATCAATCGAACATTGTGGAAGTTAGTGAAATTCCTTATCAACTAGCAAGTGGACCGTCAGCACTCAGCCTGTCTGTCGAGCCTAACATAAAGAAAGTACTAACCGTTATTGTGGTTCGGTTTGGGGCTAGACTGTTTCCGTGCGGGACTATCGCTGGGCGGCGACGAGCCCAGGCTGGGCCACGCCTCCTTACCGCTACCGCTACCGCTACCGCTTCCGCTGCTACCACTACCATTAGACGACTCCTTTTTCGATCTGCAAACACCAATGTCGAATCACGTTCTAAAAGTGATTTATAATTCCAGAAACACTAGCTAACATACAAATGGGAATCACATCCGCGAACGCGTTTAGTAGAAAATTGATACAATTTAAATTAAAAACTGAAACAATTTCATAATTATTCATCATGGGGAAACCAGCCAGGTATAGAATTAGCTCGATATCTGCGTCGATGCGAAAGTTCTACATTAGCGGATGCGAAAGTTCCACATTTGCGGATGTTAAAGTTCCACATTTGCGGATGCAAAAGTTCCACAATTGCGGATGTTAGTTCCACGTTTGCGAAAGCGAAAGTTCCACATTTGCGGATGCGAGTTCCACAATTGCGGATGTTAAAGTTCCACGTTTGCGAAAGCGAAAGTTCCACATTTGCGCGGATGCAAAAGTTCCACATTTTCGGATGCAAAAGTTCCACATTTGCGGATGCGAAAGTTCCACAATTGCGGATGTTAAAGTTCCACATTTGCGGATGCTAAAGTTCATTTGCGAATGCGAAAGTTCCACATTTGCGGATGCAAAAGTTCCACATTTACGGATGCGAAAGTTCCACATTTGCGGATGCGAAAGTTCCACATTTGAGGATGCTAAAGTTCCACATTTGCGGATGCGAAAGTTCCACATTAGCGGATGCGAAAGAGCCACATTAGCGGATGCGAAAGTTCCACATTAGCGGATGCGAAAGTTCCACATTAGCGGATGCGAATGCAAATATCCCCAATAACCCTGATACAGACATTTCTTCGGCACATATCCGACAGTACTGCCTAGTATTTTAAAATTCACATTAAATATATCGTAAGTCAATGAAATCCAAATTATAATTGATAATAAAATCAATTAGCATTTCATTTAACAATTAATAGTAATAATAGATAATTTTTAATGATAATAATTGAGCATTTAAATTAGTAGGTTTTTATATTAATGAAATGCAACTTACTTAGACGAATTGACTACATTTATATGAGACGACGTGACAACTGTTGTTGGTATATAGTTCGACTGATTACCTGAAAAAATAAAAAAAAACCTATATTTTATAAGACTATCCTTGATGCATTCTATCAAGGAGAGCAGAATTTGCATTCTGTTTGTTATTGCTTATGTTTCAAGGCCACAATAACCATTTACCATCGAGGGAATTGTCATTCACCATCGAGAGAAAAAAATCTATTCAACCTAAACCTATAATAAAATGTAGTATTTAGAAGCAATCTTTTTGTTATTTAGGACACGTCATAAAAGGAATTCAGATCAAATAACAAAACCGTTCAAACTAAATAATTATCGGAACATTAAATTTATTTTTACAATATACCTTATGAGATTTTAAAATTTTGAACCAAAAAAGCTAAAAGCTAAAAATCAACAGTCCATATCGTTCAGTATTTTAAATTTATATAATTTTTTGCTGCCAAATACTAAATTTCAAGTAATTTATTGCTTCACTTTTTAAATGAAATCAAACTATACATTAATTTTAATTATACAATTTGAGCTTACCATCTTTTGAACTGCCCCTTTCCGCATTCGTACTAGAGTTACCTGAAAGTTTTTTTTTTAAATAAGATCATTAATGACTTAGTGTATATGATGAGACAAGTTACGATTCAACAAATGAGGAAAGTTACTACTCAACAGATGAAACATGTTATAATTTATCGGATGAGGCAAGTTTTGACTCAACTGGTGAGGCAAGTTACTATTCAACAGATGAAACATGTTACGATTCAACAGGTGATGCAAGTTACTACTCAATAGGTGAGGCAAGTTACGATTCAATATGTGGGCACGTTGCAAATCAAAAGATGAGGCGAGTTGAGTCGATGAGGTACCTGTGGAGTTGGAGGAGTGAGCGTCTGGTTTGTCTCGTTGCGCGGCCAGGAGTTGGTTGTGCAGCTTCCGTTCGTAAACCTGATGCAGGCCCGCGTGCATCTCCTCCTTCGTGAACGATGCGTTTGGATCACCTGTGTACACACGCAAAACAATTATTTCATAACCTTAAACGAGCAACAATTGTGTTTGGAAGTCCCTTCAAAAAATCAGATCGAAAAAGTTAAATGCATCTTGAAATAATTTCAATGCAATTACGTATCAAATTGACGCACACTGTACCCCATACCCCACACTATGAGAAACCCTGTTTAAGAACTTACTTTGTACTCACAATTCATTAATATGTACGCTATGCTGTAGTGGAGAGAGAGAGAGAGAGAGAGAGAGAGAGAGAGAGAGAGAGAGAGAGAGAGAGAGAGATATTACCTTGTTCGTGCAGGTACATGCAGTCGGGCTTGGGACAGGGCTGGTTCTTCATGAAGTTGGCGCAGTACTTGGTGGTGCCGAGGGAACCCTTCAGAACGCGTCCGTCCAGGGTCACGTTGTTCACGCCCTGGATGGCGCGCAACGCGTCCGCCGGCGACACGTACGTTACATACGCCGACGCAGACGGACCCTGAAACATTCGCAACCATGTTGAACAGTGAACCTACGTCAACCTGACGCTCAATTTTTAGTCACATGCACCAATTCCACTGTTGGATTCAGATCTGTGCAGGCTTCTTATTTATTTATATTATATTATTATTTCTTCCTGATTCATATATTTTATTAATCAAAATCAACTTACCTGTGACCCCGCATATGCTGTACTTTGGTTTATAACTACTTTGTGAATTTTGCCATATTTGCCAAAGTACTCTTGACGTTTTAGGACCTGTAACAAATATTGTTTCACTTTAAACCCACCACTTCAATCTATTACGTTCATCATTATGTTCATGACTGTGTAACCTGTAGGGGCCGACTACATATAAGGGCTTTTGACAAGCCCGTTGGATGAGTGGTGAGGGTGCTCGCTTTAACGCTGTCTCAGGAGTCCATGGTCCAGGGTTCGATTTCAGGTAGGGTAAAATTTCAAAATATTTTTTTCAAATTTGGCTCTGGTCTGGATGTAGAAAGGGACACACTGCGTTTCGCAGTCATTTTTGGCTTACAGAAGACCAAGGGATGCCAGAGACCATTTCCCTATCCCTTCCTAATGTTACTGTAGTCTTAGGTGACGGTAGTCGAGTGAACCGTCAGTCCGTCAGCCTGTCTGTCGAGCTTACTATATATAAAAAGTACCTCTGGATCTGCGAGACGCACGGGAAGCCCCACAACAAATACGAGGTTGTTTTGGACGACGCGCACGTTCGCGAGAGCCTTGCGCGACTCCATCGTTTTGTTCCGCCGCTTCTGCTCGCGCGCTTTCTTCTCCGTCTTTATTGCTGCCACCTGGACACACCAAAACTTTTCATTTCACACATATTTCGCAGTCGCTGTCTGCAGTGACAACCCTACTTAAGAGGCCAATAACCGTCACTAAGGGAGCAGTTTTGTATCAAGATACGTACGCGTATCGTCTAAACTCTTTGTCGACATGTTGAGACTGGCATAGATTCTTAGTCATTTTGGCGCTGTAAGCGGCCTATAGAAGCAGAACTGTAAGTGTAACCAAAATTGTCCAGCGAAACCCCAATGGAGCTGAACTAGTGTATCCACTCCCTTATGTTTTTGTGTTTATTTATTTTTATTATCTAACACGCATTTCTGCACAAGATGTTAGCAATCTGTATTGTAATCGTACCTGTTCCTGACTGAGTGGAGTGAAGTCTGCTGGGTTCTCCGGATATGCTTTCCGGCAAGCTGGACAGAGGCCATTCTCGCTTTCCAATAACCGGTTCCAACAAAACCGACATATCTATAAACAAACAGACAATAATTGATTAGTTTAATTAAAACATAATAAAATGATTTAATAAAATTCTACGATAAGGGTCTAGAAAAAAAAGTTGTTCAATGTTCGCTCTTATTCGACTGAAATATTTACTTATTTATTTCAAGGAATTTTTAGTAAATTTTTTTTTGTTTTTTTACCAAAAAATAATAAAATGCTTACTTTTACCGGTTATTAGGCTGATGATAATGATTGATATATAAAACGATATGCTATCTTTTTGAATATTTTTCCCCCTCATTCAAAAAAAAATACAAAATTTTCCTGTACAAAGTTGCAATCAAACTGTTATCTATCAAAACATGCTTGTTAAAGTTTAAATTAAAAACTTATCACCAAAGCATAAGGTGTAAATTTGTAACTACTCACTTGGTATCCACATGTGCACGGGTAGAAGTGAAGGTCGTCCACCTCCAACAGTTCCATACACAGGGGACATTCTACCACCTGAAAGTGTATACATAGAAAAATATAAACATTCATTTTCAAACTAGCTGTTGCACGCGACTTCGTCCGCGTAATATAGCTTCCCAACGGTGACAGAATTTTTCAAATCGATCCAGTACTTTCGGAACCTATTCAATTCAAACAAAAAAAACAAACAAATCTTTCCTCTTTATAATATTACTAGCTGGTGCCCGTTATAATATTACTTCGTCTGCATTGAAAAATAAAAAAGTAAGCAATATAACGCTTGACAACTTGTTGCTTATAACACTTTGGCCAGGCGTTAGTTTTTTATTTTATTTTTGATGATCCCTCGGGAATAGTCCTTTTTTATGGATGAAAGGTACCCTATGTCCTTTCTGGTGGTCCCAGACAAAGTGTATGCAAAATTTCATGGTGATCGGTACAATAGTTTTTGCGTGAATGCGTAACAAACAAACAAACTCACATCACATTTATAATATTAAAGGATAGTATAGATAGCCTACTATGTTACTCGCTGATAGTGTAGCTTTCTATATATATGAAAAAAAAATTCAAAAACGGTTTAGTAGTTTTTGTGTTTATTCATTACATTACACACAAAATTACAAATATTATTTTCTCTTTACAATATTATAGTGAGTGTAAACGTTTATGAAATTATTAGCCTTCTAAAACAGGTAATTTTCGAATAAAATTAAAAAGAAAAAAGAAAAATACCTGTTCTTCTCCACTCTGGTTCAACACTGACATCCTAGCCTGACACACAATAAAAACGTAGCGCCTCCACTCAAATTCTCACTTCACTCTCCAATCTCACCTGAAAAGAAAACCAACAAAATTAACCCTTGAGAGAAACGATAAATACTGTACTTTTGATGTGAAACCTCTTTTGAGACCGGCTGCTAGCCAACAGCTTTTGATTTAATTTAAACAATTTAACAATTAAGTATCAAAATATAAAATTTGAAAATATATCTATATACAAAAAAATCCCATATATATGCATTAAGTTTTCATCACTACAAAAATACTCTAAACAAGTAACAATAATTATGAAAAAAAAAAAATCTATAAACCAATGGTAGTCTTTTTATTGTTACATGTTATATGCAATAACTTTCACATTGCAATTAACAACAATGCAATCAACAAATTGTTGGCGATTAAGTGTACAAATTATACTCAAATCAACAAGCATGAGTAATTATTAAGCAAAAAAAAAAGTGTTTTTTTTTACACTTATTGGACCATCTTTAATTCATTTATTAAATTATTCATATTTTTAAATTTTATTTTTTCATTTATTTTCTTTTTTCATTTATTTATTTATTTTTTTGACATTTATTGTTAAAAAAATAAACATGTTTATGAGGAATTTTATGATGGTAGGAATGACTAGGCTCAGCTTCACATATCAATAGAGTCTAATTTTAGATATTATATAAAGTCTCATAGTTATACCTATAAGCAAGAATTCTAAAATGTTTATTTTTATTTATCTTTAAAAAACTACACCCGAAAAACTTTACTTTGAAAAAATAATTTTTAAGGACCATGTGATATTTGTCATCCAATTTTGTCATGATGATTGTCTGATTTTAGCTGGATAAAAAAAAATACAAAGTTAACCCACTTTTGACAATTTTGGACTTATTTACACTGTGAAAGAAAACCAACCATATCAATATCTCTATGGAATTAGTATCCAATTGAATAGAATATAAAATACACTTAAGTTTTGGATGAAATTCTTTAAAAAACAAACAGGAATGCGACAGTAAGTATAAGTATCAAGCATTTAGACACTTAGTTAAGTACAACACAAGAACTCACTAAAAATTAAATATTTTTCACCACCTGCATTATTTCAAATTCAAAAATTTTCAAAAAAGACTATTGTATTTTTACAAATCGATTATTTAAATAATTAATTTGTAATAACAATTGGCGTTAAAACGTAGCGTTTGTTTTACAAACATCGAGGTATCTACATAAATCGTAATTGATAAAAAAAAAGATAAATTGATTGGATATTAATGAATGATAATGAACACTATATATATTATTGTATACATAAATATTTTTTAAATCAGATATGCTCACTGCCTCGTCTGAGTGGACGTAAAGTTTATAGTTAGAGTAGAATTTTTCAAAAATCTTTAGCGGAAGCTAAGGATTATAAAATAAATCTATTTTCACAAATTTCAGCTTTCTTATAAGCACAATTTTATAAGTTAATTTTAATAGATTAGATAAATTATTAGTCAATTATAATTAAAACCTAATATAGTAAATTCAAAATAAATAAAATTATGAGAATAGGTGAAATATAATTGAATGCCATCACTAGTTAATAAAAAAATGTTATTTATACAAAAAAAAAATTGCACATAAGTACTCGCAAAATTGTAAATAAATTTTGCATAAACTTCTATAAAAACATATTATAACAAATTACCTGAATGTTAACAAATGAAAACAAGGACCACCTATTTACACAAAAATTAAAAAAGTTCCTAAACTATTATAGTAAATGTTATTATCACACTAAATGATTGAATTGAATAATTTGCTTAAGAAATTAAGCCTAGTTTGTATATTAATTATTATATTATCATAAACGACGATTATTTAATAGTACAATTAAACAACACCCCATAGAATCAGATTATCCTGACCCAGCACCACATTTTGTGGTTACTGACCACATTATGTATATTATATAGATTACATTAAGCATTTGTAATTTCAATGTCTAATCTTGTGACACAATTTCTAGTAATGTATTATATATCTATACTAGCTGCTGCCTGCGACTTCGCCCGCATATCTTTGTAAATTATATACCTCGAGAACCAATCTATCCATTGGTGAAAACAGTATGAAAATGGTCACAGTAGTTTTTGAGTTTATCGCAAATAGACGGACAGACAGAGAGACGCGGTGGAGGACTTCCTTTTATAATATGTAAGGAAGGATGAATATTTTTTAATACGCCTGGATTGAAAGTATTCTAAATACTGGAGATAACAAATTTCGCTCAATGGAAACATTCTTTTATTTATTAAAAAAAAAGCAACGCTGCATTCAAAGACTTCACCGGCAGGGTGTTAAAAACCTTGGTCGTGCGCATTATAAAGGATCTCTCTAACATTCATGGTAAATTAAGTGAAAGGCAAACCATGAAATTTAAACTTGTAAATTCAATGGGACAAGATAAATTACTTTTAGTGTAGTAACAGCAAAGTATAACTTATTAATATTATAAAATCACTGAAATTTAGAATTTTTTACTCTTAAATTCTTTAATAATAAATGTGAATATCCGTACTAATATTATAAATGCGGAAGTTTGTATGGATGTTTGTTTGTTTGTTACTCTTTCACTTAAAAACTACTGAACCGATCACCGTGAAATTTTGCACACAAATTGTCTGGGACAACAGAAAGGACATAGGGTACCTTTCATCGTTGAAAGCGGACGAAGTCGCGGGCACTAGCCAGTACTTTTATGAACAAAAATATTGTAAAAGTTCACATCAACACAAATATTAAGTATTTCATATATTATACTCTTTCTATAGTATTTATCTATAATAAAACTATCATGTGAATGATAGTAAAATTACAACAAAGCATAAACAACATTATCATGACACTCATTAAAAATTTAAACACATATTCAGCTTCAAGTGAAGAAATATATTGTAAAATTATTAAATATAATAATAAAATCACTCACCAAATTATCTTAGGCCAATAATGATCTTTGTTTTATAGTTTTATGTGTACTGTTATAAAAAGTTCTTAGAAAACATAAGTTATTTATAAAAAAAAAAAAACATTAAATCTTAATGTGACATCAAAGTATGTTATCTGTTCAAAGTTGTTTTATTGTAAATTTAATCGTGATGTGGACAGGTAAACAATGTTGACGAGGTTTTAAACAATAAGTTGTTGGCGATAAATTTGTGACTCAACCACCGTTTGACAAGTTCACACAATTTGACATTTTAGTTACGGAAAAAAACATTTCAAGCCACAGCTTCCATGGGCGTGTGAAATCTCCATTTGAAGATTAATAAATGCATATAATACACAGGATTACATCATTAATCAGTTGGAAAACTATTTACGTAGACTATTATGTACTCGCATACGCTAGACGACAAGTCCGTCAGCTGGCGATCAAAAGAATATGTGGCAAAAGTCAAACTTTCATTTCTTACAAGGATGCACTAAAAATACATTATAAACAGTCAACGGGTGATCCGTGGCGTGTAAAAACTTAAAGATTTTCACTTCCATCACCCGATTCCATTTTAGGAGAAAATATTAAAATCGATGTTTACCTTACGTCTCCTCTGAATGCAAATCTTTTCTATTGCAGAATCGAGACTGCTAACCCTTCCACTAGACTCGAAGATAATTCCCTTCCAACGGACAAACGATCTGCTTCACGATTCAATTTTAACATAAAATGCAAAGCTGAAATAAATACAATTGTCGCGAAGATGTTTTCTGTGAGCTACTATACATTTGTTTTATGAAATGGCCTAAAATCTTTTTACAAGATTTCGTTCTGTGGTTCCATAGACAAAGTCGAGTTTTTTTTTTAATTTCAAATGAGTAATTTTCCACTTTCGTCAAGGATGCTAGCTAATTTACTTTCTCTTCTTCTCTTGACTTAAATTTTAAAAATGTATTTATATTATTACTAAATACAATTACACGTTATAAAATTATTATTAATAGTACCAGTTAGTACAGGGTTAATTTATTATTGTTTTACAATTGAAAAACTTTAGAAATTTATTATAAGAACATTTAATATGCAGGAATATTATAGTAGGTACTTATTGTAAAATTTATTCTTTAAAAATTCAAATTATTCTTTTGAAAATAATTTTTGTAACGTATTAAACTGGTTTTACCATCGTTAGTAACCAAGCGTGCATTCCGTTTTCTGCACTATGGCCAGTGTTGCTATTATTAATCTCTTTCTACTAAAACAGAAAATTATAATGCACAAAAATTAAATATTCGGGAGTTTGTCTTTCGGTTATATTCAAAAAAATAATGCAACATTGCACTATCAATATAAATTATAATATTCACTCAGTAAAAGTATAGACATCGTAGCTCCCAAACGGATGGACCGATTTTAATGCGGTTTTTTGTTTAAAAGCTGACGTGAAGATGGTTCCTACACTTCCTATCTATAATTTATGAAGATCTGTTCAGGCGTTTGAAGATCATCAGCACATTCCCTCTATTTTCCACAGGTTCGATTTATGTACTTACTTCTATGGTATTTCTACAACATGGTAACCCTGGCATGATGCTGCAGCATCAAATAATCGGCGGGAAACTCAACTCTCCAGCAACTTACAGTATATAATATAGCGTTTGGGCTAGAATGTCGGAGATTAAATATATAGTCTTTAATTATAGCTTGTGCATAAAAAAAGGCATAAATAGTTAATAATTTTAGTAGAATTCGGAATCGGAATTAATTTAGATCCGTTTAGATCAAACAATACATTTTTAACGACATACCCTGTTAGTGCAGTCGTTAGCAATATGGATTCATTTCAAATCTTGGAATTTTTTTGTCTTAAAATCTCAGAAACGGCTATTTGGATGAAATTTGGCACACAGATAGTTTATTACTTACTACTTAAGTTAGGGGACACTTTTTATCCTTAAAAAAATTAGTTCCTGTGGGATTTTAAAAAACGAAAGCCCGCTCGCGGGCAAGTGTAAAATAAAACATACAAAAATACAAGCATATCATATATTTTTTATAATAATTAAGAATAAATTCTTACATCACGAGTTATAAAATAAATACATTTATTGCCTTAAATTAAGTCCAAAAGTATTTATTCTGTACAATTATTGTTAGCGATGTACAAACGAGAACGACATGTAAAAACATACATGAAAATTGTAATTCCTAAAAACCAAAAAGTAATAATTAAAAAAAAAAACCTTACAATGATAGTCAATTGAGTTGACAATTTCTCTTCACGTGACAAATCTACGAACAACTTAACAAATTGTGTTTAGAATCACAACCAATAGTTTGCATATCTTAATTTCATCTCTTATATCAATATTACACAAACTATTTTTTATATCATTGCTCTTCACTTATACTTACACTAAAAACAAGAACCATTCTTTATCTTAAATTTACAATTATTACATATAAATTAAATCTATCTAATTACTAGCGGGTGTTTTACTGGACTGTTGTTGTGTAGATTTCGTTCACAATAAAATTGTCACGCCCTATAATAATCTCATTTTGTTTAACCGGTTGCCGTCCACCGTCCGTCGTCCGCCGTACGGTACACGGGTTCATTGCTTTTATAAACAAGGCATTCTAGTATAAAAAAGGCCACTGTGACGTGTGCACAATATGATTTATTCCATTTTATATACTAGACTAGACTCGGGTTATGAATAATTCTCCGCAGATCATTCGCAAGCGAACGAAGTAAGCGAAGAACTCTTAAGCGCCTTAAATTTTGTGGCGCTAACGACCTTTTGGTCGCCAACTTTAAACTTTGACCGTATTTTGAAAGACAATATTGTTCCGATCACCAAGTCTAGCAGAATACATATTGGGTCGATGATGTTTTGCATACATTGCATCCGACCTCACTCGAGGGGACATTTAAAATTAAAATTGTTAAAGTTCACAGTTCGAGAACGTGTTTTTTTTTTAAATTTCACATTTTCCGTTAATTTTGTTTTTTAAAACAAATTCAATTTCCAATTCAACACAACGCAAATTTACAAAATATCTACTGAATTTAATTTCGCGAATAAATCTATAAATTCCTCCCGTTGCATTCACAAAAAATAATAATTTAGATACATATAAATTACACAGTAAGTTCCATTCTCAGTCCAATACTCGTTGACTGTAGCGGTTAATCCCCCGAAATTTATTTCCTCCAGTATTTAAATTTCCATTCGTTTTTTTCCCCAATTGTAATTTTTACCATACGGAAACTTTCCTAATACATTTTGTCCACATGCTCACAAATTTTTAGTCGATTTTTGCTAAACAACGTAAATAAAAACAACGTTATAACAAAGGAAAGACATTTATTATGTTATATTTAAAAACAATGTTTTGTGCCATGCTCAAGGTTCTATTTTTACTATTAATTCTAAAGTACAACTGAAGAACCGTTTATTACCTACTGAACACAGTATAAGTGTTACGGATCTTAAGGAGTTATGTTCAAGTTATATTGTTAAGCATGGCACAAAATATTGTTTCTAAATATAACATTATAAATGTATTTCCTTTGTTATAACGTTGTATTTTTTTTAAATTTCAATTAAACTTACGACGAGAAAAGTGATTGGCAATTAAATGGACTGGTTAAATTATCGTTCGATGCGAAAATCGACTAAAAATTTTTGAGCATGTGAACAAAATGTATTAGGAAAGTTTCCGTGTGATAAAAATTACAAATGGGGAAAAGAACGAATGGAAATTAAAATACTGGAGGAAATAAATTTCGGGGGATTAACCTACTACAGTCAAGCCACACATTTGTCGCACTGGATCATTTTTGAATGTGAATAGCTTACAAGCAAACCAGTCCAAAAAACATTTGACAGCTCGATGGAATCCTACATAATATATTTAGCCTTTTTAATCCATAAATCAATTCAACAGCAATGTTTTAAACCAGCACATAAAGTTAAATTCATTGAACATTTATGGAAAATTTCCACAGGACTATTTTTTTTTTGTCAATATCTCAAAAGTATACTTTTTTTGCACATAGCATATTTTTATATACATGCTGGTGGTGTATGCTGTGAACTAATTCAAATATAATTTTGTATACTGCATCCAATACATTAGCCATTTGTGTGTTCATGTAGCCAATTTATAAACAAATAATTAAAATCTTTAAAAAGTTCGACATAACTCCTAGACAATTTCAAAATCGAATATATCACTTGGACTAAGTTTGCTTTTAAGATATTCATTTATACTAATATCCTACCAACAGATGAGTCTAACATAAAATGGGTAAATTTTATGAGCAAACAACAAATAACCTACAAACATACCTCATTGCTACCAAAATTATACTGTTTTAGCATCGAAATACTACAAACAATGGAATTTGCATCACAAATGCCAAAGCGGCACATAAAAAGAACGCCTTTGACAGAATCATGACGGACTCTTGCCTTCACGTGTCAATGGTAAAAGATAGTAACGATCAACTTCTACTATTTCATTTTAAACTCTAATGGGTTGACGTAAAGTCACATTTTCTTTAAATTACGTACTAATTATTATGTTTGTTTTGTTTTAAATGACAGTTCATGCTCTACGCATATGTCACTTTTAAATGTTCCATAAAATTCGTAGTGTTTTGTATGGCACGCGTGTTCCATGTTGTAGTAGTTTGATGTGTTTTAGTAATTATATAAATAAATATCATGGTTTTTTTTAAACTTTATCGACATTGGCAACAATAAGCTACGAATGTAGGCAGTCGAGATTTTCACTGCATATGTATTTGAAGTATTGTGCAACGCAGATGCTTTGAAATTTATTTTGAAAAGAGTAAAGGGGGAGTTGCCAATAAATTTTTATAAAGTAGAATAGTATGGCAACACTCAATATATTAACTAAACTGACATAGCAGGACGCTAGTAGAGGGTTAAAAAAAATGGACACGCTATGAGCCAGTGTTATTAACAATAATATTAAAATAAAATTAATATAATGACGAACTGTCTTATTACCATGAGGTATAAAATATATTTACAATTTTATTCAAACTTTTCAAAAAGTTCTGTGACAGTATAAATAAAAAATAAAAAACTATCAAAAAATTAGAAACAGGACTTCCATTCAATTTTGTTCTTTTATGCGCATCTTCATTTCATTAGTGTCTTAATATTTTTTTTTCTTATAATATTTAGTTAGGTGGTATTAAAATTGTTACATATCTCATGACCTTTCCCCTAAAAGTATTAATGTTATTTTTCATGTTACTTATAAATCTTACAACAATTAAATTAAAAAATTAATAAAATATCATATTTCCTTTTCAATTTTATTATAAGTTCAAACAGAGAACATTTTGAAACACAATAGACAAGACAAAACTCAATGACTTTGGGCGCAGTGAAATGGAAAAGAACTTAATCTATTGTGTTTTAAAAACTCCCATTTTTTTATATCACTAGTTTTATTCACAAATGTGGAAAGGAAATACATTTTAAGAACCTCGTTGCATTTTAAAAAATATTGCCATTGCAACCATGAAAAGCGGAATAAATAAGTTAAAAAAAATACATTCATCATCACGTAATCCAATTCGTGTGGCAAAATCATATGGCATCGGTTTTTAAGTACTTTAACATTAAGATTGCAGTACATACAATGCAAGTCATCTTATGCACTTTCAAGTAAACTATATACTCGTTATTTATTATTGCATCGTAACAATATATTCAAGGTACTGGAAGACAGAAAAACATTGCTTTCAGATTTAAAAAAAATAACATAAAAAAGAAATCAATTAAAACAAGACATTTCATCTAAAATACTGGCCAATATGCCAGTGTTTCATTTTAAATTAAAAACAGACTTTTACTAAAACTACTACATAACTAAATGGACAAGAAAATTCAAGGTGTAAAAACCTGTTCTTAAGAACTTAGAGTAATATGTTGTAAACAAAAAATGACAAAATTATATATTTAAGTAAAATTTCATGACACTTCGGTCTTGAAATCTAGTCGTTCGATAATATCTATTATAGTCTCATAGATAAAACACTGGGTGATCGTAGACGCCTAAAGACGCTTCCGAGACGATAAAGCGGGATGCAGAGTGAAAGCTAAGCTAAATTAGTTTAGCTCGTATAGCTGACGCCGTTTATCATACTTGTACACAAAAGTTTGCATAGTTGGCGGTCTGCACACAAGTATGAAAAGCTGCGTCAACTATGGCATAGCTGATGCAGTTTTTCATACTTGTGCATAAGTTTGCATAGTTAGCGGTCTGCACACAAGTATGAAAAGCTGCGTCAACTATGGCATAGCTGATGCAGTTTTTCATACTTGTGCATAAGTTTGCATAGTTAGCGGTCTGCACACAAGTATGAAAAGCTGCGTCAACTATGGCATAGCTGATGCAGTTTTTTATACTTGTGTACAAAAGTTTGCATAGTTGGTAATCTGTACATAGTATAAATGCGAGCTAAGCTCAACTAAGTTAGTTCAGCTTTTGGTCTGTATCCAGCCTAAACAAGCATTAAAAGAAACCTCTAAGTCTTTGGGAACATTATAATTACACCACCTGCACTTATGCATTGTAGGAAGCAATCGAAATTACACATTACTGGGGGCTCCGTTAATTTCAAAATTGACTAGATATCTGTGTGCATAGGAATCGTATATAAAATAGCTAAGTAAAGGAACCAATACACTGAAATCCTGGCATTATTGTATATAAAAAAATACATCTAGAAACTAAGTTACTGCTACTACAAGCATAAAAAAATATCATCTAAAAAAAACTTGTACTTTAAATTACTTAAAGTACACCAAGTAACACGTCTAATTTGTACAGTCTGTACAAAACATACACGAAACCACTGCTCACCATCGTTCAGTCGAAACATACCAACTATAGTACAACTAAAATCCAAATACTTTATTTTTTTTTTAAATTAGCAGACATTTTATTCAGCTGAACCCGTCACGATTTCGAAGAAATAACCGACACAACAAGTCCATTATGCGCGCAGACTAACTAAAATACTCATTTAAGTACACAATATGTCAATAATTGTTTTGACGAAACATGTCCAATCGTTTCAAGCAACAGTTCAGTTCCGCACTGGTGTGATCTGATCAGCTCACACCAGATTTTATTGGACGTACCACCTTTGTGGATGTCGCGTCAGGCCTTTTTAAAAATGTCCTCAGAAATATAAAACTATAGAACCAATTTAAGTATTGCATGAGGCCGTAGATCCTCGATTCTTTTGTTCCGTAATGCTTCAACACACACAACACAACACACGAGCGGGTCTTGCTTGTGACACTATGTGACACTATATGACACTAGAGCACTGTACACTGTATCCTCGGATAAGGGGGGGCAATCATCACTTGGATGGCTGGTAAGGGGGGTAGCCTTGGTGAGGCTGCGCTGCCCTACTGCCTGTCGCGTATAACTGTTGCTGGAAATTGTGAAATTGCGCTGCATAATTTGGGTCGGCCGTCGATGGCACTGCGAAACCTTGACCTTTGAATCCGGGATTGGGTCCGCCCATTGTCGGAGGCAACGGTTGCCCCGTGCCCATCCGTACATTGCCAGGCCCCATGCCTCCTTTTACCCCGCGGAAATTCGGTCCGCACATCGGATTCGGTCCGGGGCCACCAAAGGGATCGCCTGCCATCTTCGGGGGTGAATTGAAGCCGGCTGGATAATGGGGCATTCTGAGCATACCTGGCGCACGCATGACCCCTCTCATGCCGGCCTCCATTTCCATGCCTCTCGCGCCGGGGAAATACTGTACGCCGCCTTTACTGCTGTCCATCTGCATTGGATTCGTGACCCGTTGGAGGAAATCCAAACTGGGGGGTCCCCTGGGGCCAGAGTTGCAAGGCATCTGTGGCCTCGTCGGCAAGTATTGTATTGTGTTTGGTGCACTGGCCTTGACTTGCACGTTCGCTCCGTTGAATGGGGGCATTTTACCCGCGCCGCCCATTCTCGGGCCCATCATGGAGGCGTCCGGGCCCATAGGCCCCATTGGACCACCCATCGGACCGCCGCCCATTTTCGGACTCAGATTCATGTCTGGCGGAAAATCGCCACCGCCCATCATACCTTCCATGGGTCCACCCATACCAGGACCACCCATATTATCCATATGACATCCTGAAAGGAAACAATTTTGCTATAAATGTTCAAATAATTATCAAGCAAATGTTAATAATTTACATATAAAAAAAGACCTTTTGAAAGATCCTGAAGTTTTAGTGGCAATGATTGAAAACAATGCTCCTTTTTGTGTCTTAAAATTTATTTTAGGACTATGGTGCCTATTGGTGTAATTGGTGTATTGACTTACCTAACTCATTCATCATCATATGTGGATGCCCGTGCGGATGCATCGAATGATGGTGCTGCATATGATGTGGGGCTGACCCGAACGGACCCATTCCGCTGCCATTGGGGCCCATGGGTCCACCCGGTCCCGGCCCACCGCCCCCCACCGTGTTCGTCAACTGTTGCGACATTTGAGCGAGCGACGAAATCGGGTCGAAGGAAGACGTGGACGTGCCCATCGGGCCGTTAGGACCTTGGTTGGGGTTAATGGGAATATTGTCCGGCCTGTTCATACTGCACGGTCCAGGGAAGGGGCCCGGTAAACTCGTGCTATTGGGGCCACCTGATAACGTCGTCTGAAATCAAAGTTTAAACGTTACTTACAGATTGCCAACAGATCAGGTGAGTGAGTAAAGGATGCCAGAGGCCATTTTTCTATCCCTTCCCAAACCCCTATCCTTAATTTTACTAGGTCGGCATCGCACGCACTTTCAGCACCTGTTGCGTGTTTTAAATTAAATTAAAGCCAAGGAGGTGACATCAGTTATTGGTCGCATGACTCGTGGTAAGTCTCCGGGTCATGACTCGCTCAGCATAGAGCATTTGCGTTATGCTGGTTCTCACTTGCCTGGCGTTCTTGCCATGTTTTATTCTTCTTGTATAGGTCATTGTTATTTACCTGACGGCTTAATGAAAACTTTAGTGGTCCCAATTTTAAAGAATGGTAAGGGGGATATCTCCAGTGTTGACAACTACAGACCCATCTCGCTAGCCACTATAATAGCAAAAGTGCTGGACGGTCTGCTTAACAGGTATCTTACAAAACACCTTAACTTGCACGACGCCCAGTTTGGTTTTAGAACGGGGCTGTCTACGGAAACAGCAATACTCTGTCTCAAGCATACCGTCCGGTACTACACGAAAAGAAAAACACCTGTCTATGCCTGCTTTCTGGACCTGTCGAAGGCATTTGACCTGGTATCTTATGAGAAACTGTTTGACAAGCTGTCAGGTGAGACAGATTTTCCTGGAGACTTAATAAATGTTTTTAAATATTGGTATAATAACCAAACCAATTACGTGAGATGGGCTGGTTCACTCTCGGGCATGTATAGGCTGCAATGTGGGGTGAGGCAAGGGGGACTGACCTCGCCTGGTCTATTCAACCTGTACATAAACAAACTGATTGAGGAGCTCAGCAGAGCCAAGATTGGCTGCTCCGTACATGGAACCTTTGTTAATAATATAAGTTATGCGGACGATATGGTGCTGCTGAGTCCCTCAATCAGCGCTCTAAGAAAACTGCTCTCTATTTGTGAAAGATATGCTGAGGCCCATGGCCTTAGGTATAATGCAACTAAAAGCGAGTTGCTAGTTTTTAAGGCAGGGAACAAAAGTTATAGTACTGTTCCCCCGGTTACATTGAGAGGCGCTCCACTGAAACTAGTTTCTAAATTTAAATACCTAGGGCACTGGGTCACGGAGTCTCTAAGTGATAATGAGGACATTGAAAGGGAGCGAAGGGCATTGGCTGTCAGATGCAACATGTTGGCTCGCAGATTCGCGCGTTGTGCAGAACAGGTGAAAATTACATTATTTAAAGCATACTGCCAATCTCTGTACACATGCGGTCTGTGGGTCGACTACTCGCAGAAGGCATACAGTGCTCTTAGGGTGCAGTACAACAATGGATTCAGGGCGCTGTTGGGGCTGCCGCGACACTGTAGCGCATCGGAAATGTTCACAAATGCTAGGACGGACAGTTTCCAAGCTATAGTGAGGAAGAGGATTGCCTCATTGATGGAGCGGACGAGGGGCAGCTCTAACAGCCTCCTGAATACTATATCTATGTGTGTGAACTGTCATTTAAGAAAGATGTGGGCACAAACCACACTCTCAGTCTGTAAATATTATTACTAACATAGTTTTTTAAGTTTTTCTTGTATTACTAACACTAATATGGACAAGTGTCTGAAATAAACTTATTATTATTATTATTATTATTATAGGCAACGGTCACCGTCAGCCTGTGTGCCAAACCTAACATAAAAGAATTGTCTTGACATAGTCTCATAATGTCTTATAGTCTTATTTGTTCACCTCAGTAGTGGTGCAGAGGGTGTCTTCCATTGAGGTGGCAGCCATTGAAGTGGCTGTGGTGCTTGGTGCGACACTGCAGCTGCTCTTGACACTCGCCACGCAAGAGTTGGCCGAGGAAGCGGGCGCGTACGGCCCTTGGCTCAGCCCCGAGTCCCGCTGCGGAGTCTTCGAGCTGTTGTCTTGACTCGACCTGTTTGACGACGGACTCGGTCGCGATTTGTCGTCTGAAAGAAACCATTAAGGAATGGTGATTTAGCCTCACTTTGGTGACGAAAACGGCTTATTCACTCGCCCGCTTCAAATCTAAAAATTACATACAATGACTCCCAAGAGCTCAGCTAAAAAGATATCTTTACATAGTATAAACAAATTTGCTATCCGCCGTCTGTTCCTCTGTAAATACGCAACGGATTTTAACGCGGTTTTCACTAATAGAGAGAGCTTTAAACGAGGAACATTTTTATATATAATTTGCAGAAAAAAATCCGTGCGAAGTGGGGGGCGGCCCGCTAGTATTAAATATAATCTGAAGTCGATTTCCGCGTCTGTCTGTAGGGGCGCGAACTCCTCCTAAACCACGCAAACGCCCCATGTTTTTAAGAGAAATTTCAGAGAAGCTGCACATATTAACTCGAAAGAGTAGTCTACATATACTATTTGCTATAAATAATCAAACAGTAAAGGTTCTTGTTACCTTGTCCACACTTTGTTGTAGACGCAGAGGTGGGCGTCTGTGGGTTGTTGAAGCCTGGACTCTGTTCCATTGAAAATCTTCCCGAACGCGCCTCCGAAAGACCACCGTGTGACTCGGGGGTGCCGGGCATCATGCTGTTATCGATATTATCATTTTCAATGCTAATGTGCCAAAAAAACATTCATCATAATGTCCAAAAACTTACTGGCTTAGACTGTTGTGAGGATCAACGAAATCTATTGAAAATTACAACATTCAACTTTGAAATTTTAATCAATCTAAATACGTATCATTTAATATCTTCAATTTATTTTGAATATTTAAAAAAAGTTTTTTCACATAATTTATCTCATTTATACAATAGCGGTAAATATAGAGAAAGAATAAAACAATATTGCATATTAAATTTTATACAAAAAAACTTGGTTAACATACTTTCATCTATAAAAGTTTGCGGCAAAGAGAAGAAAAAACCAGTAGCCATTTTCCTTGGGAATTCAATATATCAATACTAATAATAAATCTGTAAATGTTATTGTATGTATCTTATGTATGTATGTTCCTTCCTCTATAACTCTTAAACGAATTAACTGATTTTCATGAAACTTAGTAGAGTTCATGAACATTTAGACGCACGGGACACAGGATAGGCTACTTTTTTCTTTTTCAACGCGGACGAAGTCGCAGGCACCAGCTAGTTATAGATATATTATTACTTACCCGGCCGGTGATTTCTGGTTCGAATTGGACTGAGGCGTCTGTCCGCCACTGTTAGAAGGCGGACCGTTGTCTTTCAACGATGTGTTCGGTTGTTTTTGTATCGTCAACTCTTGACCTAAGCACAAATATAACAATATATTTTTTTATGTTATATATCTACATGTTCAAAGGATTTGTAAAAAAAAAAAAGTCTTTGTAAAAACATTTCATTGGATCTCTCTGGCGAGTTTTGATATTTAAATAAACTCATCATAATCGACTGACTCTACTAAAAGTATCTATACAAATGCACTCCACATACATTTCTATCTCAAGTGTGATGGATTCATACTAATGCCCGTTTTTACCAACAGTCACCTAGAGGTTGGGGAACACTCAACTGCTACTTAAGTCGGCCATGACAGTCACATTCGCAATTTTGCTTGAAGCGTCAGACTGCCGTGAATGTTCCCTAACTCTAAGTGTCTGTTGGTGTAAACGTGCATAAGAGGCTTTAAAATATATGTGGCAGCTGTGACAGCTGCCAAATACATTAGCTTTTGACATAAACACTTCTATCGGGTTAGCTAGAGTAAACTCGCGTTGTGGTGGTATAAAAAATACTTAGTTTGAAGAATTTAGAAAACAGTTAAGAGGCCCTGAGACGATTGCCTCGGGAGCCCGACATTGTTAATGCGGCTCAGTTTGTAACGCCAACAGCAGAGTCTTGTCAATCTCCATTTATGACATCTAATTTCAAGTACCCCGAACTTACACAACAAATGTGATACTTTTACGCAGAGATCAGTCGAAATATGCA
Source organism: Synanthedon formicaeformis (assembly GCA_945859745.1). Taxonomy (NCBI): domain Eukaryota; kingdom Metazoa; phylum Arthropoda; class Insecta; order Lepidoptera; family Sesiidae; genus Synanthedon; species Synanthedon formicaeformis. The sequence goes on from OX243977.1 coordinate 2,619,486, forward strand.
TATCGCACCTTCGGCAAGACAAGGGCATAACTGCACTTTTTGTGATTTTACAGGAGAGCCATTTAAAGTTATTTTTTTTTTGCATTCAATATCGTATTCTTCTGCTTACGAGTATATTGCTTTTAAACAATTCCTCATCAAATAAGCCCCAGTTTTGTAAATATTTTTTAATTTAATAATGTTTTTAAGACTGTTCTGCATACAAATATTTTAAGTTTAACTCATTTAAAAAAAGATGTAAGTTATGCCCTTATGTCTTACTGAAGGCGCGATATGTCAGGTGTACAACCTTCTAGAGTTTGGCCTGAAAGCGGTTATCGTATTGAACAAGGACGTACAGTAAAAGGCGGACATAGTATCGTTAAACAATATTGTCATATACAAAGAAAATCCAGCTCGATTTGACAAACTTCATGGAGACAATAAGTCAATATGACACTTCCCCAGGTACTTCGGTTATTGCTAAACGAAACTATACCCGCTCTTCGTATTGATAATGATTTTAACATTGAACGAATGCATTACAGAATGAGAGGACAAATTAGCCATAGAGTATGAAAGTACACAATATGTTAGCACATTTTCACCAACCACCACCAAAATGAAAGGAAATTATAATTATGTCGAAAAGAAAAAAAAAACGCACACAACCAACATGAATGACACAACACAATTAAAACAGTAACACTTGTGAATACAAAATTAATTCTACTAAACTGAGCAAATGGAGGTAGTGTTTTAAAAGTTGGAACTACCCACACTTGGCACAGTTAAATTGAGAACATTTAAAAGCGATGTCAAAAAGGACGGTTTCAATCGAAGTCGCAATCAGAAATTTATCGTACATATAAATGAAATATTTCTTACAATAAACCTTTTTTCATATCGTACCCTCAGAACAAGAAAGGTATAAATTTTCAATGGTCCATACAAGTAACTTTATACACTACACCAAAAACATAACAAAGTTTTAGACTCTTAAGGAAGTGGACTAATAGGGACTTCAATGATGACAATTTAGAAAAAGGGACATCGTAGGAGTTGACGAATTAGGAATTGGCTGGAACAGGCTGGTCATCTCTGGAGGGAAAAAAAAAACAGTGTTCTGAATAGAGACATTAGAAGTTTTAAGGTACATACCTATCTTATTAAACAGTTAAGGGTGCGATACTTTATACGTAAAATTTCTGATACAATTTCTGTTGGCGACTATCGAAGCGATGTGTTTTACCTTCAAACTGGTTGAGATAGGATATTTGCTGAGGCGACGGCACCGGCATCAAACTCGGTTCCTTCACCTGTTGATTCTTCTGTTGCTGCGCCGCCAAACATTGGAGGGTTCGCACAAACACTCCGTCGTCCAATTTCTCGAGGATCTCTATTGGTTACCAACGTTTGTCCCAACGTTTGGTGTTCGAGAGCCCGGTTACATTATTTTCGCCCGAGGATATCGCCGTTACATTTTGTTATTCGTCACACGGTGGGGATTCAAGCGTCAAGCGTATTGCGGAGGGGGGAGGGGGGAAAAAAACAAAAAATACGCATTACAACTACGGTAAAATATATCAAATAAACACAAAAATTAAAAATCGTATCTATATTTATTATTGACCTAAGTGTGGTTGGGAAAATGTTCTAACACATAAAAAAAAAACATTAAAAGCATGCTTGATCTACTTCTATGGCTTGTACAACGTGTAGCATGCATCGTTTCCATCGACTAACTTACCTAATAGAAAGTGTACAAGTGAATTGAAAGGACTCCAAAGAACGGATAAATTCTCAAAAGAGATAATAACCGACCAGTAATAGTCACTCCGAATCATACTTCCCTAAGACTTGCAGATAATTTTCCTGGGAAAATTAATTGGACTATACTGTAATCCTACAACAATTTATTGCTTTCTACTGATGTAACATGAACGAGATATTAACCGACCAGTTATAGTCACTCCGAATCATACTTCCTTACGACTTGCAGATAATTTTCCTGAGAATTAATTGGACTATACTGTAATGCTAAAACAATTAGTTTTTACCGATGTAATATGAACGAGATATTAACCGACAGGTTATTGTCACTCAAATTATATTTCCCTACGATTTGCAAATAAATTTTCCTGGAAATTAATTGGACTATACTGTAATGCTAATACAATTGCTGTTTACTGATGTAACATGAACGAGATATTAACCAACCAGTATAGTCACTCCGAATCATACTTCCTGGGAATTGCAGTAACTTGCAGATAATTTTCCTGGGAATTGATTGGACTATACTGTAATGCTAATACAATTGCTTTTTACTGATGTAACATGAACGAGATATTAACCGATCGGTTATAGTCACTGCGAATTATATTTCCCTACGATTTGCAAATAAATTTTCCTGGTACTTAATTGGACTATACTGTAATCCTAAAACTATTTATTTTTACTATTGTAACATGAACGAGATATTAACCGACCGGTTATAGTCACTGCGAATTATATTTCCCTACGATTTGCAAATAAATTTTCCTGGTACTTAATTGGACTATACTGTAATTCTAAAACTATTTATTTTTACTATTGTAACGTGAACGAGATATTAACCGACCGGTTATAGTCACTGCGAATTATATTTCCCTACGATTTGCAAATAAATTTTCCTGGTACTTAATTGGACTATACTGTAATCCTAAAACTATTTATTTTTACTATTGTAACGTGAACGAGATATTAATCTACAGTCTATTACTATTCACTGCGAATTATACTTCCCTATGAATTGGACTATGTAATCAATTGAAATATTTTGGTTCCTTTCAATTCACTTGCGCACGAGTGCATGGTTAATGTTGGTGTTACACCACGGGGAGGACGGTGGGCAATAGAATAGCAATGGGTACTCACCCGGCGCGTCGGATTTCCCCTGCGTAGGCTTGCAATGCGCCGGACTATTGAGGCCGGACCCGGCGCGAGAGCCTTCCGCTGACATAGGCATTTGCACCGACCCGTGACCAGGCGATTGAGTCGCTGTACTCACCAAAAACAATACTTCGTTACAGAGGATGGAGACTAAAAGCTTGGTTATCCCGAAAATACAAATTAAGACATTTAACTTGTGACAAAAAATATCTTCAAAAAATACGTCTCTAATAAAAAAAAAAAAACAAAAAAAAAATAGAAACCTCAGCCTATAAAAAAATATTAAATATGGGTTACTTTATTACACCAATAGTTTAATCAAAGGTACAGCCTACTTTTAAAAATATTAAATTTACTATTAATAAAAAATAAAAATAAAATATTATCAAGTAAGGTTCTGAATTATCTGAAATATAAATTCATTTACAAGGAAAATAATTTTCTAATAGCTCTTAATTGAATGCTGTTTTTATTATTTGTGTCAAGGTAATAAATGCATCGCCTTAAGCGTTTCTAACTTACCTATAGGCACTGACGCCGAGCGATGGAGGGGGGAGGCACCATAGGGGGGAGGGGGAAGGCAACCCCCTCTCTCTGAACACGGAGATTTCACTTGCGTACCTATTGACAATTTATAAACAATTAGTGTCTGTATACACCATTTAAAAATATCATGATCAAAGGAAAATCACAGATCAAAACACTCACTTAATTCATTGTCCATTGATTTGGGATCGTCGAAGAACTGATGGTGTATTTTCTGCCAATCGATGTCGGCTGCACTCGCGGGACTCTTGGGGCTTCGCATGCCCGGCTTGTGTACGCCGGGACCACCCGGACCCAACCCGCCTGGGTCGCCCGGACCCATCTGTAACCCGACATGACCCTGATAATTTATTACACAGTATATACTAGGGATGGTAGTGTTTCTATTGAAACCAAACACGCTATATCTACTGTAAGTTGCTTATTGGTTGACTTCTCAATTGTACAAATATACATATCAAATTTCACAACAATCGAACATGTGGAAGTTAGTGAAATCCCTTCGTTAACTAGAATTAATGGGGTGATGGTCACAAAAAAAAAAAAAAAAAAACTTTTTAAAAACTCTCATAATACGCAAAATATTTTTAAAATTCAACTAAATGGGCATTTTCTGGGTTAGCTCACTCCATTGTCGTCCTAGTCTTTCCTGAGCGGCTAGATATTGGCCAAGAGCAAACCTATTATTATTATTATTTTTAATGTACTCACATTCCGTCCACGACCGTATTCGTCGCACATGGGCCCATTGAGCATAGCATGGTGGTCCGGCGCGCAGTCCCCATGGACCATGCCTCCCATCATCCCCTCCATAAGCATACCTCCTGCAGATAATAATTCTACAAGTATTATTATTGAATGCTTGTAAAAGCAGATCAATACCTACTATGGTCGGCATAGTATATACTATATTGCTATAACTCAATACATTGCTTGAGTTATAGGCGACGGTAACCTGTCAGCCTGTCCAATTGGTTTTAACATAAAAAGAACATGGCATAAGTGAATAACTGTTTTAAATCTTTGTAAAAAATGTTTTTGTACTACTTCCTACTTGTACAGAAATATTTGTTTTATTTATTGTGAAAGTAATAATTAATATTTTTATGTGCACTGCAATGGCAAAACGTGATATTAAATTAGGTACTAAGACAGTCCATGTCATAATAAGTGACAGAACCATTCTGTGCATGTATTTAAACTAGACGGCTGTACATAATATTTGAAAAGAATTATTATGTCTTATAATGTTGCAGCAATGAGAGGCCATAATGGTCTTTGTAAACAATATGTTATTTTGTAAACAATAAATCTAAGAAAAAGGCACATTTACAAGGAACCATTTAACGTACCATTCATCGCGTTCATATTAGGGCCCGGCATCATTCTGGGCCCCATGTGGGATCCGCCCATCATGCACGGTTTGGGCCCACCCATCATTGGATTTGGCATACGCTAGAAAAAAAATGAGCATAGGGTTTTCAAAATATTCAAACTCTTGTCCTTCACATATTCGCTGCTTAAAAACTAAAGGGCCATAAAACAAAAAAAATCCAAAAATGTTTTTATTGCAAAAATACAATCACAATCCTTCATTTATTGTATGTTGCAATAAGACTTACGGTTGTTTTATTCCATATTTAGTATATTTTGATTATTTTTTATATATTTAAAAGTAACTTATATGCTTATATCTCTTCTAATATTCAGTTTATTATAAAAGTACTTAAAACATTTAATGCTTCTTAAAAATACGCTTCTAACGAAGTATAATATGCATATATTTGATATATATCTAATAAGAAAAAAATAGACAAAAAATAATTAAATTTTTTCAATTAGCTCTCCTGTAAAAAAGTGTAATTTTGACTTGTGGCTCTTTAGTTTTTAAGCAGCGATATAAACAAAAAAAAAATTTGAAAAATTCCGCTCACTCCCTTTATAACATACTAGCGACCCGGTCCCTGCTTCGCCCGGATAGCAATCTCCCATCAAGTATACCGTCAAATTACTTTAAATACAAGTTTATTTTTAAATTAAAAATTGATACTCACCCCCATAGGTCCGCCACATCCTCTGCCCATGTGCATATCTGTGCACATACCCGGCTTCATATCTGGTCCACCGCACGCACCCCTGATACCTTTCATTCCACACGGACCCATCGGACCCATGGGTCCGCCTGGACCGAGTCCGGGCATCATTGGCCCGTTCGGACCCATCATGCCGTTGGGTCCCATCGATCCGTGCCCACCCATGCCCCCCATCGGTCCGCCCATTGAGCCCATCGGTCCACCCATTGGCCCGTTTGGTCCCATCGGCCCGCCTGGACCGATCGGACCACCCATCGGACCGTTTGGACCCATTGGACCGGCCATTGTGCAGCTCGGTCCGGAGTTCATTGAGTTAGGCATAGACACCATTGGACCGTTCGGTCCAGACATTGGACCAGACATGGGTGGGAACGGCATGTTCATGTTGGCCGTTGAGTTTGGTGGATTGATATCATTGTTCTGGTTGCCATCATTCGGCGGTTGGTTCGGATTGCTGCCCCCGCTTTCCGGGAACAACATTTGTTGCATTTTACGGATCGTCGCCAGCTGTTCCTCGCGGTGGGCCCTTTGTTGCGGTGTTAAGTTTTCATCGGGTATTTTAACACCTGCAAAGAGACACACAATTAACACTTCAAATCCTCTATTCCCCATAAACTAAATACTGATCTGGAAGATGTGCATGCGAATTCCGTTTTCTTTAAAGAAGACTAGTGTAAACACACTTCTAGTTTACTTCAAGTTTCTAAATTCCATTACCTTTAGGTCCGCCTTGGCAGGATTGATCGGATGAAGCGTCATTAGGCGCAGAGGGCCCGTCGGGATTAGACTCCGGCCCATTTGACATGCCGTTTGACATTACAGAGGGGTTTTTCTAAAAACAAAAACACATAATGTAAAATTTTATACATTAAAAAGTACTAAATAAAATACATCTAAAAATATTCAGTCAACTCACGGTGTCCCATGGCATTTCACCATCAGCACCGATGCCGTCCATGACACCGCAGGACGGGGTGCCTCCTGGAAACCCATCCATCGGTCCCAGTTGACCCATTTGGCCCATCTGTCCACCCTTCATCATCATCATTTGGTTCCCAGGTCCACCCATTCTGTTCGGGCCCATCATGTTGGGCCCCATGTGTCCCATGCCAGGTCCCATCGGCCCCATGTTGGGTCCCATGGGGCCGCCCATCATGTGGCCCATTTGATTGGGCCCACCCATCATGTTTGGTCCACCTCTCATGCCGCCACGGGTTTTAGCCATGGCCAGATTGTTTAGCCACTGAGCCGGACTTTGCTTGTTAAATTGACCCATTTTCAAAGGATGCTTCTGCAAGAGATGAAATAATTTTAATACTATATGGGTCTTAGCTTCACAATAAATAAAAAGTTTGAATAGTTTATTTTTTTCGACGACTGTTATACGACGATTAGTTGTCGCTGCCCCTGCAGGTTACAACCATCGAAATACTACAATGGAATTTGCGTCACAAATGCCAAAGCGGCACATAAAAAGAGCGCCTTTGACGCCTGGCGGACTCTTGCCTTCACGCGTCAATGGTAAAAGATAGTAACGATAAACTTCTACTATTTCATTTTAAACTCTAATGGGTTGACGTAAAGTCACATTTTCTTTAAATTACGTACTTATGTGTAAATTATGTTTGTTTTGTTTTAAATGACAGTTCATGCTCTACGCATATGTCACTTTTAAATGTTCCATAAAATTCGTAATGTTTTGTATGGCACGCGGGTTCCATGTTGTAGTAGTTTGATGGTTCCAACTTACAACGTGCTAAGATTTCTATTTGAGCGACACGCTCTCCGTGCATCATGTTGGTCCGAATTTTAATGTTTTACTTTCTACCAAATTCTCCATACAAATAGTTAACTGTCCACTTCAAAAAAAAAACAAGCTGCTTCCTCTGTCGCATATATTTGCTTGCTTATGTTTTCATATTTCAAAGCTATTTACTGTCTCATGGAAAACAATAAAATTGATAAAATATACTTTTCATCTGATAAATAGTTGGGCGTAGCTAGGACGACCTGTCTTCAGATTCGCAACCGAAACATTATAACAAGATAATAGTGTATTTTTCAGTACCTCAAGATACTTCTTAGTCCCCGGTTGCGCGCAATGATAGGCTATTATGGAGTGGTGTTGACCAGAGATGACCGCTTCGGCGCCTTTATTCGCCAGCAACGTCGAGAACACGAAGATTTGACTTTGCTGCTGGGAGACACATTTGTTTTACTATACAACTTGCAACAATTGCAATTTCTTACTTAAAAACCATGCATCGGTTTACCATCGCCGGAAGTAATATTGACCAAACGTTAGTCAAAAATCACTTGGGGCCAATCTTGTTGGAAAATTTTGAGAAAAATTAGTAATGTATAAATATTTAAACTTACAAAAGTGGGTTAAGAATAACTTGGTTTTCAACTTAAATTTATATTAAAAGCTGAAAAACCAGGATTTAGCTGGATTTAGTCGGTCTGACACTTTAAATCAATTTTTGAAGTTAGTAATGTAACATTTATGAATAGTATAAGAGGTGGCAACGTTTTCGAAAGAGAATTTCAGGTCAGCTGGTTTTTTGATATGTCGTCTCTCTTGCCCTTTCGGTTAGGATCTGGGCAGTCTGGCTAGCGGTAGCGGTTGCGTTTGCCTGTGCGCATCCTATTTGTGCGGGTAATATACTGACTTTTAAAATCATTTTATGAAGGTTCAATTTGCATATTTTAGCTTAAGATAAGTTTAACAAACATCAATCTCTTATTGCCAGACATTTTTATGGTTGCTAATAATGAGCCAGACGCGAATTTTGATTTCATTTTTATTAAAAAATTAAGTTATTTCAGAATGTCTGTCATTTTAATATTATGTTGTTTAAGTATGAACAGACCTAAAAATAATTTGCCAGACATTAATTCAGTTGCTAAACCATGAATCAGAACGATTAAAGTCCTGAAAATTCATACAGTAAAATCATTTTATGAAGGTTCAATTTGCATATTTTAGCTTAAGATAAGTTTAACAAACATCAATCTCTTATTGCCAGACATTTTTATCGTTGCTAATAATGAGCCAGACGAGAATTTTGATTTCATTTTTATTAAAAATTTTAGTTATTTCAGAATGTCTGTCATTTTAATATTATGTTGTTTAAGTATGAACAGACCTAAAAATAATTTGCCAGACATTAATTCAGTTGCTAAACCATGAATCAGAACGATTAAAGTCCTGAAAACTCTTACAGTATGATTCTACTTGTCAGAGAGAGACAGTTGAGTGCTCTCAGCTATAGATGGGTAAGCACTGTAGTATTACTCAAGCCAGAGTAAATACTCAGTAAAAACTATTTAAGTACTTTTTTTTTTTTACTTTATACTCAGTATTACTACGAAAACTTAATGAGCTATGGCTATCGTTCATTACCACGATTCATTCATTAAATGAAGGATTAACGCGTGATGATAATTATTATTATATAAAATTGTTAGGTACAATGTTTAAATTATCTATACTAATATGTAAAGCTGAAGAGTTTGTTTGTTTGGTTGTACGTGCTAATCTCAGGCTGTCGGGCTAGGCATCGCGTTGGCCACGATCTACGAGCCCGTAGGTTTGTTGAAAAAGTATCGATATTTTTAATTAGATATATTGACATTTTTCCTCGATATATCGACGTCGATATTGATATTTTATAAATGAAAATTAATACCGTTTTATATTTCCTAATTATAGTTTTTTAATAGAACACTAGCTGTTGCACGCGACTTCGTCCGCGTAAAATATAAAATATAGCCTATAACACTCGCTGATAATATAGCTTCCCACCAGTGAAAGAATTTTTCAAATCGGTCCAGTAGTTTCGGAGCCTATTCAATACAAACAAACAAATCTTTCCTCTTTATAATATTAGTATATATAAAAATTCAACAAAACAAAATGCAGGTGCGTCGGCAATCTTTTGTATCTACTTGTAGGTATCATCCATAAATGATAATTGTTTTGATGAAAAAAAATCTCTTGTATCCGTATGACTCATTTCTGTTTTAGTTTTAATGTTTGAACAAAAGCAATAAAAAATGTTCCGTGTTTACTTAGAGACCTTCTATCTAGTTGTCTTGTTTATCAAAGTTATCATAGTAGTACTATGTGAAATAGTTGTTATTCTAATATCCGTTAATTTACTATAAGGTTTGTAACCTCTGCTATGCCGCCGATGGGCGGTCTCGGCATGTGAGTATAAAATTGGCTTTTAACAATTTATAATTTAATTTTAATTTATTTTTAATTTTAATTTTAATAAATTGACTATTAATTTTTACAATATAATTAATAAAGTCAAAAAATATCTAAAATAAGAATTTAGTAATTACTTATATGATGTCAAACAGGTGACATGTAACATAATTCTTTTGTTTTTTTTTTTTTTATATTATAGGTATTTCTTATTTGGTTAATAATCTTTTCTTGTGAGAAAATTAAGAATTTTAAATTAAGATAAACGCAAAATTCACTGCAATAATAACATAACTAGTAAATTATAATAATATGGTGTAGAGTTAACTTAGTTGTAACTATATCTAGGTAGATAAAAATGTAGGTTTTTCACTCATCTTTACATACTTCTATGTATTCTTCTAATTTCCATGCAATTAAAAGGTTGTTGACATCGTCATCCATTAGGAATATTTGTAAATTATAAAATTTTTTTAGGCAATACGAGTTTATTAAATACGAGACGCAATGACTATCACGCTAGAAAGATTTGGACGAAATGAATGATTCGTTTTCACTTATAGGTAACCCATTTTGCTTTGCTAAGTATTTTTACTTGGTTAATATTTAGTAAGCTGTTTGTAAAGATTAGCAAATGTGTCATGGTAAAATTTACAATCGCACTTATTTAATAACAACAAAATATCAATGGCTATTTGTAACCGATTACGTTGTAGGTGGTAACAGAGATATATTGGTTAATTTTAACCAAAAAAAGGGTTAATTTTAACCCTTTTTAAACATATTTAAAATTACATACATAACTTGGTTAGATTTAACAATATTAAGTATTAAAATTTAAACAAGTCTGAATTGGTTCAGAATGCTAACAATTTTGTTTAAAAATTATTAAGTGCAATGTTAAAAATAACCAAGTATCCATAACAATGTTGACGTGTTAGATTATAACCAACTGCGCTTATATATTCTTAAACGAGTTTTAGTTAATTTTAAATAATCTGCCTTTAAACGAGCCCAAATGTTAAAGTAAAATTTTCTCAGTGTATCATAGCGACAAGAGTATTTCAAATAAAAAAAAAACTTTTAAATTTTCAATAATGTTGTTTGATTTCCTGCTATCTAATTCTATCTCATTTCAATTTTTTTTTATGTTAAAATTTGCTAAATGCTAATAAAAAATAATATCCCTAATTTAAAAAATATTGAACTTACGCAATTGTATATCTATTGTATGTATATATAGATATACAGTTTACATAAGTCCAATTCATACTGTAAGAGTAGAATCATACCGTAAGAGTTTTCAGGACTTTAATCGTTCTGATTCATGGTTTAGCAACTGAATTAATGTCTGGCAAATTATTTTTAGGTCTGTTCATACTTAAACAACATAATATTAAAATGACAGACATTCTGAAATAACTTAATTTTTTAATAAAAATGAAATCAAAATTCTCGTCTGGCTCATTATTAGCAACGATAAAAATGTCTGGCAATAAGAGATTGATGTTTGTTAAACTTATCTTAAGCTAAAATATGCAAATTGAACCTTCATAAAATGATTTTAAAAGTCAGTATATTACCTGCACAAATAGGATGCGCACAGGTAAACGCAACTGCTACCGCTAGCCAGACTGCCCAGATCCTAACCGAAAGGGCAAGAGAGACGACATATCAAAAAATCAGCTAACCTAAAATGCTTTTTTTCCCGACGTTGCCACCTCCCGGACTAGAATGTATGTCCTCGTTTCATCAATTTTTATTATGTACTATAGTTTTGAGGAAAGTCAATAAATGTAACATTTAAGCTTGCGTGTGTAGGCTTAAATTAATTTATAATTCAACTAAAAATATTTTAGGTTATGGAAAGGAACTTTTTTAATGGAAAACGCCTTTTTTAAATTAATATATTTTAAATCATTCTTAAAAGTAATATTTAATGTTTCTTTGAGACTGTAGTGGTAGTAGAACATAATATAAACAGTTTGACTTAACTGGATCTACATATTATATTATCAATTTTTTTTAGTGTTATGAACAACGAACAAGTAGTACTTGGTCTGGTGTAATTTATTTTCTCTTCATAAGTTTTGTCCTAATTCGAAAGCAAACATTATTCACTGAAATAATTCTAAATATGTAGATTGTGATATGTTACCTCCATGCTACCGGCCTGCTTGCTGATGACATTGGAGGGCAACGATGCAACCTCGTTGGTCGACATTGGTCCCATGGAGACCCCTGGTCCCATGCCACCACCGCCACCTGCCATACGACACGACCCCATACCTTCTGGTCCACCATTTGGATTTCTACAATTGGCTTCCTGTAATATATTTTTGTTAAACTGTCTCAATTTTTCAAAATCACTAGGCAGACACATTCGAGGGCTTTAAATCTTAACTTCACATACTACTTTCTCTAGTAAATATATTCTTTTCCTTTATTTAAATATTATTTTATTAAAATCCACAAAGTAAGAAAGAAAGAACACAAAATTTATTTGACAAATAGGTTTAAAAAAAAAAAGATGTTACAGTAGATCGATTACCAGGCTACTGGATGGGAGTCATTCGTTAATATTCAATTAACGAATAAATACGATAAAATAAATAAAAAACTTGAACAAAATAAAATAAATATAATATGTGTTTGTGTATATTTGATGTGTATGTATAAAAAAATGTGTGTTTCGGTTTTCATTTTGGACCCACGCACGCAAGCACGCACGCACGCACGCACGCACGCGCACAAAGAAGCGTAAATATACCGTGCAACCTCCACTTGGTACGCTTTGGGTAACGCTAATGCCGGTGGTAAAAAAAGTGCCTAGCTAGGCAATCCACCAAATTTTTTTTTCACAGGAAAGCATCGTTGTGTTTTTTTTCATTTTTTTTTTCAATTTTTTTTTTATGATTAAAGGCTTCTAATGAAAAAAATATGGATTATTGCTTAAAAAAAACTTGACTTGAAGCTACAATATACTTTTTTAGTTAGCACTGTACGACCATTTTCTTCGAAGTTACAGCCTGTTGAAAATCACCTAAAAATTTGGAACTTTTTTTTATATCCTTTAATTGTTGCGTTTAGTATATTATTTTAGAGTATGAAGTCGAATTGCGGAAGATAATTTACATTTTGGGATACAAACATTATAAGGAGAAAACATTTGTATTTTTGTTTGTAATGAATAAACTCAAAAACTACTGGAGTCACATTAAAAATTCTTTCACCCGTAGAAAGCTACATTATCAGTGAGTAACATAGACTCACTGATATACAATTATTACAATTTTATTAAATTGTTCTATAATTTATGCCTAAAATTGTGATATTTATTAAAATTTATTGAAAATACTCTCTCTCTTCAAACTTTTTCTTCTAAAGAAATAAGAAAGATGGCCTCCAGAATATTTTATTCTTCTGATATATGCTTAACGAAGATGCTTAAAAATTGATTATCAATACTAATAATAAATCTGTTAGGGTCGGACAGTTACTTTATTTTCAGAGATATTGTGTTTATAAGCTCTATACGTGATACTGAAACTAAATTGACGATTTTTAGAATTTTTTTCTGTATGTATGTATGTATTAATGTTCCTCCATAACTCTTAAACGAATTAACTGATTTTCATGAAACTTGATAGATAAACATTTAGACGTACGGGACACAAGATAGGCTACTTTTTCTTTTTTAACGCGGACGAAGTCGCGGGCGCCAGCTAGTATTTATATATACTATAATATTTAGAACAATGAATTTGATTCATTTTAAAATTTATCTTTCGATCTTTCGATCGAAGAGGTTACGAAATTCGAAAAAACCCAACACCTTTGAAATTGAACTTGACTGAGAAAAAAACATTTCGTTTAACTGTGTAAAATTAAAATTTGTGTGTGAAGTTTAACATTTAGTATTTATATTTGATCGGTTCTGCTGGCGATTTGCCAAAACGTAGTTAACCGTTGTCATTGCAGTTTGCCTTTCGTTCGATTCGAGTTTACCACGACAAATGCTAATCGCGTATATATGCGCAATGTGCATATATACAATTTCTTAAAAATGTGTACTGAATTTTATATTTAATGGAACTAATAATTGAAAAAAAAAACCAATATCTGAATTAAGGTTAAAAAAAACCAGACCTAGTTCAGAAATTGGATAGTATGATTTTTTTTATTTCAATTAACACATAATAATTTTTATATTAAATTATTGAAAATTCGTTTTGTGACTTTTTGAATTATGTACTATTTTGAATTTTTTTTTTAATCTTGTTTTTTATATTTACACTGGTTCTTGAATTTCGATTTTTTTTTTATTTTAATATTGTTGAAGTTGATCAACTTATTGTCCGATAGTCCGATATTGATGGTTGGTGGCCAGTGTCCACGAACGCCTATTAGCATAAGCAACGCGATAGTATAAGTATAGTATGTTGTCGTTAGGGATAAAGGATAAAAAAAAATAGCAAAATAATAACAAATGTAGATTTATATATATATTTACACTTATTTGGGTTTATAAAGAAGCATATACTGGTACATATATGCTCGATTTTAAGGTTATGTTCAAGCATACTAAAGTTTGTTTACAAAAGTGATGTGACATAGAAAACATTAGAAACGCCAACCAATCAATGATTGCTTACGTCTATCTCTGTGTATGTTTGTTTGTTTATGTGTTTTGTGTTTGTGTTATATTTCATAAAAGAGTAAGTCATACCGATTGTGAGCCCCTAATGCCCGTTTGTGGGTCCAATATGTCATTGGAGTCTGAAGAGAGCCGCTCAGATTTCATCGAACCTGGCCCACCAAGTTCGCAAGACGGCGATTTCGTCGGATCACCTAGAATAGTACAGTCCAAGTTTTTATTATAGATTCAATATAAAAAAAAAAACAGTATCACAGTTTCTATCGAGCCAAAATACGCTATATCTGCTGTAAGTTGCTGAGGAGTTGGGTGTCCCGTAGACTACTTGATGCTGCAGCATCAGATCAATGTTATCATGTCATAGAAATACAACCGAGGTAACACAACCCTGGAACTGAGCGTGTTAAGGCAAACACCCTAATCACTTATCCAACGGGCTCACCATTTCTTAGATCGACTCAAAAAACTCTCTCGATCGACAGTTTGAGTACCACTGGTCTAATGGCTGGACCAAGCTAGTAAAGAAAGAGCAGAATATTATGCTTCAATGTTCATTGACAAACATACTTCCAAATGCATGTACACTGTACAGTTAGGGTAAGAAAACCTTCGTCAACTCTTACTCTTAGTACCTTTTGAAACTAAATCACTAAGGGTGGGTTGCACCTTCTAACTTTAACGGTAACCATATCCAATCCAGCCGTTAAATCTTCGCTTAAGCATAATATGCACCATTTTTACAACGTTTAAATGACGTCATAACTTAATGATAACCTTAACCGCTCGTCAATGTTATTGTTTCGGTTAAGTCAACTGTGACAGTTTTGAGACAAGTGACTTTGAATGTTGCCATATTAAAAAAATATTACTATGACAACATAGGAAAATTACATTATTTTATAATGGCAACCCCTTTAACTTTGACAGTGACGAACAATATCATGGTGCAACATGCGACTGTTAATTTCGACTTCGACTGTCACCGTTAAAGTTACCGCTAAAGTTAACTTTGACCGTAACAATAACCAAGCCTACGGTGCAACCCACCCTAAGCACACAACTGACAGACGTTTGAAATGAAATTTTGGCATGACTGTTAACTGCCCCGATGCAAGCCAATGTCGACTTTAAGGTGACAAACCTTTTATTACCCTGACTGTACACTTGCATATGCAATAACTCACCATCGCCATCCATGAGTCCGTCGATTTCTGTCTTGATGCCGTCGACACCGAGGTCCGCGGAGGAGTCTTCGCCAGTGGATTGGTTGTGCGGCTCCATTTTCACCCGATGCGCTGGCTCATCTGGCTCCTTCTTGAGTGCAGCCGGTGTCGGGAGCGAGGCTGATGGCGGACGGGACCCGTGACCTAAACATATATATTTTTTTATTATTATAGATGGGTTGGCACAGCTCTTGGCTAACAACCAGCTGTGAAGCAAGGATGAGGCCTAAGATGGAGCGAGCCCACCCAGAAGATGCCTATTCACTCGAACTTTGAAAAGATTTGGGTTGTATGAGCTCGAAAATACAGACGCCGGCAGAGTCCCAAAACTTGGCATTTCGCATTATAAGGGACGTTTTAAAGTGCATCTGTATGTCTGTATTATTAAAACAAAATCCTACTAATCTATATTAACATTATAAAAAGTCACTATAATGAGCTATCAAATGACATTTTTGTTATAATGCCATGAACATTTTTGCACGTGTAGTTGTCTACAAAATACCTTCATTTGTGAATATTACACCTAATGAAATTCCATTGGTATAATATTGCACAAATAAAATGTGTAGTTGTCTACAAAATAACTACCTTCATTTGTGAATATTACACCTAATGAAATTCCATTGCTATAATATTGCACAAATAAAATAAGTATTGCAGTGAAAGTAATAACTGCTGATGCATGTAATCAATTCGTTTCAATAATTGATAAATCCTACTCTAATATTATAAATGCGAAAGTTTGTGAGGATAGATGTATGGATATATAGTTATGATTGTTTGTTACTTTTTCATGCAAAAAAACGGTTCAACCATAACGGATTTGGATGAAATTAGACACACATATAGTTTATTACCTGGACTAACATATAGAATACTTTTTATTATGGAAAAATATTAGATTCCGAAGTGATAGTTTAAAATAAAAATATAAAAAATTGAGCGCCACTAACTATTGCCTTGGTAGGTAGCGCCACCGTCCTCACAGCGATAAAGATGTCCAGGTATTATATTTTTCAATTTCCAACGCGGACGAAGTCGCACACACCAGCTAGTTTACATACGCTGTTGCACGCGTCTTCAGCCACATAACTTTATAAAATGTTACTCGCTGATAATGTAGCTTTCTTTCTACATTTTCAAAATTGGTCCATTAGTTTTTGAGTTTATTCATTACAAACGTACCAATATTCTCTCTTTATAATATTTAGTATAGAGTATATATATAAAATCATCGTGTTTATAGTGTGGCAATCTGAGTAATATTCACCTGGCTCAGCCGGATCGTTGGGTTCGTCCTTGAGGCGGGCGCCCCCTC
The DNA here is from genome assembly GCA_945859745.1 of Synanthedon formicaeformis. Classification (NCBI taxonomy): domain Eukaryota; kingdom Metazoa; phylum Arthropoda; class Insecta; order Lepidoptera; family Sesiidae; genus Synanthedon; species Synanthedon formicaeformis. Next base: position 2,636,452 of record OX243977.1, read on the forward strand.
CCTTCTCCTTCTCTTTTATCATTCCCCTGCGTGCCTTCGCCAACTTGACTGTAATGCATACAATAGTCATGTTAAAAAAATACATTTAAAATCAAAGGAGAATGACGATTTTAAATCAAAATTGTGCAAAATATATATTTTTTCTATTTTCATTTATATATAAAAGTGAGTCAATATTTGAAGCCAATAAGAGAATTCACATTTGAAGTTATGAAATATTGATATGATTCTTTAATAATGTTATTTCAAAATATTAACTATTCAAATTTTTTAAAGTGAAGGCTTATTAAAGCACTTGGTGAAGTAACTAACTTTGCATATCTGGCTGGAGAGACCATTACACAATATTTCTATGCTGTATTTGCATGGATAATTGCATATTACAATAATAAAATGAGACCTACTAGCCAGAGATCTTTTTTGGGAATTTATTATTATACAAATAACATTTTTAAGTAGTTATTTTTTAAATGTAGAGATGGAAAATTGTTGTTTCTTAAATAATAATTCTTACTTGCTTCTACCATAATATAACTCATTAATTTAGTTGTTGCGGCTGCAGTATTTTTAACATCAGTGGATATGAATAAAGACCAAGAATTTTAGAGGATTTATGTAAAAGTTCCACATTTGCAGATGTGAATAAAATATTTAATTTTATAAGTGCAAAAATCAATGACCATTTTATTATTTTTTTCACCATCTATATACCATGGTAAAAAAATAATTGTCAAATATCAAAAAATAACTAATCCTTAATGTGAAATATGTTATGGCCAGATAACTATTTTATTAACTCGTAAATCATTTTAAATACAATAACTAACTATTAGATACTTCTAATTTTAAAATGTTTCTTTGCTCATTCATTGTTATCAAATCAATCTTTAAATTAATGTGCTGCTGAAAAATCATTTAACTTTTGTTACACATTTAGAAAAAAATATTAAATAGTCTTCAATTTTTAACTCTGCCAGAAGTTAATCTATTTTAAAAATAATTAACTGTGCGTAGTTAGAGTTCACGTGGAAAAAATCAGTGAATGGTAGCGTTGGAGACATATGAATGATTGCCAAGTGATTAGTGAGGTGACAAAAAAACAGCTTATGTATAACATACTGTCAACAAACTGAAACGGAACCAAGGAAAATCTCAGCCTCATGACTTCCCATTCATAAGGAAAAAAAGAACTAAAAGACAATTTATTCCATATTATATATTTGTAGCTAAGAGGTTGAGGACCTCTAATTAGAAAGATCAATGTGTTCAAATCAAGATTAAAAATGCCATTATAATTTTTTTTTAACTTTATTGTTTTGTTATTAAATATTTTTTTATTATTGTCCTTGTTTTTTTGTTAGATTTTTTGTTAATACCCTCTAAGCTACAGACATGAGGATTAATACAAAATAAAATTTAGTTACTTAGAGAAATATTACTACTAAAACAAATATAATAGAATTCTTATTAAACAAAAATGTTTTCTTCGTAAATGTATGTTCTAAAATCACACAGTCTAAAGACTGAAGACTTAAGATTTCTTTTAGGTGAGCTGCTGTAGATAGACAAGACTTTGACATGTCTTTGAAGATTGTTAGTTTTTTTAGATGTGGTGTTCACACTCATAATGTTGTCTTTATCGTAAGAGTGAGTGATCATTTCCAAATGAAACATGTAAAGAGGAAAGAGATGAAATCCTAACTATGAATTAAACTGACATTTAAGACTTACGGGGTTTTATATTATTTTTAAATATTGGGCCAAAGCTTTAAAAACTTTTGTGCCAATATGTAAAATTAATATACAAGCTTTAAAAACTTCGTAATATTGACGAGGCCATTAGATAAGTAGTTAGGGTGCTTGCATTAATGCTCTCTTAGTTGTCCTGGGTTCGATTCCCGGCAGGGCTAACTTGGTAAATGAACTTTTCTATCTACAGTAACCCCTCCACAAGACAAAGAGACATGTTTTAGGTTATTGGCAGTAACCTCCCCCTTACAGAAAACCAGCGAGAAATAACAGCATGTGTGCTGTTGTGTTTTGGTGCATGCAAAAGGGATGCCACAGCCTATTGAACTATCACTTCTGAATTTCTTATTCTTGATCATACTATGGTCGACAGTGGACTTGTAGCACCTGTGGCATTCCTTGTGTTATAGGTGATGGTGGCCATCTACATTCAAGTGAAACAGTCAGCCTGTCTGTCATGTCAAAAAAATTGAGCATTTTTTTTAAACAGTGAAAAATTGTTTAACAATATAAAAGTCTAGATGGTAGCAGAATAATGTTTTTAAGTCATTCAAAAAGTATAATTTTAAAAGTAAAGAATTTAATTTTTTTAAAGTTTAAACTTGTTCAATATTCACAAATAATCAAGCTGTTTGTAATGATTGTATTTTAAAGTTAGGTATCATGCTAGATTGTAAATGTTAAGAATATGTTTACATCCTTTTAGGGCAACTTTTATGGAGACTTGTCCTAACCTAGATTTTGTATAAGCAATAACAAGTACACAAGTACTTGATCAATTATACAGCTGTTAAGTACTCTAATAACAACCAGGTTTGTATTAGGACGAATAAAAGTAACTAAAGCAAGTTTAATAAACAGGTAAACGACATAGTTAAAACCACCAGAGTTAGTGTAATTTGTGTACACAAGAAATGAATTCGCGACCCGCGTTTCGTCACGGGCGCAATTATTGGCAAGTGTCCCACAAATACACAGAACGACACTTCATTACAAGAATGTCACTATGCTGCACCAAACTATCAAAGATATTATTATAAATAGAGATCTTATTAAACCTTGGCTGCAGGGATGACACGGAAGGGTGTCTCACTGACTCGCCACCGCCATCACTTACCATCAACCCTTAATAATATCCAGACAATTCAATTATAAAAGGGAGACATCGCAAAATCCCATAAAAATTCCTGGTTCACTCTCCATACATAAACAATGAGATAGATCGGGTGTAGAGGGCCGCGAATACGAAGCGCACGTTTATTATGGCCGTATTATAGCTTCACACACGCCGTTACAACAAAACGACAATGCCGAAGTTAGCATTTTATATTATTTTATATCATTCATGTGATCTAATTAGGGTACAACGATGGGTATGCAGCGAGAAACAAAAAATCGGGATCGCTGACATTTTTGTTTATGGTACATCGACGAGATCCAGAATCCACAAATAGCGAATAAACGTACACGATTACCGCCTCCCGACGGATGCACAATCACTTGATAACACCAAAACACTGCGTTCTTTCACATTTACGTGTATTTCATTGTTAAAATATACCTGATTTAGTTTCTTTCTATCAGCATTAAACACAAATCACCACGCACACACAACACAACATACATATGCGCACACATGGATACTCAAGACAAATTTCTACAAAACAACAAAAGTGTGAGAACGCTGTTCGGATACACTATACACAGTTCATGTAAAATGAGTCAATTAAGATTCAAAACTCCCCAATGTTGTTTCTTTGACTCACTTTACATTGAATCAAATGATTCTTTTGATTCGCAGCATATTCCATATTTTTGAAGATTGTGTTCAATTTAATTAAATTTTCAATGTGATTCTCTCTGTGAAATCCTCAATTGCAGTTCGACAGAGCTTGAAAGTAAATTTTGTTATTTGATATCGTCATATTAAAACTGTTAAATTGATCTAAGCTCATATAATTTTATAAAATAGCTAATAACCGCGACCTTGTTCGTATGAACTTCATTTTAAGGGCAACAATTTTATCTTAAGATGAATAATATAAAAAGATATATAATTTTCTAAAAAGAACTATTATTACAGGTAAATTAAACAAAAAAAAAGGGATTTGGCTGTGTCGTTTACACGGCCGTGTGTTTTATGTGAAAACGTGTAAGTACGTCACGACTTTACCAGTTATTCGAAGTAGCGCTACAAACGAAGGGTTAGAATTGGTTCCCGTTAGCATGCATCGTCATCTGACAGTTATCTTTGGAAATGTGTAACAAGAAGCTTGGGTGCGATCGATGCGGAACTAACAACCAACTATGTACTTACAACATTTAACTAATAAAACAATAATACAAAGGAAAAGTAATATTTGGTTCCCACATGAAACCAAACGTATAAAAACTAAACCAAATAACTAAAAGTTCCTCCTCGGAAATATTTGCCAGACAGAAACATGGAGCTCTTCGATAGCCTGGATTAACAACAAAAAGGCCTTTTAAAGCAATTATGTCTTTAATTGAATTAGGTTCATTTCGTTATATTTATCGATGGTTGTCAAAACTAATGAATCATTTCTTTTAAATATGTGGATTGTATATCCGAACGTACAGAAATATTTCGCTATCTTCGACTTAATTATTTTACACGTTATATATTTATAATTATGGTTTATTTATTTCAAATAAAAAACAAACGATAGTGACAAAGTATTTTTATAATTTGATTTGATTTCTAATGATGCCTAATCAAAAAATCTCGTTTCCAATTATTGTCTATGATTGATTGAACAAAAATTGTTGTCTATGTCCACAGCGAACGGAGTGGGAGAGTTTCGCTTCGTTGTCGCCAAAATTGAAATTTTACGGTGATTTGTGACAAAATTCCTCTATATTGATTGAAATACGTGACTTTGTTTTGTGCATTGATTGTGTACAGTTTTACATGTGGATTTAACTCTTCGGTTGTTTACTGCTACTGATTAAATTCCGACCGCTCCCAGCCTGCGCGCAGAGTACTTCGGTCTGTCGTCAAGTATTTTTCATGCTGTTTGTACTACTTGCGATAGTAGGGGCCGTAATAGTAAAAGCTGTTGGAAAGTGTATTCATACGGGAAATTGATGGCGCAAAAAACTATCTCACGTCCCATATAATTGAGAGCGCTATGAGTTGATTTTTAACTCGTTGAGTTTTCGTCATTTGTGGCCATTTTCGGTGAGTGTCTTGCATTACTATTTACGTGTCGAATTTGCTTCTTAATGATCTGTTTGAACGCATTTAAATATAAAAGGCTTAGAAAACTGAGCTTTTTGTAGATACTTTATGTCATATACTTCGTCTTAACCATGTATTATGAAGTTTATACATACTTAGGATGTCTATATCTTGCATGAAACATCAACATTATCAGTAAAATAATCAATAATATAAAATAAAAATGAGTTAGCATGATCATTATATTACTGCTTTTGAAGAGATAAGAAACACACAGTCAATAAAATTGATTTTTACTTTTTATTAAAAAATATTACCTTTTTTACTTGATCAATGGAGATACTGACTGACTATTTCATTGATGGTAGATGGCTACTGTCGCCACAGGTGCCTTTGATAGTCATTACCTTATCAATTTTATATAAAAATGCCATCCAAATTTTCAACTTTTCTCATGCACTTTCAAAAAATAAAAAAATTATTACAATCCTTGCCGACAAAAAAAGAAAATCAGGTTGGTATTGGTAATGTTGTTATCAAATGATGCTCTGTAAGACACGTGATAGCAAATAACTCACCATTATAGTAAAATAAAAGAAATAATTTTTATACTCTTTTTGTGGCTGTAAATGAGCCAACCTTGCGTATCTTTTATTTTATAAACACTTGTTTTTGAAGAATGTAATTAGGGCTGACCTAATGACTACATGAACAGGCAAATAAATTATTTCATTTGATTTGAATAACTAAAAAATATCAACAGTGCCAACTGTCACCAATACTGGTGCAGGTGTTCATCAGTCACGGAGAGTTCATAGAACTCTCAACTTCATGGATTTCTGGCAAAGAGGGTCAACAGTGACGAACTTGGCTTTATACATTAACGATTTATCTGAAAGTGTTGACAATAAGAAACAAATAGACACCATTTACACAGATTTTTCTAAAGTGTTCGACCTGGTTGATCATTCTTTGCTTCTTTTAAAACTACAAAAATATGGTCTTGACATGGGTCTCCTGAACTGGTTAAAATCTTACTTGAAAAATAGGAAACTGAAAGTGGTGGTTGGTGGTTATGAATCTCGTGAGTTTACTGCAGGGACGGGTGTTCCTCAGGGCTCTCGACTTGGCCCTATCCTTTTTGACGTGTTTATAAATGACATAGCGGACTGCTTTCACTATAGTAATTTCTTGTTGTATGCGGATGATTTGCATACAGGACAAACAGTCTCATACTGCGTACTACTAAAGGCTTTAAGAATCACATAAGTCTGTTGACCCTATACTACTCACTCACTAGAAGTATTCTTGAATATGGTGTCACAGTATGGAATCCTCACTACAGAGTTCACTTGGACCGTATTGAGATAGGGCAAAAAAGGTTTCTGCGTAGCGAAGCTTCTGAGAAAACACGCTAAAGGAGCACAAGTCCTACTGTCAACAGCTTAAAAGATACAAAACCCTAACACTAGTTATCTGACCGAAGAAATATGGTGGACTTGTGCTTCCTATTCAAAATTATAAATAACGAAATAGATTCAAAGGACCTCATCGGCAAGATTAATTTCTCGATTCCTAGACATAACTTTCGACCAAAAAACCATGAGCTTTTTAAGCCAAACATGATACACTCCAATTTGGGTGTTCTTATGTCATATTATTATGTGTGTGTGTGTTTCTTTTTTTTCTTATTTTTATGTGTAAGTTTGATTTCTAATTTTTTTTTGACTTATATTTGACTTCTATATTGACTTATATTAGATTGAATTGATTTTGAATATGTACAAATTGATTGATTGAATTTTATTGAATATGTAGTTACCAAAGAATTAATGAATATGCATGCTGTGGTAGCCTGTAAATGTGATTTGTGCAAGCTGAACACTGTTATGCAATTTGTTTTGAATTTTATAAGTACACTATTACATTGGCTATCCATAATATATAAATAAAAAATAAAATAAAAAAATATCTGTAAATCTGTAATTAAAGAAGGTTTCCAGTCTAGACTGCCTGTGCGAGCAGGCGGTACTCGAAACCGCTCCACATTCGTTGGTGGACTGCCACAGGTTTACACAGGCTAGTTTCAAGCTGTAACATGATATAGATACAAACCTCAGCAAACCGAATCTGCTTGAAATTATAGCTAATATATTTAAAAGTTTTTTTTTTTTAGATTTATATATAAAAGTAGCGATGGTGGCAATCAGGCTAAAGAAAAATTAATAATATTAGACATGTTGACCATAACAGATAACACCTAAAAATAAATGAGGATAATATGTCATTACCCTTGTTATTGTTGTCCAAGAGGTATGTGTCCCACCTAAATGTAAATTGGTTCTAAATGTTTCATAATGATTGGTTAAGTAATTAGGGTGTGAATTTTGCTTCACAAAAAATATATTAGCAATGAAGATTGAAAAAGGGGTGCGGACAGAGTTGTGGGCAAAAGCTAGTATTAAAATATGTAAGCTTAAGAAATGTTATAATTTACCATTTAAAAAGTTACATTATAGCATCACCTTATTTGAGAATAGATTCCTGATTTAACATTTTAGCATGATCTTATTTGAGAATAGACCCCACAATTAATGTTTTAGTATCATCTTATTTGAGAATAGACCCCACAATTAACATTTTAGTATCATCTTATTTGAGAATAGATCCTCCTACAATTAACATTTTAGCATAATCTTATTTGAGAATAGACCCCACAATGATACACCTTCATATCGAAAGGACAATGTAAAACACCTTACGAGCAGAATACTTTCATTTATTTCGTAAATCTAATGTTAAGCATGTACCTAGATGTATTATAGAAACTGTAATGTCCGTGTATACTGTTACACACCTCATGAGGCCCTCCATTCAAAAATAGCTGAATTGTACACAACAATAGCATATGTACCCTACATCCTTTTGCTTCTACATGCACACACACACACACAAGGAAATGGCAATACTGTTTGAATGGAGTATTCATTTGTGTTAGTTGTATTGTGAATTATTGTGTAAACAAGCAATAGGTGAGAACATTTCTGTAGCCAGCTCTAGTTGCCTTATACTTAGTTAACATGTATGTATTTAGGTATTCCTATTTTCATCTTCATTTCCAGTAATTTGGATACTAGTTACTTGGTTTTGTTGAAAGTTAAGGGATTCACTAGGGCAAATGACATTGACGTTTGACCTTCGAAGTTTATACTTTATATACAAGAGTGTCAGTATTAAACATACATTAGTATACAGAGTGTGTGTGGATGTACGCTATCCATTGCCACTTAACACTTATACAGGTTATTCTCATTTACCTATTGACTGATCTCTACATTCCTAATTGGATATCACATAGATATAATCTTCCTTCCAGTCAACATGACCTATTAGCCAACAAATAGTTTTATTTAAAAAAGATTGAAAGTAGCAATTTCTAGCAAATATAAAAAAAAAACAGTATTATAGTAACTAGGTCTTTAGAATTTGTTATACTCCTTTAAATCATATAAAGGTAAGTCCAGACTACTTTATACCACCTTACACAACAAAATAACTAACATAGTTAATAACATATGTCTAAACACAGTTGTTTATATATGTATCATTTTCGCGTGAGTCGAAATAATTATCCGAATATTAAAAATAATATGTATATTGCGCCCAAGTGCTACTCATACCTCTGAGATGTGATAGGGGACAACCACTGACTTTGTTCTACAGCAAGGAACTCCGCTCTTCCGTTCTTAGACTTCTTAGTTACCGCAGGCGGTGTGTAGCATTTGCGCGCGGTTTGTAATTTGAGGAGCACCTTGAAGATATCCCAATGGTCAAGTCAACAGTGAGCTGTCATAATCGTAATCTTGCATTAACTATGTTTTGTAAGGGTTGTATTCTAACATATTATTATTTTGTGTTTGTTTCAGCTCTTTCTACGTCAGTATTATCAAGTGCAGCTAATGATGTCGTCACCCGTGGACTCGTCAAACGGCCATTAGGAATCTGACATCGGAATTTAGTCATGATAACAAAATCACTAGCATGGACGGAGTAAAGAAAATACATTCTGGGACATTGTATCGGTGAGTGCATATTTTGTACTAAATATGTAGGAGTAAGAGTAGACTCTCTCTTTTAAGCTTTACCTGCTGCAAGAAAACTTCTATGAAAGTATTTCTTTAGGAAACAGTTTCATAGTAAAGAAAAAAAAATCAAGCTACTACAAAAGCCCAACTAGTAGTACAGGTACAAGAAATATAAAAGCAGCCCAGATCATGCTATGTTGCTATAAGAGACTATGCTATAAAATAAACTCAAATCTATTTTTGTTTTCAATACAAAATTATATTTTTGCTATTTAAATTTTTTAACACCAAAGAAAAGGTGGCGCGGATAAAACTGCGGGCAAAAGTTAGTATATTTTAAATTTCAACAAAACCAAGTCAGCAGTTTAAATTTAAAACGAGTAAGTATAGTTAATGGATTTGATTTGCATTAGAACCAATCATTGAGATATTCATTGTTTAGTATAAAATCGCGTAGTCTATTGCTATCGATCATTACAGCAAATACGATTGCCTAGACTAGAGCCTATAGGATCCTTAGATTGAGAAGGAGTGTATCACTCGAGTTTAACAGGACGCATACCTAACTAACGTTAGATAATTAACCGAAATATGGATAACTATACGTATAAGTAATATTGTTTAGTGGTGACATAGATTGAAACTGGAAACAACTTGAGACACGAGCTGAATAGGTTTCGGAGTCTATTGAAATACCGACACTCCAGCGTCAAACACTATATATATATAGGACACTTGAAATATTATATAAACTTACTAAAACTATTCCATTTAGATTTAATATTAAATATGTTATTCACTTTGATAACATTAGTGGTAAGCTTCCCTATGGCTACACTCAAACGTGTATTTAGTCACATTTCCATTAAATTCCTAAAATATGATTCAATGTGAAGTTCAACAACATAATATTTTCTCGAAACATAACAATAGGTCCATTGTGTTTTACTTTCAGTTATTATTAAATTATTGTTTTAACCAATAAACATGATTATTGTGTAATATACTCAATAAAGTATTTAAATGGGAATAATAATATAAAATATAGGCAAATAATTTTTGAAGAATGCGAGCTGTAAAGATGTGAGCGTAAAACCACGTAAAACTGTCTGCCCCCTTTTTTTTAACGTTGGGAACTCCTCATGGACGCCTTGCAGCGAAAGTGTATTCCCATCTCCCAACCTCGAATCTGCGGGGTTAGTTATTCCGACTCCTACCGGCTAAAATCCAACTATGACTTTTTTATACTATGAACTTTTTATACTACGATTTTTTATAGTATGGAATGTAGATATTATGTAGTTTGAAACGCTGCTAAAGAAAGAGAGAATTTTGAAGAAACTAGTACATAATACAATTCTATTCTTTAAAATTTTAAAATTAAAAAATATATCAATTCAAAAGGTCGCAATCTGAATTTTTTAGAACAAGAATGTGGGCACAATATGAGTAACACGAGCAAAGGCACAAACTTATGTTTTTCAAATTCAATCCTTATTGTCTAGACTTTTGGGACCCTTTTTGCGTAACATTATATTTGTGTCTAGCTTTATTCTATTTTTTTGGTAAAATATCTCTAGTATATCCGGTCTAATTTTTTAACTCCAATTAAAATGATTCAGTTCGGCATCATTCTACGTATTTTAACTTATCAGAGCGTCTGAACATTTTTGTTGCTAAACAAACTTGGTCCTTATGAAGCTGCTTAATACAATTCAAATCATACAAGCCTACCACCAGATTCCAGCCAGTATTATACACAAAAGCGGAGTTATCTCATTATAATTTCCTTTATGAACTGTTCTTGTGCACCTTTGTTGCAGCATTTCCTATGCATCGTCTATTATATTGAATACTGGCACCCCCAAGAGGGTATTTGAGATAAACTTCTTATAAGCAGCGCATTGTTTTTTTATTAAACTAGCTGGTGCCCGCCACTTCGTCCGCGCGCCTTTTTATTAGTTTTGTTTTTAATGTTAAGGTCGACAGACAGGCTGAAGGTCCACTTGATGGTAGGTGGCTAGCGTCGTCAATAACACAAGCTACGCCATAAGTGCTATAAGTGCGCTGCCGACCATAGAAGGATTAAGGATAAGGGGGCTAATGGGCTCTGGCATCCCTTACTCACTCACTGCTGTTATTTCACGGTGATATTCTGTTATTTCAAGGTGGTTAAAACATTTGTTCAATCTTTATTGCTCTTATATTTTCGTCAGGCGTTGAATTTTATTTTTATTTTTAAATGATCCCTCGAGAACAGTAGGTACTTTTTTCTATGTTGTACTTTTCTGTATCCCTGACAACGTATATTATGCCAAATTTCATGACGATCGGTTGAGTAGTTAAGGCGTGAAAGCGTAACAAACAAACCCACTTTCGCATTTATAGTTAATATTCGTTAAAAAAAAAAAGAAAAAGTCTTCTGCCCTTTCATCCCACTGTCAGTTTAATTTTTACTTTGACTTTATATTAATATATGCTCCAAATAAAAGCTTGCTAATTTATGTATGTAATATGTAATTTATGTCATGTATGTAATATGACGACACGTTTGGTCTAGTGGCTAGTAACCCTAGCTGTTAACCAAACGGTCGCGGGTTCGAATCCAGCAAGGGGCAAATGTTTATGTGTTAAAATTTTATACCTTTGTACCTGAGTCATGGATGTTTTGTATTTATATTATGTATGTATATATAAAAAAAAAAGTAATTTATATAGTATATCAACTGTGGTATCCATAATACAAGCATTATTTGCTTACTTTGGAACTATAGATGGTGCTGTGTGGAATGTGTGAAGATATTTATGATTATTATTATTTATTAGTATTCGTTACATAGTTATATTTGGAAGGTAGCCGAAATGATATATTTTGAACTGAATCGTCAACATATAGTCGAGCCGAAAGTTTGCCCTCTCGCCATTCCAAAACAAGCCCCAGACAGACAATCATACATATTTTAACGCAAAATAAAGCCATAACTAAGTTATATATAGTGTTTGGATGAAATTTAAGTTCAATAGGTTCAACATTGGAAAGCGACAGAACTCGAAATTAGATCGAATCTTGAATGAAAGAATCGCGAACTTTTTCCGATGGCCAATGAAATGGGTTATGATTCTAATATTGGGTTATTTAGTTAGTAATCTGAGGTTGTTTAGTTAGTTCAAAAAAAAACACTTAAATTCGTTGGTGCTACAAATAATATTTTAAATAGGTATAGTTGGAGTTATTGTATTTTAAAAATGGCATTAACACTTTTAGGATATTGTATTTGTAAGAAAATAGCGACCCTAACCCTAATTGATAGATAAAAAAATATCTCTTTTAACTTTCGATTGCATCGGGCGTATCCATGATATGTGAAATATAGTTGAGTTTTCAAAAGTGCATATTGTTTGAAATGTAAAATCATTTTTCAAAAGTGTATTTGGGTTTGCTGTTCCACTTTTCGAGGAAGTGACGGCTTTACGGTTCAAAAAAATATAGCGCCCCAAATCGTCGGCCCTGTAAAAACCGCTAATGCGTCGTTTACATTAAAAAGCGGTGAAAATAAATATTGTGTCTTATAGAAGTTTTAAAAATACGGTCAGTGAAGCATTAGTAGTAGTAAATCACCTCACTCGGTTACGTGGATTGCACATAGAACCTTAAATTACTCGAACACAAGTGGACAATTAAGGTTCGCTACGCGTATGCCCTCGCTAATTCCACTCGTTCATTTACGGTAATTTTTGCGGTATGAACTGGCTTAGTTATTGCATTGCGGCGTCTGCAAAGCTTTTTAGGCTGCCTAGACATACTGAAAATTTCTCACTAACAACTACTATACTCGTATGGTTTGTAACAATTTGAAAGTAAAAGAAAACATTTCAACGGGGTTCTATAAACAAACATAAAACCATAAAGTTGGGTGAATGCAATTGCATTGTTGAAAAATAGGTACTATAATATTAATGTTTGCGGAGATTGTAGAAATGGTTTTGATTCTTCTTACCATCTATAATTTATAGGTAAGTATTAGAAATATGATATAGTCAGTTAGAACAAAATAAATTTAAGTCAAACGAACCTCAATCACATATAAAATTAATAGTTTTTAAAAAAATTTAGATCCGTGAAATCTAGGAAAATATTTTAAAAGTATCAATATCAGTCGTAGCTAACAGAGATAATTGTTGTTGTCCCGAGCTTAAATAACGCAAGTGAATTGTAGACCATTTTTGATGACGACAGTAATATCTCGGTAATTGTTCCTCTCTTTGTAGCTAATTAGTCTCAGTCTCGCAGTTGCCTCTAAATGATTACGTTATCGTATCGTCATGCCTAAGACGTGGTTGTCTTGCTTAAGGCTGGTTTGGCGTAGTTTGCCGTAGCTATAGAAGACCATGTATGAAATTTTGTTCTGAGTCCCTTCCACCTAACTGCCGTAGCCCAAATGGAGGGATAAGATTTTTTTACAATACATTTTAGATACTAAAATTTTAAATGAGATGTTGAGATCATTTTTGGTAACAGAAGTCGAGGCACCTATATCCCGGTGGCAACATATAATTGATATGGAGGTAGCTACGTCCATGGAGTATGTTCAGATAAAGAAGACCACAGAACGCTTGGTGTTGTGAGTAAAGGCGGCCATTCACGACCGTGCCAACAAGCCAAATGGCCAAATGAATAACAAAAATTCGCCCTTGAATGTGAAAATCGTACGCTTAATTTAAAATCAAGCCAAATGCCTCTATTGTGAATGGCCCCCTGAACATATGCCATAATATATGACAGAAATGTCATCTTATTAGAGTCATTTTAAAGTCAAACGATCAGATGTCCACTAAGTAAGATAGTAAACAATATTATATTTAGTAGTGAATTTGTGAGAGGCATAATTCATGAAAGTTTAGGTAGGTGACGTCACAAATCGCAGGTGGGTATAATAGTCGCCTAATGCACTCTCTCGTAATGATCGCCTAACTCTGAACGGTTGCACTTATAACTATCGCAAACTTCATAACTATGTCACGTTACCGTAGAAGCTCTCTCTGTACGTTCGTCGGGTTATTACTAAATTGTTAAATTGAAACTGTTTACTGGCCACGGTTTTATAGTTTACTAGGCAAATGTCCTTGATTCGCAATTAAAATCTAGATATCTGTGTTGGCCTATCTATATAATATATGCCTCTTACATAAATACAGCTGGACCCTTCTCGGAAATATTGACGAGCCTTGGTCAATATTAACGAGTTGTTAAGGTACTTGCCCTAGCGTTTGGGTTCGATTCCCATCCGGGCCAAGTTTGGAAATGAGCTTTTCAAAGTTGGCTCTGATCTGGGTGTTGTTGTGTTGATAGGAGATGGTAGCCACCTACCATTAAGTGGATCGCTAATCTGTCTTATGACTTATACATAAAAATATGTGAAGATGTATGAGATCAAGACCGTTTTCCTAGTCCAAAGCATATTTGCTCTCTTCTATTGGATATTTATATTGAAGATTTCTAATGTAGGTAATACACACAATAAATCCAAAAACATACAAATCTGCAGGACTAATCGGTACTTCAACCCGCGAACGTCCTTTCGGAAATCGTGCGTTGAGCTATTGTTGAAAAATTCTCTTTGAAATGTAGTCATACTAAAATTTGAATACATCGTTTTATAAAAGGTATAATAATAGGAATTCACATATTGCATTAACACGTCCAATGAAATTATTGCATCCATCTTGTAAAGTCCATTAAGTTGATTATATCTCGGGGCTATATTTAGTAGAGGGTGGCGAACGTCGCCATACTTCTAATTGCCGTTGCAACTTGATTTTAACGAGTAATTCGAGCTGAGGAATTTTGAATAATCCACACTTTTTAAGCGTTCAATTTCTATTGTGTACTTAATATTCTTACTTTAATAAAAATAATCAATGGGAATGTTTTTGGACATACCCAAACGTCGATGTACCCTCCATATGTTTGTTACCCAATGATAGTTCGTTTTCAAGATTTCTAGATTAAAACAGAGAATATATAATTAATATCACGTTAATATGTTACGATATAAAGTTGATTAATTCGTTAATATTTCTCAGCTATTCCCTCACGATGTGAATAATATTCCTCAGCGATATTTCTATGTCGTAACCAAAACGTGGGGAAAAAAATCTAATTAAAAATTGTTAATTTATTTTAATTGCTATTTTCATTTGCACCGTGTCATATATTAATGATTTTTCAATTTTTTTTTTTACAAATACCGTTGTTCAGCTTTAAATATGAAACTTGGATCACAGATAGACCATGTATTTGGATTTACACATAGAATACTATTTATCCGAATCAAGTTAGTTCAATCTTAGTTCAACATTTTAAGATGCATTCAGTAGACGCCGGGAGCGAAATTGGGAGGGCACAGTATTGAATTGAATAACTCCTCAGAGCACACATCTTACTACACCGACAAGGAAACTATGTCATATGGGATTTAATCGCTTATTAAATTGGATTCGTCACCAAAGATGATTCAGTAGAGGAACTAAAGTTGGACATAGTCACGTACGAAACGTAATTAGTACTGAAGTGTCTGATAAGTTACTAATACTAAAATGGTCCATTAAAACTAGTCGCTATAGCCGAATTATTATCCACTACTAATATAAATTAATTATTAGTATTATCCACTATTAATACTAATATATCCACTAATTATTATCCACTACTAATACTAATATAAATTAAAATATTTTAAATTCTAGGGACTTATTTTATAAGTGTTAGTCACTGTAACCAAAAAGTCGAGTCGTTACAACAGAGGTCGTTATAAATATTCCACGAATTCGTGTCGAACTGATCAATTTATTTAAACATAATATTGTTATAAATCAGAATAAACTTTGTGATTCGTTGTTTGCGCACCTTATCGAAGGAGACGTGTTCTAACAATGTGATTTCTTTCATCACGTGTTCGTGTACTTACCTACATAGTAAATAAAATCAATATAGTGCGACTTTAGTTCATTATGGCTTATTTAAGAAGAAAATAAAATATGTGTCGATGACGTGCAGTCCTACGACTTGACAGTTAATTAAAATTTTTCTTTGAAAAACTAACGCGTGAAATGGATAAAATCAAATGTCACCGTGCCCATGCCATGCTATGTGAAAAATAAGTAGCTAACTTCGTCAATAGTTTGTTAAGATGTTAATAGATGGCGCAGATTTCACATCTGATGTGCAGTCCCAGTTTTTTTTTATTATTTTGAAAAATAATTTAAACCTGTTACAGCAACGGTCCTGTGGAGGGAGCGTACGGTTCGCAGCACAGTCCAGTGTCGCGGTCGGACGCCTCCACTGAGGACGCGGAGCTGTCCGCTGCGCTTGCACATCAACACCACCTCGCTATGCAGGTATGTGACTTACACTATTTAGTAATCTTAATGGCAGAACACACTTTCTTCTTCCGCTGTAATAAATAAAATAAATATTTGTGTTAAATTCAGGCGGGCGAGTATCAAGTTGGTGGCAGCGTGGACCCAGATTATGGGCAGTACGTGTCTTCGCCTGCCGCCCACTATAACCACATGGGACATCTCACCATGGCACCATCGCAGAAGTATCCTCACGTGAGTATCTGTAACTAAATACTATTAGCCATCAACAAAGTTGACTTCTTCTCTGAGAATTCTCTTGAAAACTGAGTGAAAACAAAGAATGCGAGCTACTGTCCAACTCGCAAGTGTGAATAAATCGCATGCAACACAGTCGGAGTTGCAGCACTGCAGCCATTAGGATGCTAACTCGCACCGTGTAAGCTAGGCATTAAGGCTTAGTGCCTCCTATTCCTATATGAGAAGAGAATGTTAGAATGCAACAGATGAGTTTGTGTTAGGTGATGGACTCGGTGTCAGTGAGCGGTGCGGGCAGTTACGGAGGAGCAGCTGGCGCAGGTCACTACGGAACTTACGGCCACTATGGGGCCACTGCCTACCCAGCGCAACCCGCCTACATGGTAGAACCGCCACCGCAGGTGCCACCTTATATTGGACAGGTAAACCACGTTTTCTATTATTATACTCGTTGCGAATCTGAAAAGTGTGATCACTCATGTTTAGTAGTAGAATACCAGAATCTGATAGCATTAATGTCTAAACCTCGTATAAGTATTTAATATGCCGACTCTATTTTAAAATAAAATAAAATATTGAAAATTATCAAGATAGTTGTCCAATTTTCGTATTCCACTAGGTGTACAAATTTTTATTTCCCGATTTGCCATGAGTTACTGTAGATACCATTTACAAACCCATTTACCTAAGACGTTTTATTGCATTGATTATTTGTATCCATACGAACCATAATGAAAACATTTTTAACTCTTGGAAACCTTCACAGGAGTATGTGGAAGGCGGAGGCAGTGCATCTCCTCGGAGTGCTTCGCCCGGTGCGTTACCACAACACAATCTTCACCTACAACAGAGGTAAACATCAATAAGATACTAGCTGTTGCATGCGACTTGATTATTGCAGATGCAGATATACGCATATATGTAGACGATGAATATGCACTACAAATTTAACGTTAATTTTGCCAAGGTACGACTCTGCGTCTCTAGAACAACTGGGCCGGCACTACTGCGTGACGTCACCGAGGGGAGAGTACGCAGGGGACGCTTACGGGTACCAACATTACCCCTCGGCCTACGAACAGGCCCACGTACAGCAGCCTACGCAGTTCAAGGTGAGAACTAGCAAATTAATAGTGAAATCACTCGAGTTAAAAAAAGAAAGAGAACATAAATCTCGAACATTGTCGTCATTCGATAACTGAAAATATTTAATGGTGAAATTTAAAATGAAGTATTTTTTTAAAGGATTCTCAGAACGGTCTCAGTTTGGGCAGCGCCGGAGGTCAATCGATGTATGGAGACGAGGAAGAGTTACAAAAACAGATGGCTGGCATGGCATTGGGTGAGTTCATGTCACTTACAAACATACAATTTAATAGTTTTAAACACATACTAGCTGGCGCCTGCGACTTCGTCCGCGTTGAAAAAGAAAAAAGTAGCCTATCCTGTGTCCGGTACGTCTAAATGTTTATCTACCAAGTTTCATGAAAATCAGTTAATTCGTTTAAGAGTTATGGAGGAACATACATACATACATACAGAAAAAAATTGTAAAAATGGTCAATTTAGTTTCAGTATCATGTATAAAATGCCTATAAACACGATATCTCTGAAAACAAAATAACTTACTCCATGACCAACCCTTACAGATTTATTATTAGTAATGATTAAAGGCAGGGTTAACTTTGGAAATGAATTTTCAAAAGTTGGCTCTGGAAAGTAATGTAAGGGCAAGCTGCGTTTCGCAGTTATTTGGGCAGCCCATACAGAAGAGCACCGTGAAATAACAGCAAATGTGCTTATGTGTTTCGGTGAGTGAGTAAGTGATGAGTAAGTGATACCCTATCCTCCTTATCCTCAGGTAATCCTACTGTAGTCGGCAGCGCACTAGCAGCACTTGTGGCATCGCTTATGTTACAGGCGACGGTAGCCACCTACAATAAAGTGGACCGTCAGTCTGTCTGCCAAAAACCTAACCTAAATAAAGTAGCATTGTTTTCTGACTATAGCAACTATTTTTTTTATCAAAACATATGAAATATGTTTTCAGTGCACGGCGGCGTGGGAGGTCACGAAGAAGGGGGCGGTCTCCAATGGAGGGATCCCAATTTGCCAGAAGTGATTGGGTTCCTCAACTCGCCCTCGGATGTCGTGAAAGCCAACGCGGCCGCATATCTCCAACACCTAACGTACATGGACGATCCAAATAAACAGAAAACCAGGAGTTTAGGTAAATTTTTAACACATTTTTCTCTCATAATTGATCGTGTCTCCGATTTGATTGTAGCAGTAATGCACATTGCACACAGGGAACAAATAAAAAAAAAAAACTAAGTTACGCGCTTAGTTTTACACGAATTTCTGAACATGAATGTGATTCACGTAAGAATAATACAAACAAAACTAAAATGGAACAGGGCCTCTAGCCAAGAGCAAACCAATGCAAACGGGAGCGTTGCGTATTTACGAAACGAAATTTGGTTAAAATTTTACGTGGGCGTTGCAACAACCAATCACCGGGCTTTATTTTCTATCGTTTCGTAAATACGCAACGCTCCCGTTTCCATTGGTTTGCTCTTGGCTAGGGCCCCTGGATAGCGCAATTCTATTTCAATTTTTTTGTTGCAATTAATTGTTTATTAATGTCGCGCGTTAACAAATTAATTGTTTATTTATGTGTGTTTAGCGACTCGTGTTTTCATAAATTTTACTATCAAGTCACTTTTGGTGATATATTTACGTTCCGGACGACCGACGTCACAGCTAATTATAATCCATAATTTTTCTACCTTTTGAATCGGCCAAATCTTGGCCAGCTGTCAAATGTGACAGCTTTTATGTCAAATGATGCGTCCATCTATTTTATCTGTCGCTGAATTGATATGAACGCGCAGGCGGAATCCCACCTCTGGTGCGCCTGGTGTCGCACGAGAACCCCGAGGTGTGCCGGAACGCCTGCGGCGCCCTTCGCAATCTGTCGTACGGTCGGCAAAACGACGAGAACAAAAGGGCCATCAGAGACGCCGCCGGCATTCCCGCTTTGATGGCGCTCTTATGCCGCTCCACCGATATGGAGGTCAGTTTACCCTTATTAACTACCGACACTCTACACAGACGTGTGTGTCTCTGTATGATTTATATCTAGTTTATATCCTGTCTATACATTTTCATGCCTTTTTTGCCTTGGGCTGAGTGAAAAAAATAATTTAAAATATTGTAATGAGTTGAGTTAGGAACACAGTTTGGGACGAGAAAGGAGTTTTATACGTTTGGGATGGGTTTCTTCTTTCTTTCTTTCTTTCTTTTATTATTACAACGTTTTTCAAGCATTATTGTAACACTCAATCTCCTACATTACTTTATTTTATGTTTTTTTTTTTTTTTTCAGGTAAAGGAACTGGTGACCGGCGTCATATGGAACATGTCTTCGTGCGAGGATCTAAAGCAGTCTATAATAGACGACGCGGCCCAAGTGATTGTCAATAAGGTCATCATTCCGCACTCTGGATGGCATCCCACCAACCCGGGAGACACTTACTGGTCAACAGGTAATTTTGTAATCCATACAGGTCATTCATATTAATGTACCAGTGTTGGTTAAAAAAAGGTGCGTTTTTTTAAGGCTGACGGTTTTGATGGTAGGTGGCAACCGTTGCCTATTACATAAGCAACGCCATACGTGCTGCAAGTGCCCTGCCGACCATAAAAGGATTAAAGATAAGGGGGGAAGGGGGAAACGGAAGTGATGGGGTAAATGTGATTAAATATTGTATTCAAGTCAAAATATGCGTTATTGTAATGTGAATGTCTATTTGTGTTGTAGTTTTCCGCAATGCATCTGGTGTGTTGCGCAACGCGTCTAGCGCCGGCGAGTACGCGCGACGGCGACTGCGCGGACTGCCCGGACTGGCCGAAGCGCTTTTGCACGCAGTACGCGCCGCCCTGCACGCGAACGCCATAGGAACCAAGATAGTCGAGAACTGCGTTTGTGTACTGCGCAACCTCTCCTACAGGTCACACACCTTATACTCTCTTATAGTAGCCACACACGTAAAACTATATAATTTGGCAAGTGTAGTCTTGCGCAATTATTTACACTTGGAAATAATTGGTATGAAATTTGCAAATTATTCTCCCCACACACGTCACTGTATACTTGTGCAATCTATACTTGCGCAACTATATCGTTACGTGTGTCGCCTCAATTGGGCCTTTTGCATATTGCGATAATCATTATCGCCTTTTTTTTGCTTAAATTCTTGAAGATGTACAAGACTGTAACCCCAAATCCATGTTAGTGCATATTGAATATTTCAATCACAGATGTCAAGAGATCGAAGATCCCCTATACGATACGAGAGCGCCACCAACACAGTCATCGAGTCAGGCGCGGATACAAGCGAGTGCTTCAAAAGGTATCGTTTTCCATTTACATTTCTATAGTAAGTACATATTGTGACGCTGCGTACGACGTGACGTTGTGAGCGCCTGATGACGTTTATAGGAGATTGCAGCGTAAGAAACCAACGCTTGAAACGAATTCGCTTTGCGTAAGCGTCGAACGCCAAATACAAATTGTTGTAGTACATGTAAAAGATTTGATTTTCATAATCTCACTCAAGTGAGATAGCTGTACTATTGTATTATTAATTATTTTTAATTAGAAGCTTTCAAAGGATTGACAAATGCGATTATGTCTTACACAGGAGAGAATTTGGGATGTTTCGGCGGCAGTAAAAAGAAAAAGGAGGGTAGTTCGTCGTCGAATTCCACGAGCCCACTGGGAAAGAGCGAAGCGGAGACTCAGCCTTTAGGCGACAGCACCACCACACAGCTCGGCTACTCGGTGCCCAAAGGAACTGAGATGTTGTGGTCACCCGAGGTAATTCAAATGTATTTAAATGCAAACAAATCGTCACTACATTATAGTCAACCTTTTTCACCTAAGTATTGTCATCTTTCTGTAGTTGTTATTTGGTCTGAGGTTGTGACATCGTTAATTTCAGGTTGTACCTCTGTACATGGCTCTCCTTCAGACGTGCTCGAATCCCGAGACCTTAGAGGCGGCCGCGGGCGCCTTACAAAACTTGGCCGCTTGCTACTGGCAACCGTCCATGGACATACGCGCGGCCGTGCGCAAAGAGAAGGGACTGCCGATACTAGTAGAACTGTTGCGCATGGAAGTGGACCGCGTCGTTTGCGCAGTGGCGACGGCGTTGCGCAATCTCGCCATAGATCAGCGCAACAAGGAGCTCATAGGGAAGTACGCGATGCGAGACCTCGTTCAGAAGCTACCGGCCGGTCAAGCGGAGGAAGCGGGCGCCTCTGACGATACGATAGCGGCAGTGTTGGCAACACTGAACGAAGTGATAAAGAAGAGTGCAGAGTTCTCGCGAGCGTTGCTAGATGCAGGTGGAGTGGAGCGACTCACGACGCTCACCAAGCAGAGACAGAGGCACACACCGAGGGTTCTCAAGTTCGCAGGTACGTAATGAACTAAGTTGAATATCTATTACATCTTGATGATCTGCGCCAGAGGTTCTCAAACTTACGATTTACCTCAAAATTCTACTCAAGATATCAAGACTTAGAGCCACTTTTAAGTATTTAGTAGAGAGTGTTACCTTATTCTACCTCAAGACTTAGAGCTGAGTCCCAAACTCTAACAAGGCGTTGCTTCGGAGACGATCAGGAGGCACTGCCTCCACTGATTAGGGGTGGTTACTGCTGCCACACGGGCTGTCTCAGTAAATATATAAAAGAAAGCATCTGTCTCGTTGTATACGGTTAGTGTTTGTGTGCCAGGTCAAGTTCTGATGACTATGTGGTCTCACGCGGAGCTCCGCGACGTGTACCGCAAGCACGGATGGCGCGAAGCGGACTTCCTCACGCCAGCCCGAGCCGTACAACCGCGCGGATCTTCCAATAGCAGCGGTACGTATTTATATTATTCATTTATTTATACCACTGACTGCTTTGGCCAGATTCTCGTTATAACAGATCAATGTTTCAATCGGGAATGAGTTATGTATATTATAAAATCAATAAAGGAGCCCATATTATGGTATAATGTGTCTAGTGGATGTAAAACTTCTAGTCGTACAGTTTGAACACAAAATTAGGTATATTATTTTTCTAAGAACTGTATAAAATAATATAAGTTTTATCGTTTGGACAAACGAATTTTGACGAAACCGGTGGATGAGTGGTTGGAGGTAACGCTCTGTTCTAGGGTTCCCGGGTTCGTTCCCGGCATGTTCAACTTGGAAAACTTTTGAAAGTTGAGTCTTGTTTAGACCTGGAAATTAATGGCAGGGCAAAATTCATGGGAATATGTGTATTTGTATATATATGTCGAATGTATGTACATATTGTGAATGTGCTGTTGTTTCATAATGTCCTTACATGTACAAAAGCAGTAATGTGTATGAAATAATACAATTGTGTCATGACGACAGATTCAAAATGTTATTTCGATTTTCTCAATTTTTAAATGTTTCGAAAATAATTTTAAAGCTCGTCCTATAAAATACATCCGTCGTCGTGACAAGTGTGAACGATAAACTGCAGTAATTAAAATGGGCTGCTTTTCTTTTTGGAAAATTGTTGCTCAACTATAAGAAAATTTAAAAAAATAAATAGGTATTAACTATAAGAAATTGTCTAATCTAAAATGCCCTTCAAATAAATGTTTACCGACTATAGAGATACTATAGAGATGAACCCACTTTCTATATAACAATAGATTAAATCAAATCGGTCTAATAACCATAGCCTTGTTTTTTTTATTGCAACAAAGGGGCACATAGTTGTTTTTAGCTTAGATAATTTCTAACCCTGCTTCAATGTAATGTAAATCAGCCATAACAACTCATGCGCACCATCTTATTTTCTCAATAATACATACATAGGTCTATTAACGCTGAAATCGCTTAAAATAAGTAAGTTAAAGCGGTCGGCAAACAAAATTGAATTTTTCTATTTTTATATTTACTAAAAATGTTCTGGGTGTATTTATTAATTTTGCTTTTGATTTTATTAATGCCTATCAATTTATCTACCAATTTCTTGACAGTAAAGTCCATATGAAAAAAAAAAATTGGTAACGCTATAATGTCTTAGGACGTCACTAACTCTGACAAAAGTAAAAATAAATGGTTGGTTGGATAAAATAAAGTACAATTTCATTTTTTTTGTCATTTAAATGGCGTCCTACAGAATTGCAATCGATAAGATATTATATTTCATTATGCCGACCGCTCAACTGGGTCTGCTGGAAGTTCAGACCAAATAAGAGCTACAGACAGAATTTTGCAGACAACATAGTGAAGCCGGTTTTATAAACATTTGTGCCTAGGCCGTTGACTGTATTTAGATTTTGTGTTCCAAGCTATAACCTCAATTTTTATTGGGAATATTGGTTTCCAAGTTTACTTAACTGTGGAATGTGATTCCATCCAGCTTTTAATTTCTTGAAGCCTGGTTTTTACACCCTTTCACTAAGCAACTCGTAGTTTTACCGGCTTCAGTGTGCCGTCCGCAGGGCTCTATCTTTAGTTGTTATTGAATCGGAGGCTAGAAGATGAGATGGTGACGTGTATAGCTTGGGGGTCAGGTCAGGGCACGCCTTCGTCGGCGGCGACGGGCGCACCTCACTCGCCCAGCAACGCCAACAGCACGCTCAGCAGGCCAATGGCTTCCACGGGCGGCACCCGCTACGAGGACCGCACCATTCGCAGGCATCGCGAGGTGAATAAAGCCCCCTTCACACAAATACGTTTACATTTCATTTAATTACATTACATTCCATTACATTTTAACAAATTTCGTTACATTTTATATTTTAATTACATTTTATCAAATTTCATTTCATTTCATTCTATTACATTTTATAAAATTTCATTCATTTCATTTCATTGCGTTACATTTCAATTCAATTCAATTATTTATTGCGAAACCATAATGTACAAAGATGTTATAATATAATATTTCATTTAATTCCATTCCATTCCATTACATTTTATCAAATTTCATTTCATTTCATTCTATTACATTTTATCAAATTTCGTTACATTACATTTTATTACATTCTATTACATTTTATCAAATTTAATTACATTTCATTTATTTGCATTCCATTACGTTTTATCAAATATTACATTATATATTATTAAAATTCGCATTTATTTTATTATAATCATCACCAGCAGCCGGTAGGCACACATTTCTGGACATAAGTATTCCTCCTCCACACAATATAACCAAAACACTCAACTGCACGCAACCCGCATAGCTAGTTTTGCTATAGTCATCTGGTGACAGCAGTGTCGTGTTCAGTAAACATGTCATATTTACTCAAATGTTATATTTTTTATTTTTCAACGCGGACGAAGTCGCGAGCACCAGCTAGTATTAAGATAATAGACCCCAGTTCTAATCAAATAGAGCCACCCTTAACATTCTTTGCCTGTTTCTCTTTCTTCTCTCGCATAGACACTGACATTATTTACCATGTTAAATATATTGCACAATCATCTATGCTATCAATGCTTTTATTTTCACGTGTAACGTCATCAAATTGCTTTTGTGTGTTGTGAAATGTCTGTAAATATGTTGTATTATGGGCGAAATACACGATCAGTCCATCGCATCAAATAAACTGACGTGAAGCCAAAATTTGATCATGAATGGTAAAAACTGATGGCTTGATGTCAAAACGCAGTGGCATCTTGCCGCGCTTCCGATTCAGAGCTCATGACTGTCAACGTAACTCGACCCGGTCAAACGCATAAATGACAGAAAACTGGACTGACCGTGTTTGGGCACAATGTTTGGCGTCGCTCCATTTGATTTAAGTCGTTTGGAGTCACGTGAAATGATTGATCGTGTATTTCGTCCATTATAATGCACCTTATGTGGTCATCATGTCTGTATGTTTTATATTTTATGTTGAAGAGATTAGACGAAATAGTAAGAGAAGGATAAGGGATTAAGAAAAGAAAGGCATAGCTCAAGGGCTATGCTTACTTTAAATTACTTAAGGCAAGGCCTTAGCAGAAAAGCGGAAGTTAAAACTTTTTGAATCGGGCAGATTTATCTGTATGCGATCTTTTTAACTTTGAATAAGCTTAAATTCTGTACTAAAGTCTTAATCTGCAAGTTGTACATATATCTTTTTTCATATTTTATACACAATATTCAAGAAGAACCTTCCAATTTTACATCTGTAAGGTTTTTTATCTCGAATTATTTGTCTCAATATGTAGATTTACAAGGAATAAATGTTGACAGAATGACGATATGCCAGCAATGGACGTGAACAACTACCAAGACGGCCTCGGTATGGGTAACCCGAACGGTCGACCGATGAACCTGCAAGGGGTGCAAGCCCAGATGCCGATGCCGCCCAGCAGTCGCTAGCCGACAACAACCAACAACACGCTCCCCATTCTGCACTTTGAAATCTGCTCCTTCCAATTGGTTGGCCTGTGAGGGGCCATTCATGGCTTAAGTAGCAGTTACGCTGTTCACCAACTCTAGGTCTAGAGTTTTTTTGACAGCCCTAATTCATTTTTGAAGCCCTAGTTGAATCAAGTAGTTAATTTCTCAAAAATAGAATAATAAGATCACTTTTCTAAAGTCGAAAAACTACCATGGTATATGTCAAAATTAGGATGATGACAATTCTGAAAAGAAACTTTTCAATTTAATATTAGTTTATAATTGAAATTAATTTAAAATATAAAATTCCATTTTTTTCTACACAGCCTCACCTATTAATAACATAGTATTTGTTACTATAGTTTTTTTTTAAACAGCGAGCACAGAAAATTTTCTCTGCATTGCTATTGGTCCAAAAGGTGTAAGCCCCGCCCCCTAACAATGACCCATCTCACTCTGTCAGTATGGGAAATATGCGAGAGAAATACTCAGTACTTGTTTGTTAAAAAAAAAACCATAGGATTATGTTATGTGATCTAATAATGTTTCGAATCGGTTAGGGTTGTCACTAAACTATAATCACGCCTCGTATCGACCCGGTGCCATAAAGATGTGAAGGGCACATTTCAAAGTGTACACTGAATGATATAAATATAAGTATACTAACAGTATGTAAGTGACTAGGATTTCACGTCAAACACTCGATTTTACGGTTTTATAGTATTAAAAAAAAAAACGAATATGAGGCAAAAGTAAAAGTTTCATGTGAATGCAAGAAAATGTAAAAGTAGCCAGCCCGCGGATTGCTCGATAATGTCCTTTTTTTTTTTTTTTGGCAATAAAGTACGAAACATTGACAGATATTTGTTATTTTATTTATTGATTGGGACAAATTCGGGCTGTAGAACGAACAAGGCCAGCTGAAATCAATAGTTGATTTATGTGGTAAAAAAAAACAGCCCTCTTGGGCATCACTAGCAATATTTTTTTTTATAATACTAAGAGTAAAGTAGACTGATCGATGACTTTAAATGTTGTATAGAGAAATAGTTCAAAATTCTATGTTATTATTGTAAATTAATGCACATTTTTTTAAGTAGATTTTCAAGTTGATCAGAACTGAATGGTCATTTCAAATATCTGTCAAGTTTTAAAACAAATTCAGTATTAAAAAAAAATATTAAAAATTTATCGTCATTCTGATGAGCTATAAATTGAAGACTTTATACTTTGCGGTGAATTTCTAAGGGACGTCGTGATATTTATTTTAATGTTGATAACTTTTGATGATTAATTTTTATTATTGATTATTAATTTAGATGTATGTACAGTTGTCTGGTAAGATCCAGAGAAGCAGGAATATTTTTTTTGTTACGAAGCAACAATCAACCCAATTAATATAATAGTACTGATTACATTTAGTTTTTTTTTTTGACTAAAAGCATACACGCCAATGTACTTGTGACGTTTCTTAGAGATTCTTAGAGCCGTTAGGCTTGGGACACATTTAATTATATATTTGTCCCTAGCGGTTTAAATTGTGATTATATATTTTGCTCTAACGAGTTGTTTAAATAACTTGATGGCAATAAAAGTGAAAATTTTCTTTAAATTTTTCTAACTGGTACTTGTAACATCGATTTCAACAAGTCAACTGACGCGACAGAATATATCGCGAAATGTGAACCAAGCCTTAGTGTTGGGTACTGAGATTTTTTTAGCATATTATGAGGCCTAATACAACGCATCGGTTACATTAGAATTAGCCATTTCAATTTTTTTTGTTACAAAAAGTAAATAATGTCAATTCCCAATGTACATAGATGTGCCATGTATAACTTTATGTAATCTAAATCTACCCTCCCTAAAGTGAAATGTGTTTTATTACGGAACTTTAAAGGTTTTTTTTGTCGACACTAAGAGCTGGTACACACTAGGCGTTTTGAAGAACTATGAAGTTCTAACACAACGCCAAGCGCTCAGTGTGTACTCGCTCTAAGAACTTCATAGTTCTCAAAGCGCGCGCTTCAAAACGCCTAGTGTGTACCGGGTCTTATGGTATGGTCTGCGTACTTAGGGATGCCAAAAATTCGTACACTTGACAGACGTCGCATAGAGTTGATACTTTTAGGATTTAATGTATATAGGCTCAGATTATGAATTTTTTACTAAGAAAAATCGAGTCTTGTGAGGATCTTTATAGAATTTTTTGAATCCTTTCAGGCTTACTGTGAATTCAGAAGCAAACGATGGATCAATGTCATATATTTAAATCAATCTTTTATTTAATATTAATTAATTAATGTATAATATTTATTGCAATAACATAGATAAATCATTAAAAGATTGTTATAATATAAATCATTGGATAGTTTTTAGTTATGATATAAAAAACAGTTTATTATAAATTTTATATAAAATGACTATATTTTCAAATAAATAATTTACTATGTTATTAGACTGAAAATAAACCGTCAGTATGTTTTTGGTATCCCAAAGTTACCTAGTCTAAGTAACTCCCTCGTGAAAGATTCGTGTCATTTTTTATCGTTACGTAATAAAACACATTACATTACTCCGGTCTTATAGTTAATTAATTATGAATATTGGAGGCTCGTTATTGTAGAATACATTATGTTGTTCGGTTGCTGGATGCAAAGTAACAAAGTAATAAATTAATTATAAATGCGGGTAGGAGAAAATTAATTTTATTTCTATGACAAACATAATAATTATATTGTAAGGTAATGATACCCATAAAGAATTTTTACGTTGCTAGATTGGTTTAAATTTTTTTAAAAATATTTTATGTGCATTTTATTATAAAATTAGTTAATTAAAAGAAATTTAATTTCTCTTCGCATAATATAATAAAGGAGAACGGGCAAAAATATATGGAAATCTGCCTAGGAACCAATAACAACATGCGATATATCATTGGAAAGGATGTTTTATGTACTTTAATTGTTGTTATGGCGAAGTGTCCCAAATCGCTGTGTGAAAAAAGTTATGACACAATAAAGGCAGACTTTTTATATGGCTAGTGTTGAGCGCGCTGGAGTATGAATACTTGCGTTATCCTTTTAAGGCCTTTAACTTGTATCAATTGTCACTCACATTTTATTTCTAAGAAAATAAGAATGATCTGGGGGACACTTCGCCATAACAACAATTAAAGTACATAAAAAATCCTTTCCAATGATATATCGCATGTTGTTATTGGTTCCTAGGCAAAAATGCCCGTCCTCCTTTAACTAGGGTTGTGCCACACAGACACAGATTTTTGTGTCGGAGATTTTTTTTGTCATTTTAAAGAATTTGCATTTGATTTTTAAATAATCGTTTTCGTAATATACATATTTATGATATGAAATATACGTATATGAATAATGGTATGTATTGGAACTTGAATAGCACAATGTATTCTTATAAAAATAACCTTTATAATAATAGGGTTTAACAATCAAAATACAACGTTATAAATTAAGCTATACGAAGTATTCAGGATTTGAATATTGTTATTATTTATAATAGAGTAGCGCACAGCCCTACTGCATACATAGTGTGATTTAATATTTGAAAATGTACCCTAAGCGACTGCGCAATAAGACTTAAATTTCAAACAAGAAGGTAGCTTTTCTTATTTACTACTGCATTGCATTGCACATGGATTGTGGATTTTTAATATATTTTTCTCAGGCTCGTTTCACACTGGAATTTTCACTTGTTTTGTTTGTAAAGTTTTCTTTTGTGTGACATTACATATTTACTAATATATTTTCTATATATAAAATTACATTATGCATGTAACATTTTATTGTAAGTCTTTGAAGCATTGGGGCTAAGTTAGTTATGTAAACTATACTAATGTCTAATATTGATAGCGTTTTGTAATATTTTGTATCCATTCCACGACCTTCTATGAATTAATTGTAATATAGGTGTCTATTGTCCTTTTGGTATATATTATATAAAAAAAAACTAATTATCCGTCTCAAGTAGCAGTAAGACGCGCGGGACGTTTGTATAAGCTTTAAAAATAAATCATTTTCTATTCACAGTTTAACACTTAACACCCTTAACTGTTGATTAACTTGATTTTGCAGCTTATATTTTTAACTCTTGATTAAAGACGCAATTTGAATCTAATCAAACGTTACCCATATAAAAATTTATTGAAATTGATCAATAAATTAAGATATAATTAAAAAGGCAGGTCTTATCGAGAACTCTTTTCGATTACTGTGATTGATTAGTTTTTTTTAAAAAGAGAATCTTTCAAATGGAAACGAAATTCGTCAACAGTTAACAGTGTTAAAAGTTAAGTTTTTAGTGCGAAACTGTCACTCGTGTCACTACCGCTCTAAAATGGATGGCATTTGTAGCGCGACTTTTGTCGCCTGGTGACTGGGGATGCCCTAAATTTTATTTGCCCGGTTAAATTCTATTTCAAGATTTTTTCGAATTGTGAATTGTTAACATGAAAGATCCAAAATATTGAACAGAAAATTAATTGAAAAGATTATAGATTACTAAGAAAATATAGAGCTAAAAAATCAATTGAAAAATGTGACTCATTGCTTATAATTAAAGGCAAACGCTGCTAAGATACAGATAAGATCTTTAAGAGACATCCCAAAATAAAATTCATAATCTTAAAATAGATTTAAATGACGCGGCTCGTTGTAATATTGAAAATTGTACTCTTTGGAACATTCCAATTAATTTCGAAGGCATTATTTATGTTAGGTACGAGTATGAAGAATGAGTTAAAAGTTGTAGTGATATTGTAGACTTTTTAGTTTATATAACACGGTCCCTGTTTTACAATCACACGATTGACAAAATATCTTTAATCGCAATTTAATAAATATATATAGTAAAGCCAAGAAGACAAAGCAAACAACGTATACAAAAGCGGCCCTCTGTCCTTTTCCCTCACACGAAGCGGCCGGCGCTATTATGTTATAGGAAGACATTTTGGCAACCCTAGAAAGTTTGTTTACACTCTTTGCGTTGGTTCGTTGGCCTTGCTTTAATACGTTTTTGCCATGCGACGTTGCCAGTACTTACTACTCCTACGTTTTCGTTACAAAAACGTAAAAGTGGCAACTCAGGCGTAATGTCAACTTATTTATATTTTTATCCAATACAATCGATAAAACAAATAAATGTATAATTTAATAACGATTCATAGAACGACTATGATCTCGAAGAATAAATGAGCGTTACTTATTAAGAATTTAATACATCAGCTTTAAAAAAAAAAGTGCGTTCTCTTTGGTTTGTCTATGATTACCCTCCGTTTTATTACGATTAGTTATTAGGTGTATTATATAATATGACTATTTATTTTCGCATTATATTTTAAGATTTAATTTTAACTTTAAGGGTATTTGTGATTTTAATTTTTCGTATATTGTAAATTGTATGCACAATCGTTTATTGCATTTCGGAGTCCGCAACAGGATGACAATGACTGAATCCACACAAATTTGGTACAAAACTACCCTCATCCAGTGCATTATCAAGTTTTAAGTATCCAAGTAAGTGTTTTTTGTATGATATTTTTAATAATAAAAAGTAAGAAGACAATGTACAACAATTTTTTCACAACATAAAACACTTGCCAGGGCGATGTCGCTTCTATGAAGTGAACGTTTAAAATATTATTAATTTTTATTTAAAAATAGTTACGGCCACCCCACATCCGATTTTTAATTTTAAGGAATTTGTATTTAATCAATTTTTTTAACTTTTATTTTTGTATTTATCTCTTATATTAGTCGCGAAAAGTAGAAAATAATAGGCATTATTAGAGACATTATTTTATATTAGGTACTATTATATACCTTTTTATTAAATGTAGTGTTAATATATTTTATATGAATACCCTCTTTAGGGGTTTGTTGTATAGAATTTTTGTGTATTGATTATTGCAGCTAAAAATGAAACTAGTTTTTATCTGTCGCGTATACATTAATTTTACAAGAAGAGATCTCGTGGTGTTTGCGAAATGAAAATATTATATTATTAAATGATTGTCGTCACCTAGCCAGAGATCTTGTACAGTGTTGCTATTCGAAAAAAATATATATTTTGAGGTCTATGGTGAACCGTGGACAATTATAACGTTGTTGGTACAGTAAATACTCTCCATTATTTATGTTTTATTTTAAAATAATTTAATGATAAATTTAATGGCAGCCTTTGTTTTGCCGTCGCGACGGAGAAGTAGTGATATAATCGAGAAGTATGTGGCTTCTCAAATGTTTTGTAAGTAGAGTTTATAGAACATTTTTATTATATTTCTTAAAGATACACTATGAAATTATATTATACACATTTCACAGAGAAAATAAAGAAATGATTTTTTTAATTTTGTTTTTTTTTTTGTTTTGCTTTCCTTATTTTTTATCCTTGGTTTAGATTTTAAACGTTGTGCTTATTGTGTGCATTTTTTTAATTTTTTTTTTATAATAAATAGATTCTAAAATAAAGTAAAGCCAAAGAGACAAAGCAAATAATCTATAGAAATCCGACCCATACTGATAATTTTTTTACGAGCGAAGAAACTTTTAAAAAGTACCTTATGGGTTTTACAATATCGAGTGATGTAATTGTAAATATCTATCTCCGGCACTGTCTGTTTCGTGATACAAAAAAGCGATATTGATAACCTTTTTATAAATAACATAACTTTTATAAACCTTTTTAATGAATGGTTGCGGTGCTTTATAAAATACGTTCTACTAGTAAAAATTTATTTTATTTAAATAAATGTTATGAACCCCTGAAAGTGTGTTTACATTCTTTGGGTTGTCTCGCTGGCCTTGCTTTAGTCATCGAGGGACACGGTAGTTGTACATTGTGTGATCTAATAAAAGACAGCGCTCATGTTTTGAAATTTTTTTGAAACGGATTTGTGTAATGTACTTATTAATCAGTAAAAGACTAGGAGGAATTAAAATTTTGGATGTTTTTACCGCGACTTTGTCGGAGTATTGTACTATTTAGTCACACCTAAGAAGGACTTATACTTAATTAATTCTTATTATTGTTATGGCTTCCATAGATTCTTTGTTTAGTTTTCGAAACACGACAAAATAGTGATTAGGATATTTTTTACTACAAATACGAAATGTTTTATAGGCGAATTGGGTAGATATTATTATTTAATAATAATCTAATAATAAAATTCTGTCTGTAGTGCCATTGAAGAGTTTTAAAGGATTAAAAAAAAGTTGCAAAACGTATTTTCCAATGTTGCTCGCTACTGAAATGCGATTATTATTGAGTTTCACACAACGCAAGCAGAATTTCGAATGCGTTTCTGAAATAAATAACTAAAGTTTTATTTCATTTTACGCGTCCAAAGAGAGGATTATCATGAAATAGCATA
Organism: Synanthedon formicaeformis; assembly: GCA_945859745.1. Lineage (NCBI taxonomy): Eukaryota > Metazoa > Arthropoda > Insecta > Lepidoptera > Sesiidae > Synanthedon > Synanthedon formicaeformis. The sequence continues at coordinate 2,669,948 of OX243977.1, forward strand.
TATATTTTATTGAAAGGTACACCCTACTTACTCGTGAATGCAGGAAACAATCCATGGAATTTATTTCATGTTTCACATAGACAAAAGATTGTTCGTTTTTTGAATGGTTATGCCGCGCGCATAAAATGTTATAGGTATGTTGTTTTAGGCCGGGATTCCATTGCGCCAGCAGCTTGCCTGTAAGTTTGACGTCATACTGGCGCGCAAATTGCTTGCGTGTAAGAGCAAATTCACACTGGGCGTTTTGAAGCGCGCTTGCTATAAAATTCTAACGCAACGCCAAGCTTGCTCTAGGAACGTCATAGTTCTCAAAGCGTCGCGTTAGCAAAGCGCCTTGCTTGTGTGTACCTACACTAAGTCACGTGGAAAACTACCTCACATTTTTCGTTTTGGTGTCAAGCTCTGAAGTGGTTCTGGCTGAACACAAGTATTAGATTGAAATGATTACGCTTTAAATAATTGCTCAGGCCTGTCTCGAGAGGCCTGAGCAATTGGTCAAGGATTTGATTGTTTGTCAATGGTTTAATCAATACTAATAATAATTATAAATAAATATAATTTGTACTATTTTAAAGTTTACTTACCCGCAAGTTTAATTCCTACTTACAACTTTCGTGCAAGCTACCGGCCCAATGGAAATTCCGGCTTTAGTTGAAAAATTAAGCGTACCTAAATAATAAAATCCTATCTATAGAAATGCTCACATTTGATATTTAAAATAATATCTAGTAGTGTCCTTCAGTTATTGAATTTATAGGTGTAATAGAGATCGTAAATTTAAATGGAAGTTGTATTGAATATTGTAAGATGCATATTAGAGGCGTGCACGGTTTTTATTGATATCTATAAGATTTTTTTTTACTATACAATAATATCGAGACACTTTGTTAATGATGCGTGTTTCTTATAATGTTTGGCATCGTGATGTTTCATAATCCACGACAGTATTATTCAGTAATCTCATGTACCAACGTTGCTAATACACTTAAATACATTTAAATAATGTGGAGTTTCATTTTTATCCTTATCCTATTTGAAAGAAAGAAAAAATGTTTATGTGGTATATTGTAAAGTATTGGTATTTTATAATTTACAGATAAGTGTACCATAGTGGTCTTTACTCAGCATGTAGTCTTGATGATCTTGATTCTTGATCATCATGACGTTGATTTTCCGTGGATGCCTTTTTATTTAAATTACTTACATACTAATTTACGTATTTATTTATGACTTAAATGCAAATTAGTGCCATATGTGTCGTTCATTGTAAAAGTGGTGTAACTCCCTATTTTTAAACCATCTTTTCTTGCGTAATGGTATATCACAATTAGTCATAACTTTCAATATAAAAGTGAAGTAACTCCAAAAGTTGCATTAAAATCCCATAGATGAAAACAATGAATGAATGCTTATATTTTTTTTCCTACACTATAATTCGGAAAAAGCTCATTATTCCAAAATTCAGTTACAAGGAGATAGTTCACTTTTACAATGAACGACACATATTAGTGTGGCAACTTTCAAGAATTCATAAGCTATGTACCTAATATACGAGCTGAGTTTCTACGAGATAGAGCATGTCAATGTCATCTATGTCAAACTGATTTTCTATTGAGCCCAAACACGCTACATCTGCTGTAAGTTAGTGAGGAGTTGGGTATCCCGCAGACTACTTGATGCTGCAGCATCATGTCAAGCTTACCATGACATGGAAGTACCGTCGAAGTAATAGTATACTAAATTTCACATCAAACGCACATGCGGAAGTTAGTGAAATCCTTTTGTTACCTAAGAAAAGTGCTGATGGTCTTCAAACCCCTGAGCAGATATTCATAAATTATAGTTGCGGAACCATCGCTCAGTAGCATAGTTAATGTACAAAAAGCAAAAATCACGATCATGACAGTAAACAAACAAAAAAAAAGAACGGATCCAAATCGGTCCATCCGTTATTATTACCTATTTATTTTATTTATTTATTTATTTATTTATTTATTTATTTATTTATTTATTTATTTATTTATTTATTTATTTATTTATTTATTTATTTATTTACAATAACATATTATATTTAATTTTATTGGCCATGAAAGCATACACTAGGCTTGCAAGCCTGTATCGTGTGCTTCATGAATTGATTAAAATTTATTTTTTGATACTTAAAATAAATATCAAAAAATAAAATAAAAATAAAAATATTAATATTAACAAATTATAAATTACTAAATATACACTAAATTAAAAGTAAATGACACAATAAATTTAGAATATAAAATGAGGCTATCGATATATTATGTTTTTAAATTGATTTAAATAGTTTTTCAACATAGTCGTATTTAAGACTGAAAACCATTTTTTAATCTTAACCTTAACTTTACGTATGGTATATTGCTTAAGGTCACAATGTTTAGTAATTTTGTTGTAAATACTTAATTGTACATACGGATTAAAACGTTTAGCAAAGTCTGTTCGTACTAATGGCAGAGGAACTTTAAATACACGCTTTTTTATTAGGTCTATTTAAATACACCTATAACACCTGTTTTTTTGTACCTAATAAAAAAAATTAAAAAAATTATAAAGTAAAATATTTATATTACACACATATATATGACATAAAAAAAGTAAAATAAAAATTAACATAAAGTAACGGGTTAATGTTATTTTGCATCTGGTGTTTGGGGCTAAAAAGGTTTGGTCCCATAACGTGCGAGTTTCAAATGGTCAGACCTCAGAACAATAGAGGGGCAGACTTTCAAAACTGTCCGCCTGTATCTGTTTCTCCGCTAACTTCTAAACCACTCAATGGATTTTGATACAGTTTTGACTAATGAAGGAGCGAGAAACGTAGAAGGTGTATAGTCGATCGACGAGGTACCTATATATTTAAAAAAGGCCCCCTTAGTACCTTTTATAAAGTGTCATAATATTGAGACACAAAGCAACAAAATACGATCTGGAGGATTGTGGCCGCTTTTCTTTGATCGAATTTTGTACTTCGTGTCTCAATCATGTCTCAATATGAAACTATATTAAAGGTATTTAGACAATTCTAGACACACCTACCGAGGGTCCTAATTGAGCCGTTATTATTATTCATAATTTATCTCAGCCACGTGATAATATTTTTTTAAAGGAGTGGGTAACATGGGTAGAATTTCTTTAAAGTTTCATTCAATTTCTTTAAGTACGAGTACGCATGAAAATCAATATTGTGGAAATAATATTTTGAGTATATAATATTATGCTCACAAGCGGAAAAATATACCTATCATAAATTGTAAAACTGCATGCATAATAATAATCGGAGCTAGTTTCTTCTACTTGCACCAACGATATTATCAAGAAAAACAAAATAAAAAAAGCGGAGGTCTGATAATTATATCCCGCCCGAACAGGGACTTGAACCCTGGACCCTTGGATTAAAAGTCCAATGCTCTACCGACTGAGCTATCCGGGCATTGAAAGTCTTGGTGAAAATCATCATTACTTCCTTTTGCAATACAGTTTGTATTAAGTATTTTGGTATTTGAAAATTTTATTTATATTAAATGCACCCATTTTATTTAAGGGGCCGTACATGGTATGACAAAAGGCGTGACTTGCAGCGGTGGCGGTGCCACGTTGATTTTTACATGAACCAAACTACGGACAGCGGTTTAGTAGGTGTAAACGGTTTTGATTCTTTTCATAAGTATTTTTAAAAATTATTAAATTTATTTTTTATTTTTAATATTATTTTTATTTAGTGAAGCCACAACAGCAACAAAGCCGAAAAAAATTATTCTGTTTTTTATTTTTTTAAATGCAACTTGAGAACAAATATGAGATGGCCAATTACATTAAATCCCATAGAACGTTTTATTTTGTAGTTTGATCAAATATTAGCTAGTCTGAATGGTATTTTTGAATTTTCTACGAGGTGACGTTCCGGATTTTTTTAAAATGCCGTTTCAATGTTGAATTTTCAAATTTTAAAAGAAAGTAAGTACTACACGATTGATTTTTTTATTGAGGGACAAAATAAATATTAGAAATAAAATCCAAAAAAATCACCCAATAATACGGTCATTCTGTGTTTTCAGACATACAAATTAATAAAGTTTTGAAACTTATGTGGGTTATACCTTTGGGTCTGCTGATCAAGATCCACAACTCTCCCCCCCCCCCCCTTTCACGTCCTGCTTCATCCCCCCACATCACAAAGTTTGTCTCCGTCAATGGTTTTTTAAGTATTTTGCGAAAACTTTAATAGATACAAAAAAAGTGTCAAAGGCAAAAAGTACCACCATTAAATTCTTAACAAAATATGTTGCATAAACTTTTCGATTGTCTTGACGGTTTTCAAGCTACAGCCAGTTTTCAAACAAAATTTCATAGTTGGAAAATTAGCTATAGCTTGAAAACCGTCAAGGTAATCAAAATAATATATACTAGCTGTCGCACGCGACTTCTTCCGCGTAACTTTATAAAATATAATACATTCGTGTCTGTGAAACCATGAAAATACACATACAAAATTTCAACCCAATCGGTCAAGCCGCTTAGTAGTTAACATACCGACAGCAGCGCCACCTACCGGGTCCAATTGCATTTTTATATCATCCAGGAAACCTTCGAAATACCCATATAAAATTTCAACCCAATCGGTTCAGCCGTTTAAAAGTTATGTGAAAAAGATAAGTACGGAAGGATAATTCTTACTACCCGTTGTCCTATTACCCGTTTTCCCGTAGGAATGAAGCATTTTCCGGTAAAAAGTAGCCTATGTTCATCACGGATATGGTCGGCTTCTAATGGTAAAATATTTTTTTTAAATCGGTCCAGTAGTTTCGGAGCCTATTCAATACAAACAAACAAATCTTTCCTTTTTATAATATTATTATAAATATATATAATATATTTTGTTAAAAATTGGCCACGTTAACGTGGCCATAAATAAATGTACAATGTCAGTCAAATATATCTAGGCAAATAGGATGTATAAATATCTATACATGAAACTATCATAAACATGAGAACAAAACGATACCCAAATTATATAGATACAAATTTATGCAACTAATCGTTTATAAGTATCTGTAGAAACAAACAAGTTTCTAATTTTGAATTATGACAATCATCGAAAAGAGTACCATTCTGTCATATGATCGGTTTGTCTCTTTCATTTTGGTCGTGAAGTCATTGGCGTAACATTTGTTTCAACTGTCATCCTATTTTTTAGATTCTGCTTCACAGCGTTCACAGCTATCATACACGATTTTCATGTGGCTTTTCTCGTGAATATTATATTAGCGTTTTTTTAATGCTAAGTTTATGTCAGTATCATATTAATACTAGACGTAGCGATGAAACGGAAGATATTTATTCAGAAGATAAGTAATTATACTATATTAGTACGAAAAACTTTCGATTACGCTAATGTATGTGATTTTACGAATGTGGCTTTGCCATTAAAAAGAACACTCTATTTTCTAGTTTCTATTCCTCTTTGTGGTGTGACTGACGTTTATTTGACCCGCGACTTCGTTCGCGTTGAAAAAGAAAAAAGTAGCCTTTCCTTTGTCCCGTACGTCTAAATGTCTAAAGTTTTATGAAATAATTCGTTTAAGAGTTATGGAGGAATATACATACATACAGAAAAAAAATCTAAAAATGGCCAATTTAGTTGCAGTATTATGTATAGAGCCTATAAAGACGACATCTCCATGACCAACCCTTAGGCGCGAAGCCCACACAAGAGTCGCGTCGCGTCGCGTCGAGGAACGGGCGCATAAGCGGCGCGCCGCCTCAAGCTTTTCTATAGAAATCAATGGTTGTGCGCGCACATACTGGAGAGGCGGCGGCGAGGCGAGGCGAGGCGCGTAAAGTCGCGGCACGGGCGCGAAGCGTCGCCGAACGGGCGCGGCATTTTGTTTGCGGCTGTGTTTAGACATGGTCGTGTATTTATTAAATAAAAGTAAAATGTCAGACGATCTAGATCTAAATATAAAAATCATCGAACTTGTTTGATGTAACCCGTGTCATTATGACCAGACACGTTCCGACTATAGCAATAGAAACAAACAGGACCAAAAATGAGGTGAAATAGCGCAACAATTAAACGAAACTGGTAAGTGATTTCTTGGTAAGTGAAGTTGACAGTGTAAAGAAAGCACAGAAGCCTTGGCCGCAACTCTTCACGCCTCGTCTACGCCGCGACGCGCCTTGACTTTTCATGTGGGCGTAGCGCCTTACAGATTTACATACATACATACATACATACATACATACATACATACATACATACATACATACATACATACATACATACATACATACATACATACATACATACATACATACATACATACATACATACATACATACATACATACATACATACATACATAATATTATATATGTATTATTAATAATAATATAAATGTGTGTAAATATAATGTAAGTAATTATAATGTATTAAATTAATATTTTACTGTGTAGATAAAATACTTTTTAATGTATACTATTTTAACTTATGTTTTGACATAGGTGTAAATCTACAATTGCTATGACAATATGTAAATAGAAAAATCAAAATAAAAATTTGGTAATAGTAAACTTATATTGTTCATTTATAATGCGATAAATTATACAAATGCGTTGCTTTGTAAGTTTAATCAAAGAAACGACAATTTAAGTTAAATATTACCAAATTTTCATTTTGATTTTTCTATTTACATATTGTCATAGCAATTGTAGATTGACACCTATGTCAAAACATAAGTTAAAATAGTATACATTAAAAAGTATTTTACCTACACAGTAAAATATTAAATTAATACTTTATACCCATACTGTGGTAGTGCAGAAAAAAATAAAAACTAAGCATGCATTGTCATCCAAAATAAGCGTGTATACCAAATTTCAGCTCAATCGCTTAAAGATAACCGATTTAAAATTCAGTTGCAAGATTCCACCCGGACAAACATACATATATACATACATACATACATTGCAAGTTAATAAAAAGCTTGTAAGTAATAATAATAAAAATAAATATATAAGAATAACTAATCTATATCTAAAATTAAGTTATATATATTTACAAATAATCTATACTAAATAAAAAACAAAACTTACTATTGAACCTAAAACATATAAAAACTGAAATATAATATTAAAAGGAGTCCCATTAGGCAAGGTTCCGAAGATACTGGCAGCGTTCCCCTTTGAATAGCTAGACTAATTCTTTGTCCGAGGTAGCTGCCAGCTCTTCGGTCTCCTGTGATGTCGACTAACCTTTTTGCTATTTCTTTAAAAAGCCTTATAGCGCTAGGACCCCACGGACCAAGGGTCTCGACACCGAATGAGCACCCGGCCCATCTTCCATGGAATCAAACTCATACCATCCGGTCTCTTGCCATGATATCGTTAAGTGCGGCATGTCTCGAGAAGCGGCTTGCTCTTTTTTGGCATGACAGTCCGTGATGTCCTAGCTTGTCGACATCACTGCCTCAGGGGCATTTATGAGGAGCGCAGACCCGAACCCCAAGCCGTAGACAGGTTGCGATTCGGAGCGTGTCTGGCTCAAGGAATGTTCCTGTATTTGACGAAGGGTACGCGTGAAGCCATACAATTATGTATGTACATACATTATGTTCAACATAGTTTTCATCATTTTTTATGTAACACAAAAAATATCATAAAAAATATTAAATAAAAAAAAGTCAAAACGTCTTGGTTGCGCTATATTATTCGACCGATCGTTCGATTGTGACCACGTGACCGCACAATAAAAAGCGATACGTCCTTCCTCTAGGAGCGCTTAGCGCGTACTGGCGGCCCTGGCAATGTGTCTTCTAATATATTGCAAGATTTGCATGTTTTTACGAGTTGTTTTTTTAGTCTTATTTGTTAATATATTTATTTGATTTTTTGCATACAAGTAGCTGATGATCTGAAGTTTATAGTGGTATTTTTATTTCTAGCAAACAATATTTAGTCTATTCACAAAAGGCACTAGTTTTGGTGAATATTTTCGAAAATTTCACTGCGTTATAATATTTTATTTTACAGAAATTTGATACTATAATAAAAAAAGTAATTATTCATGTAATAGAACACATCTATGGCAATACGCAGTATTTTTTCCGTTAAGTTTAAACTACGATGTCGACTGAAAATAGTGAATAGTTTGAGTCCCCGAACTCCACATTTTATGAAACGGATGTTAGAACATGGTGTATAAATCGAAATTACAGGAATAAATAAAAAATGTGAAATATTTAAGTAATTACTATTGAAATAGTCTTTCTAATGACATATTATGAAGTATTCAACTCGGTTTATTTTATGAATAATCTCTACAAGAAGTTGACTAAATATCACCTTAGGAGTCTTAAGTAAACTACTCAACTTATAAAACTACACTTGTAGCAAAATAAAAAAGTCTAGTAGGGACCTACATATATTTTACTGTTTATTTTTTTAGTTTTTCATTTAATGAGCATTGATAGACTCTTAATTCCTACTTAATAAAAACAAAACCGGATTTTTTTCTCTGTTAAAAACCTGTAGGACCTACAAATATGTCCTCCCAATATTAGGTGTTTAAATGCGAAAGTTTGCGAGGATGGATTTAAGGATGTATTGATGTTTGTTACTCTTTTACGCAAAAACCGCTCAACGAATAAATATATGGGATACTTTTTATAATCGAAAAGTGTTTGGTTCCCGTTTGGTTGTCTAAAAATATAAAAAATTGGTCACCATCGGCGCGACCGTCGTCATAGCAATAAAGATGGCGGGCATTATAATACTCATATACTTATTATATTCTCAGGTATCTCAGAAAATAAAAATATAACAATTTCCCAACGCGGACAATGTCGCAGGCATCAACTAGTTTTTAATAAAAACTGTACACGGTTTTCTCTAATGGAAAGAGAAATAAATGAGGAAGGTTTGTATATTACCTAATTAAAGAAGAAAAAAAACCAGTGTTTTTGTGCTAAGTGTGGGCGGGTCGCTAGCTATTTTCATTTACACGCGGGAAATTTGTATGTTTTGAAAATTGAACAAAAATGTGTTAATTTTTGTTGTTTTTTAATCCTTATATTTCATTTTTGTTGTAATATGTTGTTTTTTTATGTTATTTATATAAGAAAATTATACGCTATACTTAAATTATATTGTTTTTTATCTGTTTTTGTTAACTTAGCTCAATTTTTTTCATTCTCTTTGTATGTGTGTCATGTTTGTTCAAATAAAAGTTTCTATCTATCTATATCTACATTATACATTAATAATTACGGACTAAATTAGTCTTAAGTCATGCATAAAAGACTAATCTATTATCTTTTCCACATTATTTATTAATGGAAACCCATCGCCGTAAGAACCTGTAATGTCTCTGAAGCACTCTATCATTTGGGTCATTATCTATGTCTATGCAATAATTTTCCTCATGAAATATGCAAGCTATTAAATTTTACTGCTTTAGCAATATGTCTTTCATACATTTGCTACACCAAGACTTCCTTGGAGAACCTTGTGCCTACATAACTTTATGTCTTTAAAGCTACATACACTATATATAGCCATAAAAACCCATGTTATTAGTGTATATGCACTACTAATTTAAGTATTTATGTTTTTATCTAGTACTAGCTGGTGCCCGCGACTTAGTCCGCGTTGAAAAAAAAAACTAGCCTATCCTGTGTCCTGTGCGTCTAAATGTTTAACTACCAAGTTTCATGAAAATCAGTTAATTCATTTAAGAGTTATGGAGGAACATATATACAAACAATAGCTACACTTAGATTTATTATTAGTATTGATTAAATTATGCACTCGGTTTAGTGCATCCTTCGATAGGCGATTTTTTTAAATTATTTTCTTTTTAATGTTTGGGACTTTTACCGTACAAACAAAGGTATATCAGCTCCATTATCCCCGACGACTGGTGACTTTAAATGACGGTTAGCCTACTTGACAGACGGTGAAAGAGGCCCCTTATATACCTGTATAAAAATCACGTGTCACATGTTTGCCGCCTATGAACTCCTAAACTACTGAGAAGATTTTGATAAAACTTCGTAACTATGTCTAATTTGGTCCAACTTAAAAGATAGGATAGTTTTTATTTTGAATCCGAGCGAAGCCTGGAGCATGTAGCTAGTGTATGTATCATCATCAATACTAATAATAAATCTGTTATGGTCGGTCATGGAGTAATTTACTTTGTTTTCAGATATCGTGTTTATAGGCTCTATACATGATACTGAAACTAAATTGACCATTTTTAGAATTTTTTTCTGTATGTATTTATGTTCCTCCATAACTCTTAAACGAATTAACTGATTTTCATGAAACTTTGTAGATAAACATTTAGACGTACAGGACACAGGATAGGCTACTTTTTTCCTTTTCAAGGCGGACGAAGTCGCGGGCGCCAGCTAGTATATAATAAAACACATTTTGTTATATATAACAAAATACCTTAAAATTATGTTAGTGAATACAATATTTAATTACAATTTAATGTTTTTTTTTTCCTTAGCTTAAACCTATTTATCAAGATTAGTGCGGAATCTTGGCTGAACTTTTTTGATACGAGAGTGCAGTAAAAAGTGCAAGATGCAGCGATATTTTCACGCCAACTGAAGCCGGATTACGTCCACAACTCGCCCTCTTCAACTGTTTCAGATTTATTTAAAGTTTTTAGTGAAACACATTTATCAAGATGATTTAAATATATATATTCCACTAGCTGTTGCACGCGATTCCGTCCGCGTAACTTTATAAAACATAATACATTCGTGTCTGTGAAACCATGGAAATACACATACAAAATTTCAACCCAATCGGTCAATCCGTTTAGTAGTTGACATACCAATAGCAGCGCCACCTACCGGGTCCGATTGTATTTGTAAATCATCCAGGAAACCATCGAAATACCCATATAAAATTACAACCCAATCGGTTCAGCCGTTTAGAAGTTATGTGAAAAAGATAACTACGGAAGGATAATTCTCCGTAGGAATGAAGCATTTTCCCGCGGTAAAAAGTAGCCTATGTTCATCAGGGATAATCTCGGTTTCTAATGGTAATTTTTTTTTTTTTTCAAATCGGTCCAGTAGTTTCAGAGCCTATTCAATACAAACAAACAAACAATCAAATCTTTTTTCTTTATAATATGTATTAGTAGACTAACAAAAATACAAAATATCTTCTCTTTATAATATTAGTATAGACCATCGGTATAGACTAACAAAAATACAAATATTCTCTTTATAATATTAATATAGGATATATACCTATATTATCGGTACATATTTTTTAATTATGAATAATTTGGAGAAAATTATTACAATCGTGTGAAGTTAGTGACCGATCGCTAGTATGTATTTAGATATTAATATTAATATAAACATAAGAAATACAACAACTATAAATATAAGAAATAAAACTTTTTATTGGGAAGTAAAATAAAAAGACCCTGTGAAATGCCATTCTCACTCCTTGGGGTTTATTTCTGAAATATAACCTACCGCTAAAAACATTTCGCTTTTTCTTGCTTACAAACACTCGCATCGTTGGCAACACCACAGCTCCTTGCACAATGTTTGCCACACTGCATGTTTTATTATATTACATTTTTCTTATAGAAGACTGTCCTCTTTAAGATCGGATAAACGTTAATAAGAATAAGAATAAGAATAAGAAATTTTATTTCAGAAAAACAACAAAACAGTTATACATTTCTGTCCCCCACACTAGGCTCTGCCTGTCCTATGGGGGAAGTTAACATTAAATATTAATTAACAATTAAATAAGATTATAAGTAAATTAAATACTATATACATTAGTTACAAATAAAAATTAAAACAATTATTATATGTACAAAATAAACAAACAAACAAACAAATGGTAGCACCATTTGGAAATAATTAAATATGATAAAGTAAATTTATGTATATGAATGAGTTTGTGGTGTGTGTATTTGTTTGTATGTGAATGAGCGACATCTAAAATTTGAAAATATTGTAAAATTAACCTCATTTAATAATTTTTATAAATTTTTCTACTTCATCAAATGACCATCTCATCAATGTCATTGAGACTTTTTCTTTTACTTCTCGAAACGTGCTATTTTTAAATTTACAAACGTTAACTAGTTTATTATAGATGAAAGGGAAAAGAATTAATAGCTGCCTACTCTATCATACAAGTATCTATACCTATTTAAATAAAATCTATTTAAATAAAAATGAATCGCGTGAAGACGGTCCAACCAATTCGGCAAATTTTTTTGAGTTTCAATTTTATTTTTAAGTTCGAGGAAGGCTCTTCTGTATAGAAAAATAGGAAAAAATTGAAAAAATAGACATCCACGATCCGTGATAAGCGGGGGACTGTTCGATAGTCTAACTAAATAAATAAAAATGAATAGCCAAATGTGATGCTAAGCGCTAAAAGAAAAATAGTTAGTTATTAAAAAAAATATAGTAAAAAGTTACCTAATACGCAATAGGTATCTAAAAAGTAATGAGTTAAAAAGGTAGTTTTACATTCAAAGGACCGACATGTAAGCGGCGTCGAAGCGGACTGACCAATTACTACTCATAACATCGGCTGCCTATTAGATATGTTAAAATTATTGCCCGAGCGATGCTAAACACCTACCACGCTTACACCGGTGCTTATAACCAACGACACGGGCACGACACGATTCTAAAATTCATTCTATTTATAGTTCGCGCAGCGGATTAAAACTTTATGGCAAATGTAGAAGGGGCATGGGCAGAATTCTATTTTTAGGTCTTTGAGGAGGCAGAGGAGCGTGAGGGGCAGGTGCGCGTCGGTGTGCCGACAAGTTATTGGTAAACTCAGTCGCTCTTCACCTCTCGCATTTCGTTCATTCGCGCGTCTCGTGTCTCTTGGGTACTGTTGCGTACAGATTGTTTTATTGTATTAGTAATAAAAAATGCATAAAAAACGTTCTTCTTCGACATCGCACGATGATTAAATGGAAGAAATATCAACACTGCCTGTGATGTTAAGTTAGTAAGGGGAAAAAATAAGAAATAAGAAAAAAAGAACCGCTTGTCGTTTGAATAATATGTGGACTATATTCAGCAAATAAATTATTTTGAATTTGAAAAATTCATTTCCCATAGCAATTTTGTGCTCAATTGCACACATGCGCCGATTGCCGCTACTAGTTTCGCTTTCAAACCTTAATACAATGCGCCAACTATAACCACTAGTAATGGCAGCACTCATAAACTGATTTCTCATGACTCCGTCGACCGCTTACGACGATACGACACACGCTGACGTAGGCGTTTAACAATCGTAGGCGGCGCTGTGCGCAGTGTACGCCGTATCATTACAGCGTGAACGCCGTATCTATCGTCAGTACTAAAATCACATACATAATAACCAAAGGCAAGAACTGATTGTCGACTGTTGCGATCGAGATGTCGTTCGCTACGTATGAACGCTGAGCTGAAGTAATGTAGCATTACAGCTTTTAATAAGGGACCGTAGCCTTATTATTGGATGGACCATCTAGTAGGAGGCTGTGCAGGACAGTATCTCCAATTCAAAATAAATATTTGGTAAGAAGAAAAAACCTAACTAAGTATATTTAAGAATATTATGTTATTGTATTCAAATTTTGTAGTTCATTGTTACTCGTAGGTGGATACATTATAGAAAACACATACCTTACTTTTACGCGGAACTTCAATTCTAAAAAAAAAAAAATTTTTGTACTTGCTGATCTACCTGTACCTAGATTTAATTTTTTATTTGTCTAGATTTTTTTGAGAGTAAAAGTGTGATATCACCAAAAAATAATATGCGTAAAAAATCGTCAAAAATCGTTAGGAGTGAACGAACTCTGCGGCGACGTGGGCGATTGAACGCTATACCAAATGAATTATAGTTATTTTATACAGCAAAAGCGACGTCTTAATTAACCGGCTAACCAATGGCCGATTTAGATTACGATTTGTGGCCTTAGAAATGTCTGACCATAATATAAGTAATGTGTGAATTACAAATGAATGGGCGCAATACCTAGAAAGTACTTAGATTCTAATAACCTACTTCACGTAACCTATAGATTTTTTTTAAGTATTTTTTTCAAAGTTGTAACTTTTTTAGAGTAGTTTTCTGGATCTAAAGTTTAGATTAGTTCAAGTATTAGCATAGAGTAAATAGTACTTACCTATTTACTCTAAGGTTTATGCTTGCTTTATGAAAAGAGCTCAACGCGTTTATTTTGTTATCAAAATAAGTCTTTTTCTCTTCTTCCACTATTTTCCATTTTAACAATAGTTGAATAAATAGTATTAACACTAGAAGGACCGGGGTTCATACTATACCTTCAAAGACCGCAGCCGTCAATTTGACGGCACTAGAGATTCAGTCAGAATCCTCATGAAATTATTGCGTATTTTGCTTTAATAATAGTGAAGCATATTTTACAATATTAAGTTTATCACATTCAATATTTATATGTACCCTGATAGTAATATTTCAGTCTTCTCTCGTGTCATAGCTCGAAATTATCTAGAAATTATGAATGGCAAAAGAAATAATTATTAAGACTCTCATATTAATCTAAAAGTGTCAGTAGGCGTCTTTGAGACATTTAAAAGTTTTTAAATTAGAAGAAGATGACACTAATTCAATAAGTTTGACCTGTTAAGCTTCTTATTAAAAATTTTTAGGCATCAAGTATAACCTGATGAACCTGATGAACTTTAAAATGTGAATTGATTTTTTATAGTTAAGAAAATTAATGACGTTCCTGTCTGTAGAGATTTTTTTAAATGTTAAACTCGACAGACAGGCTAACGGTACACTTGATGGTAGATGGCTACTGTCGCCTATAACACAAGCAACGCCACTGGTGTTGCAAGTGCGCTACCAACCATAGTAAGATAAATCTTAAGAGCCTTTCATTCAACTGCTATAGTTTTCAATCGAAATTACATCTTATAATTAAGGATTTATATAGAAAAAACGTAAAATATCGCGTGAAGTAGGCGCAACGCGGATCCGCGTTCCGGCACACGAATGGTGCAAAATTATTAACGCGGATCCACGTTCCGGTATATGAAGGGTTAAATATAGAATTAGGAAAGGATAGGTCAAATTACCGAAACACAACAGCACACATCCTGTTATGTATGCTGTTATCCGACCATAGAAGGATGAAAGATAAGGGACAATGAAGGGATGGGCTCTGTATCCCTCACCGAAACACAACAGCACATATGCTGTTATTTCACGGTGGTCTTCTGTAAGGGGGTGGTTGGTTAGACGGGTTGCCCAACGCTCAAGTAAGACATTCATATAGGATACAATTTAATATTTTACTCGTATTTCTGAACAACTAGTAATAGCTAGTAACCTTTCAAGCAAAATATTTACTTTATATACACACATTGAGAAGAGATATCAATTTATTTACACTAGATTATTCCCAGCTGTCGAGCACAGAGGCGTTTTAGTTAAATTGAGTCAACGCTATCAGTGCTCTTATCAAAGTAGACAGTGAACCCGTTGGGTCTGACCCAGGGGTTTTTGGACGGTTCAAGGAATATTTTTAGCGCAATCGTAAGGCGTGAGAGATAATATAATGATAAAGTTGTACTCTCTAGGATATAGTGTCTAGGATAGATATCAAGGATATGACACTAGGATATAGTGTCGACAGTGCCGTAAATAGCCTTTTTTGCGCCCTGTGCGAGCTTCTATAACTGCGCCCTTGTTTTTTTTTTTTTATAGATATTATAGGTAACCTGGAGCAATGTATAGGCCTACTTTATTTTATTCAGGGTGATAAAATAAAGCACAAAGGAACTTGGTGTTGGTGGACCAATTATCTAATATTTTGGAAGAAAAATCTATTTTTTTAAAGAACTGATGTAGGTGTGGGCAAACAAGCAGACGAGCCATCTGATGTTAAGTGGACACTTCGCCTATTATACCACCTACTGTGTCTGCCAAAAAAATTAGCTCGATGTTTTGTCTAATTTAATAGACGTTTTTGATGATACTGGCATGTAGGTACGTATGTGTTGGAATCGAGCACTATAGGGGCGCAGTGGGAACTTATCAGGAGCAAACCGACAAAATATTAGTCCTGCCTGGTCTGTCCATTCTTGCGCCCCCCAGGGTCTACGCCCTGTGCCTGGGCACCGGTGGCACTGCCCTATTTACGGCACTGAGTGTCAAATAATATTATGCAATTTGAGTGCGTAGAAAATTGGCAAAATCTAAGCGGAAGATGTTTTTAACAATTCCTTATTAATTTATCTATACTTATACTAATATTATAAAATGAGATTTGTATTTTTGTATGCTTGTAATGAATAATTAGGTACATCTGTGCCGTACGACAAATACCACAGGAAATACCGCAACTTGTTTTAGGTTTTGTGGTTGTTCTGTGCTGATAGTTACGGCTGAATTACATTTATAACTAAATTCCAGATAATTATGTTAGAGTCTTAAGTTGACTACAAGTTAATCGAGAAACTTTAGACAGTCGAGATTTAAAGCTGGGCTTACATATCAAGTTGAGTCGTCAGTGAGATGTAGAGAGCCGACTTTTCATTTTTAATTTGTGTTACATCTATCATTATATGTTATTTATCAGGAAAAAAAAGTATAGGTATATCGGAAGTGAAACCTTTTTGGCGATCAAATATATGCTAAGTTTTAGATGTCAGAAAGATAGAGGGAAGATAGACTTAAATAAAATAAATGTTTTAAATGATGAATAGCATTTACTTTACAAACGTTACAAGAAGCGTGACGTCATCGTTATATTGAAGCCGTCACACAAACTTCGACTTTGAAATTTTACTCTCACCGATAACTTCAAAAATCTTCATAATATAAAAGTGAAGTACAGGTGCATATCATATAAAGCGAATACAAATGGAACTATTACAAAATCTAAAAACTTTAATAATTAAAATGTAGGTGCAGAAATATAATCACAATAAATATTACGAGGATAGAACATGACAATAATAAAACAATTATTGAATGCGCCTTCTGGCATGCTCTAAGACTTAGACCTGAGACTAAGCGCCTCTTTCACCAACTACAAGTAAAGTGTTGATTAGTTACTTTTAGAAATCATTTTCTGTTTTATTGAATTATGCACTCGGTTTAGTGCATTCTTCGATAGGCAATTTTTTATTATTATTTTCTATTTAATGTTTGAGACGTTTACCGTACAAACAAAGGTATATCAGCTAAATTATTCCCGGTGACAGGTGACTTTAAGTGACGGTTTAGCTTACTTGACGTTGGTAAAAGAGGTGCTTAGACTTAGATCTGCATACTTAGACCTGAGTCGATCCTACACCTACAGTATGAGACTGCAACACCAAACAAATATTTTTATAAAAATAAACCCAACGGAAAAGCAGTGAGGTAAATTTAATAAAATACGCGAAGCAACAATAGCACAAAGCGTTGGTTCCAATTTTAAAAGGATTTAAAATATATTTTTTTTCCATTTACGTAAACGTTTGATTCTTTTTCCATTAAGAATTTACTGTCTCCAATAGGTACCTATTTCAGAAACGACGAGCATTTTTTTTTACACATTTTACACAGCACCATCTAGTTCCACACTAAGCAACTAGTGCTTGTATAATGGATACCAGACAGTTGATATATAGCATAGATGACTTTTTTTAAATATACTTATTGTAAATACAAACATCCATGACTCAGGTACAAAGGTAAATGTTAACCTAAACATTTACCTCTAGCGGGATTCGTACCCGCGACCGTTTGGTTAACAGCTAGGGTTACTAGCCACTAGACCAAACGTGTTGTCACTGAATGAGTGGTTAGGATGTAGGACGCTCTGTCTCTGGGGTACCGGGTTCGATTTATGGGAGGGCTAATGTATAAGGCTCTCACAGTGAGAGCGGGTTGTTTGATTAGTGATCTCAATAGCAACTTTAAAGGGATGGTAACAATCAATTATATCTGCTAATGGGTGGTTAAGAAAAAGTTAGCGAATAAGCAGACAGAGGCGGAAACGGAAAGCGACTTTATTTTATAACTAGCTGGTGGCCGCGACTTCGTCCGCGTTGAAAAAGAAAAAAGTAGCCTATCCTGTGTCCTATACGTCTAAATGTTTATCTACCAAGTTTCATGAAAATCAGTTAATTCGTTTTAGAGTTATGGAGGAACATACAACACACAATACCTACACTTACAGATTTATTATTAGTATTGATGATATTGATGATATTGATAGCCTGTATATTACTCAGTGATAATGTAGCTTTCCATACGTGTTGAAAGAATATTTGAATATTGAAATTTTTGAGTTTATTTATCACAAGCAAAAATACTTACTATTATAATCAGCCACAACAATTTTATCATAATATCATTATAACAGAGTCATGTAAACCCGCCTTTACAGTTCAGGTTGGAGTTAATTTCTTAATTACAATTTTAGATTATTATATTACACGAGATGGTGGAAAATCCAGACACTATTAGTAACTAATATAATGGACCGAACTTAAAAGTTTCTAAACGTCAATTAACTACACTTGGGCTTAACTGAAACAGGGAGAGATTTGACAGGCACCTTGAGGTCAGCTTAGTAAACCGCTGTATCTTTAAGATTATAACTTTTTTGGACGTTTTCAACAAGTTCCCGTAGATCCATACTAATATTACTTTATTTATTTATTTAATAAAGTACACAGACAGAATACAATTATTTACATGAATTCAAAAAGATATGTGTATATGGTAATTTACTAAATTGCAGTCTTAAATAGTGGATATAGAATGATTAACTTAATTTTAACTAAACACTAATGATCTTAACTAACAATAATATTAAAACAATAAAACATTAAGCGCCTCTTTCACCAACGTCAAGTAGGCTAAACCGTCACTTAAAGTCACCTGTCACCGGAAATAATTTAGCTAATATCTTTGTTTGTACGGTAAACGTCCCAAACATTGAATAGAAAATAATTTAAAAAAATCGCCTATCGAATGATGCAGTAAACCGAGTGCATAATTCAATAAAACAGAAAATGATTTCTAAAAGTAACTAATCAACACTTTACATGACGTTGGTGAAAGAGGCCCTAACACTACTTAAATATTAGCCTCAATTTACTTTTAAATAAAGAAAACCTATTGTCGAATAAATCAATATCCACCTCAGATCCGATCACCACGTCATTAAAAGTTCGACACAATTAATGTGTAACTCAATTATATTTTAATACTGAACCGATTCTATTAAAAATACACGTGACCCCTGAGCTATTTTTTATTATTAATTAATTACTTTTTAACTAGTAGTAAATTACTAATAGTAAATAGTAGTTCTTTATCCCTTAAGGAGATTTTTTGGATATACTTCAAAGATTATTTTGGATTAGTTTTTGTGTTTTAACACTCAAAAACTGAACTTTTGTTTTTTTTTTTAGATTTTACTCTACTATATTATAAATCTACTAATATTATAAATGTGAAGGTGAGTTTGTTTGTTTGTTTGTTACGCTATCACGCAAAAACTAGTGAACAGATCACAATGAAACTTTGCATACACGTTGTTTGGGACATCAGAAAGGACATAGGGTATATTTTATAAAGTTACGCGGGCGAAGTCGCGTGCAGCACTTAGTTACCCATATAATAATCCTCGTATTTTTCATTGGAATTTCGTTGTACCTAATAATATAAGTTTAAGTCATAGTCACTCATGTAAATTTTGATTCGAGACTTTTCGCTTCAATTTGCCTATACCTAGAAAACATTGTACGAGAATTATTATTGTATTAACTATTTAAAATTTTGAAGATATAACACTCTTCATAACGCCGAGATATCGGTACGATCTGAGATTATATTAGATAAGAGCTTTAGTAATAGGAATTTCATCGTTTTTAATTTTAGTCAATGGTAGTGCATACATTTTATTTTTTAACTAACTAAGTATCTCTTGTATAATAATTTAATAATGTTTGACAAAGAATATTAAAATGTATAGTTATTGTTTTAACTTTTTTTACATTGTAACTTGACACTCTGTTAAGGATAACTGTGAGCTATCCGATTGTTTTTTTTTTTTGTATTCTTTTTACAGGAACATTCATTTTCCTATTACCCAATTTACAAATGTTCAGATCGGGAACCCTGTGTCTTTTATTGATTCTTGATTGATTCTTTAAGTTTTGTAGCCAGCTGATTAATATGTTTATTTAGCCGTTTTTGGCATCCTTGGCTGTAAGTACTTGGTAATTTTTTCTCTGACTGTACTTGTGTTTGTGTTTATATCTTATGAGTGTATCTCAGTCCCTTATCGCAAATAAAACTTATTCGTATTCTGATATTCTGTTCTTAAGGTTGATGTTTTTATTTTACACGTACACAAATAAAAAGGGGTAGAAATTAACTCGCGATGTAGGTATTTGTGTGTGACACTGACAACCCTAGTTACATTCAAATTCCGAACAAGATGTGTTCTCGTTCTGGATTCCACGAATGGTGGAGAAAATTTCAAATTTGAATGTGGAACGCTAAACTTTAGAAATGGCGGTTCCAGACGACGAAGACGTTCTTGTGAACTCCGGTTAATGACATTGTGTGCAATATCTTTGAAAAACGTCTACCACGATTGTAAAATAAATGTATGATATGTAAATGTAAAAACAAAACAAAGTTATGCATACTGTGGTTATGCCTTATGTCTATCTGGAATAATGTTCCTTTCAAAAAGTGGAAGAATTTTTCAAATAAGTGCCCTCCATTATAGGTACTCCAGATGAACTTCGGGGAGTGTGCTCAGGAATTGCATAAGCTCATACTGCCTTCCCCTTTCTTCCATCGGATATTCAGACGTACGGCTTGTTACCATCCTCATCTTGTCGAAATTCCTCTTTTTCGGACCAAGCGCTTTAACATCACTACATAGTATAAAACAAAGTAGCTTCTCGCTGTCGGTCTGTCCCTATATAAGTATGCTTAGATCTTTAAAACTACGCAACGAATTTTGATGCGGTTTTTTTAATAGATATAGTGATTCAAGAGGAAGGTTTTAGTATATAGTATACAAAGTCACGCGGGCGAAGTCGCGGGCAGCAGCTAGCTACTAAAAATAAAGGTACAACCCCCGAAAATTTTATAAATGCAAAGATGTCAGACGTTATATTGCTTTACACATTTAGTCAGGCGCTACACATCCCTTACTTTTAACGCGGGCGAAGTCGCGGGCACCAGCTAGTACTTTATAATGCGCACTGCCAACGTTCGGAACTCCCTGCCAGCGTCTGTATTTTACGAGCTCATATAACCCAAATTCAAAGTTCTAGTGAATAGGCATCTTCTGGGCGAGCTCGCTCCGCGCCTAGATGCTGGCCAAGAGCAAATCCATCTCTAATAAATATAATTTAAAAAAACTCACTCTTAATTATGTTAGTATAGATAGCATCTAATTCAAAGACATACACGCGAGTTATCATAGCAGCAACAATTTAGCGGGAATTAGGGAAGTGGGTCAACAGCAGGAGCGAGACCAGCGCGTCCAAACGCAACTACCACAACTTATTATATTATTCATGTTAAACAGACAACATGACTGTCTTCTGTTTTGTACTTTATTCTCTCTTGTTTAAGGTTTAAAATGTTTTGCAATTGTTAGTTTTTTTTGGTATCAAAGCATTGATTGTGATTGATTTTTGTCACAAGTAATTATTTTTACGTAGTTTCTGACTTATAATTGATTATAAATCATTAATAAGCTGAGTTAAGTGTTATTGTATCTATTTTTTGATAATAATAATCATTCTCATATAACTGTGATAATTTATAGGAACCACAGAGTAAAGGTTCGCCGCTTTGCCCGTTACTAGAGACGGCATGGTCGAAAACATGACATTTCACATAATATGAAGGTTTGAATGGAAACAAAAAACTAAAATTAATTTCATATCTAGGACAGTTAATTTTTAAACTGTGCAGAATTTGTGACATTTTTGCGAATTGAATTCTTGTAATTACTGACTAAGATCCAAAAATATTTTTCCATTAAGGGTTTTTAAAATGTACATTATAGCTGGGAAGTTACAATGTACATTTTAAAATTGGGATGACAATAGATAACATCTTTAAAGGTTTTTCTAAAATATTGAAATTGCTTGCGTATATAAGTATTTTTTATTATTTTCGCGAGTTTCACTCTAACGTTTTGTAACCCGGAGTAGAGTAGAGAATTTTCATGAAAGGGTTGTAAAATGTTTTATAAGCAGTATGTAGCAAAGACAATAACGTATAGAGCTTATTTGTATTTTATTTTAAAATAACAACAACTAGACGACGTCAGCTAAATCCTTAAAAATGTTCTGTTTGAATTTCTTTAAAACTTTTGCACGTAACAAAATGGCAGTCGTATACCAAGGAAGTGTAGTGAGCATATTTCGAGAAGGAAGCAGGATTATCCTCGCAAGGAAAACGGGAAGGCGTCATTTCATTCAAGTTAGCGACGCTGGCATAGAGAAAGTATATACAAGAGAAGCGGTGAGCGTACACCCGATAAGGACGGAAACATAGTACCACATAGTACATACCGTAGAGAAAAATCATAAAAATATCATCGAAAACAGTTGTAAAATTTATAACAAGACATAAATTAGATGTTTACTGAACATGCATGCAACAATTATTGCATTTAACCAAAAAATAAAGCACTTACATATGAAAGGTTATGTTTTCAACATTTCGCTCTGATCGACTTTTACAGCCTAAAATGCTACAGTTCACCATTATCACCACTTTCAGCAACACGTACCACACCTAACACAATACCCAGGAACTTTGAAAAATGCTTGAAATAGGAAAATCGGCAAAAAACAAAGTGCTCCAAGAGATTTGTGTGCCACACTTTCAAGTGTGGCAAACAATAAAAACGCATACGCAAAGAGAGACAAAAAATCAATAATGTGTCTCGCTCCCTCTAAGGTAATAAAGCATAAATGTGTCTCGTTTTCACGACTATTATTATTTTAATGACTACTCTAGTCTTTATACTTTCTCTATGGACGCTGGGCACTCGCGTCGGGCGCTACAGTTGCCACAGACCAGGTAATAGCTTTTGTTACAACTTTTGTAAGGTGACCAAACTTTTTGGGCTATATAAGTAAAAAAAATATAATCAACTACCTTTAGCTTTACCTTTACCTTTGACGACACGTTTGGTCTAGTGGCTAGTAACCCTAGCTGTTAACCAAACGGTCGCGGGTTCGAATCCCGCTAGGGGCAAATGTTTTATGTGAACATTTTACCTTTGTACCTGAGTCATGGATGTTTTGGATTTATAATATGTATGTATTTACAAAAAAAAGTAATCTATGTATTATATCAACTGTCTGGTATCCATAATACAAGCATTACTTGCTTACTTTGGAACTAGATGGTGCTGTGTGGAATGTGTGAAGATATTGTTTTATTTATTATTATTTATTTAGCGCGCGACTTCGTCCCCTTTTCTTAGATGTTAAAACATTAATTCAATCTTTAGCTCATATTATGTAAGTATTTTGTTAGGCGTTGATTTTTTATAATTATGATCCCTCAGAAACAGTACTTTTTCAGGTCGGAGTCTCGGTTCGCTAGTTAAAGAAATATGATAAGATTTAAAATCTAGGATTTAAAAGCGACACTTGTCTATATGGACGAGCGTAAGTCGCTCAACCCTTACAAGCAAAGGCTTACCTACTGAGTAATAAAAACTTTTAAACTTTTTACTTCG
This sequence comes from Synanthedon formicaeformis, assembly GCA_945859745.1. Taxonomy (NCBI): domain Eukaryota; kingdom Metazoa; phylum Arthropoda; class Insecta; order Lepidoptera; family Sesiidae; genus Synanthedon; species Synanthedon formicaeformis. The sequence goes on from OX243977.1 coordinate 2,693,763, forward strand.
TTAATTTCTTTTAAACCACCCAATGGATTTTGATACGGTTTTCGCTAATCGAAACATGGAAGGTATGTGTATAATTTATTAATAATACGAGTATTATATGTATTACTGTGAAGTGTATGATCACTTAAGTCTTGCTTAGATAGCCGAGTAGTGTGAACGCGCCTTTAGATACATTACAACTCTACAATAAATCATTGAACTTAGTTTGAAGAGTGAATTTGTCTTTGAATTTTCGAAATTATAGTTACATCGTTGAAGACATCTCGAGTGCTGTCGAAGTAGTTACGAACGGAATGGCCGATTTGAACTCTAGTACAATCTGCAACTTTCACGGATTTAGCACAATCTCTATATTTATTATATTACAGATTTACTTAGCTTAGGTATGTGTGTATAATAAATAAAAGATTTAATTATTTCAGGCTGCTTATTTAAATGTTTTATCAATAATAATAATAAATCTGTAAGGGTCGGTCATGGAGTAAGTTACTTTGTTTTCAGAAATATCGTGTTTATAGGCTCTATACATGATACTGAAACTAAATTGACCATTTTTAGAATTTTTTTCTGTATGTATGTATGTTCCTCCATAACTCTTAAACGAATTAACTGATTTTCATGAAACTTGGTAGATAAACATTTAGACGTACAGGACACAGGATAGGCTACTTTTTTCTTTTTCAACGCGGACGAAGTCGCGGACGCCAACTAGTTTGTTTTATAAACTAGCTGACTCGGTAGAAGTAGTTCTTTCAAAAGCTACTGGGCTATGGTGCCATTTTAATGTGGAACAGTTTACATTTATGCGAAATATTAATTTATATTTGGCTTTAACTTAAAAAGCATAAACTTTAATTAAGTAAATGATAATTACATAATACAATTGATATCTGACACAGATACATTGGAAGGAGCGGCGGGTCGCAGTGTCAATCAGACGCGATAACTCAGTATATTGTGCAAATGGCTGGATATCTAGCGTCGGTGACTGTTTAGATAATCTCAGCGCAACTTACGCAATCGAGACGAGCTTAGCACGCCACCTGTGAAGGAGATTGTTGTTAGACAACTCGCCAAATACCTTTTAGAACAAGGCAATAAGTAACCTTTCAACAAAAAATTTAAACTAACTTAAGGTACATCATTCATTGTCGTAACTTGCTCTAGATGTAGAATTTTGTGGAAGGACCTTACTAAGTACCTGACTGGCGAAACCTAAATAAAGGAGAAAAAAGCTCACGTTAATTTAGACGCAATGCATTTATACTCTAAACTCTTAGGCTAAACTGTACGATAAATCCTAGATTTTAGCGTACGGTCTAAAAATTTAAGAAAGCATATGACGTCCAATGACTTCTATATTACTTCGTAAGGACAAGGCTAACGCTCCTAGTACGTAGCACCGACGCGCCGGTGTCAAAATCGGAAATTGACACCAATGACGGGTGTTCATTCTGTGCGTAGAAAGATACGAAAACGCCTACTTACCAGTTATATGTCCAACCAACCAATGAGAACACTTTACAATAACAAAATACGCCAATAAGAAATAAAAGATGGCAATGAAAACAAATTATTTTTAGTAACTAGATGTGCAAATTGGAGGACAATTTTTTTGTCACTAGTAGTATGGTGAGGGCGCATCCTGTCTTGTTTACATATCACTGATGACGTCATGGTCCCTTGGTATGATAATGGTTTTTAGGCCCGTAATTGTACTTCATCTGGAGGAAAGTTACCTTGGTTTATAAGTAGGGACAGGTCACAGTATGTACAGTCGGCCACAAAAGTCGATTAACACATTCAAAAGTGTAAAACAACTGAACACTCAACGTGCCATAAGTAATTGTCTCGACTAGAGAACAAAATAAACTAACATACAAACGATCGTAAAAAGCTGAGTAATAAGTAAGTTGAGTGTTCAGTTGTTTTGCACTTTTGAATGTGTTAATCGACTTATGCGGCCGACTGTACTGCAGTTATAGCCCAACTGATGGCCTCAGCAACTACTTCTTGATGTTTTTAACATATTTTTTTGCACGCAAATGTTATATTGATTCCTGAATGGTCAGACAGTCAGTATGACTCATTCTTTCTGTTTCTCATTAAGTTAGGTTGGCATGCAGGCTGTCTGACCATTTGATGACTATCACCGCCGATGTAAAATGTAAACCGATGGGCAACTCTGATTACATAAAAGATAGGTTAATTTGTGAATATTCAAGAATGGGGGTCTAGCATCCCTTATAAAAGATTACATTAACAAACCTATAAACTGAAAAAAGTTACTTTCTTTGACTTTAAATACTGGCCATTGAGAGAGAATTAAATATGAATCATTATGCTGAGAAAATATAGAAGTTGTTTGTGCAAGGTTATTAAAAATTTTATAGAAAATTTTGTCATTTCTCACACTATTCCATTACGCTGTTTTACCACGACCTTATTTCTATGTAATAGAGCTGAAAATTTAAAAGCAAAAAATAGCACACTGTTATACGTTATAAAAGCTTTGAATTTAGCACACAACACGGAATCACAACCTAAGAAGATTACAATTTCATGTTTCATGTCATTTGTGGAACAATAAAGCGTTAAAACCAGACTTTTTGCCGTGCATGTACAATTATAATAACGTGAAACCCACGAAAGTAGTTATGAATAACTTAATAAAGTGACTGTTCACACAACTTACGACATAACTTATTTGTGAATTCACTACACTGTTAGCGTCTTCTGTGAGTAGTCCTCTGTAAGCACCTGGTTATTTCGCTAGATTTGCAGCCTAGTTTATAACTGCGTTATACTCTGACCTTATAAAGTATTGAATTCAGGACTACATATAAACAGAAATATTACACTTTGAGAAATAATTACATTTAGACAAACTGTTAGAGAAAAGTCAACCAATCCTGTACATTGAGAAAGAATTACTGTTAGACAATTAGACAAACTGTTACTTAAAAGGTCAATCAATACTGGACAGTTTTTATTTTATTTTATTGAAACACCAACAGCACACAGAATCATCCAGTTAAATACAAACTGTTAAATAAAAATCAACAAATCCTGACATTTCGAAAGAATTACAGTTAGATAAAATTCAACCAATTCTGGACATTGAGAAAGAATTACAGGTAAGGAGATCAAACTCAACCAATCCTGGATATTGAGAAAGAACTGCAGTTAGATAAAATTCAACCAATTCTGGACATTGAGGAAGAATTACAGTTAAGGAGATCAAACTCAACCATCCTGGATATTGAGAAAGATTACAGTTAGATAAAATTCAACTAATTTTGGACATTGAGAAAGAATTACAGGTAAGGAGATAAAATTCAACCAATCTTGGACATTGAGAAAGTACAGTTAGATAAAATTCAACCAATCTTGGACATTGAGAAAGTACAGTTAGATAAAATTCAACCAATCCTGGACATTTAGAAAAAATACTGTTTAGACGACAAAGAAACTCATTTCAATTCATTTAAGCCTGCATTCATTAGTGCCCAACTAGTATTAAACATGTACATAACTAAATACTTCGTTACAACACGTAATAACTGACCGGAGATTAGTCGCCATGTTGTGACGTCATTAGATAAGTAATCACGGACTGTGATGGGAAAGCGGTGTGATCGATTGATTACATTTACTCTGTGGCACCTAAGTTTATTGAAAATCTTATTTTAAAGTCAATTATTAACTTCAGAAACAATTTCCAATTCTTAGATAAACAGACAGATAGCTTCTATTCTTAGAGGCAGATAGCTATTTTTAGCTTTTATTTTATTAGACAAATGGAAAGATTAATTTTTTCAATGTTCTGATAGTAATCATTTGAAGAATTGATCCCACTAAGAATTAATCTATGTGACAATTACATCGTCTTTTTAATTTTGTGTGCTTTGTGGATTTAAAAATAATCTGTATTTGCTGTAATGATAATGGAAATAGGCGCCAAAAACGTGAATGTCTTTGAAGATATTAAAGTTCTGTCAATTTTAAGCGAGCTAGTATTGTTAGTTAAAATGGATAAATAGTTTTTATAAAATTACGCGGACGAAGTCGCGTGCATAAGTTAGTTATAGATAATTTAATTTCCAAAAAAAAACATTGTTTCATCGAAGTATTTTTTGATACAGAGAAGTTATATAGTATACATTTCATACAGTATACGTTTCATAATTATTGCACATTATTCAGTTATTTCATACGCCCATAAAGAAAAGGATTGTTAGAATATTTGATTCTCGACTTCGGTTCACATTTATCGCACGATGTAATGCTCACGAAAATGTCAACCGTCCACGGTGAATTATAAACGCACGCAAATCTTTAGATTTGCTTACGTTAAGACGAGGGCCGGTTGTACCGTCATTAGTTAAACTCGTTAACATGTGTATAAACTATTAATAGTTAGTATAAAACCGTATAATATAATATTATACCGTATAAACTAATTATACTAAGATACTAAGAACTAAGAACTAATTATACTACTAAGAACTACTACTAATATATACTAAGAACTAATTATACTAAGAGCAACTAGGGGGTTTCTTGCCGAGTTCTTCCCCCTAGAAACAGCTTTCCGAACCGGTGGTAGTTTGTAATTTTGACGAAGATAAATGTTTTGTAAAAACTTACATCTAATAAATGATTTGAATTTGAATTTGAATACGGTTTTCAATATTTACGTGTGGTGACTTAATAAAAGCTATATGTATAAGGGCCTCTTTCACTAACTACAAGTACAAGTGTTGATTAGTTACTTTTAGAAATAATTTTATGTTTTATTGAATTATGCACTCAGTTTAGTGCATCCTTCGATAGGTAATTTTTTTAAATTATTTTCTTTTAAATGTTTGGGACTTTTACCGTACAAACAAAGGTATATCAGCTCCATTATCCCCGGTTACCGGTGACTTCAAATGACAGTTAGCCTACTTGACAGATGGTGAAAGAGGCCCTTAGGTTATTTATCAGCTAAAGTAAACTGATTAGCACATATTAGCGTGGCTTTAATAAATTGAAAAATTTTAAGATTGCGGTTCATTATATTATGTAAGTATGTCAATTTACGATATAATATTTTACGATACTGGAATGATCAATTTTTGAATGCCATTTTATTTGATTTTGAATATAAAGTTATATTTCTTTTACTTAAATATGGTGTAGTTGTGATTTATATTAATAAAGTTACTCTTGAAATCAAATGTCGTTCTATCTCACTTTATAATACTCGTTAAAATTACATTTAATCAGTATATCCATGACATGTTCGTCTATAAGTTCCTTTATTAACTAGAAAGATAATCAATGGTTAAGTAAACTGTGTGAGTGGGCCTAGAGGTTAAACCTATGCCACGGTATTAACTCGCAAAGAGATTAGACAGTGGAAAACTAGCTTTTGAATGCAACTTTACATGCTTAGTAGTCAAGTACCTGTCATCAATAAAGTAGGAAGATCAGGGTTAGGTGGGTTAACTTATTATGTTTTTGTTTTTAAATAAAACTACATAGGATAAGTTCCTGTGGCAGTGATTTGATAAAATTTAATCTTGATAATGTTAAATGATCATTTATTATTTATAGTAGATGTGTATGAAATTATAAAAATACAAGGTTTTTTTTTATTACATTCTTCTTATTGATTAACTGCTGTTCGCTTAGTTAGCAAATAAGTTAATAAATATTTAGTAAACGGACGCAGTATTATTTTTAAACAATTCGTTTTTCGTCCACTGCTGGTCATAGGCCTACCTCTTATTTTTCAATAGGAGCGGTCGAAAACAGCTTAGATCCACCGTCAAATCGTGGCTCTTATCGGTTCGTCTGTCCACCTTGGGTAGCCCGGGTAGCCTCCACTCCTACTCACTTCCACTTCTTACATATCCGTGTAAGAGTGAGTGTCTCCTACTCACTTCCACTTCTTACATATCCCCCAGCTTGTGTCGGTAACTTTCGTTCGTCTCCATAGCTCGTTGAGCGACGTTAAGCTTCCTTACGAGGCTCACGTAGTTAGAGACTACGTTTCATAGTTTAGCACTCATTGTTAGTACTATATGTCATCACTGGCAACACACATTCGTTTTTTTACTAATATACCTAGGTATAAAAAAAATTGTGTATGTCAGCTCCGACACACCGACAGCTGCGAACGATTATAAAATTTAAATTTTTACAACTCAAACATGCCGAAGGGACAACATTGTTCTTTTTTTAAACAATATTGTGTATATGGCGCAATATCTGAAACTACAGATATTCTAAAATATAAAAAAAAATAGAAAGTCATATATACGGGCTTATATAATACTAGCTGGTGCCGGCGACTTCGTCCGCGTTTTAAAAGTAGCCTATCCTGTGTCCTGTACGTCTAAATGCTTATTTACCAAGTTTCATGAAAATCAGTTGATTCGTTTAAAAGTTATGGAGGAATATACATACATACATACATACATACATACATACATACATACATACATACATACATACATACATACATACATACATACATACATACATACATACATACAAAAATTGTAAAAATTGTCAATTTAGTTTGAGTATCATGTATAGAACCTATAAACACGATATCTGAAAACAATGTAACTTACTCCATGAGTAACCCTTACAGATTTCTTTTTGGTATTGATTGATGATGCAAATCGAACTCCAAAAATAACAAAGTTTTTTAAACCTATAAACGTTCTCAAACAAGCCAACTGCACTAAATGGCAAGTAAGGATATGAATCAATAGACCAATAGTTAAAAGGGCCATGTAATTATAAAATAATTGGCATTAACACTTCAATGCATTGGCAATCGGGCGAAAATCATTAACTAACTTGCCCTACGGCCCGTGCAGCGAATGTAAGCCGATACGTTACCTACCTCTAATTTATTGCTAATCTCCTAACGAATTATGCTGCTTATTGGGACAAAGCTAAAATAACAACACAAACTTAATTGTGCAATAAAATTTCAGGAATATTCAACTCTACATACATAAAGATAGAGCATATTTCCCTGTACGCATTAACTGAAAACAATCGTAAACAAATTGTTACTGTTAAAACGATAAATTGCGTTTACTGTGCCTACTTCGCGACCTTTATTTAACACGTACTCATTAAAATTGTGTTTGAAAATTTTAATTTTATTACTTGCTATTTATTTAAAGCGTGTCACACGTAAAATGTCAAACGTCACCTAAGTCTATTAACTTATAAGTTACAATGTGCTTATGTGATGTTACTTGTTGCAAACGATCTTGAACAACTTAAATGCAAGCAGATTGCTTAATCTATATCTATTAAAATCTGAAAGGCTTCGCAGGCTTTAAGTATTTTCCTGGCCGAATCCGGGAGCGGGTTGCAAATATAATATCATCAATCAATCAATCATCAATATAAATAATAAATATGTAAGTGTAGGTATTGTATGTATATATTCCTCTATAACTCTTAAACGAATATTAACTGATTTTCATGAAACTTGGTAGATAAACATAGACGTACAGGACACAGGATAGGCTACTTTTTTTCTTTTTCAACGAAGTCGCGGGCGCCAGCTAGTCTATAATCCTTACTAATATTATAAATGTGTCGTTCATTGTAAAAGTGGTGTAACCCTATTTTTAAAAACATCTTTTCTTGCTTAATGGTATCACATTAAGTCAAAAAGTGAAGTAACTCCAATAGTTGCATTAAAATCCCATAGATGAAAACAATGAATGAATGCTTATATTTTTTTTCCTACACTATAATTCGCAAAAAGCTCGTTATTCTAAAATTCAGTTACAGGGAGATAGTTCACTTTTACAATGAACGACACAAATGTGAATGTGAGTTTGTTTGTTACGTTTTCACGCAAAAACTACTGGACCGGTCACCATGAAATTTTGCATACACTTTGTCTGGGACACCAGAAAGGACAAAGGGTACCTTTCATCGTTTAACGCGGACGAAGTCGCGAGCAGCAGCTAGTAATATTATAAATTCGAATGTTTTTATATTTGTTTAGATATTTTTAGATACTGGTTAACAAAAATTAGTCGTAATGAATGAATGTTAATATAATAAGATTAAGGGCCTCTTTCACAAACTACATGTACAAGTGTTGGTTAGTTACTTTTAGAAATCATTTTCTGTGATATTGAATTATGCACTTGGTTTACTGCATCATTCGATAGGCGATTTTTTTAAAATTATTTTCTATTTAATGTTTGGGACGTTTTCCGTACAAACAAAGGTATATCAGCTAAATTATTCCCCGTGACAGATGACTTTAAGTGACGGTTTAGCCTACTTGACGTTCGTGAAAGAGGCGCTAATAATCACAAATAATAGAAAACGGTAGTCAAAATGTATTGGATATTAAACGAGAAAAGTTAAAGTGAGCAGTAAGAGATCATTTGAAGTGAAATATGGGAGTGATGTAACCTCGGGGGGAATAATAAAAAAAAGTTCATTTTTGGTCAAGAAGCAATGGAAATTAGACCATTTTTGCTTCAAACTAACAGCATGTCCATAGAGTAACTTATAATATATATACGGAAAGTCTGGTCGCATCGTTGTCTCGCCCGAGGGAGACGTATGTACGTCAATCAGGAATATTTTATCCGCATTTAGTTAACGACCCGTTTTGCATTACAATGAGTCTGACCATCGATTTTAGTTAATGATATCCCCCAAATATAGCTCACTAGACAAATACGGCAGTGTTTTTATTTTTTTGATATCTTAAAAAATGACCGAGTTATAAGCGTTCAAAGTACGCGCGCCACCCAAATTTTTTAATACTACTCGCGAACGTTGATGACGTCACAAGGGCCTATTCTAGATGCAAGAAAGAGAGATTTATATGTTTAACTCAAAAACTACTGGACCGATTTTAAAAATTCTTTCACCTATAAAAAGCTAAGTTATTAGCGAATAACATTGGGTATATTTTATAAAGTTACGCGGGCGAAGTCGCGTGCAACAGCTGGTAATATCATAAAGAGAGTAGATTTCTATTTTTGTTTGTAATTTATTAACTCAAAAACTACTGGACCGATTTTAAAAATCTTTCACCTATAAAAAGCTACGTTATCAGCAAATAACATAGGCTATATTTTATAAAGTTACGCGGGCAAAGTCGCGTGCAACAGTTGGTAATATCATAAAGAGAGTAGATTTCTATTTTTGTTTGTAATTTATTAACTCAAAAACTACTGGACCGATTTTAAAAATTCTTTCACCTATAAAAAGCTACGTTATCAGCAAATAACATAGGCTATATTTTATAAAGTTACGCGAGCGAAGTCGCGTGCAACAGTTGGTAATATCATAAAGAGAGTAGATTTCTATTTTTGTTTGTAATGAATAAACTTAAAAACTACTAGACTGATTTTAAAAATTCTTTCACCCATAGAAAACTACATTATCAGCGAGTAACATAGGCTATTAACATAGACTATAAAATTACGGGGACGAAGTCGCGTGAAAACAGCAAGTTGATTATAAATTATAAAAATATTCTTAAAATGATTCTTGAGCGGGACTTACGACAAAGATTTCCTCAATACTTTCTGAAGTTATCAGGTTCGGAATAAAAATACGTCAAAATTTTAAAAAAATTCAAAATGGTACAAAAAGTACAAAAAGTCCAGTGCTTATTATAGGTCAGTGGCGCCGGAGCATTTGAAAATTTAAATAATGACCGTTACTTTTGCCATATAATAAATACTAATAATAATAATAATAAAAGATACTAATAATTTGTACACAATATATAGTGCCTATATATTATGTACAAATTCAACCATCCACACACCTTCTAAATTATTTTTCCAAGTGCCAATGGATACGAAAAGACATAAAAAGTGGATGACCATGAAGCCCGTCACACACGTATTTTATTTTAGTGTGTGTAAGACATCGTCACTTTTCTCCCTATAAAAATATACTTACCTGCCTAGTATACTAACAAAAATACCTATTACACTCTTTATGATATGAGGATGACTTACAACCAAGTATATGCTTGCAAAGCAAAGTTGCAAGTAAAGTTGCAAACCGCAACCTAGCTGATACAACAAAACGTACATTTACATTTTGTGTCGAGAGACAGTTAAAACAAATGAATGATCTGTAGTACAGAAACGTAGACAAAAAGAACTGACCCGCAAGATACCTACTTCATTAAGATATTCTGAACCCGATAACTTCAGAAAGTATTGAGGAAATCTTTGTCGTAAGTCCCGCTCAAGAATCATTTTAAGAATATTTTTATTATTTATAATCAACATGCTGTTTTCATGCGACTTCGTCTGCGCAACTTTATAAAATATGGCTTGAGTTACTCGCTGATAACGTAGCTTTCTATAGGAGAAATAATTTTTAAAATCGGAGTAGTTTTTAAGTTTAATCATTATACTCGTAAACAAAAATAGAAATCTACTCTCTCTATAATGTTACCAGCTGTTGCACGCGACTTCGCACGCGTAACTTTATAAAATATGGCCTATATTATTCGCTGATAACGTAGCTTTCTATAGGTGAAAGAATTTTTAAAATCGGTCCAGTAGTTTTTGAGTTAATTAATTACAAAATACAAATCTATCTTTTTACTATGAACTTGCGTCTAGCATCGGCCCTTGTGACGTCATCCACTTAGCACGGGCGAACTTGAAAATTTGAATAGCGACCGAAGTTTCGGTGTCAATAACTTCGGAAATACTGCATCGATTTTGATGAAACAAAAACTTTTCACATGTACATAACCATAGCTCTGATATTATGTGTGTTTTATAGTCATTTTCAAACCCATCGGTCAGACCCATTGTGCCGGTGTCCTATCGCAAGTGCACATCGGCGCTTGCGCAGGTTGCGGCAATGAGAACCATCCCGTCTCGTTCTTGCGTGTTGAACTCGCTGTGGTGCGACAAGGACGCAACATGTTATTATTAGAGAATTTCGCAACGTGCGGATACTTATCAAATGTCAACGCACGATACAAGGCGGGGAAGGTATGACAGCCGTGCAATGGCGGACATTAAAATTGTGAAAAAAAAAAACATTTTATAAATATCTATAGGTGGTATAAACTAGCTATAGCCCTCGACTTCGTCCCCGCCTCTTTGTTATAGGCGTTGAATTAAAACACAAAGTTTGTGTTTAACGACAATATTTGATAGAAATGTTTGATTTTTCTCTGAGGACTTTGTATAGGAAAAAGAAAAATGGAGGTTCTCGCAATGTTTCTCTTCATAGGAACCTTCCCCGGACTTCAACAAGTACTGAAAAAATAAATAGCGTAATTGGTCCAGCCGTTATCGAGTTTTGCTCTTAGCAACACATTCATTCACTATTAAGTCGTTGGGTTTTAGCCGGAAGGAATCCGGCATAACCCAAACCCTTGGCATGTCTTGGCACGTGGCGAAAATTGAAGCTAACGCCGCCATATGTTCATAATTATTGACAGATATCAGGTTCGAAATTAGTTGTGAAAATATGAATAACATTTATTTCAATAAAAACATGAATAACATGCTCATTTGTCGACCACGAAATGTAAGACTTACTCCTTTGCTTACTCTGTTTTTGCTTCTATATATTATTTAACTTTATTAGAATTAGGTTAATTTTATAAAAAAAAACAGAGCTTGTTAAAAGATAACAGGTACTTGTCGTTTTTCATTGTCCCACAGTGTAATTCCAATGTGACTTTATACCGGCAATAGATAATACAAATGCCGTATTCGGCTTTATCCTATTTAAAATGGATTGTTTAGCAACAACCACTAAATGGAAGATAGAAATGTAATAATTAAGATATTGTACCATTTAATTAAACCGCTTTGCATAGTTTTAAGTCCTAAACAGGAATTATTTATAACATTGTTCGTTACTATGACAGCTTACATTTTGTAGGACAATGTAAATTATAAATTTATTATGCCTATTCAATAATTTTGAAGTGAAACATAAAATGTTTTATTAAAAACTAGCGACACGCATCCGGCTTCGCACCAATGGTTTTTTTCTGCATATTATATACCTTCCTTTTTAATCGCTCTTTCTACTAGTAAAAATCTTATCAAAATCAGTTGGTTTAGAAGGGCGGAGAAACAAACAGAAGAGGACAGTGAATTTATATTATGCTAGTTGTTGCACGCGACTTCGTCCGCGTGACAAACAAACAAACTAACTCACATTCACATTTATAATATTAGTAAGGATAGCCTATGTTACTCGTTAATAAAATAGCTTTCTATGGCCGAAGGAATTTTTAAAATCGGTCAACTAGTTTTTGAGTTTATTCATTACAAACAAAAATACAAATATTTTTTCAATATAATACTAGTATTAGATAGATGTATAAATTTATGTCCCTTGTACTCGTGAGTTAATAAGGACACTTAAGGAGTTTGGTGTCCCGCAGATTACCTGATGCTGCAGAACCTGTAGAATCAGATCAAGGTTACCACGTCATAGAAATGCCATTGAAGTTAGGTATACCCAATTTCACATCAATCGAACCTGTGAAAGTTAGTGAAATTACTTTGTTAATACTCAGGACATGGATTGATGATTTTCATAAACTATAGCTAAGAACCATCTGTTTTTGAGTCGGGCGTCGGGGGTTAAAAATATACATATTATAATGTTCACTATTGACACAAGTGGTCACCTAGAAGTTCAAGAAGTTATTTCATTTGTATAATATGTCGTAGCCAGATCATAGAATTGATCACTTCATGAAATGGCCAGCTAAAACTGGCCATTTCATTGAATAACCAGCTTTTAAATGTATATTTTTCTATAGGTTCCTTTTTTATTTGGAGTTTTTATTAAACCTTTGATACCCTATATTAGTGATATGGCCAGTTTTAGCGGGCCATTTCATTTAGTGATCAATTTTATGATCAGGCTACGACATATACATACATAGATGTGTATGGGCCGATAATATTCTATAGGTCTTACCGATTGCAACATTGAAGGTTCGATTCTCTGCGAAGTGGCACAGTTTATCTGTTAAATGCGCCAGTAAATACACTTGTTCTGTAAGGAGATAGCGTTGTGACACGGTGACCCGAAGTTTATTCTAAAACTAGACATAATATGTTGATACTTAAATGATTTGATTCCAAGGCAACATGATAATTAAAACATAAATCGAAGTATTTAATGCTAAATTTAATGCTAACAATAAATAACTAAAAATAAAAGCTCCAAAACAAAAAACATTTTCTTGATTCAGGCAATAAATTTTATATTTACGTAAATAATGTGGATCAAAGCAAATAAAATGACAACGGTAATTGTTAATATTAAAATATTTTTATATAATTTAAATAAAATATAAATCAAAATTTTATTTATATTAACAATAATTTTAAAAATTAAATTTATCTTTGTGAACAAAATGTAATATTTCTCGCCCGAACAGGGACTTGAACCCTGGACCCTTGGATTAAAAGTCCAATGCTCTACCGACTGAGCTATCCGGGCTCTGACAACAACTACCAAAAATTGTTATTGCAATCAAGTATTAAATAAAAATGCCAACTATGTCAATAATTAAGCATTGGGAAGCAGATAGTTTGTAACGATAGCGACACATAATCCTTTATAAAATATGTAAGTATTTTTATATAAAAATTCAGCTTCCGTATGTTTATGTTCACAAAACTCGAAAACTAGCCGATGGATTGACTTGAAATTTTTAAACATTTCATTTTAACAAAAGAGTGTTTTTATTTCCTATTTACTTTTTATTCCTTAGTTTTTTTTTGGAATTTTATTGCCTGGTAACATTTTGAAGTTTTCGATTATAATCAGTTTCAAAAAAGTGATTCTCTTCAAAAAAGTCCAGTAGTTTTCATTACGAACAAAAATACAAATGCTTTCTTTTTATAATATTAGTATCGATAAATATTGAATATTATTGTATGAGTATATAAATTTATAAGCTAAAGCTAGCTGATGTCTTCGACTTCGTTCATGTTGAAAAATTAAAAATACACCTGAGAAAATATCTGACATCTTTATCGCTGTGACGACGCACGGTGGCGCGGTGATAGTGGCTAATATTAGTAGGACTAATCTAAACTTAGGACTAAACTAAACTTACTTAGGACTAACCGTAAGGTTGTTTGCTTGCACCGTGGCGTTTTTTTACTTATAGCATTTTTACCCTTCACGAATCACGAAAGTTTAAATTTTTTGTATCCCAAATGCGAGTCTACAAATACGAGTACAAAGGAATCAATAGTGCATTACAGAATCGCCCTGTTCGGTTGGTGTAAATGCTAGAACATTTACTGGCTCCTTCTAAATAATGTGTTAGCTAATCACAAGGTGCACTATAGCTACAAGTAGGTGCAGCTTCTGACATCACATAATTAACGAGCAAATTAATAAATTCTACCCAACAGTACGTGTTTACAGCGAAAATTTCGAAATTCAAACGAACGTGTTGGCCGCCTACAAATTTTAACACAATTTGAAATTCGAATGATTTAGTTAAATTCTAATCGTAATCCTAATCTATCTATATTATATTATATTATCATCATTATTATCTTAGCCGCAAGAAGACCACTGCTGGACATAATTTTCCAATATGACCGGTCAGAAGCAGCCTAGATCCAACGTCGACCTGCGGGTATAAACGAAGAAGGTTTGTGTATATCGATACCTTAAGAATGGGTATAAAGCAAACAAAATTTGTAATTTCACCCGCGTGGCCCCTTGGACATGACAGTGACACAAAATACGTAGAACTACGCACAACATGCGACGGAAGATAGCGCATCTCGCTCAATTAAAAATGTTATAAGTGCCAAAAGTATTAAATATTAATTATTCATAAACTACAATGTCAAATGAAAAATTGTTACATACAGCCTTAGATAATATGTGAAGTGAAATTAGTGATACACTTTTAGCTTTATAATGAGTGTCATTTTGAAAATAAAACTAAAATCGATGGAAATGAGAGCTCACTTGGTGATTTTTTTCTATCGAGAAAATTTAATTATATTATGTTTTCTGTTACAGTCGTCACTTTCATTTATAATGTATTTATCTATTTATAAAAATTAATTAAATTAGACTTTGTTTACTTAGATAAAATTCAAATCTAGGATTGGCTATTTCTCTTTATACCCGCTCTTAATTCGCAAAACGAATAACTCCACTTTTAGTTGAATTACTTTTTGACTGGTTGAAACTTAATGGCAATTAGAATTTACTTTTTAAAAGGTCTATCGGTTAATACGAGCCATAATTTCCAATGTAAAATTATCTTTTTCTTTTCTCGTATCATACAAAAAAAAACGTTTTTAGTCTCCCCTGTAAAGTTTGCCTGAGAGGAGTTATTTGGTTTGCGAATTAAGGTATCGATATATAAAAAAATCCATCCCGGGTCATTTGGATGTTTGTTCCTCAATAACACAAAAATGGCTAATTTTATTTGAATGAAATTCAACACACAAATAGTTTACTACCCGGATTAACATATAATATAGAAGGTACAATATTTACTTATCCATATTACTAATAAATATACATATTATTTCATTGCTCGTTATGTTCGCAATGTACAAAAATGTAGATAATTATAACTAATAAGTAACTAATTAATAATAATATATTAAGTACCTACTGTCTGGCTGCTGTCAGACAAAAGGTTTATAACTTTTAATGACATTTTTTTGTAGTGCTATCTCTTTCTTTATGTTGAACTATCTATTTACGCTTGGTATTTCGGTATTCCAAAATATTGTAAGCCTATTGGATGAAACAAACACTAAATGTTACGGCAAGCTTGCTACAATTATAAAACTTCTTCAGTCGTCGGCCTTTACTGTCAATTTTACTACAGTCAGTACAACTACGCCCTTAAAGTAATACTTGTATTAAATATTAATTATTAATATAGGATATTAAATATTTCTCTTGGGGTCACCAACAATTCTATTATTTTCGACCGAGACATTCGAATTATTATCTGACTAAGCGCCTCTTTCACCAACGTCAAGTAGGCTAAACCGTCACTTAAAGTCACCTGTCACAAGGAATAATTTAGCTGATATACCTTTGTTTGTACGGTAAACGTCCCTAACATTAAATAGAAAATAATAAAAAAAAATCGCCTATCGAATAAATAAATAAATAAATAAATATCTTCACACATTCCACACAGCACCATCTAGTTCCAAAGTAAGCAAGTAATGCTTGTATTATGGATACCAGACAGCTGATATAATACATAGATTACTTTTTTTTTTGTAAATACATACATATTATAAATACAAAACATCCATGACTCAGGTACAAAGGTAAAATGTTCACATAAAACATTTGCCCCTAGCGGGATTCGAACCCGCGACCGTTTGGTTAACAGCTAGGGTTACTAGCCACTAGACCAAACGTGTCGTCAAATCGAATGATGCAGTAAACCGAGTGCATAATTCAATAAAACAGAAAATGATTTCTAAAAGTAACTAATCGACACTTTACTCGTAGTTGGTGAAAGAGGCGCTTAGGCATACTTCTTAGAAACGCTCATAAAAATATATTTTCACTAGGTACTTTATAGTAAGTGCAGGACTTTCCCGAAATTATCTCAGAATTATTAGTCTGTCTGCATTGTGGCTCATTGCGAGTTTTGCGTAGGTCACGCGAAGGTTGTCTCCACGAGATACACTAAGATTAAGTGCATTTTGGTTCAATACACTCGAACTCTCCAACTAAACGATAGCCAATGACGTGACGTGAACAGTTTTATCGATATCGATGTTTTTTTTTATTTCTAGAGTTTTATATATGTAGTTTATAAACTTAAGCAACGAATAGATGTTGAAAATGCGCTGCCAACATTAGTAACATAAAATATACCTTAATAATTTGTCTATTGTTATTTTGCCGATTTTTATCAAAATTATTGTAGCGTCTAAATTAAGATGAAAGGTTAAGAAGAATAAATTTAAGAATAAATTTCATTTGTAGCAAAGACCATTTCTACATATTTATAGAATACATACATACACGTATAAGGTCTATTTCTGTACTTCTGACAAAATGTATGCAAAATTTCATAATAACCGATAAAGTATTTTCGGAGATTTGCAAAAATTTTTTTAAATACTTAGGTGTATTATTATCAATACTAATAATAAATCTCTATATGTATGTATGTTCCTCCATAACTCTTAAACGAATAAACTGATTCTCATGAAACTTGGTAGATAAACATTTAGACGTACAGGACACAGGATAGGCTACTTTATTTCTTTTTCAACGCGGACGAAGTCGCAGACGCCAACTAGTAATATATAAGACTAGTTTTTGCCCAAGACTTCGTCTGCGTCCGATCGCTACCAAACTTCACAGAACACCCGCTGCACTAATCTGAAGATTGAAAATTTCATCAAAATCTATAGGATATACAAACATCAGATAAAATCTACAAACAACAGATAAAATCTACATACATACAAAAATCGCCTTTTATATATAAGATATACGTAACAGAGATCTGAGCTTTCTGACACAGATTTTTAAGCTTAAAAAAAGAATAAAGTATGTATGAGAAAGTTTTGTAAGGGAAATACGAGTAATTGATACTCCAAGTAAATAAACTCGTATTTTTTATTATCAAAGAATATGCAGGAAGGAACTATGACAGGAAAGGAACACTTTAATTTTAAGGGGATCCTGTCTCAATTTACTATAGGACTATAGGTAATGCGAATAATCGAAGACAGAATGCGACGCAACATATTCGGAATTTGTAAGCAGCTCCCGTTGGCAAGTAAGCTTTTAAGGACAAGTTCTTTTCTTTATTTAACAGTTTATAAGTTGTTTTCCTTTATCTTCCTCATTTCCTTATTATTACCGTGTTATGTTTGCGAGTAAAAATGCAGTGCGAGTTTATATTATGTCCGCGCATACGTATCGCTGTTTCTCATCGCTCGATAACGGCCCCCCGTGACGCGACTCACAAAATAATTAATTGTAATGATCGAGTTTGGTTCGTGTGTTAAACTGAAGGTATTTTTGGAGTTACATAACATGGAACCTTTTTAAGACTCACCAAATTATTGTTAAATTGTTTAAATATTAATTGAAGACTAGCCGGTGCCCGCAACTTCGTTCGCGCTGTTGTTCGTTTTTTGTGACATTTTTCCAGGATAGAAAGTATCCTATAGTTTAATTCAGTTAATCATAAATAGTTCAGTGAAAACAGCATTCAAATAGGTTAAGCCGTTTCTGAGATTAGCGTGCACAAACGCACAGACAAAAAAATTTTTTTTTACATTTCTTCAATTCTTGATCTACATTATGGCCTTATGGGTAACTTATTATCGGCTTGTTGTTGTTTTGCCACACTTGTTGACATGCTATGACCCTTAAACGGCTGGTAAAACCTTGGGACACAGCTAGTAAAGACACCAGAGATACTTGTACTATTAATTTCGTGCCAGAGGCAACATTAAAACAAAATTGCATGACGTGCAATGTGTCTAAAAACAAGACGCACTATGATAATAATATAATAGGCAATGTAATTTGTAAATATTTTTTAAAAAAGGGCGCGGACAAAGTCGCAGAATAAACATAGTGCTCATACAAAGGTTATTTAATCCCCATTAAATTCATTAATTACAAAGTGAATTCTGTATTATCTTTGCCACAGCAGCGCAGCGCGATCTGAATTCTTGTAAAGACCTTTCGCTTTCCGACTCCTGCGCAACGGAACCCGATCTAAATATATTTTGATGTGCGCAGCAAATAACAAACAATCTGGCACATACATATTAATGTTTTTGATTGTTAAATTGATTACTTTTAGGAAGAATAAAACAGTTTTGTTTTTCGTAACATCTAGGCATACGTTTATAAAATAAAAAAGTCGCTGGTCCGCCTCTGTTCGTTTTTCTGCTAACTTCATTTCTTCTAAACAGTCCTATGGATGTTGGATACGGTTGATGTTAACGGATGTGATACGATTTTCACTATTGGAAAGAGCTATATACTTAAACAATTTGCAGAAAAAAATTGCATTCATAATATAAAAAAATGATTATTTTATTTTATTTAAGGAAAACTTACCTGTAAGCTAAACTTACATAATAACAGCAGAATAAGCAGAATAACTTAGACCTAATAAAAAGTTTTCAATTATAGATTACAAACTAGTCTAATAACAACGATAATAAATTCGTAACAGTGTTATATTAGGTCATGAATATAATATAATATAAATAATGGCACATAATTTAAATAATCAAAATGTTTGTTTTAAATATATACTTAAAATTTGAAATAATAAACTAGCGAATTTCTTAATCTTCCTTTAACAGATAAGTATTATAAACTACTTTTGGTACAGATACAATTTAATCCGACAATAATCGTCGATACATTTTCATGAACGACAATTAATACGAAACGAGGGTAGATCCAATAATGTTTTGTTCGACTGGTATCCAATTAGGTCGATTCCTGTGACTGGTGCCGATATGAATATGAATTAAAGATGTCCCTAGCTGATGAGGCAATAAATTGTGACGCGACAGTAGTCGTAGTGATGGGATGATTAATCGATAGATTTGTATGTTTTCACATTGTTAAAAGTCTGCTAAATCTGTAGATTATATAAAATGGAATAGAATAGAATTAATTTTATTTGCAGCAAAGGACATATAAAAACATAAGTACATAACATACATAGATAACATATGAAAAGGCACACAAACGTCCCTTGCCACAAACTGGATCCAACTCGGCGTAATGCACGTTGTATATCTACACCTACTTGTAGTAAAAAAAATATTTGTTCAAAACCGCTTCCAATGTATGTACTTTATGGATCACCATCGGTGTCAGGCATAAGAAAAGGACATAGGGTACCTTCTATCTAGGAAAAAATTGCTTTCCCCAAGAGATCATCTAAATACATAGCATAAATATAGACAAAATATATAAATATAGATTAATCATTTTGTTAATCAGTTTATAGGACTATATTGGTTTTTAAGTTTTATTATATTATTTGCGCAATAAATAAATTATAAATAAAAATATTAATTAGTGTCACCAAAAAATTTTTATCGACAATTTTATTCTACAAAACGTGTACGTCACTAAATCTAGTGAAACCATCTGTAAACCCTACCTTCTACATATCTTCGAGACAGAATTAATTCAAGTCTATTGAAAGTTTACTTTTTATATGAATTAATTTAGTTGTTTAATTGTATAAAATTATGAATAGGATCCATAATTACTTCGTCATCTGTAAATGTTTATTTGTTAATAACTTTTTTAATACACGTTTTTATTTAAAAAAAAATCTGTGTTAACACAAAATGTTTTTACTTAATAGGATTGATGTTAATAAATAAGTTTTAACTTTTAATATGTTTTATAACTATGAAAAACACATTTTAAGAATATGATCTGAAATGTGTTATAAGCTGTTCAAATAATATAGCAAATAATAACACAATGTCTTTGCTAACAATATTTGTTTGCTTGCCTTGTCTTGCTATCATTTATACGAATACAAGTTGGTGTCCGTGACTTCGTCCTTGAAAAATTAAAATTAACACCTCATGTAATAGACATCTTTATCGCTGTGACGACGATGGCGCCTCCTATATCATTTTCATCAAAAATGTAACTACACCACTCGATAGATAAATGATCAAATATTCATTAGTACTTTAATACAAGTCTTTAATACAATACTTAATTGTTGTTGTAGAAAACAAATGAATTTATATTGTATAATTTGAACGCTTTGTTTCTTGTCTTTATTATATTGTCGTGTACTTTAATTTTTTTTAAATTTAAATGCTTAAGTTTTGAGTAGTTATAATATATTTATTATTAATTTTTCGAAATTTTTAAAAGAAACAACATGTAACATATTGTAGGCCGTATATGTGACCTAGCGCCTGTTTAACAAACGTCAAGTAGGCCAAACTGTCATTTAAAGTCATCGGTAACCGGAGATAATGCAGCTGATATATTATCTTTGTTTGTACGGTAAACGTCCCAAACATTAAATAGAAAATAATTAAAAAAATTCGGCTATCGAATGATGCAGTAAACCGAGTGCATAATTCAATATAACAGAAAATGATTTCTAAAAGTAACTAATCAACACTTTACTTGTAGTTTGTGAAAGAGGCCCTTAGTAAATTTCGATTAAGTAAAATAAAATAAAATAAAATACGTTCAAAGAAATACACGTATTCACGTAAAACATGGCCGCGTCCATTACACAGTCATACTTATCACATTTTTTTAAAATTATCTATTTCAATTATATTGTTTAAAAAATTTGTGATTAGAAAAAGGGATTTCGAATATTAATATTGAATTTAATGTTACCTTTTAACAGGAAGGATGTCGGGAACCGGGAAGCGATTAGCTAAAAAAAAATTGTTCGAATTTTTTAATAAAAGAAGTTCCGGCTACATTTTTGTCCGATTTTCGCGAAGTTTTTTTACGTATATTTTACGTCAAATATTTGACATTGCTGCTTTACGCTATCTGCCCGTGCATTTTCATAAATATCCCCGGACGGGGACGACAAATTTATTGTGCCCGGATAAGGATCTTCAGTAAAATGCTTGTAATTTTAACAATTTTTCTTCAAAACTGGTCGGCATTTTGTGTCATGACCTTTGACGGAGCCAGTCTTTTCGCTGAGAGGATTTTATTTCACAGCGAAAGATGTCAATTAGCCGTTATGGGTGTAATGGGTGACATTTTTTATGTGGGAGCCGGATGATAAATTTTGTTATAATATAACGTCTTTTTTATTTACATCGCTTTCGCTTTAACAAATAAAAGTCTAAAAATATTGTTTTACTCAAGGTGAGAAATTTATAAGGCTACTTATTGATTGGTAAACTTAGCAGTGAATCGGTTATTACTCAGCGTTGAGCTGAGATGCTGGACAAGCATCTGCGCGCTCATTTTCAGCTAGCACCGTTAGATCTTTGTAATTAGAAATTCCATCCTGGTGGTAGGGGAGCCCAAGAGGGGATTTTTGGATTTACTCGAGCACGTCAGATATTGCCAATGTACCCCCACGTGTCTCCGATAGCGGATATGTATTAACCTGACGGTTTGGTTGGTGGGGTTGGCGGGGGTGGGGGTAAAATTTTAAATACAACTCGAGCGCGTCAGATTTTCAGAGGGGATGTTAAGTGAACCTAAACTAAGCTCCCATTTAAAATTCAGACGATTCGGATGTAACGCAAGCTCGTGGCAGCTTTTTGAAAATGCAAAAAATATTTTTGACGATTCTCATTTTGTAATACTCGAGCGCGTTAGATTTTCATACAGACGGTTCAGCCTAAAGTCCTGATCGTGCTGATTCTTAATCTGACGATAATATGGAGGATTTTTTAAAATACAGCACCTACAAAATTTTGAACGCCTGTAGACGCTCACCCCACCGCTGAAATGAAAAACTTCATATAACCTTTTTTTCTTCTTTCCATCCAATCTTCAAAGTCCAATAGGTCCCCACGACGCTCGAGTGACTACACATTTAGCATCGTGGGCTCCCTAACCATGGGCCCTGATTCTGTAACGCCATTTCGCGATTCCTTACTTCAAGGAATCGCGAAATGGCGTTACAGAATCAGGGCCCCGAAATACTTTTCTTTTTTTTATTAGAAATGGGTTTGCTCTTGACAAACATTCAGCTGTGTAGCAAGTATAGCCTATGATGGAGCGAGCTCACCCAGAAGATGCCTATTCCCCATGCTATTCCCCCTAGCTTTGAAAAGATTTGGGTTATATGAGCTCGGAAATACAGAGCTCGGAATCTATAAATGATATTGGTGTAAGATTTTAATAGATGAAAATATTACTTAATACTTAGATGGACGCAATATGCAATGTCACTATAAAAACTTAAATACAACACCTTTTTTAACTATAACAGAAGCGGTTAGGCACTTCATTCCAAAACCTTTCTTTTGCGAGTACAAGAGTTCGAATCCCATCTGACAGAGGGCGAACGTTAGCGTTACTAAAATATGTAATTTATACGCCAATATATTGTATGATTGGAAACCATAATTAAATTATGCATTCATGCATAAAATATCCGTTAGTGTGAATGTCCATATGAATCGCGGGTGTGAGATTAACCGATTACACGTTCTCAAATCGACAACAGTCCAAAATTTCGGACTGGTATTCTGTACGTTTCGTTTCATTCCATTCTTTTTTAAGGCGAGGACTTTGCAGAAAAGTATTATTTTCGTAACCAAATTTGACTTCTTAGAGTAAAATTAAAACTTAGATAAAATACAGTGCATCTATACTAATAATATAAAGAGGAAGATTTGTATGTTTGTAATGAATAAACTTAAAAACTGCTAGTTTGATTTTAAAAATTCTTTCACCTTATCAGCGTTATATTTTTATTTTATATACATATATAGCGTTACTATAGAGTGTTACTCTAAGTTATTCGCTTATACTATTAATTATCAGCGAGTAACATCGGTTATATAAATATCATCATCAATATAAATAATAAATCTGTAAGTGTTGGTCATGGAGTAAGTTACTTTGTTTTCAAAGATATCGTGTTTATAGGCTCTATACACTTCTCTATACATGATACCGAAACTAAATTAACGATTTTTAGAATTTTTTTCTGTATGTATGTTCCTCCATAACTCTTAAACGAATTAACTAATTTTCATGAAACGCCAGCTAGTAAGTAAATAAAATAAATAAACAAACGAACATCATGTCTTCAATGTTAACTAGCATTTACAATAGTACAGAACAAATTATTTAATATTTTATTGTTAAGTAATACATGTTTTAAGTCATTTTAGCCACCCACACGGCTAAAATGTAAGTACAGAATGCCAGCATTTCTTGTGGGCGGGCTGGCCAGTTAACAAATTACAATTAATATGATTTACAATCTGCATAAATAATGTTTTTAAATATTAAATATGGCGCCGCGAAACATTTCTTATTCCCGCTTTCATTACGATGTCGCTAAACATTGAAATTTATATTTTTGCCATAACATCGCGAGCGCTAGAGGGAGATGGCAGATAGGCTTATTCCTTTCTTATACTCGCACGCTTGAAAATGTCGAAGATTATCTTTATATATAGCCGGGAATAGGGTTGGCACAAATTCTTTTACTAATATATGTGTCGTTCATTGTAAAAGTGAACTGTAACTGAATTTTAGAATAACGAGCTTTTTGCGAATTATAGTGTAGGAAAAAAAATATAAGCATTCATTCATTGTTTTCATCTATGGGATTTTAATGCAACTATTGGAGTTACTTCACTTTTATATTGAAAGATATGACTAAAATGTGATACCATTAGGCAAGAAAAGATGGTTTTAAAAATAGGGAGTTACACCACTTTTACAATGAACGACACATATGTCCTACTTATATTATAAATGCGAAAGTTTGTAAGGATAAATTAACAAAATATTGTTCTGACCCACAGTGGGCTAGACTTTTATTAAGCAGGTCAAAACTAACAAGTGGGTCCAAATGATTCGACACCCTGCTGTATGGATGTATGTTTGTTATCCTTTCACTTAAAAACTACGGAACGGATTTGAGTGAAATTTAGCACAGAGATAATTTATTACCTAATAGATACTTTTTATCCTGAAAAAATTAAATATTGTTTTCTTATTAGATATAATATCAAATATATGCACATTATACATCGTTAGAAGCGTATTTTTAAGTAGCATTAAATGTTTTAAGTAGGTACTTTTATAATAAACTGAATACTAGAAGAGATATAAGCATATAAGTTACTTTTGAATATATAAAAAATACAACGTATCTGAAGATCTCGATTTCAATATCTTCTTATTATTTAACTTTATTAACTGTTTTCATTACAAATAATAAGAAAGTTACTGTTGATCGATCAATATCGATACTTAAATAAATCGATACCTTTGTGTTATTGGTGGGTGCGAAAAAGTACACAAATCACACTTCTCACTCGCTCGCCTCTTTCTAAAGCAGCGTTTCTATGGAAAATTACATATTTATTTAATCTATACTCATAAATTAAATTGAATAGTGTGTTTGTAACGTCAAAAAAACTGCTTTTTACTAAAGTAAATATGGTACTTAGAAAAAAAATTAAACTTTTGACTGTACGTCTCTCTGTTTGTTGTTTGTACTCTGTTCTCTGTTTTTAAACGGTTTGACCCATTTTTTGCGGGATTTTCACACTGACGTTAAATAATGAGTAACGTAAGCTACTTTTATTTTAGAAAAAAAAGAACCTTTAGAAACTTCTTTAACATTTTTCGTGGATAAAAAGTGGGTATCCTATATGTTAATTCAGGTAATAAACTATCTGTAAGCCAAACATTCAAATCTGTTCAGCCATTTTTGCGTGATTGAATAACAAACATCCGAATGCTAATAATAATAAATATTATTAATGAATTAGGATATTTTATCAAACGATGACTTTTAAGACTCAGTAGGTACGTAATCTAAACATGAAATACATATCCATCAATACTTCACAGCGGCATAATTTTTGTTCCAATATAAACACGTCTTTATCGAGAACCGAGAACGCGTTTTGCCCGCCATTTCTTTTTTTCCTTTTTCGCGCCTCTGCATTTTTATTTTTTCCCTGTTAATGCCTTTTAGGTTGTATATCGTGTTATTCTGGCACTTCAACATACAACAAAGTAACCGATACTTATATTTTTATATGTTCTTTTTCGTTATTATTTCTAAGTTACATTATAACTTTACTTTATATAAACCGATCTGTTTCAGGCTATTTTTTTTTAGTTTTGTAATAGTTACTTTATTGATCATACTAGCTGGTACCCGCGACTTCGTCCGCGTTGAAAAAGAAAAAAGTAGCCAATCCTGTGTCCCGTACGTCTAAATATTTAACCACCAAGTTTCATGAAAATCAGTTAATTCGTTTAGGAATTATGTAGGAACATACATACATATAATACCTACACTTACAGATTTATTATTACTCGTAGTATTGATGATTGATAACGTATGTATAAAATATTTATTATTATTTTTGGGTGATTGAGTAACAAACATCCGAATAATAATAATTATTTAATTCAAAAATATACATTCAAATTTTTAATACATAAATTAATAGAGATCTCTTTTTAACAAAAAAAAAAACCGACTTCAAACCGTTTTCTAATGGATGCCTCTATTATTATGTAACTGGACCAAATAGAAATGGGGCCAAACGAGAAGTACCACCTTTCAAATAAAATAAAAAAAAAATCATCAAAACCCTTTCACCCAGTCGAAAGTTCTGAGGTAACAAACACAAAAAAAGAGTAATGGTAAGGGAGAGAAATAAGGCGATGGTCTTGAAACGCCTCAACAGATCTGTATAAATTAAAGTTAACAATAATTGTGACCACCTCAGATTTCAAATGAAAAAAAACCGAATCAAAATCTGCCTATCCATTTGGGAGCTACTATGCCACATACATACACACAGACAACACCGCGTTTTTCATTCTAAATTCAAATTTTAAATTACATCAACATTACAAAAAAAAATTTATCCCATTCTGCGGTAAAAATGCAACTGCTTTTACACAGAAAAAGCTTTATTTAGTGAGCCTTTCATATTAGATTAAGCACAGTCGATCGAATATTCTCTGACAATAATCTTGCTCAGCCTCATGTGACATTTATAATCATTATACATGCACTCAGATCGGGTTGAAAAGATGATCCCTTTTGCGTATATCTTACGCTGTGACCATGATTAACTGTTTTTGTTAGTGTCCGATCGAATCTTCGGTCTCAGCTTTGGCTTCGACCACCTTCGGCCGGGTTTTGAGCCGAAGCCGAAGGTTTCGCCAGATTCCTAAGTAAATAAATAAATGTTATAATTCACATTCTTTTGAAATGTAATATTTTTAAGAAAAAATTGCAAGGTCATTTTTTTATCATTTCTAGATCAACTTCTAGAGACGATTTAAATTACCTTTGTATATTATACTATTAAAGTTTTAAAATAATTTCTCTTATTAATTGTAGTTTGTAGCCAATCTTGAACAAAATTTCTTAGAGCTTTCAAGCCTTCGGCTTCGGCTTCGGTAAGAAATTGACCAGAAGGTCAGAAGAGTCGGACACTGAGTTTTGTAGACTTTTTAAATTTTTGATAGTTATTTGTTTATTAACTAGGTTTCAAAGAAACACCTTTAAGCGTCAATATATACTCGTAAGCAAAGATTTAAATCGAAAGATGCGGCGTAATTTCCTCGCGCCATACTAAAAACACACCGAAAATTCTTAACAATGGGTTGGGCGCAGGCGCTCAACCCAACTACAGTTGCACGCCAGCTACAGTGAGTGACGGTCGCTTGTTGAGAGCGTCGCTATCGTCACAGTCACGTTTGAAGTAAGGAATGTGTTGTCTGTGTTTAAAAGTGTGTTTAGACAAAGGTATATATATTTTATACTTTTGTCTTTAGTATAATGTATGTTGTATTTTGTAACACACTTTCGCTAGTAATGCCGCATCTCTCGATTTAAATCTTTGCTCGTAAGTATATCTAACATGTCTGCTGACCTACTTGGTTAAAAAGTGAAAAAGCAATTTTAAGAGACAATGCGCACAACAGGTTCATTGTAACACAAAGCGAAACAAAGATTGCATTCGCCGGAACCAAAGTCGATGCTGTAGTTTGCATTTTCAATTTTAAGAAGATTTAACTTTTAAGTTCGCCTAAGTATTTCGCTTGAATGGGATTTATCTCAAGTTTAATACTTACCCTAAGCAGCTAGAGATTGTTTTGCTCTCCTATTGTATAATAATTCTAGTATTTAGTAAATGTAATAAGGTAATTCTGTTATTTCTTTAAATGTCGGCGAATATATATCGCGAAAAAACTTCTGCCTAGAAATGTAGCCTTCCTGCCAAGACCTATCATCGGCAATTAATTATCCCTAATTAGATCGGTGTGAAGCAGCCTGGATCCACCTTCAACCCGCGGCCTTTATTAGTTCATCTATCCACCTTGTGAGTATTTGTGAATCAAAAAATTCATAAATAAAAATTCAACATTCGAATCACAAATTGAATTTCTATTTTTATTAACTCGAATTCGTAAATTATAAATATTATTATAACATTACATTGTAGATTATAATGTTTTCTAACAATAATTTCTTGTCTCAATTAATTCCTGCACTTATTGTCACCCTACTGTTTCGGGTAGGTAGATACTCGTATACTGTACGGTAACCATTAGCACTGGAAGATAACCACGATACGAGGCGAAATTAACAGTTTTCATAATTTCAAAAGCTATAACAACATAACAATTAACTCGGACACTTGTTAAATGAACCTTAAAACATGCAAATAATTTGTGGTAATATTAATGTAAATCAGAAGAGAATTGTTTTTACATTTTATTTTCTGTATTAATCTGTTCGTGGATTAATAAATCTGAAACCAAGTCACGTTATTAACATTCAAATAATAAAATTAACGACACACTCCCTTCTTCAGTCATAAACAGGGCTCTATCCATAGACTACCTACCGAGTATAAGATACTAACTACCCAGTATAAGATTTTAAAATATATAGTCTATGTTACTCGCTGATATGTAGCTTACTCCATGACCAACCCATACAGATTTATTATTAGTATTGATACTAATACTAAAAAAGTCTTTAAAAAATTACCTTTGAAAAATTACCATAACTTAGGTATTCATATAAATTTACAAAAATTGCTACGTGCTAATAGTACATTTACGTAGTAAGTACATGGTAGTAGTAGTAGTGGTAGGGGATAAGTAGAAAAAAAATCAGTGGGGACAGTAGGGATAGATGGAACGGGTCAATAATTTAAATTAATCATGTATAAATGCAAAATTTTTATCTTTATCTATTTTTGTGAGCACCTAAAAGCGATCTTACACGATAATACTCGTATCTGTCGGTTGGCGAAGCAATATTAGGTACCGATCGAAGTGTTGCCCTCCTCAAGGACCGGTTGGACATTCGTTCCGGACGAGGCTAATTGGCGAACGAGGACCGGACCGCATTCTTGACACCATCACGACACGGCATCCAAACGCCGCCGGTTGCAATGCACCATTACACAGTACACACTGAAACATTTTATGTAACTAAATCTTAGAATACCAACGAATCAAGTATTTCTATTGCTAACCAGTGACCCTGCTTCGCGAGGGGTGCAATTATTATGATACTAGCTGGTGCCCGCGACTTCGTCTGCGTTCTCTATGGCCTTCAAATAACACAAAAATAATTTTTCAATTCGAACTAGTAGTAGTAGCGATTAGCGAGTAAAACCAAATAAACAAACAAACTCTTCAACTTTATATATTGGTAGGTATAAATATTCCCTGTTTGACCATCTCTCCATGAGTGAAAACCGAATTGAAATCGGTTTTCTTTTATGTTAAGGTTGACAGACAGGCTGTCAACCTTAAAATAAAAGAAACATAACATAAATAGATGAGGTCCACTCATCTATGTTTGTGTGTATAATTTGCAGAATAAAATGCATCCGTGCGAAGCCGGACGCCGCCTAGTTAATAATAATAATATTAACAAATATAGTAAAATCAAAACGTTTGAGAATACGCAGAATGAGACGAAGTTTCTATTGGTTCCAGTAAAAATATCAACCAATTAAAAATACCAATTAAAATGTCAGCGATTAAATTTTAAACTACAAAACAAATTAAGTGAAAGTAACTTTATGTCTCACTTAGAAACGTCAAGTTAGAACATCAAGTTATCCAATATTTTTTTTCTATGTACGAACCTTTAGAAATCGTTTTGTGAATGAGCAATCTTTGATGTTGACTTTCCATTTCGTTTGTCTAACCTAATATCGTATGATACAAAATTATTCTTGCTCCAACATTTCGTCGGCCTAATTCGTTAACCTGCTAAGTCCATTTTTGGGCAATTTCACTTTTTATACTTTGCGACAAGTTGAGACGATTATCTACCGTTTGGTGAAAGAATAACGACGATTATCAAACTAAAAAAGTGAGAAATTTTATAAATGAAAAACTGCTTTCTGACTAATAGCAAATCTTCACAAAGAAAACCTGCTAAATCCTATGTTTTGTACTGATAATGTCATTGTTTTACATGCGACGCACAACATTTTGTCATGTCATTTTTCTTCCTCCTGAAAACTATGCAAAATGTGACTTAGCAGGTTAACGAGTTAGGCCGACGATTTGCCATTTAAAACCATGGACAAGGTTAGGTATTTCTTATGAACACATATTAACAGAATAGAAGACACATTGTGAACGGAGTTTCGTATCGGCATTTTTATTTTTGCAATTCAAAACATGACATTAAGTGTGCTCTTGTAGTTCTGTTCTAACAAGTATTGTTACGAAATGAAATTTGTAGAAATTATTTCAATGAAGCAATTAATTTTTGATGTTATTGCAATACTAGCGACCCGCGACCGGTTTTTCACGAGTGTATTGTTTTCTGCAATTAATTTTATTATTTGTAGTGGCATATCGTCGCTGCGCGTGCGAATCCGCATAAGAGCAATTTGTAAAAACCGCGTTTTGCTGTTACGCGGTTACGCAGCGACGATATTATGGCACACTGCGTTTTGCAGTCAGTTTGGTCACAATTTTTAGCAACAGTGACCACCCCCTTACAGAAAAGCACCGTGAAATAACAGCACGTTTGCTGTTGTGTTTCGGTGAGTAAGTTATTAGTTTAGATTTAACAAGTTATCTTGTATTTTCTCGCCCACAATCCCCTTCTATGTCTCAATTCTTTAATAATAATCTTACTATGGTCGGCAGCACATTTATGGCATCTATATATCAGTACTAGTTGGTGTTCGCGACTTCGTCCACGTTGAACTTTAAAAAATTTGGGTGACTTCTTGTTGCTATAACAATTTGGACGGGCGTTAGTTTTTTTTATTTTATATTAGATGATCCATCGGGAACAGTCTTTTTTCTGGATGAAAGGTACGTCCTATGTCGCAAAGTGTATGCAAAATTTCATGCTGATCGGTTGGGTAGTTAGAGCGTGAAAAGGCAACAGACAGACAGACAGTTACTTTCACATTTAAAAAAAAGTTTATTAACAGTTAGATCGTTTTTACAATAACCATGATTCAAGACTCCTTTTAAGCGGAAGCCTGTGCCAGGAGTCTTCGCTCTTCGATAAAAGCTAGTAACAATATATTATACCTACCTATATATATTTTAACAAGAAAAATGACAGTCAGCCTGTCTGCGGACCATAAAAAAAAATGTATAAAAATATTGTTTCGATTACTTGCAACTGATATCGAACGATCGATGTATGTTAAGGATTATTTTTTAAATCGAATGCAACAAAATCAATTCGATTTCGCCGAAAGCGGAATGTCCTGACGGTCATAAACTGTTAAGAACGCCCGATTATTTGTTTTGGACTTACATTCTTTGTGCTTGACACGATTTCTTTGGTAATATGATATTCAAATCAATTTTAACCCTTTCAATACAATGTGAACTTATGTATACACGCTCTTAATGTATTAAAAAAACATGCATATTAAAATGTAAGTCCTAACTTATAAATGCTAAAGTCGTTTTTTGTTTGTTTGTTATGCATCCATGCCTTAACTAAACCAAATGTCATGATGATTGTAAGTTTGTATTTTGTAAGGATTACTCTGTTACCGAGACGAGAGACTGACAGAAATATAAGAGCAATAAAGAATGAATAAATCTAGTATTAGCAAAATTTTGTAATAGTAGGGCACACTGTATTTTTGCAGTCATTTGGACACCACGACGACATTTAATTGTCTCAACAGCTGATACAAGTTCGTATTATGAGGGCCTAGTGCGAGTTTAGTAAACGTCAATTTGTATAGGAATGAAGCAGCGGCACCTAGTGGCTAACGTGTAGCGCTACTTCATTCCCATACAAATTGACGTTTACGCGTTCGACGCGTTGATCGAGTAAAACTCGCACTACACACTCTGGTTAGACTTATCTTTTCAATTTCATGTGTGTATACTTTATGTTCGCCACTTTGTTTAATAGTAAAGAAAGTTAACCTATGTGTTTGTAAAATCTATAATAAGTAAATACCTCATCACTTATATTATACGAGATGCCTGCTGTGCCCTTTTCGTTGCAGTGGGATTTGATATCAAATACACAGATACTTATTTACTTAATACTAACTAGTTCAACTAAAATAATTTTGACAAAAATCAGAAGGATTTATTTTAACGCCGAAAAAATAGGAATATTAGATGTATTTTCCTGCAAAGTTTATATTAAGCATTTTCACATGTAACACAGTAAAAATAAAGAGTTAAAAGCGCCACTAATTTATGACTGTAACAAATTTAATGGGCAACTAATAATTGGACGGTATGCGCGACGAATCGTCCGACGAATCGACCGATCGGTCCATGCAGTAATTTACAAGCGGGGGTACAAAGAAACTACATGGATACAAGTTACACGGTAGATCGTATTTCGTAAGCAATAGAGACCAAAATGCACGGTCGTGGGAAGGCTAATGTGGCCACAGGCCCATTAAATAGACCCAGTAAAATAGCAATTATGTTTAAAAGCTATTGCTCGATTTTATGTTAATTTAAAGCAGGTTCAAGACAGATTTCTGTGTAATTTTTTCACACGTTCGTTCGGTTATAATGTGGAGTAATTTCGTTTATATCAGTCGTGGCTAAGATATTATGAGACCTTTTTACAGCGTACACGCCAAAGTAGTAATATAAATAAATAAAATTAAATAAAACAGACCTGAAAATTTTATATTTACCTCAAAGTTAATATAAGTTTAACCACACTTAAGTATAGCTTCACCCCTTTTTACATTTTGACACAAAGTGTGTTACTACAACGTAATTACGCTGCCCTCAGCAAAACTTGCATATTCAAAAAGGATTTAAATCTTTCATAAAAGGTTTATTATTACATACTCAAAAAGTTTCATAAAAGGATTTAAATCTCATAAAAGGTTTATTTGCCAATTTTTATCTAAGTTATAAAGACCATGGAAATAAATTTTTGATGTAAGATGAAACATTTCTACACATGAAATTAAAAAGAATGATAGCTGCAGGCCTTATAAGGATAATAAAATTGTCTATCTAGATTCTAGATGGCTACTACATTTTAGATGCAGACCAACTTTGAAAATTTCATTTCTAAAGTATACACTGCCAGGAATCGAACCCGGGAACCCTCAGACGGAGCGTTAAGGCAAGCACGCCAATCACTCATCCTGTTAGTTAAATAGTTAAACAACAAAACTGTTAGATCTTTAAACAAAAAGTTATTTTTCTCTTTGAAGTGCGGCTACATTTCCATATTAATATTTTCCATGTGCAATCCAGTGTAAGAATGTATGTTGCAAATGAAAATTCATTGCACAAAGCACTAACTCTTACTTAGTCTTGACAAAGTAACGACCCTCATTATAGCGGTACGGATAAACCTTTTAACATAATTAATTGTTATATCTATAGCAATAATGAGCACTTATGAACATTCAAACTATAATCGCAATGTCAAATGGTCTTTGAGCGACTCTCGTTGTGGTTACATTTTAAATGATAAGATTTACTAGAAGAGGCATGATGTTTAGAAATACCTTAGGGTGCTTGTTGAGACACTTTATTACCTATTTTAAATTTGTCTTTGCCAATAATAATATACTAAAACTTTTATCTGTCACGATTTATTATAATTACAAATAGACGCCGCAGATTGGACGACTGCTGCGCAACGCGGCTATCACTAGTTGCCATCGAGTTTTACTCGATCAAACGCATCGAACGCGTAAACTCGAATTTGTATAGGAAGAAGCAGCGCCATCTAGTGGGTAGCGTGTGGCGCTGCTTCATTCCCATACAAATTAAGTTATTTATTTTTGACGACAGATGTCGCTGCGCCGGCAGGTTATAACGCGCTATCATTTCGTTCTTCAAAATCACTTTTCATAAATGATTTTTATTTGAACGGGACGCTCATTGAGAATGTCCGGTCCGAATTTAGTGTTACACCAGACAAACAACTGCTAAGCTGAAGCCCGCCTTCAGAAATTTTTGCAATAATAATGGTGGGTGAGTCAAATGAGACCACTAAAGAAAGACACATCTAGTAGTGGGCTGTACTAGGTAAAATTGGGAACCTGTTCCAACTGTTCCGGTGACATCGAAATAACAGTTCCATTTACCTGTTATTAAAGAACAGCCTGTTATTTTTTACAAGATAGTATTTACTTGATGACCTGTTCCAAACCTGTTCTTGTTTCACTACTGCTACCACATGTTATACATGCAACACACATTTGACACATTGGACTGAAAAATCTCCATGATTTTACAGGCTTAGGACTGTCAGATTTATAATTTAAACTAATACTGAAACTAGTCATTAGGTTAGGTACAAATATGGTTTACACTACTAGGGACTTAAACAAAGGCACTAAACTAACTAGATATTTACAGTTATTCTTAATTACACAAACACATAAAAACATTTAAGGACAATTTTTTTTAATGAAATATGAAAAATTAATTTACTCAAGAAAAAGAAAATCAATAAACGAAATACGAATGAAAAATTTAAAATTGAATTAAAATATTTGAATTTTGAAATGTCACTGTCATAATATTGATTGACATAAAATTCACGTTCGGATACATTACTGTAATCATAGTTCATTATCTTTTTGCGCTATTACGCAATATATATATATATATATATATATATATATATATATATATATATATATATATATATATATATATATATATATATATATATATATATATATCGTTAATAAAATAAAATAAATATGAACGTGAACTTAATCTACGTTATAATGTTCAGGTTCAGCTTTATTATTAATTTTATTTTAATAGATATAATAATATGTATTGCATACTAGCAACCCTTTTGCTTGTTACATTAAAATATTGTTCGAGTTTCCGAACGCCATCGGCTGTAATAGGTGTATCTCTTTTTAACTAAGGTAAATTGAATGAGAGACAGCTTGTTCCGGAACAGGTGAACAGTGAACAGTTGGATACTTTCATATTCGATCTATGGAAGTATCTAACTGTTCACCTGTTCCTAGTACAAACATGATAGAACCACAGATAAAATTAACAGGAACAGTTCAATCGGCTAAGACGTCACAGTTCCAACCTGTTAATTTAAAATATCTGTTCTTTTTACCTGTTACGATAAATACGCCTCACTCCTAGACACATCTAGAAGAATTCTTATTCCGCGTACAAGAATTCTTTTAATGCCAAGCGCAGGTCGCTCTGCGAGGAACAGGCAATAATTGGTTAAATCACTTAGGCCAGCAAACGTCGTACTTCTAAAACTACGAGTACCTATATCTTTGTATCTGTGTTTTATTGTAGGTGTTCGTTTGAGTGTTCCTTTATTTTTTATATACATGCATGTAGCTCTATTATTTAGCTAGGTATCCCGTAGTTAGTAATGGTTACTACATATGAGAATAATATGAACAATAGTTAATTTTATCAAACATTAGACTGAATCAAAACAATCAGGAATTGTTTAATTTTTTTATTACTTTTTATCACTAAGTAATAGTAATAATAAAAAAGACATATATATAGATAAAAGCCATATAAAATTACACTAGCCTTTTGTCTTACTAGCTTTTGCCCTCGACTTCGTCTGCGCCCCGTTTTTCCATTTTTACATATATTTTTGTTAGGCGTTGATTTTTTTAAATGTTAATGTCGACATACAGGCCACTTGGTGGTAAGTGGCTACCGTTGCCTATAACACAAGCAATACCACAAGGGATATAGGTAAATGAGCTCTGGCATCCCTTAGTCACTGAAACACAACAGCACATATGCTGTTTTTTCACTGTGGTCTTATGATTTAATGTTAAACGAGTTACATTATTATATTGTATAACGTAGGCACTTAGTTTTTACGACTTCTTAAGTTGTTATGTTCGTGAAATACAATGGTTGTGACGCGAGACAGAAAAAAACAAGATCTTATGTCGTTCCAGACGACATATAAATGGGAATATATGGAAAAACTTTACTATTAACACTAAATCACTGTTACGCGATCAACTGATCGCTCGCTTGAATGCGAGTAAACGGCCAATGACAGCCGTAAATCACTTCCTGTAAGAGAAATCAAGGTCAGAATTAAGTTAAGCTGGTGGGTGTAACTTAAGTTAAGCTCAGAAAAGAATTTTACTAAAATCCGCACTAATATTATAAATGAGAAAATTTGTATGGATGGATGATTGTACTGTTGCATACACGTTGTCTGGGACACCAGAAAGGACATAGGGTACCTTTCATCCAGAACGCGGACGAAGTCGCGGGCATCCGCTAGCATTTTCTCAAAGGATTTTGCGAGTACCATTTTTAAAATAGCATTATAAAAACGCACAATTCAAATCAAAACCATAAATAGCAGACCCCGAGACATTTTTTTCAAAAACTAGTCAATCAAGCCAATTGAGTAAGTATATGAAATTATAGAGACACTTAGGGCCTCTTTAACAAACTACATGTAAAGTTTTGATTAGTTACTTTTAGAAATCATTTTATGTTATATTGAATTATGCACTCGGTTTACTGCATCATTGGATAGCCGATTTTTTTTTATTATTTTCTATTTAATGTTTGGGACGTTTACCGTACAAACAAAGGTATATCAGCTCCATTATCCCCGGTTACCGGTGACATATTAATTTATAACAAAGAAATACATAGGTATTACAGTTAAATACATGTAACAAGTTCTAAAATATCCCTTTGAGTCCCTTACATGTTTAAAATGTTCAACATTAATACGACAAAGAATCAGATGTAGAGTTTAGTACCATTTAGCCCAAGCATACAAATTTTTAAGCTTGCAAAACCTATATTTCTAACACTATTTTTGACTCTTCATTACCCACATGTCAATACTTCGATAATTTGGAAGTAGTTTTGTCCTTTTTTTATATTAAAATTAATTCTCCCAGGTTAAAAGACGTTTACACTGATCTATAATGTTTACATTGTTATGTTAATAGATTAATAATTAAATTAATTAATGATGCATTAGTGTAATCATAGCTTAGGCAGATTGAAATCTATTTTTCCCACTAATCGACAGTATAATTGCTGGGATTGAGCTATAATTTGAACAGTAAATCTTTAGATTTTTTTAGCTATCATTTTAATAGACTACAAATTAAAACGTATAATAAAAAATGAGCCTTAGTTTTTCTTGCCATTCGAACAGCATGAAAATAATGGACAGTGCTTTATAAGCAATTTGTGATTGGGCTTGGCATAGTGTATCTGTTGGGAGGTATTTTTTTTATATAGAATGTATATATTGATTTCCAAATTACCCATAATTCTATCAGGCTAATTATAAATACCTAAGCCACCCACCATCAAGTGGAACGTCAGCCTGTCTGTCGACATTAACATAAAAAAAGCAATATTCTTTTGTGGGTCATATAACTAATAATATCCAACGGATTCCAACTTTATTCGATAACTTATAATTCATTCTTGATATTCTCAAAAATGAATTATACATACCAAGAAGTACATTATAGTCTTATAAGGCTTCTCAAGAAACATCTGAAAAGGCGTGACAAAATTGTCGTTATAGGCAGATCTTCCTATATTTAATAAAGTTCCCGTTTGCCTCTGTATCTGTACCAAACCATCCAATTGATTTTGATACGGTTTTCACTAATGGATAGAATGAAAAACGAGGAATATTTGCAACATTCTCAAAAAATATTGCATCCTTTCGAAGCCGGGAGTGAATTGAATTATCAAATTGAAATCTTACTAAAGAGTCCGAAGGCCCGTCCATTGATTTTTGAATGTTTACCCCCACCGATCGCCGCCTTTCCACCATTTATCGCTTCCTTGACGCCATTGCCCGCCATTAATGCGCTTAATGAGCGTTTAAGACGCTGCCCGAGAGCGGTGCGATTGTTTTATCGACGCAATTAAACCGCGCTCATCCCTATACAACTGTATAACAATAGAGTTGGGACACTTGAATTGATTCTTCACAATCGCGAATTTTTTTCACAATATTTCATTCTTAGCGCGTGCATATTTTTTTCATCTAACATAACGAATAACATCTATTAATGATTCTATAATATTTTAACGACCAGCTTTGCACGGAATTCTGAACTTCGAAATTCCTTCGAGTACTTTCGTAATTTTTGGTTTATTATTTGGAAGCCTTGCTGAAGTCCTGTAGTATTGCACTTTAGGTCTTCAATTATTTCAAAATTGCATTCGTACAAGCCACGGGCGGTTCGCTGATTTTTTTTTATATAAAAGTATATCTTTAAAGCTACAAATTGTACAGCACTTGTTTGTATCTATCTAGACAGTGATATAATGCATATTGTGGAGCGTATTTTTCTCTGTTGCACCAACAGTTTGCTGCGTACGATTGTTTACTGACCTAATTAAATAGGGCCATGTGAAATATGTTCACCGCTTTGCTCTGCACTTTTCTCATTATCTAACATTAGTATTGCTAAGGAATACAATTAATGCATGTCTCAGAAATTGTCGTTAATATGAATTTAAAATCAACGTATCCAAAGGCTAACCATAAAGTAAGTTAGTCTTAAGACCCCAGATAGAATAATAATTAAAGATAGAGTCTGTGGACGGCAGAGTGAAGCCGGTAAAACTGTGTTTTCGCTGTGTACATACACGGCTACACGCACACAAATGCTATCAAACTACGCTTTAGTTATTTGAAATATTTAAGTACTAGTGAAAATGCCGAATTGCGCAGTGAAAGGGTGTATAAAGCTAGTCTTCAAAATATAAAAAGCAGGATGGAATCACACTTCACACGTAATGGCCTCTACACACCAAAGCCGCCGGGCATGTTTTGCGATAATCGTGCTATATTTTGCATTGTTCTTAACCCGGCTACTTTGGTGTTAAGAGGCCTTAAGTAAACTTAGAAAACGATATTTTCTAATAAAAATAATAAAAAAATGGGATTTTAGCTTGGAACACAAAATATCAATAGAGTAAACGGCCTACGCGCACGTCATGTTTATAAAATCAGATTCACTATATTGTCCTCAAAATTCTATCTGTAGATCTTATTTTGGGTCGTCGGAAATAAAGCGAGTCACAATTTTTATGAAAAAAAAAGACTCGCCGCCCAGTTTCGTACGAATGCACGAATGTATACAAACCGTTACCGTTTTTCACTCTTTGCATTAGTAAAAACCGTATCAAAATCCGCCTTGTAGTTCAGAAGAGGTTAGTTGAAAACAATATAGCTTACTTTGATGCTGAATTTATTACTGATACAATGTTTGTATCAAAATCCGAGGATTGAATTTGTGTGAAAATTAATCCGCACACACAAAGCCATATAAAACAGTAGTAGAAACAAAATATCAATTGAGGCCGGTGTTGTCGTTTTTTATATTGAGCTCTGTAAAACATTGGGTTTGCGTGTGTAAGCGCCTTATGCGAGTTTAGCACGCGACGTACAGACAAACTAAAAAGTGTTTACTGAAATTTATTTCTTTTTTGAACTCACATAAATATGGTTAGCTATCCTATTTCAATAAAGTAACGATGGCTGATAATTGCTTACAAGTTTTATGACACTACTACATAAACTATCATGCATTAAAATGATACTCATTTAGCCCTGTTTTTTTGTTTGTTTTTTAGGTCTTTTCTTAAGTTACAATATTTTTCTGTACGATAAATGCCACCGACGAGACGTGTAAATAGGAGAGTGTCGGATATTTAACAACAAAATATAATTAAAATCGATACTAACTCCAAAAACTCCAAAATTATATTGAACATACATACATGAAACCGCATATGTTTTACATATATTTAGTATAATATATGAATTATAAATTCATTAAATTAATACATTTCATATATAAAATGGATTAGATATAATTGAGGGGTCTAAGTGTAAATGCGCCACTATCCAGTTCTTTAAATTTTTCACTAGAGACTAAAAACTTGCTTATTGACTTTAAATTATGGTATTATTTTGTTTGTTTGTTTTATTTTAGAGGAAAAATATTATAATTCATGTCATTTTCAATAATATAAGTATATCTAAATATTATAGGCAGAAACTGGCTTTGAAATATGGATAGAGGCAGTTATGGATTTTTTGGATAGAGGCGCATTTGCAATTAGACCCCTCAATTATAATATGCAATTTTTTTTTGCATTTTAATAGTTTTGCACGCGACAGTACATTAACTCTTTAATATTTTTAAAGGCATCGCCACAGTCAGATATGATTGACTATTACGAATGCATGTTACATTAAAATTTATCCGACTTCATATGTAGCAATTTGTTTAACTATATTCACAAGCTGTTGAGCGATAAGCAGCTTTAAGTTCGTTCACGTGAACAACTTTAAAAAAAAATTTTGCTTAGAAGATTTATTTAGTGCGGTTTTTTTAGTGTGGTGGCTTGAACTTTCGAGAAGCGGAGTGCATGTTTTGCATGTGGTAAGAGGGGGTTTAGGGGAATATTTACAGTTTATTTTAGTAAAAATTTAGTACAAAAAATGTAGATAACATGTGTAAGTAACTGACATTAACTCTAAAATTAACTCGCCAATAAATCGACGATGAAGTGCCAATTTTTGAGAAATAAACCTTTTATTTCAATGACATACAGTGGCGTCCATATGAATAGCCTCACTCATCAAAACGTATACTTTGCATACTTCTAAATAATCTAATAATAAATTAACTACCTCACATTGAATAACATAAGCTGTCTTGTAATGCTAACCAAATTAATAATTATTAAGTTATCAAATATAAAAGAAATCACACGAAACAAAAAATAACCCCTTCCACTTGAATAGCCTCATTGATTAAGTAAAGTCATTGAACAATTAAATATTCTTTGTTTTAATATTTTGTGCTCTTTCCATTAGACCTTATTACTTAAAAATCCGATTAGGTACCGATTTATACAAAGAATGTATGTAATTAATATCCATACAGATCCAAAAAGTGTAAATTGCTTGAATTAATTCTTCTCTCTTGGTAAACTGTTGGTCGTTGGAATAAACTTCCGAGACATCCAGCCCCAAAAAATTTTCTATGATATTTAGATCTGGGAAGTGTGATGGCCAATCTAAAACTTGAATTTGTCTTTTTTCAAACCACTTTTATTTACGTGATCTGATGTATGTATAAGTGCATTATCATGCTGAAAAATTATTTTTCTTCTTCTCATGACTATAAACTTTATTTTTATTTTCTTTCAGTACTTCTAAATATTTTTCAGCATTTTGTTTTCGTTTAACACGACTAGATCAATGGGGTCATAATAAGAAATCTCTCCCCGAACCATCACTGAACCAAATGTTGAGGGTTAACGGGATAGCACTCTAGTTTCCTTTCTTAGATCGTTAAAATAATATTTAAATCCATCGGGGCCATCTATATTAGACTTTTTCTCGTCGCTAGAAACCAAATTCTGCCACTGCGTTGTCCAGCACATGTACTTTTTAGCAAAAGAGAATCGAGTTGCTACATGGTGATTGCGCAAAGGAGGTTGACTCATTATCTTCTCCCGTTTAAGGCAAGATGTTGTTCTTGTGACTCGCCGAACTGTAGACAGAGATGCTCTAGTATTTATTTCTTTTGCTATTTGCTTGACACTCTTTGTAGAATTTGAAGCAGCGCGTAAAATTGCTCGACGTTCACGGTCCGTTGTGACACATTTTGTGCGTCCTTTATATTTTTGACCATAATTTTCCTTATTTTTTACTTTATTATTGATCACTTTAGGGCTGCGATCGATTTTCTTAGCTATCTCACGATTAGATAACTTTTGGGATAGTACGTTTCGGTGAGTGAGTAAAGCTGCGTACCCACTGTTCGCGCATCAATTAATCAATGACTCAGTAGTGTGTATAAACATCGAAAAACTTGATGGGCTTGACCTTGAGGTATCTTTCGTTTGTACATTATCGGACCTGCTTTCTCTCGTACAAATGT
The DNA here is from genome assembly GCA_945859745.1 of Synanthedon formicaeformis. Taxonomy (NCBI): domain Eukaryota; kingdom Metazoa; phylum Arthropoda; class Insecta; order Lepidoptera; family Sesiidae; genus Synanthedon; species Synanthedon formicaeformis. The sequence continues at coordinate 2,735,921 of OX243977.1, forward strand.
TATCATTGCGTCTCGCTTATCCGTGGCTCCTCCATCCCCGTCATCGTTAATTTTTACGCATACCACACTAGTGTTATGAGCTACGTGATAAGATTTAGTGTGATATTGCACAAATTTTTCGCATTTTTCGCCTGTCGCTCAGCAGACGTATTTAGATAATAAGCCTGCCAGAATCGGTTACTGCGCATATTTGACACGTGATATCGCTAGATGTTTATGCTACACACTACTGAGGCAGTTGCAGATGCGTGGTGCACGATTGATGTGCGAACATAGTGAGTACGCAGCTTTACGGATGCCAAAGCCCATTTCCCTATCCCTTATCCCTAATCCACTTTTCTGACAATAAACATCTATACTGGTAGTAATTCTTTTGCTTTCTACAATCTGCGCTTAATAAACAAAAGACAACAACGAATGGCGACGAAATGGCCGGCGTCGAATCGGCCGGCGCTGAATTGGCTTGGCGCTGAATCGGCCGCGGCGAATCGGCGGCGGCGAATCGGCGGCGGCGAATCGGCGGCGACGAATCGTCCCATCCCTGTAGTGGCACGCAAAAATGGCACTTGCGCATTTTGCGTAGATACGCGTTGTCACTAATTGTTAGGTGTATAGAAAATAACATAAAATAGTACTGTCCCCTAGGGACGTGGACAATATAGCGAACAAAAGCTAGTAAAAAATAATTATTTATATTCAGAGTTATACTCGTAGAGACAACACAGATATAGAGTTAACACAGATACACGCTTTATATGGTATTTTTTATTTTCAATTTAGGATAATTTTGTATTGTAAAGTATTTTTATCTATTACTAGCTCTATCTGTTTATAATATCAGCATAGAAATGATAAGTGACACATACTTATTTCGCGCTATAATACCAACGTTTTGACAATGTCAAATTGTCAACTAATTAACAAATAATTAAATACCTATTTTAATTAATTAAGTTTTGACAGTGTATGTACCTACTAACACGTGATTATACTTGAGTGGATTAAATCTAAAACGATATGTAGGATTCTGTACTTATTTTATTTTATATGAAACTAGCGACCTGTTATATGAAACTCCCGGCTTCGCACCGGCTGTCGTGTGGAATTAAATTTTTGATGTAGGTAAATGATATGTACTCGTATATAATAATGTAGGATCAAACTGTATCCTCCAATGATCACATTCTTAAATTGCCTCCAACTATGGAAGCAAATGTAAATATGTAGGTACGTATTGTTGTCAGTCTAATATTCCTCCCCTAATATTCCCTCTATATCTTCTTACATATACTTGCAGTACCTGTGGCGATGCTTGTGTTATAGGCAACGGTAGCCACTTAATATCAAGTGGACCTTCAGCTTATCTGTTCAAAAAAATAAATTCAAAAAGGGAATTAATTATTCGTCCGTGTACCGGTAAACTGACTTAATTTACCGGTGGTATAATATATTTAATTGCGTTACACATTCTCAAAGCGGATTGTCGTCAATAAATAACAGTCCGAGTCAATATCGCATTAATTCAAAGGAAAAGTGCAATTTACACCACAACAGAATGTCGTGTCGGGGCTACATAACGCGGCGGCTTTAAAACAAATTATTTTTATTTAATTTTATTTATTGAGAGGGCCGTAACACGCGAGTATTAAAGCCGGTACCTCGCGGCGGGAGTCACCCAACCTGTTGGAGAGAATAAAGGAAAAAATCACTAACCCGATACACGTCTTATAAATAAACATATTTTAAAACACTTGTATCCATTTTAATTGCTACGCGCAGTTTAATTCATATGAAATGAATGCTGCGCGTTTAAGGGCTTAGGTGCACTGCAAGCGGCGCTATAACGCTCAACAGCGAGCCAGGATTCCGAGAAGCCGTAGCGGCGGCGTCGCGTAGGAGGCAACCAGGGGCCCTAGCCAAGAGCAACCAGTGCAAACAGGAGCGTTGTGTATTTACGAAACGATAGAAAATAAAGGCCTGTGATTGGTCAAAATTTTATGTGGGCGTTACAACAACCAATCACCGGGCTTTATTTTCTATCGTTACGTAAATACACAACGCTCCCGTTTGCACTGGTTGCTCTTGGCTAGGGCCCCGGGTTGCGCCCCTTCTATATTTTCTATGTAAACATATGAGCGTCCACTCATTGCAAGAGTCGAGGCGGAAGCGCGACGGGGTCGAGTCGCGACACGCTTCCCACTCGCCGCCAAGGCAACTTCCCTATATTTTCTATGTTATAACTATAGAGGTAGATGTCGAGGCGAAGGCGCGGCGACGACGTCGACCCGGAGTCGTTTTATTTATAAAAATATTAAATAAAAATATCGTGGGCTTTATATGACTAATTAAGTAGTTTATTAACAGGTTTGTGATTGAGGAATAGGTTCCAGCGTACCTTACGCACGCGCACTTAGGATTCAACAAACATTATAATCTTATCATAACCGCCTTCGCCGTAGTAACTATACAGCATATTATCGCTTCGCATCGACATCGCAACGCTTGCAGTGTGTCAATTGGAAAGTCGTAAATAATTCTCTTTTACGTACCATACTTTAAAGTACCATACTTTACATAAATAAGAGCCAAAGTTATGTACAAATGTCCATTTGTAAATTTATATACAGTGAGAATGCGACTACGACGTAACTTGGAAGGCGTTAGCAATCCGTATCACTTGTACGCATTTTGGTCGTAACTTAGAAAAATAAAAGACTTCTATTTGGTTGTGAGGAAGTGATAGGTCAGAAATATTATTGTGTTGAAACTAGGGGGTGTGAAGTGCTAACAAATAAGATGTACTTTGTAATGGTCCGCAGATGGCTAGCTGGTCTACGAGATGGGAGATAGTGGTACAATCGATGCTATTATTTAATAATATAATATGTAATGGCATTGATACTCTAATATGAGTTTAATATAAAAAAATATATATAATATAATGTCAATAACGTAGCTTTATTTTTGTTGATTGTACTTTAAACTTTTTAAGTTTTTTGGACAAACCAGGAATCGAATATTGTTATGAGACAAACGAGGAAATTTTTGGAATGTGAGACATAATATCGGGACATAATACGAGGCATAAATCAAATAAAAATAAAGAAACTTACTCATACTTCAATAATATACTTGTGTAGACAAGTATATTATTGAAGTATGAGTAAGTTTCTTTGAGGTTATTACCAATCTGTTACGGGCCTCGTAAAAGGTAGTCACTAACTGATGCGACACGTTGATTGCTAAGAGACAAAGGCGTAAGTGGTTCAAGCCTACGTAAGAATACCTATAGTACCTATTATACATATTACCTATAGCAGGTAATAGGAATATAATCATTACAATCACTACATAGTATAAAACAAAGCCGCTTCCCGCTGTCTGTCTGTCCCTATGTATGCTTAGATCTTTAAAACTACGCAACGGATATTGATGCGATTTTTTTTTAATAGATAGAGTGATTCAAGAGGAAGGTTTTAATATAAAATTTTCACGCGGGCGAAGTCGCGGGCAGCAGCTATCTAATAAAAATAAAGATACAACCCCTGAAAATTTTATAACAGCAAAGATGTCAGGCGTTATATTGATTTACACATTTAGTCAGGCGCTAAACAGGTACAGGTTTTGAGACAACTTTTAGGATGTCCTAATACAAGTTTATACGAGTTTATAGCTGGATATCTCGAATTCCGAGATTCTTATCTAATTTTGACTTATTTAACTGGATAAATATAATTTTTAACGCGGGCAAAGTGCGGGCTGTCTGTACGGCCGCGAACTCCTATTTGAAGAATACGCGGTGTCTTATACGTCCATCACCACGTGCCCGAAATACTGTGACTTCCTCTCCTTTATCGTTCTTAGCACTTCCATTTCCTTTCTCATTTCTCAATTAGGTACTTTCGTTTCACTTTCGAAATATCGCACCATAGCCGAACCGTATCTTTTTTTTATTGAATCCAGTTTTCTAAAATATCTCGACAACCATGAGATTTTAAAATGTGCAACAGATCTTCGCACCGTGTCCTTAACCATTTAAAAATCTTACTTTTATTTCAAATAATTGGCCACTTCGCAAAACGCTTACACCAAAAATCATCATTACAAATGCATTAAATGCCAAAAGCGGGTAAAATGTCCCAAAAATTCCAACTCTTACAGTTTGGTAATGCTTTGAAAACATGTCAAAATGTCCGTCCGGTTGTTAGTATTTCCATTCGAATGCGATTCTCGTGATCCAGAACATGTTTTACCCTTTGTTCCATTGTGTTTACCTTAAAAACTTTTTCGACACCATTAATTAAACATGTTTTATGTTAAACGACGGTTCTGATAAACTAAGTCTACAGCCCGACTTTGACCGTCAGCCTTCTTATTTCTAGATGCAACTTCAAATTTTGATAGCCAATACCTCTATCATGAGTTTATAATGACCTCTATCATGAGTTTATAAGTCCAATACCTCTATCATGAGTTTATAATGACCGCACTCGCTAGAGATAGCGTAAAACAGATTGTCAGTGATTATCAATTATCACTAACAAATTGTCAATAGTCATGGTTGGACTTGACCTGACTGCTTTGGACTTGACAGACCCGTTTTGGAAAAATGATGGACTTAAATTGACTGACCTGCTACTTTTGATTTTAATTTTAATTTTGCCTTTTTTAAATTGCTATTCTTACAAATGGCACTGGCAAAATCATCGGAGAAAATCTGATAAAACCAAGACATTACTTAAAAGAAATGATGAAGAAGAAGAAGATGACTTTATTGACAATCAGAACTAATATTAATATTATAAATGCAAGTTTATATGGATGTTTGTTACTCTTTCACGCAAAAACTACTGAACCGATCACTATGAAATTTTGCATACACGTTGTCTGGGACACCAGAAAGGACATAGGATACCTTTCATCGTTCAACGCGGACGAAGTCGCGGGCACCAGCTAGTTGGTATATAAAGTCATGGCTTTACTTTATGTGGTAGAGGTACTATTTACTGTTGGTTATGGGTTCAGATTTATGCAGAGTTAAAGACGTAAAAGTAATTTGTATGAGAATATTTATTATAACTTTTAAGATACAGAGATGCAATTATTTCAATATAACAAAAACGAACTTATATTTTTCTAAAAACATAAGACAAATTAATATTCACATATTTAAAAATAGAAACAACAGAACAATTAGACAACATGTACAGTACTCTGAGGGAGTATGTAAGTGTATTGAGTGAATCATTCCAACATTTACAATAGAAAGAAATCCTTTCAAATGGGAATCGTTGCTAACACCTAAATTGTTTAGGTGCATAATTTAAAACTCAAAGAATTGGCACTAGGATTTCAGTTTACTAATAATAAGTAGTGTCTAAAGCCCTCAGCGGCAAAGGAGTCGTGTGTGGCAGTTTTTGCTGAGCTCCACGCATTTCGCACATAACTATGCGGTTTGTGCGTCTTTGAATCGTTGCTACCTATTTGTCATCCTGACATACCAGATGATTATTATATACTTTTTGTTTTTGTTCTACGGTATCTTGTATAATATCTTGTATTCATTTAAAATGAAGCGATCATTGATTTTATGTTTAGTTGGTTTGTTTTATGGACAAGATCGATTGTATGCATGTCGTATTACATTTAATATTTACATTTAAAATTTTATTCTTATAATTAGTTTACAACACAGATGACGTCGGTCAAAGATGATGTCCTATTAGACATTTTGGACACAATATACAGCTGTAATTGTAAATTACTAGTTACACGTGACTTGGTCCGCGTTGAAAATAACTGTCAAAATATTATAATAATATGAGCAATATAACGCCTCACATATTCATTGCTGTTATTCTTTTGGCATGCATTAGATTTCTTTTTTGGAACCCTGGGGATGATCCCTTGGGAACATTGTTTTTTTTTTCTGGATGAATGGTAGGTATCCTACCTTTTCTGTGTTTCTAAGTTGGTTGCATAGTTAAGGCGTGAAAAGGTAAGAGACAGACAAACAGACAGTTACTTTCACTATTATAATATGGTTAATTAATTTTATAAACTTTTTGAAAAAAAAAAAACAAAATGTCGATACCACACAGTAGATAAACTTACTTTTCCAATTCCCCTAATGCTAAGATACAAAACGCACTTTTATCTCATCGAGACGGCAATTTCCCTCATATTTGTGTAATAAACGAGGCCGACCTTTAGTATGATTTCAATCTAATTCAGATCTCCCCCGCCGAATGTCTGTCCACAGTCACATAGACTGAATCGAGCTATAATGGCTTTCCACACTAGCGGAAAATAAAACCGCACAAATCTCCGTCGCTTCATCCTTTCATCTGAATGTTAAGTCGATATTGAAAACATCAATTTCTCTTGATAATTGTGTTATAAGGAAAATTCTTTGCCACAGAAATAGACCTCCGTATTCCAACGTGCTATAAATACAACCAATTCTAAAAATGTGAGATTGTGAGGATATTTTGATTCGTAACACTAACACCTAATGTGTTTTCACACGGAGTGAACGACAGCATGTATTTTGTGAAGGTGAAGACTAAATAAAACACGTTCATGGTAAAACCTAGATAGTTAGCTGAATACTATATAAATGTGTTTACCTACTTTAAACATGAAATTGCAGTCACCATCAATATTTAAAAAAATCTTGTGATAAATTCACAAAAAAAAAATATCGAATTAATACAGTATTCGTACAATTCAGCCGGGAAGTTGCTGCTTAAAAATCTTTATTTTTGATTGTAAAATGAATTAAAATCGTATTAAACTCATGTAATATTCCAAGTCTCCAGAGTGAGAACCGTCATGGCAAAATGGCATAGCAACAACCATTTGTTAGACTTGACCTGACTGCTTTAGACTTGACGGACTTGTTTTGGAAAACTCAAAGAAAAATTGTAGACTTGACTTGACTGACTGGTCTCGAGATTTGCTATTTTTGATTTTAATTTGAACTATTTTAAATTGCTCTTTTTACAAATTACACTAGCAAAATCATCGGAGAATATCTGATGGAGGCATTATAAGGCATTATAAGAGACGAAGAAGAAGGAGAACTTTTTGTTATATTATATCAATGTCAGTCCTTAGCACTTTGTATTAATGTTATTTTATTCTTTAAATTTTTTGTTGTTTTCACATAAAAAGTATCAGGAACATGTAAATCTTCCTATAGCGCCCTTTAACATGGTAACTTTAATTAATTTATGTAATTTGAATGTATAACGCAGTTGCATTGTTCGTGTGGAGAGTATTTAATTTAAGCACAGCAGGCAGACGCGGCCGGAGCGGGGATCGATCAAATAGCATGTTGTGAGTTGTGGCTCTGTTTAACAAAACTTATATTCAATATTGCATATTTTGTTATATTCATGCTTCAATGCAACGAACGATTCGGATTTTGAACCCACTACGCCCAACGCAAAATCAGAGTGTCATAAGTTTGACGTGTGTTTATTTTTTATTATATTACTTTTCAAGGCGGACGGATTCGCAGGCATCAGCTAGTTTGACACAAATTAAAACACGCCCTTAGATATTGTAAGAGCATTAACTCACAGTCATTCTGTTTTCAACACCGCTTTCACAGTAACGGGGCAACCCTAAAAGGGCCCTTTTTGTCTAGTGTCTGAACAACGCCGCCAAATGGCTTTTTTGTCCAAAAAAAGGAGTTTTGTAAAGAGAATCCTATCGGACACTCTCCAGTCGCTTCCTTAGAGCAATTTTGTCCGAGAGATAACGTTTTAAACCAACTGTACGATTATCTACTCTTGTGAAAATGAACACACGTAAATCAATGTTCGTGGCCGACTGTCCTGGAACTATTTTTAAAGTACGCTTACATTATACTAGGAACACGATCCCGGCTTCGCCCGAAATGTAATTTTTTTATATACACAAACCTTCCTCTTTCCATTAGGGAAAACCATATGAAAATCCATTGGGTGGTTTAGAAGTAGTTTGATCAGACACATACAAGGGGACAGTTTCGGTGATTGTTTCAAAAAAAATTTCTCTACTTAAATAAAAACTTAATTGGGTTTATATATAATAGTAAAAAACATCTAACTAATGATGAAAATTGTATTCTTGTATTGTACCTTGAAATTCCTTCACGTAGTTAAGGAGTTACTAGACTACTCGCCGGAATTTATCTCGCCCGAACCGGCGAGTAGGTAAAAATCAAATATGATCTAGGAATTATTTAATATTTAGTTTTGATAAACGTGTGTATTTAAGTGAAGATTGTATTAGGATGGTGTATGAATATAAATATTATTATGTTAAATTATTATTATTTTTAAATGCCAAAACATATTTCTTTCTTTCTTTCTTACCTTCCAGAGCAGAGCACTTGCAGCATCGGTATGCACTGTGCGTTGTTTCCTTATAGGCGACAATAGCCACCTACAACCAAGTGTACCGTCAGCCTGTCCGTCGACATTACCATTAAAAAAAGTGTTCCTTCTCCTGCTCATTGCGCGATCACCTCAATAAATACAAGTAAACACCGGTAATTTGATTTGATTTCCAGAAGAGCTAACTGTAATTTTTTAAAACGAAAAAGTTGTATAAACTTCTCCGCCTATTTAGTAATTCAAACAGCGGATGTAAGTAAAACAAAATGGCTACCGGCAGGTGAATAAATTTTAGAACAAATCTCAACTTCGCCTGTCACCGAACAAGTGAGTGAAACAAAACAAAAGATTTACGCGATAACTTTTGCACAGCTTAGAATTAGTTAGCTGCTGTCTGAATTAAGGACAAACTTTGTATTTCTGTTCGTCTTTTGTAAACACACATGAGGAGGTACAACGATCATTGAAATAGAGATTAAAAACATAGTATAACATATAAAGGAAGGTGGTTTGTGTATTTTTTTAAAATTAATAACTAGATGTTGTACGGGCTTCGTCCGCGTAACTATGAAATATCTAAGCCTATATTACTTCTCCTATATTCACCTGCCTATATACTTATAGCCTATATACAAAAATACAAATCTTCTCTCTTTATAATAATTATATAGACTATATATATATTTTATATCTTTACTAGCTGGTGCCCGCGACTTCGTCCGCGTTGAGAGTAGTAACGCCGGACATCGTTACATCGATGTTATCGCTGTGATGACGAAATCTTTTTTTATTTTTTTTATCTTTTTTATGTCTTAAACCGTAAAATGGTCCTACTTTGCTCCAATATTTGCTCCAAAAAAAAGGGAATTATGAATATTGTTCACACTATTAATTATTAAATATACTCATATGTATTAATTTAAAGAATAATATGTTATCTAACATATTTTTAAAGTTAAATCAACGTAATGAAGTTGCACCGATTTGGACATATTAAGCGATAAAACATTTAAAAGAATTGGAGCATAATTAACCCTATAGGAGCAAAGTAGGAACATTTTACCGGTATAGCCCATGTCTTATTTTGATGTATAAGCGTGAAAAAGTAACAAACATCCATACAAACTTTTAAGGAAGTAAGGATTAGTAAGGATAGTATATACTAGCTATTGCACCCGATTTCGTCCGCGTAACTTTATAAATTTGTAATAAAAGCGTGAAGCAATGGATAGTCTGTATGTAAGAGAAACTCGCTTTTAGAAATAATTTTCTATTTCCTTTATTTGTTAATAACTCCCAATCTATTTCCGCTTTTACTTAGATATACCGAAGTGGTTTATGCTGTTGAATGTCAATCAATAAATGTCAGTATTCGCTAACTGTAGTTATTTTCTTTGACATGTGCCCGTGTGGATACTGAGTATTCGTAACTATTACTGGGATCCTAGCCAAGAGCAAACCAATGCAAACGGGAGCGTTGCGTATTTACGAAACGACAGAAAATAAAGCCCGGTGATTGGTTGTTGTAACGCCCACATAAAATTTTGACCAATCACTGGGCTTTATTTTCTATCGTTTCGTAAATACGCAACGCGTTAACGATATTAATTACGAAACGATTTGCATTGGTTTGCTCTTGGCTAGGGGCCCTGGATAAATTTAGATTTTTCCCGTTTGCATTGAAATGCATCGGCGCACACTATAAATTGAATAATTTTTAGGCAACGTTATAAATATCTCTAATCCTTTGGTATTATGTCAGAAGCTATAAAAAAAATAAAAAAATCTATATAAAAAAACAAATTAAGATTTTTTTTTATGTTAAGGTCGACAGACAGGCTGACGGTCCACTTGATGGTAGGTGGCTACCGTCGCCTATAACTCAAATAACGCCATAAGTGCTACAAGTGCGCTGCCGACCATAGAAGGATTAAGGATAAGGGATAAGGAAGGGAAGGGGGTAATGGGCTCTGGCATCCCTTACTCACACACCGAAACACAACAGCACATTATGCTGTTATTTCACGGTGGTATTCTGTAAGGTGGTGGTTACTGCCGCCAGACGGGCTGCCCAAATGACCCTGTGTGCTGCCCAGTGTGCCCTACCACTACTTTTAAATCCAGACCAGAGTCAATTTTGAAAATTATATTAAAATTTCCAAAGTTGACCCCACCGGGAATCGAACCCGGAGCCCCTGAGACGTAAGGCAAGCACCCTTGCCATTCGTCCAACGGGCTCGTCAAATTTTTAATTTTTAATTTTCGTAAATTTTTAAAAATATATTCATATGTCATAATATTTAAATATATGGATATAATTCAATATGTATTTAAAATCGTTGGGTGGTTTAGAAGATATTAGCGGAGAAATAGACAGAAGGGGGACAGATACTTTTAGCACATTGGTAATCAAACTATTTCGCTAGGTTCTGTACATTTCCCTTACAGAAACCTATGTTAATTCACCACGAGTTCAAGTCAAAAACCAAAAATAAAAAAGTGACCCAGTGAAGTGAATAAAAAAGTGAATAATAAAAAAGATTCAATATTTTATCATGCGAGACCATGCGTACACGGTGAAAGTCACGGTATGGAACTTGATATACTGAAAAATTATATAAAACTGAATTTTACATACTAGTAGTTTTTTTAGTAGTTGCTAGGCACACTGCGTTTTGCAGTCATTTGGGCAGCCCGTTTGCAGAAGACAAAAATACCTCTTTTCACTTGTTGAACTTACGAGGTATTAAAACATTTTGTATGGAACTGTGAACATGTTATAGGTATAAATTGAACACCCACATATTTCAAATTTAACACCACAAGAAATCGTAGTAACCTTAACATAAGTATATAATTATAGGTACAGATTATCTTTGATATGATAAGTTCTGCTATTGGATATGAGATTAGAAAACGCTACGAGGGAAGATTAGAAAAGTTCAGAACCTCCTTTGTAATATAGTCGTAACCATAAAACAGCCTCGTGAAATCAACATTCAGCTTGTGATGAAACACTTGTAAACACACGGAAAACGAATGCGTCAAATAACGCTGTTGTTTATTTGATTATGTGTTTCCAAAATTGGAATCTGTAACCTATTAACTTAAAGGTTTTTTTATTTTATTAAAAAATTAATAAAGCATAAGAAACATATGAATTTCCCTACCTAAACACACCAAAAAACGAAATGTCATGTTTGAAAGTAGTTCTTTCACTAAGGAGAGAGATTCTACTAAGAGAGAGATATTAAGAAGGGGATTGGGAAGGTTATTAAGGCATCACTATAAATAAGTCAAAGTTCCAGCCGTTCTCGCTTAGCAACACATTTAACTATTCGTTTTTATTTATATAGATATAGTGAAGAATCTCTTAAAAGTTTGTGTGTCGTGTGTATAGAAGACGTTAAACTTTTGTTTATTGGACGTACGAGAATTTGTATTCAGGAGAACAGGAAAAAAATAACGCTTTTATCGCCTTATTGTACTACAAGAAACTCCAAAATAAAATATAAGTCTCCAAAATAAAATACAAGTCTCCAAAATAAAAAACAAGATGAGTGGATTCAAACTAAGTTTTGTTCGCCGCAATAGACGCACGTGTGTTTCACTCATTCCTGAAACCCTCATAATACATTATTGCCGCAGTCTGAGACGGGACATGTACCTGAACACCATCCATTGTTCCCGGGATGCCTTTTTTAAAGCATAACAAAGCCGCAAGGCATGCACCGCGCGTAGCCCACTCTTTGTGCCTCATAGACACCGGTGCACTTTATATACAGGCTGAATCTTCTTCAATAGAATAAAAAAAGTATTCAATGTTAATATTCTTGACACAATCGCTGATACATATAATTGCTGATATATTTATTTTATTTATTTATTTATTTTAGTAGATCAAGTACACTAGGCATGCAAGGTGTGCTTCATGAGTTACACAATATTTTTGTTATATTTAAATTATGTAAATAAAAAAAAATTATAATTAATGCAAATAATAAAAATCTATTAATAAAAAGTACTACACACAATAAGACGATACATTTAAAAGTAAAAAACTCAGTAATTTTAAAATATACCTACTACAGATTGAGGCTACCAAAATATGTGGTAGGAGTATTAAGTTTTTAGATCGATTTAAATAATTAATTCTTGATTTAAATAATTAATCAACGTTTTAATTTTTGAAGTGAAAACTTCTTTAGGCACGTCGAGCACTTTTGGTATGGAGAAATAGCACTAAATTCGAGTGACCGTCACGTCACGCCAAAAGATTCATATAGGTACAACTTTCACAGTGATGGTCAAACGTGTTGGAATTCAGGGATTACGTATATACAAATATCTTTTTTTTAATGTAAGAACATCTATATCTGTCTAAGTATATCTAATATATGCAATATTATAAAATAAGGTCGCTGTAAGCTTCTGTTTGTTTCTTCGCCAACGTCTTCTAAACCACAAAACGGTTTTCACTAATGAAAAGAGCGATAATCGAGGAAGGTTTGTAAATAAATTTCAGATAAATTACAGTATTGGTGCAAGGCCGGGGCTAAAACATATAAATTTTCCCGGTGACTCCAAGGAATTTGTACTTTCACGAGTTTGTTTTATAAGGATCGATGCTTTTATATAATATCCCTGCTGTATAGAGCAATAAGGCAAAGTGCAGAGTGCTTTTGTGTCGTATCATTTCGATATAGGCTCGTCTGGGGTGCTCCTCTGATGTTACATCATTTGCTTTTAATTTGCAAGGGTAGCATTACAGGGGAAACATCCAATGTGGACGTATTCGAGTTTCTAACGAGAGGTATACCTACCTAAGTTCGTTATTATAAATTAAATTTTTATATGATACTTGTATGTCAAAATGAAAATGTGTTTATCGATAATCATAACGTAGTTTCTTTTGAATATAAAGTCATCTGTATATCGTCACTTTTTCCTAATTTATTATCCTTAATCCCAATAAGGTTGGGAACGCTGCAAGTGATAGGTATCTTAAGTAGACCCGACCTAGACCTTAGCATGAGATAGCATAACCTTAGTTGTGTTGCATGAGATAATAGGCAACGGTAGCCACCTACCATCAAGTGGAACATAAGCCTGTCTGCCTTCACATAAAAAAAAATCAAAAGTACTTTCAATTTCAAAATTCAGTTTTTTACCTTTTTTTTAAATTTTAGACAATTTCTTGATTATTTTGGTACTTGCTACATATCAGTATGTGGCATATAACGGAAGATACTTATAAGAAAGGGCACTTTAAGACAAGACAATATTAACAAATAAATGCAAATAAATGAAAAGATTTTTTATTAAAAATATAAAAATAAAAAAAATTATGAAAAGTTTGATTAAAATTAATATAAATTAATTTTTTTAAGCTACGAGTACTCCAATACATCTCATCGGCTTAGCGTCAGTCTTGCCCTCTATCAGAAAACCTATAAACGTTTTTAAAAACATATTTTTGAAACGAATCTTTAGATAATTATATATTTATGCATGTTTACCTAATGAGAGGATATAGCAGTCATAGTGTTACTCGAAGGACCTCAAACTATGCATAACTTTAGTTTAAACAATGAAAAGTATAAATCCGAGAAAATCTATACAAAACATTCCAAACAGGAATCACAACGGAACAATAACCGGGTGGAGCTACACGCATCGTCGGGGCCGTTTGAGTAACGAGCCGGGCATTCCGGATAAGTGAAAACAAAGCCGGGTATCGGACCACCATTGTTATCCGGGGGAAATCCGCAAACAGCCAACAATAGAGGGGGGGTCGTGAGGGAGTTATTTTCGCACGGATTTGCTTGTCCAATCGTAGTTAACCACGCAATGGATGGTTCGCTACGTTGTTATTATGTGGAAAGGTTGAATGCGTGTGGACGCGGAATGTCACAGAGAATTTTCCCACAACAAAACACACTTAGGTTAGGCTGTCTTTCAAGGCTTATATGAAGTCCAAAAATAATTTAAAAAATGTATATTTCATGTTACTGCATATCTATAGTTTTTTAATTTATCCATTACAAACATACAAAAAATTAAAATCTTCTCTCATAATAATATTAGTATAAATAAAAATAAATAAAAAAAAAAAAAACAAGAAATAAAAATATTAAACTAATTTTCTGGCAGAGCTCAAGCTACGATGGTTAGACTGATATGAGGCACCTCGTGACAATATGAGCCGTGTCAAGCACCGCCTTCTATATCTGTCCCTTTATCCAGCCATCTAGCGAAAGCCTCTTGAGGTGTTGGTCGAAGCTCTTAAGGTCTTTTTATCAATTTTTTTTTATCATTTTATCAAAAAAGTAAAAAATCATATAAAGCATATTTTTATCAAAATAAATAGAGGCAATTGCATACTATATTTAATTATTGGCTTGAAAATTCACGGAACCGGATGTTACAATATTTGCATTTCCGCTTGCGGTAGCCTCTTCAAAGGGTTCTCTAATAGGGATATCCTCAGTCTCTTGTGGAAATAAATTTGTTTATAAGGAACATTTGTAAATATTAAAATTAGGAAAAAAATATTGAAGTAAAAAAGTGTCGACTTAGTGCTAATTAACTAAAATTAGTAACTTTTAGTTATAAAATCCTTATTTTAAATGTGGCCGATTAGTGATTATGCTAACTCAGTTCTCTGATTCGTGAATCCACTTGTGACTAAACAAAATAAGCCAACAGCTAAAAATACTAAATGGCTCGAATAAATAAAATGCATTTGAAATTAACTGTTTGCATTCTCCAACGCCGCAGAGAGCTGTAATTGAAATAGTCTGCCCGAGGAACGTTACAATGCATTTTTACAAATGGAAATATAAAAGTGGTTGGCTTCGTGTAATTCTGCAGACCGTCCTCACCGCCATCGCTGACTAATTCACAAACTGAATTGCTTTTTAAATCAAACTCTTCGTTAACTACTCGGTCAAAGGATGCTTTAAAAAAAAGGTCGGATTTCAGTATTATTACCATATATCATGGGATATGTCTATTGTCTAATGTCCCTGTTGTGCCCACCCCACTAACAGTTGGTAATTTAAATCTCGAAGTAGTGGCCGAGTTGACGACACATTTGGTCTAGTGGCTAGTAACCCTTTTTTTTTTACAAGAGGAATCCATCATGGATACCCACCGGCCTGGGGACAGACCAGTGGGTTATGTCGGACTCCTGCCCCGAGATGGTATTGTGGAAGACCTACCGACTAAACCTCTTGGCGTCCTCCGTGTCCGCTATGATGCGAAGTTGCGAGGTCGGACGAACACTCTTCCGCAACTCCGCCGCGGGGGTCCGTAATCGGACACTGCTCATTGGGACGGCGCGCCCGAACTGCTAAAGTGCGCCGTGCCCCTCAGGATGAAGCGGGCGGTAGAGTCCCCATATACCACCCTAGTCCTGTCAGGGATCCAGGTGGCGAGCGTATGCCAGCCGCCTGCGTCCAGTCCGTCGGCGACGGAGGGGATGGGACAGGACGTCGTCGTCCCGCTCTCTCTCCACCGCCTCCTTCTGCGAGATAACATCTTCGCAGAAGGATCGAATCACTCGCCAAGCGGCTCTGCTGCCGACCATAGCTTTCACTACAGCCTTGTCCCGAGAGCACCTGCACTAGGCGGAACGTGAGAGCCCCGTGTCTCCTCTTGAGAGTGGCTAGTAACCCTAGCAACGGGACCTAGGAACGGTTGCGGGTTTGAATGTAAAATTTTACGTTGGTAAAATGCTTGGGATTTTTGACGTTTAAACCGAGATAAACAGCTGAGCTCATTAAGATTTTCTTTTAAGTTAAGTTCGACAGACTATGCTTTCACATGGTGGGTTGCTACCGTCGCATATAACACAAAGGTCCTTCAAGTGCACAGCAAGGGATTGGGATGGGAAAATGAGCTCTCGCATCACTTACTCACTCACTGAAATACAACAGCACATATGTTGTTAATTTCACGGTGGTCTTCTGTAAAGAGATGGTTACTGCCCAATTGACTGCAAAACGCAGTCCTGCCACTACTAAGAGTAGCTTTTCATGTGCTTTGTGACAATCCTACAAGCACTCACATTAAAATTGGTACCTACTAAATATTTTCCTATATTTCGTAAAAAAAAATATAATTAATTAACTTGGAGATCGTCAAGTATCTCATTATATCCGCAAGCTAATTCACAAACCCACTTAATTTTTACTTATACCGCTTGACCTCTTTTCTGAACGAGGGGCATTCAAGGAGAAAATGTAAAAAATTCGCATTCTAGCACTTACTATGCAAGGGCGGACATATTGACAGCATTCTTTTGCATTCCAATCTCGATGTCACGTCTGCCGGCTAGCTTTATTATGAATGGATATCTCTTGAGTGGAAAGAAGGGACATATTTCATAGTCTTTCTACGTTAAATTCAGTCAAACATTGACAAGGTCCATTCATATTTATCATTAAACCTGTCGGTAAAAAATGTTTCCTAAAAAGGAGATCAATACGTATTGTATGGAGATGACTGATCAGGACATCAGTTTTGAAACTTGTATCACTATGTAAGAAGAAAACTAGATAAATATCGTGTGATTTGGAAATGAGTTTTCATAAATATTGAAGTTTGAAAGTATTTAAATACAGTGCATTTCCCAAATACCAATAATCATTTTCATATTTATTTATGAAATCTGTAAAGGAAATCACCACCCATTTTCCATACATCGCGGGTTCGCGGGGTCCAGAATTTGATGACCCTTTACAAGTTCCAAATTAGTATCATTTGTTGGGTAAAAGGTATCATTGTCTTATAAATAAAGAATCTTCGCACATTTTACATGTGTTAAAAGTCTTCATGGTTGCTACCTACCATCAAATAATTTGTTCACCTGCCTGTCGCAATATCTCATCAAAAAAGTCCAATGTTAACAAAAAAAAGATATGTATCAATTTAAATTTCATTTTATATTTCAGTAGGGTGTTTTTTGATGGTGCAATCTTTATTATTATTTATTATAATTTTACAAGAAATACTGCTCATAACAACTCAAGTATCCTACACTGTTGCGCTAATGACTCAATACTGAAACTAGGGATGTGATTTTGTCTTTATCGATACTTTTAAACTTTCAGAAAATATTATATTATAAAAAGGAAATAATGTTATTTATTTGCTCATCAAGTCGCTGCAAATATTTGTCACAATAAGCTTGTGAATTAAAATATGAAATATATAGCCTATGTCCTTTTCTGTATCTCTGACAATGTGTAAGCAACATTTTACGACGATCCGGGTTAGGTTAGTTAAGACGTTAAAAGGTAACAAACAAAAATATTTTTGTACTCAAGCATTATAATAGTTACTGATCGTTGCACAAAAAATAATTCAGTAAATAAATAAAGAAATTTAAAACTTTATACTGTTTTAAATGAGTAAAATACATAACGATATTCATATAAGTACTAATTTTAACACTATTCATATTATTGTTATAATAATATTAATAAACTAAATTAAAATATCATTATTATAAAAAATAATTCTTTTTAATTAACAAAAAAAACCGACTTTAAACCGTTTTCTCATGGATGCCATTGTCAGAACTGGATCAAATTGAAATGGGACCACACGGAAATCACCAGCTTTCAAATAAAAAAAGAATCGTTTCACCCAGTCGAAAGTTATGAGGTAACAAACATTAAAAAAATACAGTCGAATTGAGAACCTCCTTTTTTTCAACCGACTTCCAAAAAAGAAGGAGGTTCTCAATTCGACTCTTTTGGAAAACTAAACATAAATATGCCGCCCCTGTAGTGAGGCGAAGCAAGCAAGCAAGAGCATCGATATTTTAAGATCGATGAAGTACTCCCGCGTCCCCTCACTAATATCACCCAATTAGATTGTAAAAATCAAATTTGTTGTTCGTTTTATGACAGTCATTTTTCAATCGTAAACCCGCGACGCCTTCAAAGCTGTTGGACAAAAGCTTGCGAGTGCTGTGTTGCTAATGAAGCGAGGTACATTGTATTTTTATAATACGAATATGTACGTATGCATTTTTCATATTTTCAAGTGCTTTTTATTTTATTTAATAAACTTCGTCCGCGTTGAAAAAGAAAAAAGTAGCCTATCCTGTGTCCTGTACGTCTAAATGTTTATCTACCAAGTTTCATGAATATCAGTTAATTCGTTTAAGAGTTATACGTATGTATAACTCTTAAACCTACATACCTACACTTACAGATTTATTATTAGTATTGATTGATGATATTATAAAAAATGGCCAGCCACGCTCAATATAGGGGATTGTCAGCTGACGGTCTTTTTGATTGTGCGTGGCTACCGTCACCAATAAACTCCATAGGATATCCATACTGTTGGATATAGGCATCTATCTCCCAAGGCTCTGCCCTTCGCATCCAGACGCTTCCTACGATGCCTTTCAGATTGTCTGTCCACCTGGCCGCAGGACGTCCCATGCTGCTTTTTCCAAATTCTTTTTCTGCTCTGCGACAAATGTGCTCGACTCATTGCCAATTTAGCTTGCTGATTTTCTCGGGAACAACTTTGGTTCATCGGCGAATTTCAGATGCTATCCACCAAAGAAATTCCCAGGATAGCCCACTTCATAGCTCGTTGAGCGACTTTGAAATTATAGACCAGTCTCGCCGTAAGTTATTCCTAAATAACCTTATTCTTGCTATAGTCGTCAGAGCAATTGCAGAATCTGTGGTGATGGTCGTATTATAGGCGACCGTAGCCACTACTTAAAATCAAGTGAAGGTGCACAACTTGTCTGATGACTTCTACATAAAAAAAAAATAAGAAACAAAAAAAATACTTACATATTTACTTATATCCAAAAGTTAAAATATATTTATTTTAAAAGTAAAAAAATATATGCAAAAGTGTTTAATATGTTGTTTATGGTCTCTCATGTCGCGTCAAGAAAAGCACAGTGAAAATGCAGTACACAGTTGTGTCAAGCTATGAACTCCAAACTGCACGCCATCCCGCGGACAAGGGATATGTATGCACGCAAACTAAGCCCGTACTATTAATAGAAGGGTAGTAAATTTTCAAAAATGTTTATCCCACTTTAACCTAGCCAGATTTCCACAATTTTTGATAATGTTATAGATGTCATGTAAAATTAAGTTTGTAGTATTTCGTTTTAGAAATACATCAACATCTTCAATTCACAAGAGTCTACTGCTAGACCTCAGACCAAATAAGAACTATAGACAGAATTTCGCGAGCAAAATATTCGTAGTTAAGCCGGTTTTACGTGTACGTGTGCGTAAGCCGTTTAATAGAAGTATAGAGATTTTGTATTCCAAGCTTTTTATTGAAAATACGCAAGGCATTTTCACTAGAAAATTTTTTAATATTTCAATAAACTGAAGCATAGTTTGATTACATTTGTGTGCCTGTAACCGGTGTATACCCACGGCGAAAGGCGTAGTTTTGCCGGCTTCACTTTGCCGTCGACAGGGCTCTTATTTTATCTGAGGGCCGCGGGTCGACGGTGGATTCAGGCTTTCTTACCAGTCTTTTTGGAAAATTATTGGAGAGGCTATGTCCAGCAGTAGACGTCCTGCTGCTGAGATGATGAAGGAAGTGGTTCAGTGTAACTTAATTTGTATTTTTTTTTCTAATACTGTAAATTTCAATAGCAAGATCTATTGGTGATGTTTCTACGAAACATTGTCGAGAAATAATGGTAGTCAACACCTAGCTTCCGCCAACCAATTGACTTGTTTCCCAGTACAACGATTGAATCATTACATTTTTAATGTCGACTTCTAACTAGGGAACTTTCCTTTCGTTGCATTCGATGTAGGTTGCACTTAAATAAAACATCTGTTTGTTGGTGCACGCGATCGGCTCCGTACCATATTATGCATGAGGGTACAATATTCCCTGCTGCATAGCGTCTTTTTATGAAATTTGGGTAAATATGAGAAAAGCAAGGCATCGAGTTAATGGACTACTCGCCCAAGTTGGGCGAATTGTCATATAAGAAAGAGTTACCAGACTACTCGCTCGAATTTATCTCGTCTGAACCAGCCAGTTGCGCATGTTTGATTTTTAGCTAATGTTTCACTAGACAACTCGCTCACAATAGTTGATTCTGTACAGTTGAACACAGAAATAAAGAAAGAAACAATGTATTAAGTAATAAGCTTGAATTTTTATTTTAAAGTCGACAAACAGGCTGACGGTCCACTTAATGGTAGGTGTCTACCGTCGCCTATAACACAAGCAACGCCACAGGTGTATCAAGTGCAATACCTGTGAAATCGCATCAAGTTGAAGACTGACATTGTTTATTTTGCGAATGAATACTTTGTCAATGTCATTAACAAATGAATTTAATTAATATAGGAAGAATCAATACTAGACGACTACAGATTTTGTGTTCCCACATTCGAGAATTTTTATTGGCATAACATATCATTCGATGTTTTCTGAATCATCTTCAACCACCACGCTGTGCGGTCACCGCGGGTGGTCAGATTAAGATCCAACATAAACTGACCTTCCACACCCCTCCCCGCATCTCACACTTATGACAAACTCAATGCGAAGCACCTCTTCGACACGGCTCTCCTTAAATTAGACAGCCACACCGTTGTTTCGGATTTCGCTGAGTATTGTCAGCGGGATTTTAAAGCTATCTTCATCCGATAATGAGCCTTATTAAGCGAGCGCTAAGACTGTTTCTATTTTGTATTGGTTTCCAAAAGATTCCCGGAATTAATTATTGTTGGCATAATTATTGCGGAGTTTGACTTGCTACCGAGTCAGGTTAATACTTTTTGTAATGGCCGACCGTTATAGAATTTTAAAGCGGGAATCATTACCGAATCAAATATTCACTTCGTACAACGTTGTGTTTGAAAAATTCAGTTGATTGCTGTCAAATACCAATCATCGGCAGGCTGTGGCATATTGCCTTCCCACGGGTTGTTTACAGCAGGTAGCAATGGGTAACAGCGGGTAACATCGGGTAAAAATAGCGCGCATTGAAATTTTAATGGATATGTTTCCCTTTTAATGCTTTTAAAAACAATTTCGGTTTTGGTGTTACGTTACGTGCCAGACATCTTTATCCATTCTCATACCTTTTGTGTGCGGTTTAATAGCCGATTAAACACTCAGTTGTTTTCAGACTAATATGAACACTGCACTGTCAATACATACACTGTTTATGTATAAGAAAGAACCTGTTCTCAGGGGTCCCGGGTTTGATTCCCGGCAGGACCAACTTTCGAAAGGACTTTTGTAAAGTTGGCTCTGGTCCGCATTTAGAAAAATTGCATTTGGTGTGTGTTGTGTGCGTGTGTGTGTGTGTGTGTGAGTGTGTGTGCGTGTGCGTGTGCGTGCGTGCTGTTGTCTTTCGGTGAGTGCAACGACCATCCAACCCAAATGTCGATGGGTGAGTGAGTAAGGGATGCCTTTCCCTATCCCTCCCCAATCCCAATATGGTCAGCAGTGCACTGTAGACCGCCAGCCTGTCTTTCCACCTTAACATAAGAAACAACAACCTCAGAATAAATTTTATACTGTTACCAAACCAAACTCTGAGTAAGTTAGAAATAAGTTTCTTAATTCCTAAACTGTGAACCACGTAACAGAATGTTACATAATAATTTTCCTACGGCCCGTGTGAGTGTGGTATCAAGGATTTCTCTGTACACGTGGACTTTGTCGTCTCGTCGTCCCTGAGATGCGGCTGGGGATATAAAAACAATTTTTCACATCGTTTATTCCTTCCATTTCCATGCTTATTGCTGTCAACTGTTATATCAAATGCGAATAGCTATTGTTCATAACTTTTTTTTGTTAAACCATTCTATTTCAACATTTTAGACATTGGAAAAAAAATCGAAATCAAATTTAAATTATCTGGATTATAGGATACATTTTATTCTGGAAAAATGTAAGTTTGAGTTAATGGACTACTCGCACAAATTTATCTCGTCCAGGCCGAGTTATCATGTTTGATAGTTTCATGAGCGAACGTCTAAAAATCCTTACTAATATTATAAATGTGAATGTGAGTTTGTTTGTTACGCTTTCACGCAAAAACTACTGCACCTATCACCATGAAATTTTGCATACACGTTGTCTGGGATACAAGAAAGGACATAGGGTACCTTTCATCGTTCAACGCGGACGAAGTCGCGGGCACCAGTTAGTATACATATAAAAAAATGTCGTCACAGCGATAAAGATGTCGGGCTTTATAATATTTATCTTATACAATATTTTTCAGTGTTATATTTTTCACTAGCTGGCGCCCGCGAGTTCGTCCGCGTTGAAAAAGAAAAAGTAGCCTATCCTATGTCCTGTACGTCTAAATGTTTATCTACCAAGTTTCATGAAAGTTAGTTAATTCGTTTAAGAGTTATGGAGGAACATACATACATACAACATACATACATACAGAAAAAAATTCTAAAAATGGTCAATTTAGTTTCAGTATCATGTATAGAGCTTATAAACACGATATCTCTGAAAACAAAGTAACTTACTCCATGACCAACCCTTACAGATTTATTATTAGTATTGATTTTTCAACGCGGTAGAAGTCGCGGGCACCGGCTAGAGTGATTGTAAGTCACTCATAAAATATTTGGTAATCTTTAAAAACATTTAAAAAGTAAATTTATACTAGGCAACAATTTATATACAGTTTTGCAGTTAGCTCAATCTGCTCAATGAATACTTAAGTACCTACACCTAGATATATAACGATCTAATACATTCTATCTTACTGCAACTGGAGGTATTAGGTATTTGCTTATGCATTGTAAATACACAATAACTTCAAGTTATACAAAGTTACGAGTCAAAATATTAAGTTGCAGCAAATTTATATTTGCGCTTCTGTAACTTCAACGTCTAGCCTCAATCTAAACAGAGATAAATGTTATTCCAGACGTGTCTGAAATTATTATTAATTATCTTATTCACTTTAGCTTATGAGATGTTTAATAACAGTCGTAGTATTACCCAACGAAATAAAGCATTCAAATTTCCTACTACTGAAATAGTAACTATAAGCTTTGTAAGAAGTTTCAAGGTTTTTTTAATTTGTTTACTATATATTATTTAATTATATACACAAACCTTCCTCGTTTATCCCCACAGTTTATTCCTCTTTTCATAAGTGATTAAAATCCTAAACCCTATTAAAATCTATTGGGTGGTTTAATGGATTTAATAATACTAGCTAGCTAGCTACACGCTCCCGGCTTCGCCCGGGTTCAAAATAATAACTATCCTATCTTTTAAGTTGGACCAAATTACACATAGTTACGAAGTTTTTTCAAAATCGGTTCTGTATTTTAGGAGGTCATTTACGTCAAACAACGTGACATGTAATTTTTATATATAACTAGCTGCTGCCCGCGACTTCGCCCGCGTAACTTTGTAAATTATATACCAAAACCTTCCTCAAGAACCACTCTATCCATTGGTGAAAACAGCTTGAAAATCGGTGCAGTAGTTTTTGAGTTTATGGCGAACAGACAGACGCGGCGGAGGTCTTTGTTTTATAATATGTAAGGAAGGATATATATAGAGATGTAGTTGGATGGACATTTGGACAGTTCTTAAAACATATTATTTATATGACTGTACAATAAATACGACGGTATAATATTTTTTGAATAAGTGGGAAAAAATATCCACTTATCTATACCAGTGATACGTACCTACTTACGTGTATATGTGGAACGGGCGAATCGTTGTACATATATTTTGACTGAGTTCATCATGCCAATGTGTGCCAGTCGCCTACTGCGATTTTCTGAAGGTGTCATGTCGCACGAAAGAATATGATATGTGTGCGAGATGACCACTAATAGTTGAATTTAAAGTTGGCTTTTCGCACATTTCGAACGAAATTAAATCGTGCGTGATGACTACTAAAACAATGAAGCCTTACAAATACTGTGGAAGGCAAAGGCAAATTATAATAAATTTTATAGGTACATGAAAAAAAAAAAAAAATTTTTATTGTCGCTGTAATATCTCACGTTACATCCATTGTTTGTAAAATGAATTAAAATGCGTAATATAAATCATGTAAGTAAATATTATTTGAAAATGGTTTCGTGAAAACGTTCAATACACGGTGCAAACGGAGAGGAAAAAATTCCGGCCTACAATGGCGGCTGCCAAATAAAAATAATAAATGCGCAATTCTTTAGGCAGCGCAGTAAAACTGTCGGTCGCAGTCGTGCCCTTGAGTTTTCCGGGTTGGAAATCCCTGGCGATTGATGCAATGACACGGGTGGATAACTGTTTCAAGGGTTTGGACTTTTTTACTATGTGTAATTATGTATGTCTAATGCCTAACTTTTTTTGTTTTTATGTTAGGGTCGACAGACAGGCTGACGGTCCATTTGATGGTAGGTGGCTACCGTAGCCTATAACACAAGCAACGCCATAAGTGCTACAAGTGCGCTGCCGACCATAGAAGGATTAAGGATAAGGGGGTGGTAATGGGCTCTGGCATCCCTTACTCACTCACCGAAACACAACAGCACATAATGCTGTTATTTCACGGTGGTATTCTGTAAGGTGGTGGTTACTGCCGCCAGACGGGCTGCCCAAATGACTGCGAAACGCAGTGTGCCCTGCCACTACTGTTCAAATCCAGACCAGAGTCAATTTTGAAAATGATATTAAAATTTCCAAAGTTGACCCCGCCGGGAATCGAACTCGGGACCCCTGAGACGTTAGGCAAGCACCCTTGCCACTCATCCAACTGGCTCGTCAGCAACTTATGTCTAATTATAAATTGTATAGCACCCTTTAATTTAATATTAAATTTAATTCTTACTAGTAATATTAAAAATTCTAGTGACTGATTTTACTTTAGAATAACTTGTGTGATACTCGTATTTACTTGTTACGCTTTGACGTCTTAACAAACAAACATCATGTAATTTTGCAATACACGTTTTCAGGAATACAGAAAAATACATATAGGGTAACTTTCATAGGGAAAAGTACTGTTCCCGGTACACAAAGACAGTTATAATACTAAATAGTATAATTAGTATATTTCTAATATTACTTGCTGGTACCCGCGACTTCGTTCGCGTTGAAAAATAAAAAAATATATAAGAAATATAATGTTTGACCTTTTGTTGCTATAACACTTTTGCCAGGCGTTAATTATTTATTTTAATTTTAAATGACCCTTGGAAACAGTGCTTTTTTGGATGATAGGTATCCTATTTCCTTTTTTATACCCCGTTTTTACCCCTTTTTTATACAACGTTTATGCCAAAATTTCCTGATTATCTGTTTAGTAGCTAAGGCTTGAATAATTTCATTATTGTTCTTAAATGAAATACGTACAAAGAAACTTCGATATAAAATCGTGTGGTAGGTATGAGATTTAATAATCTTCAAGAATAAATTCCCTTCAGAGTACTACTTTCACGGCCTTCGTGCCCTTCATATTACGATTTACTCGAGTAACGTGTATATTAAGGGAGATGAAATATTCAGAATATACACATTATCTTTCACAGTGACTGTCTAGACTTGTTATTGTCTAATTCCAATTTATATAATTGTGTTACTCACCTATTTCTTCTGAGATTCGTAAAAAACCTTCCTCTGAGCATGTTTATTACAACTTAATTTATAGAGCTATTGACTCGTCTAAAAATAAAGAGTAATAATTTTAACAACTTATTAAAGTTAAGCAATTTAACTTAATAATAACTTAAAATTAAAATGAAAGCAATATTCTTTCAAATATATATTTTTTTCGAATCTTCATATCTAAACCATTTTTTCCTTATTTCATTTCTTTTTTATTGCAAAAAATTATTATTAAAAAGTGCAAATTGTTATGGAAGGGAAATTTCAAAATTTCAAAATATTCAAAACGCAAGCCATTGGTTGAGACGAAATGTGACGTCAGAAGCTATGTTAACCTTGGACTATGGAGGGTAGAGGTAAGGAGTACTGACTCACATGACTATCAAACATAATTATGATAATAAAAAAAGGTCCTCTCCAACAATAAAATAGGGGTTCTAAAAATGGCGCCAGTGTAGCATATCATCTATCTATCTGTCTGTCTATTTCTGTTACTTCTATTTCTATCTATCTATCTTTGTCAATACTACGTCCATGATCTTTGTCTAATTTACTCGACAATGCTACACTAGCGCCATCTTAATTTATTGGTATTCTAGGACCACTTTTTAATACATGGACGTAATATAATATATACCATGGACGTAATATATATATATTTAATTTGTATGGAAATATTTCCAACAGTACTTAAATATTTTTTTACATTATTAGGAGGATGTAATTAGTATAATAAGATTTACCTAATAACGATGTATAATAAGGTTGTTAGTAACGTTTATATACTAAAAATAAGTATACATGTATTTTTCGCTTTTCAAATTTTATTTCATTTTCTGGAAAACGGGTTTCTTCCAATAAGTCGGATCCGTAAACATAGTTATTTCTTCGTATTTTTCTACACGAGTTAACTCGTGACGGATGGCCTTATATCGTAAATAAAAAAAAAAGAATTAAATTACTTTTCTCTTCGCATACTAATATGTCTTCTAAGACATTTTGAAAGTAATTCTTTTATCTCTGATTTTTTTTAGAAATATGTAGTGGGTAAGTACTGTTAACAAAATCGGTTAATAATAACAAAAAAAAGCAAAAGAAATTAGATTGGGATTTTTTTTATGTTAAGGACGACGGTCTACTTGATGGTAAGTGGCAACCGTAGCAACTGTTTTTTTCCACATATCCCTACTACGTAGTGAAAAGTGAGCTTTGTCGCATTTTATTAAATGTTACATTATTGACAAATTTTCTCTCTTTCTTTTCTAAGTCTCCATTTCTGCATATATATTTTAAAAATAAACTAAACTAAATAAGAAACAATTAGTGGTAGAAACAACGCAGAAAAATACGAAGCATTTTTACGCTAGCATTTTTACCCGCTCTTGTTTAAGCAATACTTTAAACAATGTATAAAAATAACCCACATTCGAATATGAACCTTGTGCATGTAATTTTTAGGTTGATTGTAGCATAATGTACCCCTGAAACATTTTTCAGTGTAATGACGGGCTGTCATCGCGAAGCATGAATGACGTAAGAGGCTGTATTTGACAGCTATATAATTGCTACATGCGTTCCTCACATTGTAAAGGCTTTGTGGGTGTGTTTTATTGCTGTATTCTGGTGCTCTCCGGAAAAATAGGATGGTTGTATTAAAAAAATGTGGAATATGTCTGCGTGTTGGTGTCATCTTTATAAATAAGTCTTTTCAGTGGAAACGTAATAATATATTAATCTATGGGATTTTTTCGTTTTTATATTTACTAGACTAGGTGACCCAGCTTTGCTCCGGCTTAAAGTTTACATGTAAAAAAGAAAGTCTATGAAACATTATAGAAAAAAATATCAAGAATATTAGAATTAATAATTAATAATTCAAAATATTATAAAAAGAGCAAGCGGCATTACTTTTGTAACTGTTCCGTTAAAAACACTACCTAAAACGAATTTTCTCGAAGATAAAACCCTGACAGATCGTTTTCTAGACCTAAAAAATCCTAACTCTAGGTTTTCGTCAAAATCGTTAGCCGTTTACGAGATAGTCGTGGCATACAAAAATTTCTCGTTTAGTATTATAAGATATAAGATAAGATACTATAAAAGTAAAGGTGATCAATGGTCAACTTGATGGTAGGTGGCTACCGTTGCTAGACCGCAAGTAATACTTTTGGTCCTACAAGTGCTGCAGTTAGTAGGCCTAATGGGCTTACTATTTAAAAAAAATACTTCATCCCAGATTCATAATATGTTCATGCATCCCAGATTCATATGTTCATGCATTCCAGATTCATATGTTCATGCATTCCTGATTCATATGTTCATGCATTCCAGATTCATATGTTCATGCATTCCAGATTCATATGTTCATGCATTCCAGATTCATATGTTCGTGCATTCCAGATTCATATGTTGATGCATTCCAGATTCATATGTTCATGCATTCCAGATTCATATGTTCATGCATATGAATCTGGAACCGACATGAATCTTCAATATGAATCTGGAATACCAGAAAGTTTCTGTTACCTGTAAAGTTCTATAACTATACGGAGTGTAACCCTTTTTGGGACTAAATGTACCCGAAATCATGATTGCTTAAGAAAAGTCAAGTCAAGTTGGTTTATAATATATCGAGTGCGGTACTTAATGATAGTAGAATAATAAATCTAAACCACTTGACTTTGAAAAATGTATTCGAATAAGCTTAACTGAATTCTCATAGATTCTGGTACATGTTATAAAAGAAAACTCAACAATGGAGATTCAAATTCAAATTCAAATTAATTTATTTGCTGAATATACATATATGTTGCTGGAGTACCTACATAAAGTTTGTTTTTTAATCTCAGAGACAAAAATGACATTACATGTGACATGCATTACATACATTACATGGTATCATTATATGCAAACTTGACATTTGCATGTGTAATTTTTGTCTGAGATTAAAAAACAGAGTTTAAGTTGTTCTATTTTTAAGATAAGAGGGAGGATGGGCTTTTGAATAAGGTCAAGTTTGTGATAGATTAAGGAGTTTGACTGCTTTCAATACGCACCGAAACACAACAGCAGCACATATCGCTGCTTCAAAACTAAAGGGCCATAAAACAAAAAAATCCAGTAATTTTTTTATTGGAAAATACAATCACAATCCTTCATATTGTATGTTGCAAAAAGACTTATGGTTGTTTTATTCCATATTTAGTATATTTTGATCATTTTTTATATATTCAAAAGTGACTTATATACTTATATCTCTTCTAGTATTCAGTTTATTATAAAAGTACTTAAAACATTTAATGCTTCTTAAAAATACGCTTCTAACGATGTATAATATATTTGATATATATCTAATAAGAAAAAAATTGACAAAAAATAATTAATTTTTTTTCGATTAGCTCTCCTGTAAAAAGTGTAATTTTGATTTGTGGCCCTTTAGTTTTTAAGCAGCGATATGCTGTTGTTTCATAGTGGTGTACAATAGTAACTATAGGGAGTGCAGTGGATAACTCGTATAACAAGTTGCATACATTTTGCACTCGTACATACATATTTTAATAGAATTTTAAAGAAGAATAATATGGTCTAATCATATGGGATTCACTTGCTTATATTGTTTTTCATTACCCGCTTCTGCTTACATTTTAGAAAGTCCACACAGATAATGATCCAATGGGAAGAGCGCGTTTATCTCGCATCTAAATTTAAAAAAGGCTCCCCTAATTACTGAAAATCCGCTTTATATGCGAAAAGCTGGAAATAATTACGCAACCGTACTCTGTAACCCTCGCGCTGCTTTCCATAACGAGTTAATTTGCTACTTAGTGACGGTTTACCATTGTATTATCTATACATATAATAAAATCGTAAACGAGCCGTGTTTGTACATTAAATAATTTGTCAAAAAAACAATTTCTACACGTACTTATGTTACGGAGCTTAAAAATATAGTTTTTTTAGAACATTTGTCTGCACATCAGTGCGTTTGTGTACCCTAATTTCAGTTACGGCTTGAAGACTTTAACAAAATTTGGCACACAGATTAATATATAGGATTTAATCCTATAATATAGGATATAATCCTATAATATAGGATAAAAGTATCTAATCAACACTTTAATTGTAGTTGGTGAAAGAGGCCCTTAACATTCTAACCCTATCGCTCTAATTAGAGCCATTTAAAACTGAACACATAATTCAATTTGGTGCATAAACAAAAAAAATTAAAAATTCGAAATAATGAAATAGAAAGAAAAAAATTGGAATACTATATCAAATATTAAAAAAAATATGTCAAAAGTAAAAAATTAAAAAGTTAAAAAAAAAAATTTAAAATTTCTAGATTGATTCTTATTTAATCCATTAATTTTATGATATGATTTTATGACCATATTTAATAAAATCTACTATTCCTTATGTTAGTTGAAATATATAGCTTAAATTAAAATACACTGCAACGGACAGGTATAGGAGTATTTTCTTTTGCTGTATAGAGACGATCGTGTTTATTTCTCTATTTTAAAATTTACGTTGAGAATAACCACCCTGAAGCGATTCGTCCACAGCCTGACGTCTTTAGCACCAACGCTTCAAGGATCTCGGAAAAGAATTGGATTTTATTTATAATGTAAAAAAAAATAGTTACAAAAAACCCGAATTTTATTAAATTATATGATAGTTGTAGCTGTTGCACGCGACTTCGCCCGCGTAACTTTATAAAATACTAGTTGGCGCACGCGACTTCGTCCGCGTTGAAAAGGAAAAAAGTAGCCTATCCTGTGTCCCGTACGTCTAAATATTTATCTACTAAATTTCATGAAAATCAATTAATTCATTTAAGAGTTATGGAGTAACATTCATACATACAATACCTACACTTACAGATTTATTATTAGTACTAGCTGGTGCCCGCGACTTCGGCTTCCTTTAAAAAAGAAAAAGTAGCCTATCCTGTGTCCTGTACGTCTAAATGTTTATCTACCAAGTTGCATGAAAATCAGTTAATTCGTTTAAGAGTTATGGAGGAACATACATACTTACATACATACATACATACATACAGAAAAAAATTCTAAAAATGGTCAATTTAGTTTCAGTATGATGTATAAAGCCTATAAACACGATATCTCTGAAAACAAAGTAACTTACTCCATGGCCAACCCTTACAGATTTATTATTAGTATTGATTGATGATTGATAGTCTAATAGCTGCTGCCCGCGACTTCGCCCGCGTAACTTTTTAAATTATATACTAAAACCTTCCTCGAGAATCACTCTATCCATTGGTGAGTTTTCGCCAATGGAAACTACCATGAATTGGAATGGAACCAATGGAAATGCTGTTTAGCATGAAAATTGGTGTAGTAGTTTTTGAGCTTATCATGAACAAATAGACAGACAGACGCAGCGGAGGACTTTGTTTTATAATAATATGTAAGGATGTTATTTGCTGATAATTTAGCTTTCTTTCGGTGAAAGAATTTTTAAAATCGGTACAGTATTTTTTGAGTTTATTCATTACAAACATACAAAAATACAGATTACTATAGATTATAAACGTATATGGCATGAAATCGCAATCGATGGTCTTTTCACTCACAGAATAAAAGCAAAATTGTCTTTAAAACTTATCGGTCTTCATCCACCGAACATTTTCATACAGTAATGGAAACATCAATAAACTAGGAGGGTATTCGTGTACACAATTTGCAGCAAAAAAGCATCTGTGCGAAGCAGGGAACGGGTCCCTAGTATTGGTATAAGGGTATGTGAGCTATAGCAAAATATGTTTCTGTAATTTTAAGTAATTCAAATATAAATGTAATGAACTCGAATTGGAGTTGCTCCTGTTATTATTTACCCATGTGTGTTGAAATCCCTACGGCCACCTACGAAACCAACGCTATGTAACCAGTTACGTGACAAGAATTGTTTTTCTTGCTACGTAACCAGTTACGTACAAAGTTTTTTTTTTCTTTCTACGAAATAGCCAATAGCAATGCCTGTGCTAAAGAAATACAAAAATGTGTTTTGTCCCTTTCCCGCAGAGATGTGTCAGAAACTGGTTTCGTAGGCGGTCCTACGTAACTAGTTTCGTAGGAAGAAAAAATCCTCTTTGTACGTAACCAGTTTCGTAGCAAGAAAAATAATCCTTCACACGTAACCGGTTACGTCGGCGGACGAAGCGGTTGAAATAAATAAAACTTGTGTTGGTTATATACGCGTGTATATAAAGATGGAGTCTTAAGGACCTCCATGCACATTCTATGCTTCAGGACACCTTCTTAGTTCCACGAATGTTCTAGATAACCGAGACAAAGAAAGATCGTTAAGAGACGCTTTGAAAAATACACAAACATTTGTCAAGAAATACACTTGCAAGAATAAAATAATGGTCACGATTTTCCAACCGGTTTCCCCTTTTATCCCTTTTAATATACATATAACTACAATATAGTTATATATGACGGAGAGATAACTTCATGTAGAGTGCATTATAAAGATTTTTTAGTAGAATTAAATAAAATGTATTAAAATCTGCTTTTTTAAATATAATAATAATCTGTATCTGCATAGTATTGTAGGAGGTATTTTATAATGAACTAATTGGTGCCCGCGAATTCTTCCCGCTATTGACGCCGACTTTACTTTTGACAAGCGTTTGATCTTTATTTTTAAATTATTTTAACTGTAGAAAGCTACATTATCAGCGAATAACATAATAACATATTTTAAAAAGTTACTTCATTTATTTGATAGTCCTAGACTTAGGCTGACCTTCAATTTGCTTGAAAGAGACTTCAAATTATAGGATATTCATATACCTATAATATATTTTTAAAATTTATGAGAATTTTCCGTCATATTTTCTTTATGAACAGGATCTGGTGTATTAAAATTTTAATGTACCTACACTAAAACCGATTTTAATGCCTGGCAGTAAGTAAAATAATGTTTGGCTAATGCAGGCCACGACCTTACTCGTACGAGTTCTATTTTCATACTCTTTGATCGAGTTATCTTCAAAGGAATATCTTTTGTCAGTACCTGCATTTCGTAATGGATGTTATTAGGGTGCGAAGCTTTTGGTTGTTTTAAAAGATAGGAAAACGAAAATTTTTTGTAATAATAATAGTCCTATAATCCTATATAGAACCTCTTTCACAAACTACATGTAAAGTGTTGATTAGTTACTTTTAGAAATCATTTTCTCTTATATTGAATTATGCACTCGGTTTACTGCATCATTCGATAGCCTAATTATTTTTATTATTTTTGATTTAATGTTTGGGACGTTTACCGTACAAAGAAAGGTATATCAGCTCCATTATTCCCGGTTACCGGTGACTTTAAATGACAGTTTGGACTACATGACGTTTGTGAACGAGGCGCTTAATATTATAAATGCAAAAGTGAGTTTGTTAATTAAGACACTTGCAACGAACAAATAAACATTTGGTAACGTTTGGACGAAAGGTGAGCTGACAAAACAACAAACACCAAAATCAAAAAATCAAAATCAAAATATTTATTTATCAATTAGGTTTCTACAAGAAACTCTTATGATCGTCATTATTAATTTAAATTTACCAGGGTTTCGGAAAAAAGCCAAGATAACGATCATGAAAAGAAACCCCGAAAGAAACTCAGGATACTATTCTTTTTGTCATCATTAAAATATAAAATAACACAATACACTTAATTTTAACAAAATATATATATATATATATATATATATATATATATATATATATATATATACCAGTTCTGATCCAGCACACTTCGCATAAAGCAATTTGTATGGTTATTTTACCTTTGTCTACAAGTAAGTGCAAGGTTATCCATTAATGATGGGACACCCCGGTATATACCAACATTGTTAGTTATTTTTAAATGTCATCTCCCCTCCTAAAAAATGGCTTTATTACAAGGCTAAACTGACCTCCGATAGGAGATGGCACTAAGAGGAGAAGAAGTTGTTTTGTTTTTATTATACACTAGCTGCTGCCCGCGACTTCGTCCGCTTTCTCTATAGCCTATAGCCTTCCTCGATAAATGAACTGTCCAATACAAAAACAATTTTTCAATTCGAATCAGTAGTTCCAGAGATTAGCGCGTACAACCAAAAAAAAAAAAAACAAAACTCTTCAGGTTTATATTTTGGTATAGATTACAAGCATAATAAAAACAATAATGATAGCCGAACTCCTTCCTGAGTTTATTTCATTCCGCTGCTGAAACACACAGAAAAACCCCTTCAAAAGCGCTCTAAATAAAATCTTTCTGGGCCAGCTTCACACTAGACTAAGCGCCTGTTTCACGAACGTCAAGTAGGCCAAACTGTCACTTAAAGTCACCGGTAACCGGGGATAATGGATCTGATATACCTTTGTTCGAACGGTAAACGTCCCAAATATTAAATAGAAAATAATAATAAAAAATCGGCTAACGAATGTTGCAGTAAACCGAGTGCATAATTCAATATAACAGAAAATAATTTCTAAAAGTAACTAATCAACACTTTAATTGTAGTTTGTGAAAGAGGCCCTTAGACTAAGCCAGTCTAGATCAAGAAGACCAACCTGATTGCCAGATTTTCTATAAAAAAATGTGAAATGAAATTTTAAAGCTTTTGTTTTTAATTAAAATACAAGTGTTTAATTGCTATCATACTATTAATATTTTAGGTTGTTTACACAACTTTGAATCATAATTTAGTACAAAAATAAGTTCCATGGTGACATCTCAAAAATAAAAAATAAAACTTTAACTCCGATTTATTCAAAATTAGAATTATGCGACATATCACCTTCATTCACTCACGTCTTCATATCTATACCTTAATTCGCAAACCAAATAACTCCTCTGAGGCAAACTTTACAGGGTAGACTGAAAACGTTATAAATTTTTTTTGTATGATATGAGAAAAGAAAAAAGACAATTTTACATTGGAAATTATGGCTCGTATTAACCGATAGACCTTTTAAAAAGTAAATTCTAATTGTCATTAAGTTTCTCCCGTATCAAAAAGTCATTTTCAACCAAAAGTGGAGTTATTCGTTTTGCGAATATATATCTGTAATCGCAAGGATATATTATTTCGATGCTGTAATCCCGCATATTAAAAGTTTTGCCTATAGTACGTCCGGTAAAGAGCCCTCCACACAAACGATCGATGGCTGATTAATCGACGTGAAAATGAATAAAGCCATTCATGCGGAAAATAATATTATGTCTGGGAAACAGATTTTTAACGTATTCGAGTGGATAAAAGGGCAAGAAATGAGAAATATTTTATATGTGTATGTACCTCCTTCTTTTAGAATAAATATAGAGGCCTTTAGGGGACTATTATAATATGTTCTGCTGCTGGTCCAAGCTTATACTGCTTAATACTGTTTATACTTGCTTAACCCTTTAAACGCCAGAGTCGGATTTATCCGACAATTATTTTCGTGTCCATTTCGCCAGAGCCGGATATATACGACAAATTCCTCTACTTGTATAATGGTTATTTTTAAATCATTGAGTTGCTTTCACTTAAAAAAAAATACGAGTGAGACGCTAGAGGCACGACAACTCCTACAAAACCAAGCGGTTAAAATGTATATACGAGAGCGAGTGATGTACAAACCTTTCTAGTTATCGCTCTTTCCATCAGTGAAAATCGTATCAAATTCGATCTGATGGTTTAGAAGTTACAGAAGAAACGAGTTATTTTGTTTTATAATAATATTCGATTGCTTCCAAACTTTCCCCCGCTGGGCTAATATGAAGATAGCTCGAAAATGTTTTTCAAAATCGGTTGAATAGTTTTGAAGTCCATAAAATATTATATAGGAAGAAAGAAAGAAAGAAAGAAAAGACATTTATTCACTGCACGAAGGACATTAAGAGCGGGCATAAAGAGAAATAGCCAATCCTAGATTTGAATTTTATCTAAGTAAACAAAGTCTAATTTTTTTAAATAGATAAATACATTATAAATGAAAGTGACGACTGTAACAGAAAACATAATATAATGTAATTTTCTCGATAGAAACAATTGAGCTCTCATTTCCATCGATTTTAGTTTTATTTTCAAAATGACACACATTACAAAGCTAAAAGTGTATCAGTAATTTCACTTCACATATTATCTAAGACTGTATGTAACAATTTTTCATTTGACATTGTAGTTTACGAATAATTAATATTTAATACTTTTGGCACTTATAACATTATTATTGAGCGAGATGCGCTATCTTCCGCCGCATGTTGTGCGTAGTTCTACGTATTTTGTGTCACTGTCATGTCCAAGGGGCCACGCGGGTGAAATTACAAATTTTGTTTGCTTTATACCCATTCTTAACATGACATTATAAGAAACGGAAACAACAAAAACAAAATGACACAATTAAATTATTAAAGCCAGACAGGTAAGCTGTGTGTGTCATCGCGGCAGTGAATCGGATACTGGCTCAGCATATAGATCGTTTTTAATTGTGAATGTTTGATTGTATTGTAATTTTTTTAATATAATTATGAAATAAATAAATAAAATATCTTCACACATTCCACACAGCACCATCTAGTTCCACACTAAGCAACTAATGTGGATACCAGACAGTTGATGTACTACATAGATTTTTTTTGTAATTAACGTGTATTATTATTATATTCTACTTACTGGCAAATATTGATGGATGAGCAGGTAATGTAATGTATGTTTGTAGTACCATTAAAACCCACTTTATGGTGTAACATTATACGCAAACTTTTTAAAATAAATCTAAAAGTTTACGATCTTGTTCATTTTGCATTTCACCCTTGACCTGTTTTTTATTACGGCAACCCTCGGGCCGAAGGGATTTTAAGATGACCCTCTGTAACGTTGCACGGTATGTGATATTATCTTGTAAGTGCTTCACTAGCAATAAAAACCATAAAAATATCGCTTTTAAAATA
Source organism: Synanthedon formicaeformis (assembly GCA_945859745.1). Taxonomy (NCBI): domain Eukaryota; kingdom Metazoa; phylum Arthropoda; class Insecta; order Lepidoptera; family Sesiidae; genus Synanthedon; species Synanthedon formicaeformis. The sequence goes on from OX243977.1 coordinate 2,772,874, forward strand.
TTGAAAGGTTTGCATATATCCCCTTTAGTAGGTTACAGTTTACATATAAAATTATTGCGTAATCAGTACCTATATTTTGATGATAATAATAAATTGTTTGCTGAATGCAGGTTTACATAATAATAATAATATCGCTGATAATAATAATATAGCTTTCTAAGGGTCAGCGCCGACCGCCGGAGTGGCAGCGAAGAGACTAATGAGCTATCATTTGAAAATCGACTTTAGTTACTTCAGTATGTGATTGAAAGTGGTATACTTAATAAAAAAAATACTCTCGCGTCGGCAAGCGCGGGCGAGCGGCGCGCGGTGAACCTTCAGCTAAAGAAACTAAAGTCGATTTTCAATTGATAGCGCTTTAGTCTCTTCGCCGCTACTCCGTCGGTCTGGGTGAAAGAATTTTTAAAATCAGTCCAGTAATTTTTGAGTTTTTTTCAATACAAACAAAAATACAAATCTTTTCTCTTTATAATACTATTAAAGTTGGTAAGTATAGAAATAATATATTACAGCCACGGCTCGTTAGTCGCTGTTAATAAAGAAAAGTCGCTATCCGTCTCTGTCTATTTGATCTGCTTGAACTATCCAACTGATTTTGATACGGTTTTCACCTAATGAAAAGAGCGATAAACGAGGAAGATTTGTGTATGTAATTTGCACAAAAAAATTGTATCCTTTCAAAGCCGGGAGCGGAATATGGATGAAAATAAGTATATGGTTTATAAGATTGGCCCGTATAAATAGAAAAGCTTTTGTTTTGCCAACATTTCGCACTATTTGCCAATTTCCTGTAAGCGGAAAAGCAAAGAATGATTCTTTGTACCATGTCACTGTTCACAACAGGAGATTTGAGATTTGCCCCCTTTCTAAAGTCTTTAAACAAACATTTCATGGTTAAACTTTTGAATTGTCAGCGTGCAAATTGGATTGTTAGTGGGAGGGATCCGGTGCACGGATGCCGGGAAAATACGCGAATCATCCTACACCAATACCTAACCCAAACTGCTTATAATTTATTTTTAATCCCGATAAGAAGGGGATGTCTCGTGCATTTTGGTACAGACAATAAATATTCTTAAGAATGGGTATAAAGCAAACAAAATTTGTAATTTCACCCGCGTGGCCCCTTGGACATGACAGTGACACAAAATATAAATACGCACAACATGCGACGGAAGATAGCGCATCTCGCTCAATAAAAATGTTATAAGTGCCAAAAGTATTAAATATTAATTATTCGTAAACTACAATGTCAAATGAAAAGTTGTTACATACAGCCTTAGATAATATGTGAAGTGAGATTACTGATACACTTTTAGCGTTGTAATGTGTGTCATTTTAAAAATAAAACTAAAATCGATGGAAAAGTTCACTTGGTGATTTTTTTCTATGGAGAAAATTTCATTATATTATGTTTTCTGTCCGAGTCTTCATTGGACTTTGTTTACTTAGATAAAATTCAAATCTAGGATTGGCTATTTCTCTTTATACGCGCCCTTAATTCAGCTTCTTGGCGGCGTTGTCTCGAAGTTAGCTTCTTGGCGTTGGATGGAATTATTTATCTGGATTGAATTTGGTCTGATCTGGATGGAATGACCATTTTAATTGAAATTAAAATAACACTTATTTCACGGTTTTCTGTAAGAGCAAAATATGACTGTGAAATGCGGCGTGCACTGTCTAATCCTGTAAGGAAGGTGAGGACAGAGGAATCCTCAATAAATATAACAACACAGTTGTTATATCACAATTTTCTTCAAATTTAAAACAAATAATGAAATTGAAAAACACTCAAGTTCCATGTCCATCGAGAATTCGAAGCTGCGTCTGCCTAATGGATAGCCAAATGAAAGATACGCTGAGCCATCACTGCTTTTTATAGTACGTACACACACGGTATGCCCTACAACATAATGAAATTGGCTGAAATTAGGCGCACATAAATCTTAAATTTTCAACTAAATTTAATATTTCAAATTGAAAACTATCATTAATTCAATAAAAAATGAAAGAGATACTTCCCTCTCGTCGACAATAAGTCAACCGTGCAAAATGTAATTCATTTCAAAGTTGCCAGCCTAATTCGTTTACGTATTCGGGAAATTAAATAGATGGGTAATTTTCTGTCCCCATTAGTAGGGCCGGACGGTTTTGAGCAAGACCTAGAACGCAGTACAATGAGACAGCAGTGGAGCATCTGAATTTTAATGTAGTCAAGTCATACCATTTTGTAACACAATGTAAAAGGAAACTCAGGTGCGCAAATATGTCTTCGTATGTGGGGCGCGCGAACTACTATAATGTATTTAGATACAGCCTAGTGCCTAAGACTACACGTTAGCCACTAGGTGGCGCTGCTTCATTTTCATACAAATTGACGTTTACGTGTTTCACGCGTTTGATCGAGTAAAACTCGCAATAGGCCCTCAGAACCTTAAAGAACCTGTGCATGAAAACTTAAGGAACAAACGTTCTCTTTGATTATTATAATCGGGGTACGCTGATACGGATATTTGTGTAAACAATATATAGGTACCACAAGAATGTAAGCTTTAGATCTAAAACAAAGTCAAAGACACTTCTTTTTTCTAGGTCTTATACATAATAATTATATTAAACATTGAAATAATAAAAATATAAACCCCGCCACCATCGGACAGCTAATTTTAAGTTATTTTATAATCTTTATTTTCTTGAAAAAATTATCATGGAGTAATAAAATATTAATAATATTAATTAGATACAGTACTTTTTGACACGGAATGTTTCTCACTCTCAGTGAAGATTCCTCACTCTGCAGTTCTAACCACCGGTAGCTTTAGGCCTTGCCCCGCTACCTGCGGCATTTATAGTTATATTTAGGTGATATTTATATATTTTTTAATATTTATATTGTAGAAAAAATTAAATTTAAAAATGTAAATAAATAAATGTATACTCGTATTATTAATCATTCATTCGATCAAATAAATGTTATATACCTATAGTTATTCAACGAGTAAGTTTTGGAAAAGCATGTTCTGTGACCTCAAGTTTAATAACTGTCTGTTTACTTGTACTGCGCGTAACTGCGACTCGTGGGGGTCAGATTTATGTGCAAAGGGACAGGAATTTATTTGATGGTTTGGATGTAATATCACTCTCACATTATGGCTTTCTGCTACATGACTCCAATAGTTTTTGTATTGCTACACTTTCGTGATGGAGTAGAAGCAATAAATACTTTGTCATTTAATTGGTTTTCTTCTAGTGACATGGCGCATTAGTTTGTACAAAGGACTAGAGAAACGTTACAACAAATATTATGTATAGCGGTCTTTTCAGTTGGGATATTCCTTTTTTATATTTTTAGTATGGCGGTGTACTTGAAAGTATGTGTTTTTTTTTTTTTAATTCACCCGGAGATTTTTTAATTTTTTTTTTTTACCGCCTCCGCCGCAGTGGGCCGTTTATTACTTTATATATTACACTTAGCGCCTCTTTCACCAACTTACAACTTAATTACACTTAGCGTCATTTAAAGTCACCGGTAACAGGGATAATTTAGCTGATATACCTTTGTTTGTACGGTAAACGTCCCAAAATTAAATAGAAAATAATAAAAAATAAATCGGCTATCGAATGATGCAGTAAACCGAGTGCATAATTTAATAAAACATAAAATTATTTCTAAAAGTAACTAATCAACACTTTACATGTAGTTTGTGAAAAAGGCCCTTAGACACTGTCTTATGTATTTATGGAGAGAATGAAGAATTTGTTTGGTTTGTGTATCTAATCTGCAGAAAAGTGGGAGCGAGTCACTAGTTTAAAATATACAAATAGAATTTTCAGACAAGAAATATATGTAAAAAGGACCAAAATACGTAAATTTATGCCCACTCAACGAGAGTGGTGTAATATAATCGCAATGTTCAGGATAATTCAATTTGTCAATGTATTTAAATGCGTTACTGGCAAATAATTTTTTTTGTGTTTCGTCGGTAGTGTTAATAGTGATAGCGTTGGCAGCGTGCCAGTCAAATAACTACATTTTCTCGAATGTAGCCGTTGGACGAGCCCGTTGGATGAGTGGCAAGGGTGCTTGCTTAACGTCTCAGGGGCCCCGGGTTCGATTCCCGGCGGGGTCAACTTTGGAAATTTTAATGTAATTTTCAAAATTGACTGGTCTGGATTTGAAAAGTAGTGGTAGGGCACACTGCGTTTCGCAGTCATTTGGGCAGCCCGTCTGGCGGCAGTAACCACCACCTTACAGAATACCACCGTGAAATAACAGCATTATGTGCTGTTGTGTTTCGGTGAGTGAGTAAGGGATGCCAGAGCCTATTACCCCATGCCTTCCTTATCCCTTATCCTTAATCCTATGGTCGGCAGCGCATTTGTAGCACTTATGGCGTTGCTTGTGTTATAGGCGACGGTAGCCACCTACTATCAAGTGGACCGTCTGCCTGTCTGTCGACCTTAACATATAAAAAAAATGGAGGTTCGATGTTTGATTGCAGCAATTATTTTTATGTACAGGTAGTCAGACAGGGTGACGATCCACTTGATGGTACGTGGGACTACCTTTGTCTATACTAGTGATGTGCCAGATATCCGCTGAAGAAAAAAGATCTGTACCCATATCCGTTACTTTTTGGCGGATCTAGAACGAATCTTTTTCATTAGGTAAAGATAATAAGATAGATAAGGTTTTTTTTTTCCTTTAAAAGAACTGTCTCCGGGTGAGCAGATTGATGAAGTATGTGATAACATTTTTCTACCTGTTCTTTTAAAATCTAGTCTGTAAACGATGTTAACTTTGATAACTAGTTCTTTTGCTACCAATTCATTGTAAGGTATAGTTTCTGTAGATTTGGTCATATTGAGATTCAGTCATTATAGTCATTATAATACTAACACAAAATACGATATCGTATCGAGATATTAAAACATGGTAGGGGTGTACTTTCAAATTTTGCCTTGCTTGTGAAAGTGCCAGTTAAACTTTATATTTTGTTGCCTACTCATATCCCATTGTTTTTTTTAATGGATAATTTACTGTGGCCCTAAAATCTAGAATGAGGCAAATCGTTTAAGACTAATTTAATTATTAGGGCTGAGTAATGTCTAGATAAGTTAAATTAATTGGTAAAATAGGTATTATATAACTATACACTTTTGCAATTACTATAAAGTGAAATGCGCGTAAATAAACCTCTCCTTACGCTTTAGATAATTTGGTAATAAAAGTCTTTTTTCATTTCAGTAATTTCCTGTGAATATTCAGATTTTTTTAAACATACAACAATTAAAAGGATTTTTTTATACTTTTAAACCGTTCTAATCAGAGACCACCTGCAACTCCTTGGTGTAGACCTTACTGCCGATCTGAACTTTGGTAGGCATATCGAGTCCATTGCCAAAACGGTTGCTAGAAAATTGGGCATCCTTTCTAAGGTTAGGCGGTAAGTACTTCACTGTGAGACAGTCCGATTTTGCATGGAGTACTGCGGCCACCTCTAGGATGGATCTGCCCGATATCAATTGGCTGCACTGGACTCGATTGAAAGGCGAGCTAAAAAACTTATTTTCAACGACACCCTTGTGGACTCTCAACATCAAAGCCTGCAGCATCGCCGAAGCACGCCTGTCGATTTTCTATCGTCTGCACTATGGAGAGTGTGCGTCCATTCTATACGATTCTGATCCAGCCGGAACCGTTCCACTTGCGGAACATGAGGCGCGGGCGGGGGTTTCATCCCTTCGTGGTTAATGTTCCTCGGTCACGCACGAAGCGTTATAGTTCCACCTTCCTTGTCCGAACTGCTAAGGAGTAGAACTCATTGCCTGCGTCCGTGTTTCCTCAAAATTACAATCTCGGGGTTTTCAAATCAAGGGTAAATGGGCACTTACTAGGTAAGCGTGGTCCACCTTCGGCCGCATCTGCGCTGCCTTGATTTTATAAATAAAAAAAAACTTTTTCAATACTTTCAAACTTAATGTTATTTTACATTATTTAGTCCTGTGACTATCCTTATTCAATAACTTATTTGGATAAGACAGTCAGGATGCTCTTACTACTGCTCCAAAAGCGCTTTAGGAATAAAGCATTTTTTTACGAATTATCGCCTGGAAAATGTAACGTGCCTCGGCACATAGAATAAGCACTGCACGTATATTACGGTGGCATACCCATTTCATAAGCCGGACTTGAAAACTATATGGGAATTTGTTGCTAATTTGTTGCTAATTTGTACCGGAAAAAAAAATTTTGTACCTCCATTAATTTACGAGAAATGACGGGTATGCTGACGTAATATTACGCTAGCATACCCATTTACGATATCTTGCACCTAGCGAGTCCATTCCAACGGCTTATTTTGTTGCTAATTTGTTGCTCTGAGATAGGCTAGTTAGATGTTAAAAAATGTCACCCCTTCAGAGGGGGTGAACTACCCCTATATATTAAAATTGAGAATAGCGAGCTCGTTGTAACGGCTTATTTTAATGCTAATTTGTTGCTCTACGATAGGCTAGTTAGATCTTAAAAAATTTCACCCCTTCAGGGGGGATGACGTGCTATTACGCTAGCATACCCATATACAGTATCTTGACAAGGAAAGCACCTAGCGAGTCCATTCTAACGGCTTATTTTGTTGCTAATTTGTTGCTCTGAGATAAGCTAGTTAGATGTACAAAGATGTACAAGTCACCCCTTCAGGGGGGGTGAACTACCCCCATATATTAAAATTGAGAATAGCGAGCTCGTTGTAACGGCTTATTTTAATGCTAATTTGTTGCTCTACGATAGGCTAGTTAGATCTTAAAAAATTTCAACAAGCAACAACTTAGCAACAAAATAAGCCGTTGGAATGGACTCGCTAGGTGCTTTCCTTGTCAAGATACTGTATATGGGTATGCTAGCGTAATAGCACATCATCCCCCCTGAAGGGGTGAAATTTTTTAAGATCTAACTAGCCTATCGTAGAGCAACAAATTAGCATTAAAATAAGCCTTTACAACGAGCTCGCTATTCCCAATTTTAATATATAGGGGTAGTTCACCCCCTCTGAAGGGGTGACATTTTTTTACATCTAACTAACCTATCTCAGAGCAACAAATTAGCAACAAAATAAGCCGTTGGAATGGACTCGCTAGGTGCTTTCCTTGTCAAGATACTGTATATGGGTATGCTAGCGTAATAGCACGTCATCCCCCCTGAAGGGGTGAAATTTTTTAAGATCTAACTAGCCTATCGTAGAGCAACAAATTAGCATTAAAATAAGCCGTTACAACGAGCTCGCTATTCTCAATTTTAATATATGGGGGTAGTTCACCCCCCCTGAAGGGGTGACATCTTTGTACATCTAACTAGCTTATCTCAGAGCAACAAATTAGCAACAAAATAAGCCGTTGGAATGGACTCGCTAGGTGCTTTCCTTGTCAAGATACTGTATATGGGTATGCTAGCGTAATAGCACGTCATCCCCCCTGAAGGGGTGAAATTTTTTAAGATCTAACTAGCCTATCGTAGAGCAACAAATTAGCATTAAAATAAGCCGTTACAACGAGCTCGCTATTCTCAATTTTAATATATGGGGGTAGTTCACCCCCCCTGAAGGGGTGACATCTTTTTAACATCTAACTAGCCTATCTCAGAGCAACAAATTAGCAACAAAATAAGCCGTTGGAATGGACTCGCTAGGTGCTTTCCTTGTCAAGATACTGTATATGGGTATGCTATTGTAATAGCACGTCATCCCCCCTGAAGGGGTGAAATTTTTTAAGATCTAACTAACCTATCGTAGAGCAACAAATTAGCATTAAAATAAGCCGTTACAACGAGCTCGCTATTCTCAATTTTAATATATGGGGGTAGTTCACCCCCCCTGAAGGGGTGACATCTTTGTACATCTAACTAGCCTATCTCAGAGCAACAAATTAGCAACAAAATAAGCCGTTGGAATGGACTCGCTAGGTGCTTTCCTTGTCAAGATACTGTATATGGGTATGCTAGCGTAATAGCACGTCATCCCCCCTGAAGGGGTGAAATTTTTTAAGATCTAACTAGCCTGTCGTAGAGCAACAAATTAGCATTAAAATAAGCCTTTACAACGAGCTCGCTATTCCCAATTTTAATATATAGGGGTAGTTCACCCCCTCTGAAGGGGTGACATCTTTTTACATCTAACTAGCCTATCTCAGAGCAACAAATTAGCAACAAAATAAGCCGTTGGAAAGGACTCGCTAGGTGCTTTCCTTGTCAAGATACTGTATATGGGTATGCTAGCGTAATAGCACGTCATCCCCCCTGAAGGGGTGAAATTTTTTAAGATCTAACTAGCCTATCGTAGAGCAACAAATTAGCATTAAAATAAGCCGTTACAACGAGCTCGCTATTCTCAATTTTAATATATAGGGGTAGTTCACCCCCTCTGAAGGGGTGACATTTTTTAACATCTAACTAGCCTATCTCAGAGCAACAAATTAGCAACAAAATAAGCCGTTGGAATGGACTCGCTAGGTGCAAGACATCGTAAATGGGTATGCTAGCGTAATATTACGTCAGCATACCCGACATTTCTCGTAAATTAATGGAGGTACAAAATTTTTTTTCCGGTACAAATTAGCAACAAATTAGCAACAAATTCCCATATAGTTTTCAAGTCCGGCTTATGAAATGGGTATGCCACTGTAATATACGTAAGCACTGCGGCGTCTTGAAGCAAGTTTTTTTATTAGTACTTACCTACCTAGTCACTGAATAGTATCACACAAATATGTATGGCACTTCACAGTGGTACTAGAACAGTAGTATAAAGGAAAAAAAACTCATCAATTGTAATTTTAACTAAAATAAATATATGGCTTTTGAATTTCAGTTGTCTTCTAGTACAGACTAAACCTAGTCTTATGTATAAGGCTACCACAACATTCCTAGCGGTTTCATTCTGCAGTCCAATATACCTGCTAGCAGTTGTTTTAGTAAATCACACGAAACAAAACCACAGTACAGATACTAACAGTGAACAGACTCTTCATTGTAGAAGGAGAAACTTCTCTCTCTGTAGTGTTCTAAGAATGATCAAACACTAGTGAATTAATCTTTATTAGTAAACCTCTTTTATTCACAATTTGCCTCAATAAAGGTAAAAAGTAAAAGCCTGTATTCATTCATATTCAGCAATGTATATAATCAGAACCAATTTTTATCAAAATCGATTCAAAATGGAAAAATCTATCAGACACAGACACTTACTCAACACCGTCGAGTGTCTAATCCACCCAACGGATTTTGATAAGATTTTCACTGTTGTAAAGAACGATAAACGAGATTTGTGTACTATGTAATTTCCACTTATGCGAAGTCAGGGCCAGGCTGTTAGTGTAATATGTTATGAAGAGCAAAAGTGAACATCTAAAAATGTATCTTCAACCAGTAGATTCTTTAATCGAACCAACCGGAAAAAGTCCGCGTCATCCGATCAATCGGACGAAGCAATCGGACCACGCGGCCTCAGAAGTAGATTTCATCCATTTATAGTTTGATTACTGTACGTGCTCTTTACTCATGACCAAAATGTAATTACACTGCATCCCCATACTTAACTAAAGCAACATTACTGAAACTTTGACATGCAACATGAGCTCTCCAACATGTTGACAGACAATTTGTTTTAAAACTATACACGAAAACAAAGTTATAACATTCTAAAATTAAACCTCTGTATATTATTTTATTCGACTCTGGTACATTACTCGTACAACTTAATTACAAATTGCCTGAAATGTGAACACATCTGAATCCCAAATAGACTGAATTTTAAATCGACTGTATCCTAAATCGACTGAATCTGAAATCGACTAAATCCCAAATAGACTAAATCCCAATTCGACTGAATGCTAAATTGACTAATTAATACTTACGACGCGTTTCTGCGATACCCGTATTTGATATATTTTTATCTCTATAGTACAAATTAGTCCTTTGGCTGTACAGGCCAATGCTCAAATGGGAAAAAAATGAATTCTTCTATTGTTTATTTGTAGGCGTCAAAGTTACCCAGGTGAGGGGCTATTTTGACATAGCATTAAGCCAATAGAAATATAGTCGCATTTTCATATAGAATATAAGTTCGAAATTGCCTTCTTTTCCAGCCAACATATAAAGACACCAACAGACCTATTCTAACCTATAGTCAAAGTAGCCCCAAAATGTGTCAATGTTCCCCTTGAAGTCAAAGTAACCCTGTTTGACGGTATTATAAAATATGTTTATACATAAAAATGTGTGGTGTACGCCGAGTGCGTTTTGAAACCTTTAATTGCATTTGATTTTATTAGTGACTACCTTCATATAATTAATTTAGCGGAGGTCAGTTACAATGGAGTGCTACGGTTGGCTGACCGCTGGCTACGTCATCGCTCTCTCCGCCAATCAGCGCTAATTCTGATGAATCACCACTGCTCATCGTTTGAACAGTTACGGATGGTTGAATTTTCACTGGAAATATTAATATAATAGTTAACAATTAAATATTTTTTTATATTGTTTTGATGAACGATTCTTTTTCTTTTATTTAAGTCATAATTTTATTGCAGGGTTAATTACATATATTAGGTAAAAACGGGGTAACTCTATTGAATTCACATTTTTAACCTTTTTTTGTATTTGTATGTATGCCAATTATCAAAATTGGCAAATCAGTTGTTTCTTAATTGGTTAGTTATCTTAGTTTAATTTTGTTTTATGCGTTGGTTGTCAGACAGGCTGACCATTATTATAAAAATTGCATCCTTGAGAAAATTACAAAAAATATATTTGAATTTACTCAAAATTCTCAAATTTTATGTCCATACAATTAAATAAGGTATTAGGTAGGTATAGCATTATTATATGATGATTCTACTATCTTTTTTTTTTAGAAAGTTTGTTGGAAAGGATATACATTGTATAAGTATGATTTTTCTACGCGATTGAAGCTAGTATGTATAACATAATATGGTATTGTCATAAAATTCTTGTAATAAAGTAATCTTAAAAAAGTTGTTCATTTTCAAAATCAAACTAAGTATATATGTACTTAATTTTAATTTCATACCTAACTTTTAGGTAAGTATATCTCCGACAATGTCGCAATAGTGTAGATATTTTGAATAAGGCAACCTCAGTTGCACCGAATGTGACTGAGCCCTAATAGATGTACAAAGCTCGAACAGAAACTACCATTTTTCTCCACTAAACAAAACAGCACAAATGGACACGTTACAAATTTGAATTTCGAACTGAACTAAAACTGAAATCAGTTAAGCCGAGCGCGGCCGCGGATTGGCGCGTTGAGTGATGACGTCATCAATACGTGTCGCTTCGACCAACCGCAGAGCGGGCACATGGTGGCCGCTCAAGCCCCGTTACCTATCATGAGTTATTATACGAGCCATTTTCAAATAACCTGTCTTAATGGAAGGATTCTAACAATCCCAAAAATATGTTATCATAAGGGCCTCTTTCACAATCTGTCAAGTAGGCTAACCGTCATTTAAAGTCACCTGTCACCGGGAATAATTTAGCTGACATACTTACCTTTGTTTGTACGGTAAACGTCCCAAACATTAAATAGAAAATAATTAAAAAAATCGCCTATCGAATGATGCAGTAAACCGAGTGCATAATTCAATAAAACAGAAAATGATTTTAAAAGTAACGTGCCTCTTTCACCAACTACAAGTAAAGTGTTGATTAGTTACTTTTCAAGTAAAGCTAATTGGCGAGTAAATGTTACGAGTATCTTGTGTCAATTTCATTGAAATTACTCTTGAGTAATGCTACTCTAAGATGGTGGAACTCGTACGCTTTCTCAATAGTGACTTTAAACGGCGGTTAGCCTATTTGACACTTTAATCAGGGATGGAGACATTCTTATGTCTATAGTAAATTATAGTAGTTTTAGGGCCTCTTTCACAAACTACATGTAAAGTGTTGATTAGTTACTTTTAAAATCATTTTCTATTTTATTGAATTATGCACTCAGTTTACTGCATCATTCGATAGCCAATTTTTTTTAAATTATTTTCTATTTAATGTTTGGGACGTTTACCGTACAAACAGGTATATCAGCTCCATTATCCCCGGTTACCGATGACTTTAAATGACAGTTTGGCCTACTTGACGTTTGTGAAAGAGGCGCTTACTGAACTAAATACAGAAAGGTATAGGTAGGTAATTTAAAAGTTATTTAAGATTTTATTATATAAATAAAGAATAAAGTGTGCGAGTAATGTAACGTATTATGGGATAGTAATGGTAACTGAATAATTAACTTGGATGAACGCATCTAATAAACCGCGGCTGGCGGCGTGCTCTGTGATGAATTAGTCCTTTTACTGCATTAGGGTTGCCACCACAAAGAAATAAAGACTAATTTTTTTTTTTTAAATAAGACTGGCTGATGGTGTTCGCGACTTCATCCACGTTGAAAAAGAACACATGAGAAAATATAATGAGTTATACAGCTGGACATATCTTTGTCGCTGTGACGACGGTGGCGCCGCCGCAAGTTTTTATATTTTTAGACGATCCAGGGAAACCTAACATTTTTCTAGGATAAAAGGGTAGAAAGAACAAAATACAAACACGAGCAATAATTTATTCAATCTTTTTTCCAGGCGTTTTTTTTTGTTTTTAAACAATCCTTCGAGAATGCTGCTTTTTTCTGGATGAGAGGTACCTTACGTCCTTTCGTTCTTACGTGGATTTCGATTTTAAATATTTATATCTAACAAGATTTCAAATTATTTACACAAATTGTGAATTAAGTACATATTTTATCAAAAATACATATCGTCAGAGGTCAACTCCGAATTGATTTTTTCGGAATGAAATATAATTTTATCGTAGATGGAAGCAAAAAGATACGGTAAGTTCTTACATTACATATGCGAGTATAATCGATAAATAGGCTCCAAAAAACTAAATGCTTATCCCCACAACTACAATTCCAATATCGAACACGTGTAATAATAACTGTGTCCGTATTTTTAACGTATCATGTTTTCCTTGTGTGAAGAAATAAATAAAAATATCAACATTTTTTTCGCGAATAATAGTGGCATTATTTTTGACAACCCTACATCGTAATAAGACAATAATATTGATAACGTGTATCCATCAGAGATCACAGTAGAATGTAAAGCAGGGCCGGACGAGTCTAGAATCCATTTAAACAAGCACTATAAAGACACATTTACTACTCTTAATTAATGGAACAAATCCTAATGGGGCTGGGGCTGTATTTATTCATTGCATCTTTAATTGGAGATTAATTACCAGAATGCGTTCGGCTCTTTATAAAAGTATTGTAGTTTATTAACTTCTTTAGGTGTCAGCTTTATATTCGTAGTTGAGTGCAGACACAAGTTCTGCAAGTTAATGACAACTTGTATTCTGAGGATACATTTTCTCAGAATAATACATTAATACTATATTTATATTTCCAGGAAGCATTAAACGAGGAAGATTTCTATATAATATAATAATTCCATATATAAGTCACGGTTTATTTTCTTATAATATTTTTTTTATTGTAATTTAAATTTTTATAAAAAAAAAAATTATAAAGGATATTTTTGTAAATATTTTTTTTAATAATATACGCTTTTAATAAATGAAATAAATTAATATAATAATTTATTTTATATCTAACTGGATTTTAGTACCTACTTAAACACTCGCTGCTTCACTAAAGGGCCATAAAACAAATAAATGCAAAAATGTTTTTATTGCAAAAATATTGTATGTTCCAAAAAGACTTATGGTTGTTTTATTCAATATTTAGTATATTTTGATATATATTTTTTTAACATATATGCTTATATCTCCTCTAGTAATTAGTTTATTATAAAAGTACTTAAAACATATAATGCTACTTAAAAATACGCTTCTAACGATGTGTAATATGCATATATTTAATATATGTATATCTAATAAGAAAAAAATAGACAAAAACAATTAATTTTTTTTCGATTAGCTCTCCTGTAAAAAGTGTAATTTTGAATTGTAGCACTTTTGATTTTAAGCAGCGGATATTTCAAGTGCTATCCTACGAAGTTAATAAATCAGTACACTGAGCTTTTACATGGATACGAAGACTTTATTAATGAGCCTATGAGATGTAAGCAGTGTCATACTAATGTTACTAGTATATATGTTCTCTATATGGCAAGACCTGGGATCAACACAGCGTGTCCAAGCATAAATTATGAACGGTCGAGATGCCATGTAAAAACTCTTTGTAAATAATTTGTACTCGAGAATGTTGACTATGTTTTGAGCTATGGTAACTATGTAACTGTGTGGACCAGTAGCAGGACTAGTTGTGCGATGTATCTTGCTAGTGGCAGGGTGAGTATCTCTATATACATATTTATATACATACTAGCTGTGCCCGCGACTTCGTCCGCGACAATTTTTTTTTTTTCAATACAAACCATTCCTGATTATCCCTCTATCCATAAGTGAAGACAGAATTAAAATCGGTCCAACCGTTATACGAGTGACCCGGCGAACTTCGTATAGTCCCAAAATCATTGTTAAATAATATTTATTAAAACAAATCACAACAAGAGACCAATCGGTTGACCAATGAGTAATTTTCTGTTTATTGTTATTTTTTTTTTTCGATGCAACAAGATAAAAAAGAGCTTGAAAATCGATCCAGCCGTTCTCGAGTTATAAATGGTGTAACTAACACGACTTTCTTTTATGTATGTAACAGATTATTAATATTTATTTATCTATTATTAGTTGACAACCCTACGTAGAACCGTTGATATTTTTACAATGCGCAGAAAGTTTTTGTTCCAACCACTTTGAATTCATAATCAATTAGTGTTGTTTTTTTGTCGATGATGACGATATTGATACAGATAACTACATTTCATATCTTACCTTGAAATTTATCGGCAATTAGTCGTTAATATTCATTAGTCGCATATAATGTATATGCATATATGTATATAATGTATAGCAAGTACATAATGCTCTTCTATAAATAAACAATGGTATTTTTTTTTCAATATTTTGAGAAGTTTTTTCTTTTTGTACTAGTTGGAGCCCGCGACTTCGTCCACGTTAAAAAAAATCGGAGGCGAGCCAAGTCTTTAACTTGATTGACAACTTTCTATTCCAGATTAATATAAATGTTAAATACTAAAAATATGCATTGTTTAATAAACAATTTATAATAAATATACCTACGACGCAATTGCTTTGAAAAAAATATATATTATGCTTAAACACATGAAAGACAAATTGCTATTACAATTTTCGTTAAAGTAATAGAAACTCTACAAAAAAAATTAGAACACAAGAAGATTTTGACATTGAATAGTTTATTGAAAACTAGTTGGTGCCCGCGAATTCGTCCGCGTTCAAAGTGTTATATAGCCTTCCTCGATAAATGGACTATCCAACACAAAAAGAAAATTGGCGAATTACTTTTAAAAAAATAATTTTTATCACAATAGTATTCTCCTATTTTACTTTTTTGTTTTATATTTATTTATTTTTTAAATTAATAGATAAATGTATTTTTATGATTCTTTAGGCCTATTTGTATATACTCTATAATATATTTTTTTTTAATTTATGGCTGTATGTAATCTTAAAAAATAAAAAAGAATTTTTCAATTCGTACCAGTACTTCCTGAGATTCGCGTACAACCAAACAAACAAACTCTTCCGCTTTATATAATTGGTATAAATTATTTCGAAAACGGTTTATTGTGCGCATATGAATTTAGCACCGATTAATATGTTAATGTCAGTTTAAAAAATTGAATTTTTTTTAATGGTAAAAATAATAAAAAACATAATTTCCAAGCCTATTCTATACTTACTAATATTATAAAGCTGAAGTTTGTTTGTTTGGTTGAACGCGTTAATCTCAGGAACTACTGGTTCCAATGGAAAAATTCTTTATAACATTTTGAACGCGGACGAAGTCGCGGGCAACAGCTAGTTTCATAAAACGTTAGTCAAACGTCAATGTCATTTGCCTCAGTTGATTCCTTATTTCAAGGCTATAGATTAATATAGAACATATAAGTTATCAAGTGACATCACGTCATTTATTTTCAATTATTCGCCTTTTCAAATCCAATAAAGATGATAAATACCCTTCAGTGGCTTCATAAAAACGAATGCAGCGCAATATTTTACAAAAAAAAAGGTTTCTATTATGTAGATCAAAACAAATGCTTTCATTTGACGCTAAATATATTCAGCTCATTTTAGCCGTTTCGTAAAGGGTTCGGCTAACGGCTTGGAAAAATTTTTGCACGACCTTCAACTGAGATAGATGATGTTACTTTATGTTTTCACGTGTGTAAGAGGGAGACAGATATATTTTGTGAGTTTGCACTCCAAAGGCAAAGGGCAGGCCTTGTATAGAGTGCCTTATTGATGTCATACATTGCTCTTAACTGTGTACCAGATGTGTCGGGCCTTCTAAGCTCTCAGAGGTATTTTGTTGTAATAATATTATCACCGAGAATATTAAAGTACGAGTAGAATTAAATTCTTATACTTTCATGAGTTAAACAAAATAAAATTTCTGATAAAGGGAAATTGAAGAGTCACAAATTAATCTTTATTTAAATGTTTGTTTACATTAATCTAATAATTTAATTTAATCTTAGGCATTAATCTTAGTATTATTTATACTTAGGCAGCCTGTATGCAGGCCCTTAAAGAAGACTACAGTAAAATAAGAGCTTGTGTGTTGTTGTATTTTGGTGAATGTGTAAGTGATGCCAGAGCCTATTTCCCTATCTTTTCTAATTCGTGGCGTTGCTATTGTATCAAATGGATCATCAGTCTGTCTTACACAAAACAACTTCTTTGAACTCAATGAGAGTAAAATTTCAAGGTGGAATATTGTGTGACGCTTCAGTGATCACGTGACGATCACGTGACTCTTGTTGTAACATTTCTGCATGACGTCTACCGCTTACTATCCTTACTAATATTTTAAATGTTAATGTAAGTTTGTTTGTTTGTTACGCTTTCAGCAAAAACTACTGAACTGATCATGAAATTTTGCATAGGTACACGTTGTCTGGGACACCAGAAAGGACATAGAAGGGACCTTTCAACTTTCAACGCGGACGAAGTCGCGGGCACCAGCTAGTCAATCAATACTAATAATAAATCTGTAAGTTTAGACATTGTATGTATACATACATGGTCATGGAGTAAGTTACTTTGTTTTCAGAGATATTGTGTTTATAGGCCCTATACATGATACTGAAACTAAATTGACCATTTTTAGAATTTTTTTCTGTATGTATGTATGTGTGTATGTAAGTATGTATGTTCCTCCATAACTCCTAAACGAATTAACTGATTTTCATGAAACTTGGTAGATAAACATTTAGACGTACAGGACACAGGATAGGCTACTTTTTCAACGCGGACGAAGTCGCGGGCACCAGCAAGTATAAAATAAGTTTCACTTCTGACACGCGTACTCTGTAACCGAAACGGGAGCTAGTGTGTTAGTAGACACACAGTTACGGCAAGCACCTTAAAGCCCGCTTTCCACCGCGAGGGGAGCGGACCCATTAAAGACTCAGTTTAAACTCGCACGACTAAACTGCATACTTGTGTTTCCACCAACAAATAGGCGAACGCAAGGAGTCAACGAATACAAAAGAATGCAAAAGATTTATATATATATATACATATATTTATTTATTTATTTATTAGAAAGCCAACACAGTACATATACAATCATCCTTACACATATTCCTATTTAAAAATTCTTTTACAATATTGTATACTCCACTTGGCTAACATAACATGCATTAAAATTAATACAAAAAACATTCTCTGTTTACAAGCTAAACGTAAGAAAAAAAAACAAATCAAACAAAAGAATAAAAGAAAAAAAATATTAGTATACAAATAGGCACATACTATTTTACTACTATGTAAGTAAATAAATTTTTCGAAGAACAAAACAGAACTGCGTAAGCTGGAGCATGTCTACAAAAGACAGTGAAAAAACAAGACAATTCTTATTCTTATCTAGCCCAATTCTTAGGTAATAGAAAATTAAAAGTATTGTAGATAAAGTGAAAATTGTCTTAAAACGCGAGCACCGAAAGGAAGGCAGAATAAACGGAAATCCGTCTTTCCTAATGCCCTATAAATAAACATTTCACGAGATTTAGAGAGACTGTACACACGGGGTCAGGAAAACATCTGGTTTACGATGAGACTGCAAGCGGTTATTTATATACTTATTTAAAATAGACCGAAGAAAATTAGTAACACTTTCAAAACACAGCACTTAAAATAAAAATGAAATTTACATACATATCTCGGACAAAGAATTAGTCTAGCTATTCAAAGGGGGAACACTGCCAGTATCTTCGGAACCTTGCCTAAAGGGACTCCTTTTAATAATATATTTTAGTTATTATTATTTTTTTAAGATTTCTAGTTTTAGGTTCAATAGTAAGTTTTATTTTTTTATTTAGTATAGATTATTTGTAAATATATATAACTTAATATAATTTATTATAAAACATGCAACATTTTAATTGCTTAAATATACATACAATTGGCTTTTTAGAAATGTATAACACATTATAACTATTGTCTCATATACAAAGTTAACTCTTCAATTGATTTGTATTAAACGGGGTACAATCTCTGTGTTATTATTACCGTGTTATTTGTTATTATTATTTATCGTCACACCAAAACACACACACACAGTTCATACCCTACCTCCGATCCCTCCCCCATGGTTTAGAATTAATAATTAATTAGTACTTAACTTAGGTAATCTAAAAGTCTATTTAAGTCCTACATAATGAAACCCTGTAATTGGCCATTGCCAATTACTGTATCTATTGTATGTTATTTTAATTTTCTGTAGGGTTTATGTTGAATATAAAATAAAATAAATAAAATTCCAAAAGTTTAATTATGCAGCTCCATTGAAATAACAGATACTAGCACAGATTGTTTATGCAATCATAATATTATATTATTACAAATTTGACAACATTCCAAGATTGATTCTATTGATTATATTGTCAACAGTTATTTTGAAACAAAATGTATCCATAACTGGTAAGTGTAAAATGTTCTTAACGGACGAACCAAGAATGGCATATTGATGTTGCGAGCTTTAACAACGGCACAGCTGGCAACTGCTCACACTCTACACTCACCAAAACAACATAATGTAATAATTAGTCGAATGAGGTGTTTTAACGGTAATTGAAACTTTAAACAAATCTAAGACCAGTGATGAATTTCAGCATAGTTTGGTATTACTTTAAAAGTTAAAAAAACAGTTGAGTACAAAAACAATTCAACGTAGACAACACAGATAAACAACAGTTATCTGTGTTAGGCACATCAAACTACTACAACATGGAACCCGCGTGCCATACAAAACACTACGAATTTTATGGAACATTTAAAAGTGACATATATGCGTAGACCATGAACTGTCATTTATAACAAAACAAACATAATAATAAGTACGTAATTTAAAGAAAATGTGACTTTACGTCAACCCATTAGAGTTTAAAATGAAATAGTAGAAGTTACCATTGACGCGTGAAGGCAAGAGTCCGCCATGATTCTGTCAAAGGCGTTCTTTTTATGTGCCGCTTTGGCATTTGTGACGCAAATTCCATTGTAGTATTTCGATGGTTAGGCACTACAAGTATTTTAATATTTTTCAAATAAAAATCATTGGAATCAATATCCGCTTAGAACATTTTCCGCTCTATTTATTATTAATTTATTGTGTGATTTTGAGCTTTTTTTTAAAATTAAACTGGACATAAGATCACCGTGATAACCCAATACATTGCTACTTTATTACTTTTTATGGCAAAAAAGTAGTATATTGTGCTGAATTGTACTTCTATTATTTTGCGAATGTAATGTTTTGCGAATATAATATTTTGAGAATATAATAATTTGCGAACATAATATTCCGCTCACAAGCGGAAATAAGAGCATATTGTGTGCTACTGTGTTTCTGTAAGTGAGTAAGGGATGCAGAGCCCATTTCCCTATCCTATTCCTAATCCCTAAGTCAGCAGCGCCCTTGCAGCACCTGTTGGATGTCAACCTGTCAGGTGACCTTAAAATAGAAAAAGAGTATAGGTGCGACATTTGCCATAGCATCAAATATGTAACTCCCATGGTATTTCCGCCTTGTGTTTCTAAGCGACGGTAGCCTTCTTATATTCCTCACCAAGTTCATCAAATAACAGTCAGCATGCATTTCTTAAAAAATCAACAATAAATATTTTTTTGATAATTTTAGTTCTGAACTTAATCAAAAGATGGCGCAAGTTGTGCTAGTAAAATCTTCAATGCTTGGAAGTTTAAACTCCCTCCTTTTTCCTCTTAACGCTATAATTTGCATGAAGGAAGGCCTCAGCACAGACTAATGAGAATTACTTTGCCTTAAACATATTCGGAGGATAAAAATGCTTTAAAGTATGGCCATCGATTGTTTCGACACTCCGCCGTTCTATCATTAATTCAAGTGCACTTCGTAGCGAAGCGAAGCGCAATGAAGTCTCAGACACTCAACCTTAGCATTCATTATTGGAAAGTTTAAAAACTCACCATTAAATTCGTATAAGTCTCCATCGATAAAGTCAGATAAAATGGTTCATTTTCGCAACTCTATTTATCATTGCTATCGATTTCTATTTCTTTAAGTCTGTTCTTTGAACAATTCGGTGTAATGAGATTTTGATTGTGGACTGAAAATGTAGGAAAACATAAGTTTTGTCCTAATCTTAGCCATTACAATCTTTTAAAGGAGGATGCCAGGAAATGTATGAGCTTTGGTACTCCCCTCCACTAATATACTATTTTATATAATATAATATAGTTATGTTATATCATGCTGTGTGTACTATGTGATGAAATATAAGGCCCACGGGGATGGTGTAACCCCCGGGGGGACACAAAAGAATAATTTTTTCTGATAAAAAATGAAAATATTTACACTAAAATAAGGATCTAATTTTTCTATTTTCATCATAAGGGAATTAAAGTATTCAGTAATTATACACAATTTTTTTCTCAAGTGATATTTTAAATAGTAAACTATTATAAATTATTAATATTTAGTATATTGTAAATAGTAGAAAATCCTAAATTATAATAATATAATTTCCGTTTGTGAACTATTATATTATTTAGTATTTAGAAAATTCGTTAATTAACTTCTATTTAAAATAAAGGCATTCCAACGCAAATGCAGTGTGATAGTGACACCACAAACAGTAACTAAGCTTTAATTAAGGTTAACTATTTAACAAGAATTGCGTGATCGTCTGTAGGTATTATCTTTCTTTTATCACTAGCATTTATTTCTTGCCTTGAGCGATATGAGCGAAGATATACGTGGATGTGCCAAGTAAAAGACTATCTAACTAGAGATTACTGCATGACCAGTTAGTGAACTGATGTTCATCAGCTATCAGCGCTGGACGTATTTCACCTCCATGGAACACAAAAATAGACAATGCTAGTTTTACAATGTCGTCTTCTCATTACAAAGTGGGCCCCGTAATCAATCAGAGTATGTATACTCTAAGGAGTATTCCCACATAATGCTACATGGCTGTTGGTATTATCCATATAACTAAGCAATTTGGTGCAACTGACCCTGCGTTTTATTTGCTTAAAATAATGGTTTACCTAAACCAAATGTAGTTAACGCAAAGCCGTTTGCTGCGCTAATAATTTAGTTCAGTTTTCTAAATTATACGAGTAGGTATACCTCTCATCCTCAAGTATGAGGGTGGTATAGAGGTACTCCTGCCAAAAGGTTGATCCGGATGGTTTTATTTGAAAAACCGGATCAAAATAGGAAAATCTGTTTGGGAGATTTCCAAACTTATAACACCCCGTTTTTGCGTCGGGGTTCGAAGGTTAAAAATGAAAATGCACAGTCCTCCCTAGTCCCTAGTTCTCCCATTGGTATGTCTACCCCAGACTTGCCTTTGAATAATTTAGGCATGATATGTTTTAATTGAGTAGTTGATTAGCGAAATTAGTTGTTTCAGAGGTAGCTGGGTGACCGCAAGTGGTATGCGGCTGGAACGGCGACAAACAGGAATTCGAGGAATTCAATACAGTTTGTAACATAATATTACGCCAACCGCAAGACACATTGTCTTGGAAATAGCGATACTGGAACGCGTACACGGGTATGGCTACGGTTTTGCCAAGTTGTTCACACTTTTGTACATAATATAAATATTAGACAAATTCAATTTTCAGTATATCAATCAATCAATCAATACTCAAAACTAATAATAAATCTGTAAGGGTTGGTCATGGAGTAAGTTACTTTGTTTTCAGAGATATCGTGTTTATAGGCTCTATACATGATACTGAAACTAAATTGACCATTTTTAGAATTTTTTTCTGTATGTATGTATGTATGTATGTATGTTCCTCCATAACTCTTAAACGAATTAACTGATTTTCATGAAACTTGGTATATAAACATTTAGACGTACGGGAAACAAGATAGGCTACTTTTTCTTTTGCAACGCGGACGAAGTCGCGGGCGCCAGCTAGTAGGTACTAATAATAAATCTGTAAGTGTAGGTATTGTATGTTCCTCCATAACTCAGGGCCTCTTTCACAAACTACATGTAAAGTGTTGATAAGTTACTTTTAGAAATAATTTTCTGTTATATTGAATTATGCACTCAGTTTACTGCATCATTTGATAGCCGATTTTTTTTTATTATTTTCTATTTAATGTTTTTTTTTATGACAGTTTGGCCTACTTGACGTTTGTGAATGAGGCGCTTAACCGAATTAACTGATTTCCATGAAACTTGGTAGATAAACATTTAGACGTACAGGACACAGGATAGGCTACTTTTTCTTTTTCAACACGAACGAAGTCGCGGACGCCAGCTAGTTCCAGTATAAATGTAATGAGTCGATTTATTTTTACTTCAGATCTGACTTTTGACTACTCAAGCGACTATTATAGTGATTTATAATTTTAGTATATATAGTAATTTATATAACTATAGTAATTTTAGTAATAATAGTTTATAATATTGAATATGATAAATGTTTTGTAAAAACTTACATTGAACAAATGATTTATTATAATATATCATTATAAAATTTTGCATACACTTTGCCACGAGTACAGGAAAGGACATATAATAGGGTACATCTTTCATCCAGAAAAAAAGTATTTTTCAGGTGGGTGAAGGCGAAGTCGCGGGCAAAAATAATACAAAAATAAATAATGTGACAGAAAATACAGCCCTTCAGAGCTCTTTTTCACAACTTTTCAGTTACGAGAGCAGGATCAAGTTAGCGACTGGAGCCATCATTAGTTATTCAATGAAGTTCGAATGCCACGGAGACGTCTCGTGTTTTGTGTGAAACTTTCGTTACTGAAAGATTGATCAGCAATATAGTTTCGTTATTTCCTTAGTTTACTAAGAATCTAATTTACAGTTTTTGCAAAATAGGTACTATCGCGGCCAAGGGAGCAGTCCCACCGTAAGGAACAATTTCGTGTGCACATTTTGTATTTATCTTTGTTCCTACTTCAAATATCTACTCGTATTTCGTATTATAACATTTACGTTACTATGACAACCTCATTTCAACGTTAGACAAATTTGTATGAAAGGTGGGTCTGCTCCATTGACCGCGATAGTACATACCGCTAATTTAACTAGGGCCTCTTTCATCAACTACAAGTAATGTGTTGATAAGTTACTCTTAGAAATAATTTTATGTTTTATTTAATTATGCACTCGGTTTAGTGCATCCTTCGATAAGCGATTTTTTTTTATAATTTTCTTTTTAATGTTTGAGACTTTTACCGTACGGTACAAACAAAGGTATATCAGCTTCATTATCTCCGGTTACCGGTGACTTTAAATGCCAGTTAGCCTACTTGACAGATGCCTACTCGTAATTCTTAATATTAACTCACCCCACAGGGACATGAGATATTGATTGGAGTTTTTCCACTCTTTTCAATACTTTATTATCCCCTTCCCTATAGACTGTGGCTCATCCATTGTCTTTGTCATGATTGAACGGTGGTTGTCGATGATTAACTTTTATTTTTCTTTTAGATTTTAATGCCTGCCTTTGTTAAATCCGTCTAGAAACTACATTTTTCTATCTAAGTATATAAATAAAAAAAGTCCGTTTGTTTGTTTCTACGCGCAAAACTCCTGGACCAACTCAGCTAATTTCTTATTCAAATATTTTTTGAAGACCGATTCTTTGGAAGAGACAAATAGGAAAAATTCCCGGTAAAATGCAAAAAACCATTTTTCTTTATCCCTTCCAAAGTTCACTTTATAAAGTTTTTTAAAGTATATTTTACTTTAAAATTCAAAACTATTTATTATATTAAATTATTTTATACTGTATAATGTATAAAGTAAAATTCGAACATTTTACTCAAATATTGACGTAAAACACATCAATCAAAATCGACATTTTGCCGTCTGTTTATTTTTAACAATTAAACCTCTAAACCGAGTTGGTGTAGGGAAATTCGCCGTGATGAAATTTTAATGCTACTTTTT